>JAFBJR010000080.1:479622-1185262 GCA_016785285.1 Brachirus orientalis | reverse complement strand
GGGGGGGGGGGGGGGGGGGGGGGCATTTTGGGCAGGAATTTTTGTTGCCCAGAGAACAGACCATGGTTTCCTGGAACAATGCAGCTGATGAGAGTCTCTCCAAGGAAAATAAGGCTCTGACATCATGGGTTCTTAAAGCACACAGCTGAGCCAACACTCTCCTGCTATAATCAAGCCTCAGTGAATTTCCACTGTCGACTGAAATTGAGAAAGAGGGAGAATCTCCTCTGTTTTTTTTTTCATGTACAGACTTTGATCTAATGGCTAATTTTCCCGTCGAAGCACAAGACTCACAGGACAGTGCACTTGCTAGACTCTTGTGTCTCTTTCATTTACGTCTGGCCTTTGCTCACGGTACCAATAACATGTGACACGAGGCTCCTTGTAAATTTGTCACACTCATCTCATCCCAGTCCAAGGCTGGATCTCAGCCACAACATCTGACAGCCGCGTGGGATCGGAGAAGACGAACGCTGAACTGACGACAGCCAGGAGCAGAAAAGTTAAAACCCAGCAGAGAAAAGTCCTGTGTGTCCTACTGGAAAAAAACATGAATGGTTGAAGACTGATGAAGCCTTGCAACCACTTTTCCTGTAAAACAACCAGTAGAATAAGTAGTAAAATTGGTGAGTGTAGTAAAACAGACCACAAGGTCATTCAAAAGACAATTGTGTGCTTAAGATGAGGAGCTGAAGAGTGTGGAGAGATTGTGTTTCAGGGCTCGGTCAAAAATCGGTGTCCTCAGATGCACTGGATCTCGAGTGCACGCAGATCAATGGGGAAGGAGTGTGTTCTTTCCAGAACCGACCTGGGTTTTGAGGTTATTCAAACAAGCGTTTATGTTGCACTTCTGGAGTCACTGCATGCTCCAAACGTAGGACATCGAAGTGCCCCCACATATTTTCCATGTTCCTTGTCCCCAGAGAGCCGCTAAACGTTTCCTCACGCATGTAAATAACCACAGTTTCATTTGTATAATCGGGTCTGTGTCAGTGCAAACTGCATACAGGCTCACCCTCTGTTCTAGTCGTGGCAATTTCTCACCAGGAGTTTGCGCCGTTTAGAGTGTTCTTCTGTTCTTTGTGCGAGAGTTTTTACTGTTTTTTGTACCAGCAGACGTTCTTGCATGACTTCTCTCAGGGCATCCATGTTATTGTCTTCTTTGCTGTGCTATTCGTTGACCAAGAGAAGAGTGCGCCACCAACTGGACTGCAGTCACTTCGTACAACTGACGCGATCCTAAAATGTTTGGGCGCTTACGAAAGTCTGCGTCGCGGGCACGGTGGCGTCTGCAGAAGACAGAGCTTCAGACGTCACGTTTGCTCATACAGAAAACTGAATTTTCAAGCTGTAAGAGTTCACTGCACACTTTTAATCCATGGAGATTAAACAATACATCACAGAAACGACTGACAGACTGAATATATCTGATCCGCATTTCACCCCAGGGTGCTTTTCACCAGTATGGAAACAGCCAGAGTGGACATTATTCCAGACCTGCAGCATTATGACACTTTAACTCTTTGTTAAACGTTCCCTCATTCTGCTTCAGAGAATGTGTTTTCTGGCAGTCGTCCACCTCTGCCGTCCTCAGTATTTCTGGAGATCCAGTAAAATGTTGGCCTGTCCCCAACTGTTTTAGTATCTTGGTGCAACGTTCATCCACTATCTTCATTTTTGTTGTAACTCCAGCTGCTGCAGAGTTGCCTGGTACATATGCTGCCGGTCATATGTATGCGAACAGCACCACTTCCTGCGAGAATGGGGTTGTTCTGAGGGTTGCGTTATGGGATTGAGTGACAGCGTCAGCTGTCGGAGCTCGATAGGAGATTCTGCTGACTCACGGATAAAGAAAGTATACATTAAGATCATAATTTTTTTAAGGATTCTTGTGCTAAATAAAAACGTATGATCTTGTGTGTCTGAATTCACTTTGATGATTTCTTTGATGGTTTGTTAATGGCTTGGTTAACCTCCACATCCCAGGCCTTTCGGCACTGAATTTCTGTCTGATTTATTTGAACTACAAAATTTTTTGCAAGCTCGCAGCCTGCAATTGAACCAGTATGTTGAGATAATTGATTCTGTATTAGTATCAAGAGGGATGAAATAACATCCAGGATGTCCAGAATGACCGTGAATTTGCCAACCTCTGCGCTGCTCCAGATTTTTATTTCTGTAGCATCTGCTTAGAATTAGCCACATGGCCATTTTATCATTTATATTTTCTTGTACACATCGGTTTTCAAAATTGTGTGCTGACAGTGAGCGAGAGCCCGGCGCTGTCACTGCGAACATCCTCCAAAGAGCCTCAGGGAGCACCACGCCCCTCTGTGTTTGCTTTGGCAGACCCCATCGCCTCTCAGGAAGTATTACTTTGTCATTCAGCACACCCAGCACACTCAATTTCATCCCGCTCCAGGCACAAAGCCTCAGCTTGACTTACAGCTTCATGTACAGCCGAATTGCCTTAAAAGAGTTGTACAATCTTGAGAGAAAGACAGACCTGCTTTGTAATTGTCTGATGTTTATGTGTCTAGGTTCAGATTTTCTCAGAAAGGCCTTATTGTTTACTAGGGCGCAATAATGTTGCATAACAGAGGGAGTAAAGTCTTTATAGGATGATGTTTCCCCGGAGGTTTTATGAACAAATGCACGCTGTACAGCCATTTCTGTGATGTTGACAAGTGGTTTATTCAGCAGGAATGGTGAACAATCTGTCAGTATCTCTTTTCTACAGAAGGCAATCAAGCACCATAAATAACAGCGCTGTGATCAAACAGTTTCTTGGACAGTGAGCGTCAGGAAATTACGTTTTCTTACTCAACACCCCACAGAGTTGTGAATGTCTCACACGTCACCACATTTCAGGCTTTGCTAATTACTTCACAGGCGTGACAAACAGAAATGTTAGATGATTTGGACTCGGTTCCCGCAGATTTCTTTTCCCGCTGCTCCAGATATTCCAGATACACTGTGGGCTCACTTTACTTTCGTTGACACAAAGCTGTATTTCAGGTACCAGAGACAGTGTGTGGAGGGCTGTGTTGCAGCTGCAGTGTAGTTCAGACAAGAATGGCAATAACTGCTAATGAATGATTTGGTCGTCGGTTTAGTCCATGGTTTAAACATCGAGTGAGGTTCAGTTTTTCATCAAAAAAGTCTTTGGTTTGTACTGTCTGTATGAAAATCGAAGACGACCGATGGCGTCTTCCAGCCAACCTCTTTCCTCATTTCAGTCGCCAGGTCAGCTGATTAAAAGAATTTATGAACGTCAAAGCATACATGCATTTTAAAACCATGACAGATAAAGACATTTTTAATTCAGACAGTTGCGTGAACAAATGTTTAGGACAAAATAAATTAAACTCCTGGCTTATTCTTAAAGCTATTGTAAGTTCATGTCGCGAGTTAAAAGTTAAAAGTAATAAAATGCACCTAAGCTCAATACAATACGCGGAGGTTTTATCGCAGACTTATTTCATCTGCAGTAGCTATAGTGCAATGCAATGTTAGCCGATGCAAAATTAAAGCAGAAATGTTGGGACGTTTATTGCGAGATTTAGATTTATACTGCACACTGGCGATGCTCTTTACACTACTGTACATATAGGCTAAAGCTACACTGTGAAGCCAATGATGGCTAAGTTCAGCATAAAGACTGGGAGGAATCAGCTAGGTTGTTTGTTAGCATTCTGAAGCTAATAAACAAATACAAATCTTGTTTCAGTCGTACCAAATTTGCGGTAAAAAGGACAGGCCGGTTGGTGGGTCTTCGTTTATTTGGGCGCACACACGCTAGCTGATTCCTCCCGTTTCTAGCTTCTGTGCTAAGCTATGCTAAGTGGCTACTGGCTGTAGCCGTATGCCGCATTACAGACAACTCAGAAGTCGGATATGTCTGACCTAAAATGTACAAGTTACTAAATTTGCTTAATTTAGTATGCACTATTTTCATTAAATACCAAAACGACTGTGTTTTTGTTGGATTTTCTGTTTACTCTGTTCTCATCCCAAGTTCACACGTATGATGCATTTAAGTAGGACGTCAGAAATTTCACTTTCAAGCTTTCTGGAGTGCGGCATTAAATTCACCGAACAGACGAGAGTCGTGTCGAACGTATAATCTCACTTTCATAAAGAAAACAAACGCGGAAATTTGAGTTCTGGTTTAGCTCTTCTCTGCCTGCCCGACCCAAATTTAACTTGTTACAGGACATCATGATGACCGTTAACTATCTTGGCAAATCCAAAGAGTAACAATGATTGTCTCATCACTAGTAGCCACTGTTCAGCAAAGGTTATGTAGTGTGGCTTCAAGTGATTTTAATAGTCAATAACATGGGTCCAGTGAGGTGCGTGTCCACACACACACACACACACACCTCATGACCTTTGACAATCTTCAGTCAACTGGAAGAAACAATAGTTCACAGTAGGTTTGTCAAGTTATTTGGTATAAGGGATCTATATTGAGAAAATAATTTAGAAACAGTAGAAAAAATAGCATTTTTTTTCTTCTTTTTTTTTGCCTTCTTGGGACCACAACAATGTAATTTCTTATTTTTAATTCTTCGTGCACTCACAGATTTCACACAGATACATTTACTCGCTTACACTACTACCGCATTGGAACAGCTTACAAACAAAAACACGATTAAAATGGTGGCCACAAGGCTGTGCAAAAGGGAAGACCTCCGATAAAAAGCCCTGCCATCTGTCTCTGAGCCGTCTCTTGCAGGTAACAAACTACAAAATAGCACCATTATACAGTGGATATAATATGAAACCATCAGTGGATTTTATATGAAACCATCATGTACAATGAATGATAGCAATGCATAGGTTAACATAAATCGTCGAGTACTGTTTGATTATACACAGGCAGAGGACGCGGAGCCAGAGATGAGATGTCGTGCGCAGTTTGTGCAATAAAAATGACTGTAAATTCATATGAAGGCTGGAACAAACAGCCATGACTGTCTGCCCTCGTGCTAGGACTTCTCAGAACTGGCATATTGTGTGTGCGTGTGCTGGACCTTTGCTCACAGTTACACAACTCTCATTCAAACTGGGTGCTTTGCATGTGTGTGTGTGTGTGTGTGTGTGTTTGTGTGTGTGCCATATCTTACATTTCCAGACGGACTTATTTACCAAATTTTTTGAAATGCAAAGTGGACGTTCCGATGGATAGTTTGGAGTTTTGCTTCACGCGCACCATCACGGCAGGCAAAGGAGGCCACGTGGCAACTGAAGCAGCAAAGCTCCCAACTACCAAAAACATCACCGTCCAACATGAATCAATCATTAACCTTCTCAATTCCATCGAGTAGTATTGAGTAGTATGCAACATCTTTTTTTTTTTGCCTTTCATTTCGGCATTGATAAATCAGAAGACATTTTGTAATTTCATAATGAACGCAAGAAAGATATTTGACTCTAGGTGATCCTGGCGTGTATTTAAAGAGTGTTCATTCACTAAATGTTAATGACTAGTGCTTAATCCTTGAACTCAGACTGAAATGTTGATTATTTGAAGATGGATTGTTGACAAAAAAAAAAAAAAAAAAAAAATCAGATTTGACCCAGGTTGGTGACATGTGAAAAGGATTGCTGTGATTGTCCACTCACAAATGCCAAATGCACTTTGAATCCTCCAAGTAACCCATTTCTGACATCCAAACAAGCACCATACACCGACTGACCAAAAACCTTAAAGTCAATATGCTTCTGGTTAATTTGTCTCTCAATTTTGTGAAATCTTATACTTCCAGTACTTTCAGTAAATCCCACCTTCCTCAAAATCCCCTCTAATAGTACTTGATTTGTTTTTATAGAAGTATTTGGATTGTGGACTTAGTCCTGGGGTTTCCAACACTTCCTGAGGCTTAGGGAGGGTTTGGATTGGACTTAAATCTACAAGTGACTCCATTTAGACATAAGAACCCTGCCTCCTGTCACAGAGATGTAGGGATTTGACTTGGCCTCAAGGTAAAATATCTACGACAACATTTAGAGTCACATCACGAGCCGCCTGGTCTTTGCCTTTTAAAGCAAACCTTTTGTTTACTCCTTTATAATATTCCCGGCAATGCACGGTACATGAAACAAACGTTGAGGGGTAAGGAAATCAGATTATGACCTGGGGGGAAAAAACTTGAATGTGACCGGTGACGAAATATCCGATCTTACCCGAGGAGAGAAGCAACCCACTCTCTCTCGGAGTTGACGGATTTGCCTCTGGAAAGTTCGAGGGTTGGGACGGACTGCTCGTTCTTAAACATAGTCTGCCGCTCTCTGAATGGCTGAAGCTCAAGTCCGTTTCCCACCTTTCCTGGAGCTAAGGGACGCTGCAGCTCACACAGAGAGGTATAATAAGCTCTTGTTCGTGTCTCAGCAGCTAAACTAGTCTGTTACATTGCATTAACAAAGAATTCCTCCCTATATGGAATGGTGCAGTGTACTGTATATAATAATCACAAGATCCCCTCATCAAACCCTTAAAGAGCACTTAGCACTCAGGTGTTTATCATTTTTAAGAGCCTTTCAGACTATCGTTAGCATCTTCTTTGTTTTGTTTTACAGTGAACCATTCCATAGGGGTACCAGGTAAGGCCACTCCCTTCTCTCTTCCCAAGTCACTGGGCGTTTGTCCATCCACGCCGTCCCTACATTCGGTAACTCCTGCCCCCCGTGTTGCCTCGACTTGAGTTTTTCTGATGCACGTCCTGCAATGAGAAAGAAACACATACTCAAATGCACAGCAAAGGTGGATCCAGGCTGAGGTTACAACCATTCCACTTCATTTTCTTTCGAAAGCACGGTTTTGTTCTGCTCCATATCAGAGGTTTTCTGTATCTAAACTTCATGTACAACAGGTATGTACACATGGTGGTTGGTTTCAGAAAGTACGACCAACGAGAAATGACAAAGATGAAAATGAAAGGTTTAAAGGACAATTTATTAACAACTCATTGCTGACTTGTGATTGGTAAGAACTAACCAGGAAGCCAATGTACGGTAGATAATTCAAAAGTCTCTTTTCTGCTACAACAACTAACAGTCCTGACAACTAAAATAGAGTTGTTTTTTTTATTTCTTGGTGGCGTTTAATGTGGATGACAGACGTTTTCGGAGCAGAGTTGATGATTTTCAAACTCAAAGCATAGTAGTGTGGATGTAGCCACTTTATTTGGGGTATGAGGGCTGGGTCGAGATCTGAAATCTATTTATTTGATTTATGGTGCGAATAAAATTTGATCTCCAAGTATAATTTAAGTAGCTAAGTTGCTAACAGTGACCTTCCTCTACAGCCTGTCAGAACTGTGTTGAAGAACTTTGAACGTTCTATTACATTTCTCAGTGTTCAGCCTTTATTTTAGTTGGAAATTATTCTTAGAAGAGGAAGATATGTGTTGAAGGACTTGTAGGAAATGTACTCAGTTCCTGTGGAGGGCAGCATCGCACCGCTCGGTGTTGATCCCGCCGGACACTATATTATTAGAAGAAGAACGGGCTGTTCAACGTCCGGACGAGTGAGACGTGAGAATTCACATTTTTGTTCAACTAACCGAGCAACAAAGATTAATACGCCAGTGCAGCACAAGCCACAAATGAGATCAATTAGACGAATGACGTGCAGACCACTGCACACAGTGATGCAGTGAGCACGACAGTGTGCATGCTTCGCCTCAACAGCCTGAACACGTCAGTCCGTTATGGTGAGACGCCAGAATTTCAGAACATAATGTACAGCGCTGCCTGGGGAGCCCGAGTGCCACTGGGTCTACCACAAAAACCACTTAGTTCCTTCTCTTGCTAATGGTTTCTTTTTTGAGAGACAGGGGGGGAAAAAAAAGTGCAGAGTCACATCTTAAAAGGATCAACACTGGACTGGGGTGATGCATTTAGAGATCACGGCATCTTTATTTGGCCACAAAATTTTATAAAGTTTGAATAAAGTTTGCTCTGCTTCAGAATATCGGAGTGGAGATCGTGAGGTTTGGAATATCAGCGCCATGTGACGGGCATTGTCTTCTGAAAGACATACCTTAAAGGATGAGTGACTCTGTCCAGGTAAAGGTCTCTGTGGAAGGAAAATTCAGACATTTAATGTGGGTGAAATCATTCCTCATGACATACAGTCAACTGTTGGTAAGACTTTGATCTTCTGACCACTTAAAGAAAAGTTTGACAATCTGAAAAGTGCTCTAAATGAGATATTGATACCACTCTCGTGGCTGTACACTGAATATTTTATGCAGCCATCAGCCGTAAGTCTGTCTTAGCCCAAAGACTGGAAACAGTTAGTCAGAAAATTCTCAACCAAGACATTCTCTCCCTCCCAAAGTTGGTGTTATTATGTTACTTTTTTAGTATGGTGGGGATAGAAGTGGCTTATTTAGTGAAATATCTCTTTATTGTCTTCATTTAAACATCACCAAGTGGGAACTGGACACACTGGTGCCCTTTTTGAAGCCTGTCACGCTAACTGTTGGACAGTTACACAATTAAAAGTCAGACAGACAGACATTAAACATACGTAAATTAAATCATATTTATGGTCAAAAACCTCATAGTCTCTTCAGATTAAGACAGATTATTGCTGCTCTCTGCCAGCCTCTGAACAGGCGCTCTGTTTCTGAGCTAATGCCCGCCCCCCAGAACACTGAGTCTCTTGTGATTGGCCAGCTACCAGCTGACTGACTGCTCCGCGGTGCTTCTTCTTCTTCTTCTTCTTCTTCAGGTTGAATGTTCACGCCCATGACCAGGAGTAGCTGTTGGGGGAGGTTTCGTTGCACGGCAAATGTGCTAGTTATGTAACTAAACTGGACTTTTCAAAACCGCTTGCTTGAGCACAGATAAAGAGAGAAGCCCTTCTTTCTCAGAAGTGGCTGAAGTGTTTATTGTGACACTTTAGTGATGTTTAGATACGGGAAGGACACGGAGACACACCAAAAAACATCAGAAAGTTAAATTCAACTGACAATATGTGAATATTCTGACACAAACTGAAACATCAATCCTATTCTGTTAGTGTTAGCCTTCACATTTCCTGTGTGAACCTTGTTTTTAAGCCTGTGTCTGGTGCTGTGCCCACCTTCTTGTTTTTTGTCTTGTCTGGCTGCTGTGCCGTCCTACGCTCTGTGCCCTTGTCCGCCTTGTCCACCTTGTCCACCTTGTCCACCTTGTGCCCGGCGGCACTGACCTTTGGCGCCCTCGGCAGGTCTGTGTGGCGCTGGGCGCGCACAGAGCGAGCCGCCTTGCTAGTCTTGGCCGGCGCACAGTACATCTCCAGGCGCCGCAGCTCACAGCTCTGGAAGCAGCATTCGTTCACAATGCCAATTGGGCGTCGTGCATTGTAGCCATAGCCTGGTTTACCTGTGAGAGAAGAACAGCAACAGGTGCATTAGGGGATGGAGGATGTTTTGCAGATAACATATTCTCCATAATCTAGAGCAGTGGTGCCCAATTTGGGGCCCACGGGCCACATTTGGCCCAAGCTCCTCTCGTGCCCGTCCTTGTCAGCCGCTGAGAATTTCTGTCCCAACAGCTCCCAAGGGTTAGCTGCAGTTCACTTTCTGACCACAGTTTTATATGGGGGGACAAGGGGGGGGCGCTGTAGTGTCAGGCAGTGGCACACGGATAAGACAAACTTAAAGAACAGTTGGCAAAATGATTATTTTTCAATGAAATCGCAGTGTGTCAGTTTCAAAAGGATACACAAGTCGTCGTCATCATCAGGAAACCACACATATACAGTTGAAGATGAAATTATTGGCCCCTCTATAAAAATGTTGTTGTTTTAAAAGTGCTGTTAAACAGAACAAAGAGTTTTTAACACAGCTTTTTCAAACATCCTAGTTTTATTTTGGATGCTTCCATTATTTGACTTTGCACACAGAAATGAAATTATTCCACAAAAACCAAAAACTACCAGGGTCAACATGATTGTCCCCCTGATGCTAACAGTCACTTGTGTCTCCTTGTTGCTGGATAACAGCCTGCAGTGGTTTGTTGTAGTTTTCAACAAGTCTCTGACTCGTCTCCTGAGGAATCCCAGCCCATTCTTCTTTGGCAAATCTCTCCAGCTCCTCCACATTTGATGGCCTTCTGGCATGGACCTTGGTCTTCACTTCAATGGGATTTAAGTCAGGACTTTGTGCAGGCCAGTCACTAACGTTCACTCTGGTCTTCTGGAGGTCGTTCTTCACCAGGAGCCACGTATGTTTTGGGTCTGGGTCATCGCTGTGTCTTCCAACACGACGACCCAGACCCAGTTTTGCTGCTGACTGCTTCAGGTTTTCTTTCCAAATCTTCACATCTCCTTCTTTCTTCATGATTCCTTCCACCTCGATGAGATTCCCAGTTCCAGCATAACATATGTTAAAACATAATTCTTTTTTTTCTGTAATGTCTACCGACGGGAAATTTCTGTATGTTTAAAGACATATTTAGCCTGTGTTACATTGAGTTTTACATAAGTTTACATTATGCCTTTCTTCTTGAAGCATTAGATGTGAAATGTCCAGTTTAAAACAATGGATATACTTTGTGTGTCTGATAAATAAGTACATTTTACACAGTTTTACACAACATGCGCCATTAAATGGTGCCAAAAAGGTTAGCTAACTCTTTGTTAGCTAACAATGAAGTCTGTTTTGTTTACTTCCTTGTGAAGTCAAGGGCTCATTGTTATTACATTTGCTATAAAGCAGTGATAATGGCAAGGACATGGGTCTGGTTCCACTGATATACTATGACCAGCCTAATGACATCGATTTGTTCGTGCACAATTTATAGTGTATCATGTTGCGAATTATGGAGCCTTTCTGGCAGCTGCTCCCCTTGGTGATCATATTCACCCAAAAACTGAGAATGTCAGGCTCCGCCATTTTGGCCCAGGTGTCATTTATACAGGTCGGTCCAGCAAAGCCAAACCACAAACCCTCCGGGCCTGATCAACCTGCAAAAACAGCGAGGCAGTCATTGAGGCCACACCTCCACCGGCTGTGCCCCACTGTTCATTCACATTTTCATTTGGGAAGAAGCCAGCGCTCCTTGAAGCCCGACTCTAAAAACAACGATGTCGAGGATGGAGGTGTTGCGCACATTTCATGCCAAGGAATACAAGTAATGTAAATGTGAATGTAAAGCAGGGGAGCAATGGAAATCTCACTGTTGTAACCTACAGTCACTGGCCGTTTTAATAGGGACACCTGTTCAGCTGCTTGTTAATACAAGTCGGCCAATCACAGGGCAGCAACTCAGTGCATTTAGTCTTGTAGACAAGGTCAAGATGAGCAAACTGAGCATTAAGCAGTTTTAATTGCTCACCTACTGAGATTTTTTATGCATAGCCATCTCTAAAGTTTTGTCCATAAATATCCCTCTAGGCAAAACTACATTTCTGATGCCACAGGTCAGAGATGAATGACCAGACCGGTTCAAAATGAAAAGAAAGACTTAAAAACACACACAACAGAATGAACCTTGGAGCAGATGAGTTACAGCGGACCTCATAAAGTCTCCGGTCTGGGTCATCCAAATCATCACTGGACCATGTAAAGGTGTCATACTCAGCTTTTTCAACTCAAGGACTACATAAAGTTACCATGACAACATTCACTTTCTTTTTCAACTCCCTGAATCAAATGGATGTTAGGTTGAGGATACGGGGATTACATGACATATGATGGAGGGTTTTAGGTCAGATTAGAAAGCATGTGTCAGCATTTCAGCCGTCCTTACGAGGCACAGCTGCGCCCAGTTGATTTTCATGCAATGAGTGTGAGAGATTTACTTTCAGGTGGAAAAACAGAAATACAAAAATTCATCACAATTTCAGCACGCGGAAAAAAAAAACATTTTAGAAGAGTTTGTAGTTCGGACAAGGACGTTAATGTGGCCAAACATCCACTGGAACTCCTTTATGCTTCCCTGTAGAAGTAAAATGGATTGTAGAATTTGGTGTCAAAGCTGTAACTTGAGAATGTGTGTTTTTTTTGTCTGAAAATGTGCAAAATCAAAGTCTGGAACAGGTTCTTTCTTGCTCCATATGGTTGTTGGAGTCTAGTCATTGCTCCCCAGCATGATGCTAATGGATGTTTTCTGTTTTCTGGCCTCAAGGGGCAGTGATGAGCCCAGTACACTTTTGCATACTTACTTGGGGGTGACAAAAGGGTGAGTTTGGTACTTAATCTGACATATATATGATTTACATTAACGATGAGCAACTACCTGGTTTAGTGCACAGCTGCGGCGCTAAAGTCTTTTATGGGACCTGGGAAACCGTCCCATGCTGGAATGCAGACCATGCTGTTGTCTATTTGAACACAACCGTGTGGTGTACAAGAAGTGCAAACATATTTTGTGGTCATTTTGATATGTTCTGGCATGTTTTCTTTTTTCCGTACTGTTCATTCTCGCATTTGAAATAAATTGAATCTTCTGTGAATCCAAGCAGAGAATGGCTGCCGTCCTCCAACAGCGAACAGGCTATTTTCAGAAGTATCTCTCAAGTGGCCAATGCTGTAAAGTTTATTCATTCAGAGAGGAGTATTCTTTAAGGTGATTTATATGAGATGTTAATCAGTCAGCAGATTAACATTGAAGAGTTCGCTGAAGACATAACAGAGGGAATGGAAGGTGGATGACTGCCCCATTGAATTGAGGACAAACACCACAGGTAATAAACTGTAGCCTGCCTTTTACCAAGAACAAGGTTTTTCTAGCTGCTTGAGAATTTCCCAGAAGGCTCAGTGTTGCAGTCACAGATTTTGCACCTGTCTTTTCTACATCCACCAGAGATCAAATCGAGAAGGCGCTTCTTATGCCCCAAAACTCTATACCCCATGCAAATGGAAGGACCTATCTCTATCAAAAACAATGATGCTAACATCACAAGAACTGCTGCCAAACAACAGTTTGTCATTTGCTCCACAACGGGAGAGGCTGACCAGGACTCCAGAGGTCACTGGTGCATCAGGCCTGTCAGGGCCTGCTGGCCCTTTATCCACAAACACTCTGTCCTGGATCACCATGCAAACAATGAGGTTGATTACAGCTCTTTGAATTTTCAGTTGGCTCATCAAAGCAAAACACCCAGGAACCCTCTTGAACCCACCAGTAAGACCTTTGATGACCACCCATTCAAGTCCATCATTCAATGCACAGCTTGTTAGATGGAGGTTACTATCAGCCATGGAAGGACCCGTGGTGGGAAACCTCTCATGACCTGTTCTTCTTGTCAAATTGGCTCCCAACACTCTTCTCACCTCGGACACTGGCTCCTCCTCCATTAGTGCTATTGATGTAATCAATGCACACTCTTTCGGATATGGAATATGAATTAGACGCTACACTGGTGCTCATGGCCTGCCTGCTACATGGTTCTCCGGATCCCTGACTGGTAACAAATACAGTCAGAAGGAGATGCTCCACAGCAGCCTGACACATGACCTGGGACCCACCTTTATGGCTAAAGTCCCACAAGACGGCTGCCAAAGATGTCCCATGATGGGAAGGGTGTTCTTGTCATGGTGCCAAGTTTAAGTTTTGGTTTACATGTTGTAATTGTCCTGCCCTTTCAGATCCTGTCACTTCCACCTGCCTGCCACTCATGGCACTCACCTGCGGACTCACCTGACCCGCTGTTCATCCGCACTAACCTGCTCAGCCATTAGCTCATATTTGGCCATTTGCACTTGCTCTTTGCCAGATTGTCTTTGTGCCATATGCTTTAGCTTTCCAGCGCTTTGTTCTTTGCTTGCATTTTTTCATTCTGATCATGTTTTGGATCTTGCGAGAGGTTCTTTGGGGGGATATGGCCTCAGCCGAACCTTTGTATTTTGTTTGCCTGCCAAGATTTTTTTTTTCTTTTGCTCCTTTTCTATGCAAAGACTCTTTACTTTTAAATTTGTCTCCAGAGTCCTGCTCTTGGGTCCGTTTCCCGAGAACCCATGACACCTCTGAGGAATGGCACTGGAGAGAGAGATGGCTGCATTCCCCCATTCCGGAGACGTACAGATAGCATCTGAGTTTTACAGCTTGGTCATGGTCAATAAAATCCAGTGGATTCTTGGAGCCGGGGAGCTGCTCTTCCTGCAAAGTGTCAGGCAGTTTACTGCTGGGCAGGGAATACAAGAGCTGCTAAAAGACTGGAACCTACCTCTTTATCACCGGCACCACAAAGAGTTTATGGCATGAGTGAAGTGTTCCTTACATTAATGTGTTGCGACATTAAAATCGTAACCAAACTAGAGTTTAAAGCCTTCTTTATATCAGTGTAAATTATAATATGTATTTATAAGGATATATTTTTGGCAAAGCATTTGTTTTGTTTTCTAAATTACATTTTTTTTGGCTATTTTTTTTAACAATTTTTTTTTTATATGTTATGGCTGTTCATATCTACAAAAGAAAAATAAGGCACAGTGTTGATCACATTATTAAGGACATATGGATCCATAATTTTGCCTGAGGCAGGAAACCCTGAAGGCCAATTCCTTTGTGGCTAAACGGACAATACCACTTTGTTAAGGTGATAAGGCTGAGTTGAACTTGTGCATGTGCAAGAGAGACTTGATTTTAACATCTGTTTTAGTGGAAATGATGGCAATAAAAGTGTGAGCAAGTGGTTCATAACAGTCTTTACAGCTCCAATTAAATATACAAGACAGAAAAGTTCCAGGATTTCAACTGCAACTCTAGGTGATCGCTCCTTTAATGCAACTTGTGACGTCCTCATTTTTCTTTTGAAGGAGTTCGACGTTACGTAATTGAATCAGAACACTTTCAAAGGTAAAGTGGTGTTTCCATCCCTGTCTGTCCTCACATGCCCTGTGTCTCAACTTCACCTAATTTACAGATTTAAATCTGGAGGATAAGACACCTCTTTGTTTCGATGGGCGCTAATTCACAGAAGGGGCAGAGATTTTTAGTCAAAACGACACCATTTTGCAGGGACGGGTGAGGACACAGGGCTTCTTTCTTCAGGTCTCACTCCCTTCTGCTATGTGTTCAGGTCCAGTGTAAAACTAGGGAGGAGGAGGAGGAGGAAGAGGAGGAAGAGGGGTCCTGATCATCCTGTAATCCACTTAATCCCCTGCTGCTGAGGGACAAGGGCTAGCTATGTGTGTGTTTGAGTTAATACATGTTGTGAACAAATTCAGCCTCTCTCTCGGAGTAAAATTCAGGGGTAAAAATAAGGGTTAAAAGCTATTTTCCTTTCCTGATCTTATCACTGAAACCTTGTGTTATAAGATAAAAGTCAGAACCCCTTAAAAGACAATAGGCCAGAACGTTCGTGCTTCATACTGGGCTGTTTCTCCCACTTTCTTTGTAAGAACTAGATGTTCTCACACTTAGGTCTTGGCCAAAAACAATGGGTTATTCCACCCCGTTTTAATCCATGAGAGTTTGGGCATCAATCATTTTTCAGAAATCAACAGTGTGATTATATATTTCATGCTCACTTTAGAATAACTGAGAATGTTTCCCAGTGAACTAAAAGTGACTTTAAGACATGCAGCTACTTAGCACTTACACTTTGGCCAAAAAAACCTCCCATAACAGATCTGATTCATGGAATGAGGATCCCAGTGAAATCGCCCCATGGCCCTGCCTGCTAAAGCATTACAAAGACACCAGAGGATTTCTAGGTCAGGCTAATAATTGGAAAAACTGACTACGGTTGTGGATTTTTTTTTTCTGTTTCTCAAACTGCAGTTTGTTTCACTGCTTAAAAAAAAAAAAAAAAGATTTTCCTTCAAGTGGTATTTAGCATTTCTGTCAGGGTAGGAAATGTGCTACTTTACTGGTGGCATGCGTAAGGTGGATTGGCAAAAGGACACTCTGCGTGGAAAAGTCCAACACTGTTGCAACACCGTGTCTGGACACATTATCAATTAGACAGCTGCCAAATTCAACATGACCAGACCGGAGGAGAGGAGTTCAGGGAAAGGAGCACGCCTACACTGCCGTGTCCTAAACACGACACGATCCAAATGAATTCTCCAGGTATTTCACGCAAAAACAGCCACTGGTACATGTGGCTGCTGATGAGGAGAAGGAAAAAAGTAACGACAGTGAAAATAGCGAGCGAGCAAGAGAAAGTGAGGGAAGACGGGGAACAGAATGTTTTCCAAGGTACAGCACCCTGCTGTTCAAACCTCATCGTCTTTTCAGAAAAACGGTGGCGCGTTCGCGAAATACACCGCCTTTTTTTTTTCTCAACACAGGAAAATGTGGCATTGATAGATGGACGCTGTGCAGTTCAGTGACTGCTCAGTTTAGGGTACTGCGGGAAAGACAAATACATTCCCCCCCTACCACAAAAGGGTCTGTTTCTGTTTAAGGAGTGTTTTCTTGCATCAGGACCAATGAGTTACATTGGCCTCCATTCAATAATTTCTCATAGGATGAATATCGACAGTAGTGTTGCGCTTCTATTGCCTAGAAGGAACATAAAACATTCTCACATCACCCACTTTGTGGCTTATGACTATCTTAAACATTTCAACAACGTATAGCTGCACTTCCCAGCCGAGACATAAACCATTGCTATATTGCTAATACAATAACAAAAGAACCAAGTTTTGAAATAACCAAGAATGGCCACTTGTGGGAATGCTGTACATACACATGACCCCTAATGATGGCGCTAGCTTGCAGTCAAAGGCTTCGTCATTTCGTGGTGTGAAAACAGGAACAATTAAACTTATTTATGCTTTAGGGTGGCCAAAAAAGAAACCAAATGTGGGTTAGTTTGGCTTAAAGAGCTACTTTCCATTTTTAACAACATCATTTTCAAGAAAAACTGGGTAAAGAAAATGCAAATTTAAGTGTTTTTTATTCCACTGCTGTCAAGCAATCATCAGGTGTTTGTTCACTGAGATACGCAGTAGGTGTAGAATCTGAAGGGAGGTTTTAGCCATGCGATTTCTAACTGATCAAATGTTCTGTGTTTATGTCCAAATGAAAAAATGCACATAAGAATAAGTTCATGGAAACCCAGCGTCTCCCCCCCCACGTCCTTTTTGCCTGAGGCCCCAAAGTCTTTAGAAACATCCCTGCTCAGCTGCAAGTCTCGAAGACTTTGCACACTGACACCACCTAGAGCTAAAATAACAGCCAACGTATGATAAGATTCCAAGAAAAATTCATTTCACTAGAGTGTAATACTTGATCATGTAACCCATAATCTTCCACTGCCTAAACGGAGAGAACATGGCCATTTGTACAAGAGAAGTGCTGCAGCAAGAGAATCCAAAGACCAAAGAGTCTTAAATGGCAGAAAACTGGCACCGGAGCAGGCTGTCATGACCACTTCACAGCATGTGGGCGCTGCCAGCAGCATCTGGACGAACAAGACTCGCTGCTTCACAGCAGCTTGGTGGCTCTCCAACAGCTCTCTGGCAAATGCCGCACAAAAAAAGGGCTTGACGCAGAGAGTGATGTTGACTGGTCCTGGAAAAGCTGCACACGCGGGTGGAGGAATTTGGCAGCGGGATGGAAGGGAGCAGCAGCAAGGTGCATCCCTACCCTCCTGCCAGACGGAGCGCAGATACTGCATGACTCTGCAAAAAATGTCCTCTTACATTCTGAGACTTTTTACCTACCTCAGTGCTAGAATATGCAGTAGAAACACTTGGTTTTAGCAGAAGAGTTAAATCAAATGCATCCACAAACGAGCACAGCGCAAATACTTCCTGAGCTGTGCACGAACAAAAACGACAAATGCAGCAAATGGAGTCTGAGTCACGTTCTGTCTCAAGTCCCCAAGGCGAGTCCTGAGTCTTCAGTTTTCCAGTTCCAATTAAGAGTCTGACTTAAGTCCCGAGTCAAGTCAAGTCCTGAGTTCTAACCTTTCCAGTCCGGCTTGAGTCCTGAGTCCACAGTGTTCAAGTCTGCTTTGCCAGAGAAAAGTCCAAGTCGAGTCCCAAAATGTTCCTTGTCCAAGTAAACAAGATTCTGAGTCTCGTTCTACAATGTACAAGAGATTTATGCTAATTCATTACAGCATATTTAAAAATAAAAATCACCAAACAGCAATTTAAAAGTTGCAGTTTATGCTAAAGCCAGAGTCCAATCATGAGTCATCAGTAATTCAGAGTAGACAGGGTCCAGTCTGGAGTCCTAGAAATCAGGGCTGGAGTACAACATCACTTCCTGTATCTCCATGTTAGACAATTTTGCAGCATAAATTCAAGATTTCTACCCAGTGCAGGAGAATGTGCCACCACTGTGACGTCAGGTCAGGGTTTAGCAAGTCCAACATCCGCATGGGAGCAAAGCGTTACAGCTTAAACTTCCTTTCTGTGACATTTAGGATGGTTTATGGGAGAAATGGCATATACAACCCATACAAATGTTTGAATAAGTGTGTAATATTTTTGATCCTGTAGCTTAAGAATGAGCCTTTTGAACAGAAAGGCTTACATATAGTTTTAGGGGGCATGGATTCAGCAACTCCCAGTGAGCAGACACAGTAGATCAGTGAGAGCTGTCACATTATTGAGCTGTTTGATGGCAGCTTTGAAAGAAAAGTGAAACCTGACTTGGCGGTTTTGCAAATTCATCCAAAGTCAGCACTAACCGAGGCCACCAATTTGTCTGAAACTAACAAAGCCACAGCCCAAACACAAACCCTGAACTCTTGTTGTCCCGCAACATTTGTGGCTCAAACAGCGCCGCCGCTGGTGAAGTGAACAGGTTCTTCATGAGAAGCCAAATTGGAAACAACAAATTGGCAAAATTGGCAAGTGAACCATAAACCAGACCATCAAAGCACTATTTATACGTAGCTTAAAATATGTTATCGCTGTATCTCAGTAACTCACGCTAACATGCTGATTTCCTGTGGTGCACTCACTCACACTCACTCTCTCACACTCACTCTCTCACACTGAGGGTATGAATGTGACTTAATGATGTGCCCTTAGTCTTATCTTTTTTCTCTCCCGAGTCTATGTCTGCTTCCTTCCATCCTCTCTCTCTCCCTCTGTCCTTATTTTGCAGGCTGCAGGATCCAGACCCAGTTTTGATGATATTATTATTTATTATTGTTATTATCACTAACAATAATACTGCTGTCATTATTATTATGCTTTGATTAAAAATCTCTGCTGCTGCTGCTTGTATAAATGACACTGTAGTCGAGGCAGATGACCGCACATCTTTGAGTCTGGTTCTGTCAGAGATTTCATCCTGTTAAAATGTGAAGTTTTTTTTCCTCTCCACCGATGCCTCGTGTTTGCTCATTGTGTGAACTGTTGGCTTTCTCTTCTCTCTGTAATATTGTAAAGGTTTTGGCCTTACTATGTACAGTGCCTTGAGATAATGTATGTTGAATTGAATTGAATTGATCTTCTGTAGCAGCTGCAGGCGACTGGACTTAAGTCCAGTTAAGTTCGAAGACGGCGTTTAACCTGTGAAGGCTGAAAGTCTGTCAACAGAGTCGTTATCGGTGTGATATTTACCCTTTTACCTCTTTTAGCTTTTCTTCCACAGATCAGCACCTAAAGCCGCTGCCTTGCTCAAAGGCACACACAGTAATGGGAATATTCAGGGATGGCTTGACACCACGTTTGGTGTCCATTATTCTATTCCACAGTGAACTTTGGTGTCTTGCTCAAGGGCACATTTAGTAAAGTCACTGTAGTATTTAGTTTTCTTGATGCCACTTTTGTGCCCATTACTGATTTAATTTGATTAAACTTTGCTAAAATATAAACCTTTGTGTTTTTTTTTTTTATTCAGTCACATCTTTGATTTTCTTGGTCATAAAGTTGAACAGTATAGATCACACGTGTCAAACTAAAGGCCCGGGGCCCGCATCTGGCCCGCCCAACAATGTTATTTGGCCCGTGATATAATAGATTGCGTCTTTCCTGCTCCTCCATTGTTGACTTTGAAAACACAGAGCCGGAACCCTTGGTTTGCCATCAATTTGGATCAATTGGATCCATCTAATTCCAGACCACTTCCCGGACGGTCCAGTCCATCTCCGCCACCACTGGGGGGGAGATTTTATACAGTGGGTACGCTAACTGATGTGCATATAACTGTGAAACAGTCGCCCACTGTTGTTGATATGTAGCTCTTCTGATGCACATCTTTAATTTAAAAGACTGATTTCTGAATTGTTTCTTTATTTAATCTACATGTTTGGTTTGTTCTCAGTTTGCTATAATTTGATCTCATCTGGCTCTTGGTTTGGACACAGTTATTAATTTTGGTCCACTCTGCAATTGGTGTAGATCAACAGTCACACACAGAACTGAAGTGAACTCCAATGGTAGACTCGGGCTCTCAGGTGACCCCGGACGACCCTCTTTCCCACCTTGACTCGGGTGAAACCAACAACCTGAAACTGCGTCTGTATTGTTGGTTTGAAGGTTTTCAGCCTTCACAGGTTGAATACCTGTTTTTGTGAACTGAAGAAGCCTCTTGGATGAGACGCGATGAGAAGTCCAGTCGCCTGCAGCTAAGAACGCAAGATGACTGTGACCCTGACGACTGAGAACCTTCATGTCAGCTTAAGTTCATCATCCCATTATTGCACTAATGCAATGTACTGTACTGAGACTTGGACTCAAACACAAGGCACACTCTGTCCCTTTAAGTGTGTCTACAAACAGTTACGGTTTCAGGTTGAAATCGATTACTGGAAAAGAGAGAAAGTGAAAGCAGCACGAAGGATGCTGCAGAGAAATATTAGATCTTTTTTCTTTCCCCTCCTCGAAACTGGCAGCTGACAAACATCATCCACATGTGGAAAATCTTTCATAACTTTGGGACTGAACCAAACCATCAATAATGGATTGTTATGTCAAAACTGCAGAGGAGGTAGAGAATGATGGATTAAAATGACTTTTTGTTGAATGGAGCATTGTATCTCAACCTTAATTGATTGATTCTAGCCAAAGAAATGTGGATAATGAGGTTATGGACGTTGGGGTCAGAACCGCTGCTGCTGATGTCACACACTCTTCACCTCATACGTGTACTGAAAAACTGCTGGTGCAACATCCTTTCTCACCTTAGTCGCTTCATATACATATGCCGTGCTGTTCTGGGCTTAATGGAAAACGTTTTACATTTAAATCCTGGATTCTCAGTCGAGGGTTTTCTTTGGGTTGCTCTCCCTTCTCTGGTGGAAAAAATAAAACTTCACTGCCTCTTTCTGGGAGATCGTCAGCCAAAATCCACTTAAATCCCACTGCCCGTGGACAAAAACCGTTATTTGCCACCAATAATACAGTCACTTATCATTATTCTGCGTTGCATTTAGGGCTTTTTGCTCCAAACCTGGGCTTGTTTCCAAAACTGAGAGTCAAAAATGGGGACGAATGGGAACTTTAAGATGTAACGGGGGAAGAGGGATGAATGGAGGGAGAAGGAGGAACATTAATGCAGTGAAAGTCGAGGCGAGATGTCAAACCGGCTGCTTTTTTATTTATGAGCTCGCTGGAGGTGGAGAGCTCTGGGACGGATACGGCCGACCTTTATGAATAAATAAAAAGGTGCACTTACTGAAATAAAAGCCTCTCTCTCCACACACAAACTGCAGCGTGTCCACCAGCTCCGCCCCACACAGGGTCTCTGGCCCCGCCCCTGCTGCTGCCGGAGTCAGGGTGAGGACGCACAGCAGTAGTGAGAGGGTGTGGCTACAGGAGATACAGCACATCGCACCCTGCGTGAGAGAGAGCGACAGAGAGACAGAGAGACAGACAGACAGAGAGAGAGAGAGAGAGAGACATTACATTTACACTGGTAAAGGTGGAGCATCGTCAAAGAGGAAAAAAAAATCATGCAAAAGTCACTTTAACAGTCGGTTTCCTTTATGCACTTGAGGCTAATAAGCATTTTTCCACTGAAAGTTGCTGCCTTGCTCAAAGGCACATACACCAAAGTCATGGCAATATTTAAGAATCCCAATTATTGTGACCGATATCACAACTTTGAGTTTCGACCGATACTGATATGAGCCTGATATTATTTTTAACCTTTCTTCAATTGATCGATCTATTTTGACCATTTTTCTTTAAAAAAAACGATTATTTTTCTATTGTATTTGTAAAGTAAAACAGAAATTAAAGCCTAATATCACCTTTATCTGCCGATAACAATATCACTCTCATATAGCCTTTTATCTATTTTATTTATTGATATCGATCTTTGCCCAAAGCATAAATATTGTGCTTTTTCTGGTCTATTTTGCATTGAAAGTCGCTGCCTTGCTCAAAGGTGTAAACAGTAAGGCAATGGGAATATTTAGAGATGGCCTGATAGCACTGTTTGTGTCCAATACTTACCAATACCAGTATCTTACAGTGTTTGGTTTAATTTGGCAAATTTTACACGTTTCCTAATGTTTCAAATCTTGTGTCCTCAGTCAAAAATGAGCGTCAGAGGAAAAACACACACACACACACAGTATTAATGTATGAGGAGTTAAAACACGCCAGTCACATTTGACCACAATCACTGAAATAAAGGTTTAACTGTTACCACCTAACTTTAACCAGCTACTCCAAAGACACTTATAACGGTCCAACTGCAGTGGACGTCCTCATCACATGACGCCATTGTGGACATTTGTCTTAAGTGAAGGACTGACGCATTATTTTTTTTTTCTTATCCGATCAGTTTCTGATCCGCCGGTTTTAGCCGATATTGACACCGACACTAGGTCTGTGTCCTGAACCAATCAGTACGATACACGTCTCAACACGGGGAGACAATATATATACATATAATAAAAAGTTACATGCAGTCAGACATTTTCTTTGTCTATTGAGTGGAGAAGAAACAGGGGCCGAAAGGCTGCTGCCACCGAGTGGATGGAGGCTTAATTACAACACAAAAAAACAAAAAAACCCACACTGTTTCAAGCACTGCCTTAGTATATCAGTATATTCAACACCACTAACTGATACCAACTATCATATGAGCTCACCCTGTGTAAAAAAGTGGTAATATCACACATTTTCCGACAAGTTTTAATACTTTTCCTGTATTAAACAATAAATTCTCTCTATAAAAAAAAAAGGAAAAGGAGGGAAGGAAAAAAGGGAACAGAGTGGCTGTTGCCACAGATGGTAACTTTACAGGCTTTGGAGAAAAGTGTATTAAATCCAAACTTCCACTTCGTGCCAGGACAAGAGGCAGCGGCGCTGCCTGTGCGCAAGCGAGCAGCGCGCGTCCACACTGGAAACACACGTTTCTGGCTTTTAGCATGTGATGATAAGCCCGTGTGTGACCTCATCACTTAACAACACTGGTGAGTGACGATGACAGGCTGAACACTCATCCAGACAGAAGAAGATTCTGCACATTTTTCACCTGTGCCAAAAATGCATACGCGCTTTTACGCACAAGAAAAAAGGTTCAAAATTAAAAGAGGCAGAGTGAAAGATGCAAAGAAAAGAAAAGCACCAGGGATTTTTTTCGGGTCCAGAATGTGAAACGGAAAACGGTTCTCCCGCCAAAGCCAGAGGAGGAAACAGCACGAGCCAAATATACACAATAAAGAGAATAAACACAAGGCATGATCCTGCATCTGCATCCCAACCTCAGCAGCCGCGCAGCACGAGTATTTCACGTGAAGCTCCTGTCTCTGCGTGTCTCTCCCTCACTCTCTATCTAACCCCGCAGCATCAGGTTAAACATTTAACACTTAATAATGCAGCCTCAGCATTAATTACTGTGAGAGTTGCAGAGACGAATTAGGGCTTTTCTGGTGGAAAAAGAGCGCAGGGTGAGGATAAATCCCAAGCAGGGCCACTCATGCAGAGCATGCATGTCAGGATTTCCAAAAAATAAAAAAAGTCAATTCAATTAAATAAATAATAAAAACATTATCTGCTGTAAAAGCACACAAATCAGCAAGAACATACAGGAGTAAGCGAGCAGTGCTGGTGATAATCACATTTTTGTGCATTTAAAAGCCGCAAAATATCAATAAGCAATTCAAATAGTGATTATTATAAACAGCCAATATTGACAATGCTGTCTAGTTTCAGCTTAAACCAGGCAATGACGCTGCATGTGCGCAGAAAACTGTGAGAAATAGGTGATGTGCGAAGGGAAAACAGATAAGTTTACCTTGAAGACATCACATAAATGCCAGTGAGAGGAAAGAGCGTTAGACAACATCCCTACGGGTGTCTCCGTGTCAAGTCAAAGCCCGGCGAAAATCAACTTGTTTGAAGTCATTAAAAAACGAGGAGAAAAAGAAAGAGGATGAACATGCGATGCAATGTCACATCTCAATATTCCCACTTTGTTCCATTGCGCAGGCTCGTTTTGGAGAAGTGAGATTTAGCGAACAGGAGAAGGATTTAGAGAGAAAATCCCTCACATTTATCTACATTACACAGACATTTTCAACAGGAAACAGCTGGGGCAGCATTTGCCTCCTACTCGTCCTAAGTTATTCATTAAGGATTTTGGGCACACGTTCAAATAACGTCATTTCTCTCCCCTTTCCCTTTTTTTCCCCTTTTCTCAGAACGGGATTGAATTTTGATCTCTACAAGACTTGGTCAGTTCAGATCAGCAGCAGCAGCAGCAGCAGCAGCAGCAGCTTCTCACACTCATATATAACACATTTATTTCACGCGCTGAAAGCTCATGGAGGAGAAGTGTTATGTTATGACTGCTGGTTGTCGTGCGTAATTTGGCACCGCGTAACTCAGCAGCCGGACCATCCAAAGTCTGATCTGATCAAGGGTGAAATAAATCATTTCCCACTAAGTCAACATGAAAACCCAATAAAGAAATGGAGAATAATATAAAATAAGAGCTGGCAGCAGAAGCACACGAGTGATTCTAGCTGAAACCAAAAAAAACTTATGAGTCAAAGATAAGCAACGAGTCACTGCTCCAGTGTAAACGCTTTTCTGCACATTTTCACTGTAATTCGTCTCAATAAAAACATCAGTTATGTTAAAAAGAGCTGGCTGCACACGCACAAAAGTGATTACAGGGAGGGAAACTGCACTTTGCCATAATAAAACAGAGAAAATATGAGTCAAAGATAACCAGAGAGTCACTGTTCCATGTCAACGCTGCATCTGCAGCTTTTCTGCACATTGTCACAGTGAATTATTGTAAGAAAATGATTAATATTAAAAAAAAAATACACGGCGGCACATGCACAGACATGACTATAAGAGGAAAATCCCACAATTTTTTTGACATAAAACTGAGAAAATATGAGTCAAACATAACCAGATCCATGTAAACTCTCTGCCCTTGTGCAGAATTTGCAGCTTTCCTGCACATTAGCACTGTGATTTCTTGCAATATAACATTAAATCTGAACAAAAAGACACTAAATAATAATAGAAAGTCCTCGCTGCACATGGACAGGAGAGAAAACTGTACTTTTCTGTGAAGAAACAGAGACAATATGAGTCAAAGATAAGCAGAGAGTCACTGCTCCATGTGCAGAATCTGCAGCTTTTCACCGTAATTTCATTCAATAAAACATTAAAACCCATTAAAAAGACTGTTGCACATGCACAGGGGAGAAAATGTAAAAATAAAGATAAGCAGAGAGTCACAGCTGCACGAAAATTCTGTGCCCCTGTGCAGAATCTTCTGCTTTTCTACAAATTGTGACTAAAGCCAGCTCTTATTTCTTGCAAAGATACATTATATAGAAGTGATGTGGCTGCAACAAAACGATGATTAAAATAAAAAATGACGTGGCTGCACATGCAGAGAAGCGATTATGGGGGGGGGAATGGCACTTTTTTGTAATAACACTGAGAAAATATGAGTCAAAGATAAGCAGAGAGTCCCTGCTCTGTGTAAACCGGGTGCCTCTGTTTAGGATCTGCAGCTTTTCCTGCACATTGTCACTGTAATTCCTCGCAATAAATCTGTCACTCGCTTTGGTTTCCAGTCAACAACGAGCAAGTTCGTCTGCAGATGACATGTGATGTGTCTGTGAACCGAGTGACTGAGGAGCAGGGGGAAATACAGGAGCGGAAAAATGAAACAATAAAAATAAAAAAACACATGGGGACTGATGGGGAAGAAGAAGAAGAAGAAGACATGACTTCATCTTTTTCATTTTTCTCTGCTGTGACACATTGACGAGAGCAACAACAATAAGGCCAGAGCTCTTAAACGAGTTCTTCAGCTGGGACGGGATATCGACCTCTAACCACAACATCAGTGCTGCGACCCAATCATAAAGCAGGACACCAGAGTGTGTGTGTGTGTGTGTATCTAAAGGTCACTGAGGTCACGCAACAGGTTGGGTAGTTGGGGGGTGAAACGACACAGAAGCCGCTGAGTCACGCTGCTGCTACAGAAGCCACGGCCCATATGGTGATGGAAAACAGCGGGTTTCAAGGCGAGGAGAGGAGATCACGGCCCGGCGGGACGATTCCAACGACACACGCCACAGGAATTTATCTTTATTTTCCTCAAACCAAAGTTTTTGCGTGTTTGTGGCCAAACACTGCGTCCAGTAAAGGGAAACCTGCCGAAACGTTGACAACCACTGAGCTAACGTAGTTGCTTTACAATAAACCAACTGTTTTCTTTCCCTCTTCTACACAAAATGTGTTCATTACTTCGGATTTTAGATCGTTTGTAACAAACTATTCAATAAGCATCACAATTCTGGGCTGATACCGGTGCAAAATAGCAGCCGACAACCGATTCTGGCACCGATGTGAAGCATATTTGACATCTGTTGTTTTGTAGCTGCCGTGTTCACCGGCTGCCAGTGACACTTGCTCTCGGTGACAACATGGCTGTCGACAGGGACAGAAGAAGGAAGTGATTTTAGCCACGTAACAGAGAGTTTTGCAGCTGAAAACTGACATTTGTAAACTGCTCACACCTCTGCACCAAACCCCATGGAGAAAATCAACAATTTTACATCAAAGCCCACAGGAGTTGTTGTCCCACCGCTGCCTCCATCGGCGAGTTTAAATTATGTTCTGACAACTTTTTTTTGTGACTTTGGCGTTTAAAAATCCTTCAATCAAATTTATCCCGAGGACAAAAACTTTGCAAATGAACCAGGAGTTTCTGTGTCCACGTTAGCTAAAAGCATTTATTTTGTCAATGGACTTTAGTGCAGAAGAGTAAACGGTTTAAAAACTGTCTCACAGTGAGATTAAGAAAATATTCTTTACATACTGTAGTCTGCAGGTAACAGAGCACACAAAGAACTACAGTGGCCTTTGCATTTGTTTTGAAACGTGAAACATAGATTATGCACCGACACACACCTATTTCTGGGTAACGTATGAATTTGCTGCCAATAAATCGTCCCAGACGTTACACCCTGGGCCTTTAAAATCTCGGCTGTTTGCGCTCTTTTGCTTTGACCGACGCTCGCCGCCACACACGCGGGTCCGTGACCTCAATCTGTGACCCGACTTATCTCTCTCTCTCAGAACGACGGCCGCCACCGGGGAGACGAGACGTGCACCGAGCCGCGTCTCTCGCCGGGTTGCGTCACTGAGGCGGAATACGATGGCTGATGATGATGATGATGCTGATGATGATGTGATTAGGAGGAACAAAGCTGCTTTCAGAGCAGCACATGACCTTGTCAGCATCAGATCAGGCATGTGGCCGCTCACTGATGCCCATAAGCCTCTCTTGTTGTCAGCAGATGATCTTGGGGCTGAAATGATCTCATCTTTCGCTGCCCTTTCGACATAAAAGACCTGCTTCATCGCAGATTTTTCCTGTTATCACTGAAGCTGCGGTCTGGCACTGCTGATATTGATGACGGCCTTGTGCTGATGCAGTTGTGGGAAGAAGATGAGGAAGATGAGGAAGGTGGGGGAGGGGGCATCGCTGACCTTCCCTTGTTCGGCGTCCCTGATGCCCAGTGCACTGAACTGTCCCGGTGCCAGGTTTTCCCTCCCTCCTTCTCTCTCTGAGTCTTGTTTCTCCTCAGTTGCAGGATGTTTGACCTCCACCACCCCCACCGTCTCCCCCCTCCTCACAGCCTTGCCTAAGGGAGACGACCGCCACGATGAACTCACTGACCAGAGCAGGGCTTGTTCTCACTCCCCTCTGGTGCAGGAAAGGGAAAAAAAGCTGCTCGCGGCAAAACACGTCCGTCATTGCAAATGATGGCCATTTAAAAGTCACACCGATGTTTCTAAGAGGTGTTTAAAGTCCTTGTGTGCTTTCACTTCTCGCCTCCCACAGCGAGGTGATGCATTTCTGGCTGCATTTGTCTTTCGGCCTCTGAGCAGCACAGAATAATGGATTTTGATGAAACCGATTAACGAGCTGAACGCGGGAATCGGGCAGCCTTGGTGGAAGTTTGTGATCACAGAGTGGGTTCTCGAGTTCCCCCGTGTGGTCACCGTGTATTTCTGTCACCGTCAATGAAAACATGGCTGCCAGTGGAAGCTCAAAGAAGTGTGAAACATTTAGGAGGTTGTGTTGGCAGAAATCGAATATATACCCAACAGCAGCTCCAGTTCTGTGTTTTCAAATTGAAGTTTCCTACACAAAAGAAAGACAAAGTGCATTTTTTTTCTGGTATGTGAAGGCTACTCTAGGAGAACTCCCACATTTGCCTGCAGTCCGACCACTAGATGTCACTAATTCTTTCTCACTGGTCCTTTAAATAACTGTTTTACTGCTCGTTCTTGTCTCTTTTAACAGACTTAGTGAAGTGTGCGCCACTTCTTTGCAACAGCTCACTCTCCTGCACCAAAGTCCATAGAGAAAATCAGTAATTTTACATCACAGCACACAGTTGAGTTGTTGATCCACTGCTGCCTCCATCAGTAAGTTCAAATATGTCATTTTGTGACTTTGGTGTTTGAAATCCTTTGTTCATTTTACCTCAGTGACACAAACGGTGCCAAAGAGGCAGCAGTAGAGCAACAGCTGCTGTGTTACCGCAAGCTAAAAATGATGATTTTTCTCTATGGACTTTGGTGCAGGGGCGTGAGTAGTTTTTCTAAGCAGTTAACTGTTAAGTTAACTGTTACAACTTTACTGTTAATGTTGGACAAAAGTGGCAAATTTAAGAGATGTTTTGGTTCAAAAAAAAAAAGTAACTTGAATTTGCCACAGACTTACTTGTGTTTTAATAGAATTAAGGCTGTGAATTTCTTTTGTTGTTTTTGTGAAGAAAAGCAAAAAACATTTTTGGAAAAATTAAGAAAAAAAGGTTTTAAATTCATTTACTGGGCCGGATGCACACACTGCCCTACAGCATGCAGAAAGTTACAACATTCTTGCAGCTAATTAGACACCGCAGACAGTATTTTAACACCCACATGATCATGCAACCGTGGGAAGAGACCTGCACAGACAGACGTGGTTTTGCAGCATTGAAAGCAGCAGCAACCTCTCTGACGAGCAAAGGTCCAAGTCAGACAGAGGCTCAGAGAAACTGCAGCACAGAGTGTAAATAAACGCAGGTGAGAAGATGGAGGGAAAAACTATGATGATGATGATGATGTTGTGCTGGTTCCCAGGATGAGAGGGGCCGAGGGATAACACTTGATTAGAAGAGCAATCCCACTCCGTTCTACTGATTAGTCTTCGGGGGTTTTCAAGCTCCGTGGTTTCCACTGGTGTATTCTCTCCTTTATCTGTGAACTAAAACAAAAAGCTTCACACACACACACACACACACACTGAGAGTATCTGTTCCAAATGATCGCCCGGGACCGTTTTCTGAAGTTTGTTAATGTGTGTATCACTTTCCAAGGGCTCGGCGGTTACCCTGACGTCATGCCCTGCAGAGTCTGTTGTCCGTGATTCGCGGCAGATAAAAGGCCTGCGCCATTTGCTGCTCATGTGGCCAAAATAACAGTGCAGCAAAAGAATGTAAACGCAAGAAATCGACAGTGTTTTATCATTAAATTGATCATTAGATGTATAAATACACAGTTCTCAATCACATCTGACCAATTTCCCAAAAGCACAAATATTGTTTTTACAATCTTATGGCGTCAAGTTTTCATAACTTGTCTGCGCACACCAGTTTTATTGGATTTCAGTTGGTTTATTTAACTTAGTTATTATTTAATGGAATAGCAAATGTGCCTTTAGGCCAAAATTCTTCCTTGTTTGCATTTGATTGATTGGTTACACAATAATTACATTCAAACATTTCCTGGTGGCATCAATGTTCTAATCCTTTCTTAACATCCAGCAACAATTTATTTTTTTTTCTTATTAATGCCACAGATTTGATGGCAGACATACATATAACAGTATATAATATATAAACATATAAATATAAATATATAACAGTTTTGCTGCTTTTTCTTGCCTCTTTTAACAGACTTTATTGCCTAAAAACTCAACTCAACTCACTCTCCTGCACCAAAGTCCATAGAGAAAATCAGTAATTTTACATCACAGCACACACTTGAGTTGTTGATCCACTGCTGCCTCCATCAGTAAGTTCAAATATGTCATTTTGTGACTTTGGTGTTTGAAATCCTTTGTTCATATTTACCTCAGTGACACAAACTGTGCCAAGGAGACGGCAGTAGAGCAACAGCTGCTGTGTTCCCACAAGATAAAAAAGCTTATTTTCCTCTATGGACTTTGGTGCAGAAGAGTGAGCCTTTTATTAAATTAGCAAATAATTAATCAAATATTAATGCCACAGGTTTGATGGCAATTTAACAAGTGCAGATGTGAATATCTTGTAAGATGGTAATACCTATGCGCAGGTAACGTTCTCTTCAGATGCAGAAAGTCTTCTGGTTCCAGTGGATCAAAATTTAAAAATGTCACGTGTTGGTCTGTAAAACACAGATGACAAAGTGTTTTCTGAGTGATCTTTTTTTTGGACTGTTTTACATCTAAGGCTTTACAAAACACAACATTTCAGCCTTCCACTTTTTTGATTACCTCGTGACTCCTCAAGTTCAGGCTGGGACTCGCAGCTTTAAAGCATCACTGAGCTCCACATCAGCCACAGGTGCCCTGGTCAAAACAAATCATGAAAAACCACAGGAACATTTAACACACACTGTGAGACAAACATCCCAGTGGAGCACTTTCAAAAAAATCGTGACTTAGGCCCATTTTTACGAATGTTCTCCATTATTTTGCCCTCCACCCCCGTACATGCACTTGTGACACCTCAATGATCTCAAGACTCACTAAAGCATGCGAGCGTTCTGTCTAACAAAATCCAGGAATGTTCCACTGAGTCAGGAGCAAAAGCACAACAAATACTTGGAACAAAAGCATGTACAGTAATTACAGCCTTAATGTGGTTTTAGTGAATTTGAGTAATCCTGGTGAGTCACAGTCAAATGTGCAAAGACTCGGACAGACTCTGGACTTGTCAACGTTGGCCCAGTCCAGCTTCGCTCTTAAAGTGATAGTTAGCGTTAGCTAGCTTAAAGTGATAGTTAGCATTAGCTAGTGATAGTTAGTTACACCTGCTATATTCCGCCATAGTCTGAGAACATGTTTCACATTTAATATCGCTGGTAAAAGAGCAATTTCCAATTGGAAACTCAAGTTTGTAAATTGTTCACCATTCGCACCAAAGTCCATGAAGTAATAAACAATTTTTAACTCAAGGGACATGCGAGCTGCCGGTCTACTGCCGCCTCATTTTTCCAATTTTTTGGATTACGTAAATACAAATGGAGGATTTCAAACACCAAAATCACAGAATAACACATTTGAACTTACTGATGGAGGCAGCATTTGATCAAAAACTTCAGTATGCACTGATGTAAAATTGCTGAAATTTGGAGCGAGCAGCATATGAGCAAAACAATCTTCCGTTTCCCATCAAAAAATGTTGCTTAATGGTGACCTAAAATGTTCTTAAGATATCACAGACTTAAGTGAATGTCATTGGGTGACTTTTCTCTTGTGTCCCTGCTGTCAGCCACGTTTCTAGGGCCACGAATTAGCTGCATCTCTGAGTCGACACCAAAAAGGCCAACAAACACTGAATAGGGATACGGACGGCCACATTTGAAGGAGCCTACGAATTAGAACCAGCCTCGTCGCTGTGTTGCGACGCATTTTGACAAAGTCTGGGCCACAAATGCTGCAGACTCTGACCGGAAACATAAAACCATTCATTGAAAACCTACTGCCTTGCCCACAGTAAAGAGCTGGACAACGGCCTGAGTGAGTTGCTTCAAAGCTCGCAGGAAAGTGTGCTATGTACTCATCAATACTCTCACTCTTCAGGGTAAGGGTCACAGCTCCCTGGTTCTCTCGCGCTCTTTCCAGCTGCTCGGGGAGTGGGTGCGGTGTTGCTCCCTGCCAACCACCTGGCACCGCAGAGGCTATGTCTAGGAAAGAGAGCTCTGCCAGGCCTCAAATAATCCACGACACACTGAAGCAATTACAGCCGCGTATAAATCAATATGCTTTTGGGTAAAAACGTGATCTGCTCCCAAACACTATGGAGAAGCTCCGACTCAGCCTTGGCCTTTGGTTCTTCTCAGAGACCGGAGCCACTTTCTCTGGAAGTGGGCGGAGATGATTTGCAGTCACTGTGCCTGAATAAACAACTGTTGAGAAATTTGTGTTGCTTTCAATGGAAAGAAAAAAATAAATAAAACCTGCCGGATTACATGTTGATTATTTGTGTATTAAAGTTCAAAATCCTCCTGTCGCAGCTGAGGCAGCAACACTGACAGCTCAGTTTCCAGTGCTGAGCCTCATCACTGCTCATTAATACTACTACACTGCCATCTTGTGGTTAAACAACACCACTGAGGGTTTTGTAAGATGTTTTAACATTATTGAGCACATTTTGGGTTTATTTTTAACAATAGAATGTTTGTACTTTGAAAGGGTTTGGCATCTCATCAGTGTTTTAAATTTTACAAGAACCTGTTTTTATTTTCCTATAAAAGTGCATAATGTTAATCTGATTTTTTTTTTTGACTGTAGCTACAGCAAAAAATACCCCACTATTTCTCCCACTATTATACATGACTGTAAGTTAAAACATTTTTGGGTTTATCAATATAAACACTTGTAAATGACATTTGGCCACCAAGGTTGATCAATAATAATTTTAAAAAAAATTACATATACTCCTACGTTGAACAGAACCAATTGATAATCTCCTCACAACCATTATTTCCCTAATCAACCACAGTAAGGTTTCTAAAAATATTAGGTTCAAATTAGACATATTTCATGACCAAGAGTTTTCCCTTATATCAAATCATTGTGGCACTTTTTACAAATAAACGATAGGAGCAAGTGTGACACATTTAACGTTGATTTATTTCATGAAGGAGTGTAAGCAGAATTGACCTTCCTTAAAGAGCTGAAGGAACACGTGGATCAACACAAGGAAAAAATAGAGGAATTAAGAAACAAAAGTTTTATGTTGCTCAAAAGAAAACAAATGTCTCTCTAGTGAAACTCTATTCTCACTTCCTCAGTGAAAGAAGGTTCAATTTTCACGCTGTGAGTGAGCGAATGTTCCCAGAGCGATTTTTTCTGCAGGAAAGCGATCCCACACTCCTCGCAAACGTAGCTCTTTGGCTTCCCGGTGTGAGTCCGCCTGTGTTTCTTCATGTGATATGACAACCTGAAGCCTTTGTTGCACACATCACATTTAAATGGCTTCTCTCCCGTGTGGATGCGCATGTGCGACTTCAAGTATCCCGACTGGATAAAGGCCTTCCCGCACACTTCGCACTTGTACGGACGCTCTCCGGTGTGGTAGCGGTTGTGCAGCCGGAGTTCATTGGCGGTGAGGAAGGTCTTGCCGCACACCGTGCACTGGTGTGGCCTCTCGCCCGTGTGGATGAGCTCGTGCCTCTTCAGGGATGTCTCTTTCATAAACTGCTTCCCGCAGGTGTTGCATGGATACCGTAAACCCATGTGGACTTGTTCGATGTGGTTCTGGAGCTGCAGCTTTGTGCGATACGCCATGTCGCACTGCGTGCAGGCCCACGGTCTCTCCTCCGAATGGGTGCCCATGTGAACCGTGAGCTCTGAGGCAGAGCGGTAACACTTTCCGCACTGCCAGCATAAGAAAGGCTTCTCGCCAGTGTGTTTCCTCAGGTGTACCGTGAGACAGTTTGAGGACCTGAACTTCTCTGGACACAAGGAACAAACATACGGGAACTCGCCTTTGTGGATCCTCTGGTGGATGGCGAGATACGATAGCTGGATGAAAGTCTTGTCACACTGTCCGCAGGGAAACGGGCCACTGAAGTCGTGCTGCTTCTCGTAGTGTTCCCTCAAACGCCGCAGTAGGGTAAAATTCTTATCGCACATTGTGCACTGCATCGGCCTGTGCATCAGTTTGTGCCTCTCAAAAGCGGGCTCGTTGGCAAGTATCTTCCCACACTCTTTGCAGTAGAGCGGATCGTGAATCCGTTGGTGCACTTTGAGCATCGTCATGCTCTTGAACTCTTTCCCGCAGTCTTCGCACCTCATGATTTCCCTAAAGTCCACTTTGCACACGCTTTCCTGATGCTCCTTCAGAGCAGACGGGTACTCAAAGTGTTTGCCGCAGTTTGAACACCACACTGGTATCTTCAGCGGCTGCCCCTGCTGGTGGTCACCGCCCATGATGTCATTCTGGCCGGATCCCACTCTCATGTCCTTCTTCCAATAGAATCGGGCGATTTTCTTGTGACAAATGGCATAAATCTGGTGCCTCTTCAGCCCGTGCATGTGTTTGAAACGCTTCTTGCAGTGGACACAGTGGTACGGACGATCTTCTGTGTGGCACTGGATGTGTCTGTTCAGTGTTTTGACGCTGTCGAATGCCCTCGCACAGATCGGACACACTTTAAGGGCTTTTTTGGGGACCTGTTGCACCTGCTCTGATGGGGACTCCTCAGTAGTGTCTATGGGCAAACCTGGATTATTTTCTTTTCTGTCAAGGCTACAAGCATCATCGCAATTCTGAGAGTCTGCCTCAGCCAGGATCTGTTCCACCGTCTTGCTCTCTTCCTCTCTGATCCCTTCATGACCGTGAATGATCTGATGCTTCTTTAGAGTGTCCTTGTACTTAAAGCCTTTCTCGCAAGTGACACAAATGAAAGGACGCTCCTCTGAGTGCGACCGTAAATGCTTTGCTATGTCTGCGGTACAAGGTAAGACCCTGCTGCAGATGGGACAGACTTTACCCTCCATCGAACCCTCCAACAGCGGCTGTGGATTTGATTGTGGCATCTCTTTCTTTTTGGGCTTCTTCAGCTCCCGGCTCTTACAAATCTCCTTCTGATGTCTCTTTAAAACATATGGATTCTTGAATTTCTTCTCACAGAAAGGACATTTGTATGGACGGTCCTCCGAGTGTGACTTCAAGTGTCGCTCCATGTCGACTTGGCGGGCAAAATACTTCCCGCAAAGACCACAGTTTTTGTTGTCCGACATCTCTGAGGTGCTGGGATCCCCAGAGTCCTCTTCTTTAGAGTTGTTGCTCACGTCCTCCTTTTCATGGACGCGTTGGTTGTGTCTATTCATGTCATAATGGTCCCTGAATCGTTTGTCACAGTTGGCACACTTATACTTGAGATCCCTATTGGCTGAGTGGATTTCCTGGTGTCGCCTCATGGCGGCAGCGCGAAGGAAAGTCTTATTGCACACAGGGCACGTCTTATTGTTGGGGTATTTTTTTCTCTGCCTCTTAGCCGAATCTGAGTCTTTATCTTTTAAAGCTTTTCTTTTTAACTGAAGCCGTTTGCTTTGTTTCAGTGGCTGAAAAGCTGCCGGTTTTAAAGTGTCACTACTGCCGTCATCTGTCAAGTGTCCCACTGTTTCGTCCTCATTTTCTTCCTGATCAACCAAACCGGGCTGTTGCTCGATCTGTATGTAGTCTAAGAGAGTGACGGTTTCACCCTCCACCTGGACAGTCATACAGCCCTGCACCTGCTCTGATGAGGGCTGCAACTGTATTTGGTCTGCGTCGATTATAACCTTCTCCAGCTGAGGGAGGGAGAGTGAAGACAGGATGCAGTTCCCGAAAGAAGTTGGAATGGTATGAGATTCCTCTGTGGGGAAACAAAGAATCAATTTAGTTTTGAGGTTTGCAGCTATGAACAGAAATTGTATCAGTTAGGGCTGTTTTATCATTTCGGCTTCTAAAATGTAGATATTTCATTGTTTCTTTGCTCCTCTGTCAGAGTAAATTCATCATTATTGGTTAGTGAATAAAACTTTTTGGCTCCTTTGAGTTTCTGAAACACCAACGAACCTTACCTACCATTTTAGACCCCAACAACTAAGAAAATAATCTTTAAAACAAACCTACTTTAATCACATCTTCAACTATTACTGGAGTTGTTGGGAATAAAAAGTGCTGCAATCCCCTCTTAAATAAAGCCCATCTGACTAAAACTGAAAACAGATTCATCCTGCTTTGATTTGTTATGCTCACTGATAAACGACATGTTCTTTTTCAAAATAAGACAAGAGTCCGATTTTGAGACGAGACTAACCAGAAAAATCAAAATGTCCGAGAGTCTTGTGGTAGAGTAGCACAGTTTTCAGGTGATGCAGGTCAGGAACTGAGTGCACACACTCCTCTAGGGCACATGGAACAGCACAAAGCATGGACGCAGTCTACGGAGGAGAAGAGACAAACGTTTACAATTCAGAAAACGTGAAGTGTTTGCTCATACTTAGATGCTAAACAAAACCAATGATCTCTCAATCCACAGAAAATAAACAAATTTAAAAGGATAATCCCCTTATCATTAGCTATCTTGGATTTTTAATACTTTCCACTCAATAAAAAACTGAATGCATACATTAAATATAAAAAAACACAACCAAATACAATTTCTATTAAGAGACTACCACTAGATGGCCCCAAAGTGGCAATTCAAATTTTTGAGCATGCAAATTGTATGTGTATATACACAGTCTTGAGCCTTGTATATGAACTATTAGTCATGGATTATTTGAAACAGCTCAGATGCAAAAGTAATAGATTAAATGTTGAGATATGTGGTATTGAAAAGGACTTGGATAACAGTGGGATAACTGAAATATATATTCATTTGAAGGTATGATAAACCCGTGAATGTCTTCTTATTAGGTAAGACCAATTTTTGAGGCCGATTTGTGTGAAAAACAAACTAGTTTTTTTTGTTTTCATTACCTGTTGAATGTCTGGTACTGGAAGAAACTTCTCTAGTTTGGACAGGAAATCCAGCATTAGCACCTGCAAGGCGCTGTCGTAATCGGGCCCAAAATCAGTCGGGAAAACATCCTGGAGAGAAATATTTGTTTCGAATTAGCAACAGAATATTACTGCCTTCCACATACAGTACATCAGAACTCGGACTGACATCAATTGAGTTCACTGGGTTCCATTTGAGAAGTCGCAAACTTGGCATCTGTGGCTAAATGGTGTTTTGTGCACACAAACAGCCTAGCAACATGTCTACGGTTAAGAATTAAACATGAATATGTGAAACTAATATGACAGAAGTGAAGTAGCAGTGTTTTTGTATGGTGTCAGCCATCTTGTAATCCCAACGCAACGTTGCTCCAAGTTGGAAGTCCAAGTTCAGGACCTAGTTCCAAGTTCCGACTACAAATACAACCCAGCAAGTGTATATTATATGCAGAGGCTGGTGCATATTTGAACATGAAAACTGTTGCATAAATAAGCAGTGATTTCACAAACCTGGAAAAACTTCTCCTTCTCCTCTGGGTCTTTAATTAACAGTTCAATTTGATCCACAAAGTTTGATTCTGGAAAGTCCACATTTGCAAAGCAAGGCTAAAACACAAAACACAAAACAACGTTTAAATGAGACAGGAAAAAAACCACAACGACACTGTAGACCTGCACATCACATTTCAAAGAAAGCTAACCTGCGACGCCCAGTTAGACACGAGGGTCTTGATGCGCTTAAGGTGCATCGCAATAGTTTCTCTCTCTGTTACTTCCTCTGCTTGACACAATTCAAGAACCACCTGCAACAGAGAGAACGATGACACAGGAGAATGTAAGAAACATTTACACACACGGCGCTAACACAACAGTCATTTCAGACGGCTCATTGGTTTGATTGTACTTAGAAAAACTGGTGAAAAGAGGTAACATCAAAACTTTTACAGCCAAAACAACAGACCTTTCGCTGTCTTATTTTTTGTGATGGGCCAAGAGGGCATTTAAAATGGAGCTAAAGCCTGTACAGAGTTTAGGATGATTGCATTGTACTGACCTTTAATCCACATAGAACCAGCATTTTAGGGAGCCCTAATATTTTGTACACTGTGTTTTTGAGGTCAGAATTACTAAATCTTTCCATCCAATTATGAAGACAGTCGGAATCAAAACTAATTTACATTTTCTATTCAACTGCATCACTGTTTGACCATGTTGCTGAGTGTGAATTTCTACTACGTTTGGGTCTAGCGTCCACACTACGCTGGCATTTTCAAGGCCTTGAAAGTTCAGACTTTAGCTGGTCTTGCTTTAGTTTGAAAACTACAACTTTTTGATTTGGTTTACTTTGTTATTTTTCTGTGAGTTTAAATTTCCAAGCAATGTCTAATGGTACATTTACTGTACGTGACAAGAATTGGTAACAAGCTGACAAAAAAAAAAAAAGGAAATGCAAACCATTTCTACTGCAATATTTTCTGCCACAAAGCAATGAAGTGCAGACAGACAATTTTCTACTTTTTTGCGTTTAAGCCTTACATACACATCTGGTTTGTTGAGGTTGACAGTATTAGATATCTCTGCTTGGTCTTACCCGAGCTCTGAGTCCCAAGAGGAGCTGAGCCTTCTGATCTGCACTCATTAGTTCCGGTAGGATGTCTGTGACGGTGCTGACGAACTCCTCCACCGTCCCGTAGTCCTGCACGCAACCTCTCTGAACCACCTGCCACATGGCTGCCGACATGAGACGCAGTGGAGGTATGAAGAGACGCAGAGACGGCAGCAGCAGAGCGCGAACTGGAGAACAGATCACACCGCGAGTCTGGTTATCAGAGTAAACTGGTATGTTCAGAGTCAGCAGTCAGGTAGTTTACGAGCACTCGTCTTTCATTAAAAGGCAAATACACACACATAATTATGACCAATCATACCTGGCTAAAATTTTTGACATTCATTTTATTAGTGTAATAATAAACCGAAAACATTTAGAAGCAAAAACGTGGCGCATGAAGATAATAACTTACAAATATGGCAAATTACATGAATTTTGTACAGAGCGAAAGAAAACAACTCACTCACTCGTGTTCTACAGCTTTACCTTACCATAAGAGGCGCTGGTGCCAATCCCAGCTGACAGGTCACCAGTCCATAAACCATCATCCACTCTCACACTCACACCTATGGTGACCTTAGAGTGTCCAATTTGGCTAATCACCAAATCTGCATGTATTTGGACTGGGGGGGTAAAATCTGCGAACCCGAAGAAAACCCACGCACACAAAAGAAGAACATGCAAACTCCATGCAGAAAGACCCTTTTCAGGTTGCAAACCCGAGTCTTCCCGAGTGCTAACCACTACACCAACTGGATGGCCCTAGGAAAATTCAATTACTGTTAAAATGTTTGGGAATATTAAAAATTCATTCATTCACACAGCCTGTAACCCATAACAAAGTTTTAATAAAGAGATTTGGGTTTTATGGCTGTTGAGTTTGGGGCCACAGTTCGTCCACTGTTTTTAAAGTAAGTCCTAGATGCATTCAGGGACAGGCAACCGTGTCGGACATATAACAACTTACCGCACATAATCACTGCTAACAATAGCTGCACTAGTAGAAACTGTCCATGTTATGAGAGTTTAGTGAAATGATAACAGTGAAGTTTGAGGTACTCAATTTTAGAAATCGCTTTATTTTTTTCTATCCAATTTTCTATATTATTTAATATCGCCTATTTTTAATATTAGCTATGTACTTGAATCCCGTAAACGCAGCACCAGCCAGTTATCATAGTGCTAACTCTAAGTTGCAAACTGCTCACTATGGAGAGAGAACCGCCTTTGTCTACTAAGTTAAACCCTATCGGTTAACTTAATCCATAAAAACGAATGATTGCCGAACAAACTTGTCAGCTATTATGCTAAAAAACGCCGCTCGCTTTAGCTCCGTGGCGCTGCTAACGCGATACAAAGCCACCGCCATCTCAGAGCGGCGTACGCCATGTTTAAAATCGGGCGCACACAAGCCAAAACAAAACCCTATAACTCGCTAAAACGGATACGAGTCTGGATCAGCACTATCTTACCGTTTTCCGCGCAGAATGGACTCTCCATTTCAGCATAGACGGGATTCCGTTGGCGACGCGAACGAAGTCGGGGTTGTTGTGAGTTGACGTTCGCCCGACCCTGCGGTGCAAGTTGGCGGGGAGGAAGGAAGGGCGGCTCGGTGCTGTGTTCAGAGTGCGCAGGCGTCGTCCGACAAAATGTTTCAGCGGTTTCATTCACGAGCCGCGGACTCTTGCGAGTTTATGTCCCTCACATCACCCACGATAACAAAAACTATTATTTCTTGGGTTAATTTAATCGCAGATAAGACACGATGAGTCAAGATCCCACCAACTTCCTACAGAGTAAAGCGGATGCTCGTCTTCTTCGTCTGGTTAATATGAGGCTCACACTAAGTTGTTTTTGGTTCCTGCTGCCCTCCAGAGGCCATGCGAGAAAACGAGCACAAACATTTAAAGGGGCATGAACTCGGGCATCATTTGACCTGGGCCCTATGTTTATAATGGCACTTTTGCACTACACAGTTCCTCCATGATTCGGCATGGCACAGTTATACTCAGTTTGGTGCCATTTTCCATGACTATAGTACCTCCTTGTCGTGGGTTTGGTAGTCATAGGACTGCTTTACGAAACTGCCATGATGCAGTTTTATACGCGACACAACCTAGTGACGGTCAAATCAGTTGTTTTCTTTGTAGTGAATCATTTTCCTCAGTTTTATAAACAGATGAGTTCACTGAATGGTTCAGTACTTCCTGCATGAGCGGAGCACAGACTCCGTCTGACACAGTCACTGAAGTGAAATACGGCTGAACGGCTTGTGATTGGGCTCACCATCGCTGAATACTGTCGCTAAATACACCAGACTCCTCTGTTAAATATGGACATTTTACAAATGTCCTTGTTAAATGTTGGACATTAACGCATGTTTTCAGGATTTTTAAATCTTTTTAACTGATCTACAGTTCGGCATTGTTCACTTTGTTTCCTGTGTCGGACGCGCTTATGACTCTTCCAGTGAATTAGCCCAGCTTGCTTGGAAAAAAGTACCAGGTGCTATCACTAGTGGAAAAGCAAAAAAAAACTGGAACTGGAACTGTATAGTGGAAAAGTGTCATAAATGTGGGTGTGTATGTGAATGGTACTTAAAAAAGATTTCATATTTAGTCCAGTTGTTCAGCCCAGGCGGCAGCTACAGCAGGCTGCAGTGTATTCTTATGGGGCAATCGTGCCATTCTGAGTTATATCCATAAAAAGTGCTTGTTTTCACCTGCATGGCTCAGATTGTTATTGGAAGGATATTTTTGCTGGACTTTAAAAATGTAAAGGGCTTTTTTTTTTAAAAAAAGTTAAGACTAGGTTTAGTGGCAGGTTTAGGCATATAGTTGTGATGACTGGGGGCTAGGGAATACATTTTGTCTACAGGTGTCCTCACTGATAAAGCTGTACGAGTGTGTGTGTGACAGCAATAAAAATCTGCACTGGTTTTTTTACCTGTGGTCATTTATTAGCTGTCCACAAAAGCATGTCATGGAACGACAGAAACTGTAGCATGAGTGTAACATTCCTTGTTGTTGTTAAACTCCACCACATCCCTGCTTCTCACACCATGTATAATTTATATTCCATATACATATTTTGTACAATATACATGTTCTCATCAAAGAAAAAAAAAATCAAATCAAATAAAAACAATTGCAAAAGTTCATCCCCGTCCTTCCCTGGTGGATTTTGAAATCTAGTGAACATCCCATGCATGTTTCCACTGCTTCTAGGAGAAATGTTCATATATATTTTTGTGTATTTTTTTTAATTTTTTTTTTTAATAACCTGGAGCAAATACGCAGGCAAAGAACTGCTCAGACAACATAAGGAGAGAGTCTTGTTAGACAGAGCTGGTGTACAGAGCACATTCTCAACAACATCAAACGACAAGAGCCATGCGAACCGACATTTACTCTACAGTTCATCAATCAAACACACGGGGGCGAGCTAAAGTTAGCCTCCAGCTAGCGACATAACATTAAGACAAATAGAAACGAAGATAACGTTAACACAATATTCAGCTGCTGTCGAGTCACCATAAGTCTTTAATTTAAAGGTGTAACAGGTTTTTGAAGTGGGGTGCTTTGTGTGGTTGATGTAGTGAGAAGACGTAGGAACATGCGAGTGTGCGCTAAGAGAAAACACGGCTGCTAGCATGGGACAATGGGGGGGGGGGTAAGAGAAAACACGGCTGCTAGCGGGGGGGGGGGGGGGGGGGGGGGGGAAGGATTTTAGCCACTTCACAAAAGGCTCACCTGACAAAATGGACATCACTTTAAGTGCGCGCTGCCCTAAAAATACATTTATCTCACTGTTAAACAACCTTTTCTCACAGGAAACTGAAGCTTGAGTCACTTTGTTATCAGCTCACTCTTTGCACCAAACTCCATAGTGAAAATCATCGATTCTAGCATGTGGGGACGCAGGAGCTGCTGTTCAGCTGCTGCCTTATTTGGCGACTTTATGTCACCAAGGTCAAGCCAGATGAAGCATTTCAAACACAAAGGTCACAATATACACATATTTGAACTTACTGATGGAGGTGGCAGTGGAACAACGTCTCCTGTACGCCTCAAAGTAAAATCATTACTTTTCTCTATGGACTTTGGTGTGGGAGGGTGAACGGTTTACAAAATGGCAAAAACTTCGGTTTTCAGACCAAAATGTTGGTCTAACATCAACATAAAGAAGCAGCAATATTCCAAAGATGATGAACTTTTGTTAAGTGGCTAAAATATGATTTATTTCCTGTTTCCTACTTTACAGTGAGCTTCTCAGTACAGAAAACACACAAAGCATCGTTAGCTCCATTTCAGACACTGGTTGTGTGTTAATACTTCATACAACCCCAATTCAAACGACCTGAACTATCCCTTTAATGCTTTTGAGGCTATAGTGACACTGGCACAGAAAGTGCATGACATCATTTTGAACCTTGTTACCTGTGGTGACAAAATTGTTTGCATCTTTAAGTTACATTTCACACTATAACAGTGAGTTTCAGTTGAAATGATACGGGATGTGTGTATGAAATACCTGAAATAACTTCAGGGTGAAATTAAAAGGCTGGTTTTCTTTGAGTTATGTTACATTTAAAAGAATATACACCATGAAATGTAACAAAATACACACAAAAATATCAAATTCCGGCTTTTTCGCTCGTTATGTCTCTTTGTTATGCATTTTTCAATTCACATTTATATTGTAGCTTTATTTCCTGTGGCATATTAGTCAAAGTGATACAATATAATGGAAAACTTTAATGTATAATTTCTATCATATACATATGCAATTTTTTTTTACTCTTTTGTAAAACAAAATAGCTGTGGAATGTAAAATAATATCTCTATATATAGCGCTATGCGTGTAGGTAAGAAAATAAAGTCGTAGGATAATATTTCTTTTTCTGTAACTATTTACAGAACTAAATTCAACTTTTATGTGCCTCAGTGTTTCACTTAAAATTAAATTTCAAAGTTTGCTACAATATATTGTAAGTTTCATTTCTTATTTGCAATCAAGCAACCACCACCATTTACAGTGTGAGGATGTTTTAAACACATCTGCATTGAAACTTCTTTTGTTGCATTGTCAAATTAAAAATATACCGTATTAGGAAAAGTATAACACACATCATATCTGAGTGGAAGGGTCTTTCTGTGAAGCTGCTGTCGGTGAAATAATAGTTAAAGCCTGTGTTAAAACTCATTGATCACTTTATTAGGTACACCTGTTTGACTCCCTGCCAATCTGATCAACCAATCACAAAGCAGCACCACACCATTCTTTTAATACATGACTCATTAGCTCACGTTGCTTATTGACTTTAGCTGGCTTCGGTATGAGGACACAGTGTAAATTTAAAAAGCGTGGAGCTGCTGTTTTCACCTTCTTTTTTTTTTTGCACTTTCCTTTAAATATCGTCATCAGCGCTTCTGAAACCAGAAACATTGATCTCTCTGAGCTTCATAGCCTTTAGAGCGCTTTGTTATTGAAATTAGGAGCAAATTAGTTGATTATTTCACGTAGAATTGACTCAGAATTCTTTTAATCTTCTACTGTCTCACAAATAACATTTTACTCTCAGTAGTTGCTTGTTGAAATAATCCTCTTCAGATTTTTTTTAAGATCGTAAAGCTTGTGCACACCTCCACTTTTCCATTAGAAAAGGCTGCACATGTTTTGCATTCATAATTAAAGAGTGGGAGTTCATTTCGCCAAACTGTTGCCTATTGAACGTGTGAGTAAATTCTGAATGTATTTTTGGGAGGAAAAATAAGCAAAAGAAAATGCAAATGAAGGCATTAACATTCCATTCATCTATGGTTATTTTTTTTTGTATGAAGAAGCTTCAGTGCAATTTTAAATGTTTGCTTTTATCGAATTTCATCAACCAATTTTTCTACCTCAGACGACTGTAAAAAAGAAAGAAACACGTGATTTATTTAAAAATGTTTTGGCAGCATTCGCTTGTATATTTTTATGGGCCTATTTAAAATTTTAACAATAGCTAACAAACTCAGAGCTGCATGTTTTTTTTGTTTTGTCTTTTTTTTGTTGAGAAATTCAGATGAGATGAAAACAAAAAAAAAAAGTGGGCCGTAAATGCATCACGTGGTCTACCCTGATAACTTGGAATGCATCAGAAACAGCAGGATCGTGTCATAATCTCATCCCGCATTTGGACGGGAACAGTCAACACTGCACTCGGTCCTACTCGTCTACACAGTGAACACAGAGAAAGACAAACGGGGCGAGTCGTATAAACAGAGCGAAACATGCAACTGTGCATTAACAGATTCGCAGAGCGGGAACTAACATTCAGTGAGACCGGTTGCATTAGCCGAGCGGGAGTAGGAGAATCCTGTACATCAGTTTTCCAAAAAAAAAAAAAAAAGAAAAAGGAAAAAGAAAATAAAAGAAAGAAGCAACACGATGACTTTCAGGATGTATTTACACTTGAAGAGGAATTCCCTGCGCATCCAAATCCATCTCTGGACCCTGCTCAGTCCAGTCTGTCACAGAGGATCCTAGGCAGCGTTTTGTCCTCTTTTGAAAACTGGTCTGTGTCGTAGGTCTCTGCATAAAAAGCAAGATCGGGGCAAGATCGGTGTCATGCAAAAACAAAACAACAAGACAGTGTTCGCAGACTTCATTCGCTCATTTATGCGTCTGTGTTTCAAGCATAGATTTTCACCGTCTTGAGTCGAATCGGCGCCGCAGCGCCGGGCCAGGTCGGGCCGGGGCCTCGGTCCCGTGGAAGTTGTTGTGATTGCTTTAGCCTCCGCACACAGTAGATACAACACAGTGAAACCAACACAGAAGTGACAGGACGACAAAACAGGACCACCATCAAATCTGTCATTGCTGGAATTTGCTACTGATCGTTGAGTTTGAGAGGAGTGTATGGATGGTTTTGGCACGAGACGGTCGTTATTCTGCGATGGCGTCCGCTCCATAGCAGCCACGTTGCATTTGTAAAACCAGAGTCTCGCGTCGGAGATGATGAGAAAGCTGCTTTTACTCAGTTCAAACTCTACCTCTACCTTTTAAAGGAGGGGTTTTCATGCAGGTGTTCTCTCTGAAATACAAGAGAAAGTTTTTGTAATTGTTGTTTGGTCTCAATGAAAGTGTTTTTTTTTAATGAACACATTTTTCTTGCTGTTTGGGGGGTGGGGTGGGGGGTGGGCTGAAGTGTGAAGCAGTGGGAGCCATTACGACGAGATGAGAACGTTCTCTGTTCTCTTTTTGTCAACGTTGATGCCAACAAGTTCTGCTCCGCTGGCTGCAGCTGCTTGAATGAAAAGGGATCCCTGACATCAAAACTCCTCTTCAGTGGTGGACGGCGCTGTGGCGTAGTGGGACACGTGGTATTAAAGGTCCAGTGTATAACATTTAGGAGACTCCACTCGCAGAATTTAAATATACTACCTGAAACATGTAAGTAGACGCCTGCCATTATTTCATGTGAGGGGCTGCCTATTTGGCATTTCCGCTTGGTAAGCGTGTAGCTTTACGCAGCAGGAAGAACAAATGACTAAATAATAAAATAATCATCAAATAACACTGCTTCTAGAAAACAGGTGTCGAGTGTGCAGTCGGGCTGATGTCGTCGCTGCTTGTTTAAGCAAAAGGCTTTAATGCAAAGTTAATGTTTTGATAATCATCCGCAAATAAGACGGGAACGTAGATGCAAACTGCCGTACCAACTTTTTTTGAAGAAGAAGAAGAAGCCACTGTAGCGTCCATATGTCAACCTACAGAAGATCATCCAATAACAGACAAGTATAACATGCCCACTGTAAAGTGGAACTTACCTGTCATTTCAATTTATTATCAATATTTTTTCTTTTTCCATGGATAATATGAAGGAAACATATTCAGAAGTGCCAAAACAAGTTGGACCCCAAGTTACTTCTGCATTCAAAAATAAAGTCTACAAGTAAGTATGTTTGAGTTAGTGTATAATTGCTTTAAAAGAAAATATGTTTGTTTTTCATAGCCCTGGATTAAGCAAAACTATTATAACAAGACAATGTTTCAACTGTTTTGGAATGCTTTAAAGGACGCTACTTTTGAAAACCAAAGAAGTAGGCCCAACTTTGTCAACTTTGTTGGCTCTAAAATAAGCATTCACCAATAAGACTCTGATCTAACATTTTTAAGGTTCCAGAGTTGCGATTTGGCCCGTGCCATGTTGAAATTTTGCAAACGGAACTTCACTGACCTACTGGATGATACCAGGTGTCAATGACACTAGTGTCCACTCAAAAGTGCCAAACTTTAAATAATCTATTATTATTCTGGTAAACAGGCACATCATTTACAAAACTGGCTAAAACTAGTGAATGTTCTCCCCGTGGTGCGTGGGTTCTCACTGGGTACTCTGGCTTCCTCCCACAGCCCAAAAACATGCAGATTTGGGGATTAGGATTAGGCCAATTGGACACTTGAAATTGCCCGTAAGTGTGAATGGTTGTCTGTCTCTATGTGGCCCTGTGGTGGACTGGCGACCTGTCCAGGGTGTGACCCTGCCTCTCGCCCTATGTCAGCTGGAGTTAGGCACCTGGATAAAGCGGTAGGAAATGAGTGAGTAAAACTAGTGATTAAAACCATTAACTCAATGTTTATCGACATTACAAAGGAAGTAGGAGCTGACTTTAGGAGGAACTTACAGTTTTTATACAGGATCTATGATCAAGGATAATATATAGCCAATTTTTTTTTTTAATTTCCACAAGCAATTAAAAAAAATTTGCTGAATTTGATTAATTAATTGAAGCTGCAGCAACTTCAGTCATCTCAGCAGCTCCCAGGTTTTGTTTGCTTAGTAAAGATGGACGCGATGTGTACCTTCCATGAGTCCTTTATACATTTTTTTAAATGCTACATGTGAATGGCCCTGCAGCCTTTTATACATACTGTAGGCAAGGGTCTTGTTTTAAAAAGGCCCCACCATGTTTCTATTGCAGCGTGCATTCTGAAGTAGAAGCTTCAGGGAGGAAGAGCAAAGCAGAGGACTTAGCATCTGCAGTCTCACCATTAGATGTCACTAATTCTTACACACTGGACCTTTAATCGCGGCGTTACATGGATGGTGAGGGCAGGGGAGCAGGAAGGAGGATGGCGTCACACCACAGAGCCCTTGGAGGTGGAAAGGTGGATGGAGTGGATTCGCGTGGCCAGCGTCTTCTCCAGGTCGTGGAGGATGTCGGAGCCGATGCCGGGGCTGGACATGGGGCTCTCAGCAGGCGCAGGCTCGTACAGGAGCTGCTTGAAGCAGTCGAGTTCGATCAGCAGCACCATGTTCTTCAGGAAATAGCCCTCGATGAAAGCCGTCAGCTCCGAGGCACCGAGGAACTGCGTTACAAAGAGAGGAGGACAGCGCAGAGACTGTCAGGAGGGCCCGATTCAAGTCACTTTACATTCACTGGGCATTTGATTTAACGCAAACGTCTAATCAGCCAATCACAGGGCAGCAATTCTTTGCATTTAGGCATGTCGACATGGTGAAGACATGAAACTCCTCAGGAAAGTGTTTACTGGCGTTAACAAATAAGTCTTTTTGCAACCAATAGCATCGCCCCCTGGTGGCTATTTCATGCACTCTTACTTCCAGGTCAGCCTCAGTGAGGTAACTGGAAGACTGTGTTGATGTACTAGTTTATCTGTGGAAGATTTTTCACAAAGACCTGTGTTCCAGTACCAGGGTTAGGGTTCCCATGGAGACGGTTTCTCACCTTGGCGTGTTTGTAGAGGTCCACGCAGGTTTCCGTGGTGATGTTCTTGGAGCAGATGATCTCACAGTGTCTCTGAAGGGCCTCTAGTTGGAAGAATTTGGCTGCAGACAGGAGCTGCAGGGAACAGTGGACAGAATGAGATTAGAAATGATTTTAATGGCGCTGACGCTGGGCAGGATTTAGTTAAGTCTGACTTTACCTCCATGACTTCAGTGTTGCGTATGTGCAGGGACTCGGTGCCTCCACAGTAAAGATACTGCATGACCAACTGAAACACAGCACAACAGTCACAACAGTCACAACAGTAACGTGTATTTTTATCCACAGTGTTGTTGTTACCAAGATAGTTAGTGATCGATTATGGCGGGATGGACTCCTTTCACCAGTTCTGTATTTGATAATATTTTCACGTATGCAGATGAGCTAGCTATTTACTAATATTTGCGTCCTAATGGTATGTACGACCCGTGTTTTCCATAGTTTTATTAGTCAGGGAAGATGCTTTAAAAGGTTGTCTGCAGATAATTATCAGGAAACCTCGGTGCAGCAGTGCATGTGAATGTGAGTGAGCACTTTTAAAAGCTTTACAGCGAAAACTGATGTAAATTACCATAAAATCCCAGGATTAATGCTAAATATTACCAGTCATATGCGTGGAAACATAAGTATGATTGTCTTTCATATAATGTTTTATGTATGTTTTACTTTTCCTGCATTTGTGACAGTGTGGACCTTGAGTTGGGCAGTGAAGTGAAGTGAACTTTTTCTTTGTCCTCTTCAAATCCAGGATTTGGATTATATGAATAATTTGGACATGAAATCATTAATTCTAGATTTAAACTAAATGCCAGGTTAAATCCTGAACTAATGTCTGGCAATGTATAATAAAACTAAACAGGATGGGATTCTAATGTTTAAATGACGATTCTAGTGCACAACCAATTGTAAATTAATCATATTAATCTATTGATTGTCCATCCATGATTCATCCAACCATCCACCTACGTAACTAATCATCCATACATTCATCGATTGATTGTTTACATATCTATCTATCCATCTATCTATCTATCTATCTATCTATCTATCTATCTATCTATCTATCTATCTATCTATCTATCTATCTAAACAATCATCTTACATGGAATATATTGTACTTGACATGACTGATCTCGATGCAGGTGTTTTCAGCTGCCGGTCGGTTTTGGAGCAGCGACTTGAACCTGGACGAAACGGAGGGAATCGTGGTTAATTTGGCAGGTGAAGGTGCAACGATATCAAAACTTTTATTTTGTCTCCGTTTACCTGGGTGAAGCTGTGAACAGCAAAACTTTATGTGCATAAAAGGGCTTCCCCTCCACGAGGAACGTCACGTCAGACATCTCTTTGTTGTTCAGGAAGTGAGGGTCTGTGAAGTAAGCAAACACAAGTGATGGGTGTGTCATTACTCAAGTCTATCAGCACAGATATTGACTTCACACGGTCATTAATTACAACAAGAGCAATTTATCACAAGCTACAACAGTTGTCGCTTATAAAAGACAGGAAATATAAACTTGATATCTGCTCCCTCTCGAGTGCATCCACCAGAGTCCTGATAAATTCATTTGCTGTCAAAAATCAACAACAAACCATTTGTCACTGTATTTCAATACTGTACACATAAAGACCACTAGGTGGTGCTGCAGCACAGTCAATGACTGCCACAAGAAACATCTGCAGAGAAACATGTCGATGACCTTCTCAGCGTCAACAATGCTTTTTTTCATCCAGATCAGTCAGAAGAATTAACACAAATGTCATGAGCATAAATCATGTGCGTGTTTGTATTGCGAGCTGTGAGGATAAAATGCCAGACATTACTGGACTTGTGTTGCTTTTTAACGTTTTATTCTTTCGTGGAACTGTAGTTAAAGCACAGCAAGCTTTTAATTATAATTTTTATCCTGTCCTACCTCTGTTGTGCTTGGAAATGTCCCATTGAAAACTCTAAGTGCAGGTTATAAAATAATGTGAAATATTTATGTTAGATTCAAAACCTTGTATACATGTGATTTTTTTAGTGTAAAACAGTTGACTGTACATAAGATTAATGTAAATAAAAGTTTTCTACTTTTTTTTTTACTTTGCTTTAATCTAGGTTAAATGTTACAAATCACACAAAACACACACAAACAAAAAGGAAACTGTTATTGCATTATGTCATATGAAATGTCTGTCAAATAGACCATTATGAGAAATCTGCCACAGCACTCAAAGGCTTTTAATGCTTCCTGGTGATACAATATCACACACATGCTGATGTAATGATTGATTATATATATATATATATATATATACTGGTGGTATATATATATATATATATATATACATGTGTATATATATATATATATATATATACATATATACATATATAAGAGCCATGGTTGTGTTATTGTTCAAGTGTAAATGTAGGTCACACTAAATATTTGATATTATACAAGCATTTTTGTTGTTTGTTTTTTCCTGAAAAAGGTTTTCTAAAACATGTGTTTGACTTCACTCAAGGTTCAGAGAACCAAGGTTGATTCCTTGACCTAAAGTTCTTTTCAGAGAACTGGGGATAATTCCTTAAAGCATAAAGCATAAAGATGGCATAGCATAACAGCGAAGCATATCACCACACTTTTCTAGTGCATATGTTTGTGGCTTCCCTCCATCAGCCGTGATGTAAATTTTCAAAATGTTGAATCAGAGCAAAAAAGTGTATATTAATTGTCATTAAGAGTCAAACAATATCATTTCAATAATAAAAAAAAAACTACAGTGACTTCCAGTGACAAAAAACACCTTTCCTTGTTTTGATTGACAGCTGACCTTTGACCTCAGCACAGTTGGAGACAAATCCAACTCCCCCAGAAAACAAGCGTCCCCTGGGTCTCCACTGTGACACTGTCACTGCATCATCACTCGACTGCATTTAATACAGAGGGAAACCATGAAGAGGAGCCGCCACTATTTTTACCTCGCTCTCTTACCTAAGCGCGAGGTCTGTTTCCTCTTGATCTCCGTCAGTTTGGGGATGGGGAAGGGCCCGTAACACTGTGTGAAAATAACTGACAGCTGCTGGCTTATCACCTCGTTCTGCAAGGAGACAACACAAGTGAGAAACTGAAACTACTTTGTTTTGTAGCCCCACAAATGCTAAAAAATGGTCTGGAGCGCAACTAAATTTATGCAAATGTACGCGTTAATGTCACCGTAGCATAAAAACACAGAGCAGTTTGTATCCTCAGCCTCGCTTTATCTGATGTTTGTCTAAAAGCACTCTGTTTACATGCATATTAAAGTAATAGTTTTTATTTAAAGGTATGATTATATGAAGCACTGACACACAGCCAGCACTGACTGAGCTGTGTGCACCCTGTCCTGGTTCTCTGTGCCAAGAACCATCATGAGTCAGGCTTGCTAGAACTCATTAAAAGCATGGCTGTCAGTGCCCCAGTCTGACCAGACTCTCTCTGCCACACCAAAGTCCATTGAGAAAATCAGCATTTTTAGCTCACAGTCACACAGGAGCGGCTGTTCTACTGCGGCCTCCTTTGGTCAGGTTTGGTTACCAAAGCAAATCTGAATGAAATATTTCAAACACAGAATTCACCAAATAACACATTTGAACTTACTAATGTAGGCAGAAGTGGATTCCTCTGTACAATGATCTAAAAATACTAATTTTCTTTATGGAATTAGGTGTGGGAGAGTAAAACTTAAGTTTACAGTTGCAAAAGGCTGTCCAATAACAAATAAAGCAGTAGACATATTGTCAAAACATTGTAGACTTACGCAGGTATAGATTTTAATGGGCTAAACAATGTTATGCCTTGTGTCCCTACTGGCCTCATTGTTTTTCACTGAGACTTTGTGCCAATGCCTCATACAACCACACTTGAAAAAAGTCCCTATAAATGAAAGCCACAGCGGCTGACCTTGCTGGTTCGGAGGATCTGGAACATGAGCGGTAGTCCGTGCGTGATCAGCTCCTCGGTGTACTCGTCCTCCTGGATGCAGGTGAAGTCCTTGAGCAGGCCCTGGATGAGTGGCCGGCGGTGCTGGATGAAGCAGGTGCGCAGGGACTCGAGCCAGGTGTGCAGCGTCCAGGGAACGCCTGGGAAGACCAGCACGGGGACAGTAAATACACACACAGCAGAGCCAGAGCCAGAGAGACTCTGCAGTCCGAGTGGCTTCAAGGGGCGAGAGAATCGACCATGTTTCCATCACATCGTGGGGTTAGTGCGAGTTGAAGTGGAAGGTCGTCAGCGGCAAAATGAAGCCAGCACTCAACTCTGATTAAAGGAAAAATGATCAGCGACAATGTGATGAGCGCTGAATGATGGGCGCATGATATAGACATAAATACTGACATGACAGTGGGAGATTATTTGTTCTGCAAATGGAACGTTTCAGCGATTAATCACTGACGACGTTTACTTGTTTGAGAGCGTTTAATGGTTTACATTATCATAAATTGTTTGTGTGAGAGTCCTAAGCAAATTAACAATGTCACCTTCACCCACGGGACATTCTTACGCTCATGTTTCACCAATTTATGACATTTTAAAAGCCAGTGGTTGGAATTAAAAAGTAACACTTTTGGCAAAGGAAGTTACTCTGCTGTATCAAAATGTAAAAATGTAAATAACAGCATGTCTAAAGCTGTGGCTAAATGCCTTTTATGTGTGTTCGGTTTTGTGCTGATGAAACAAACACAATACAATAAGCTAATGAATGAATTAGCCTCTAGGTATGTTTGAGCCAGGTTAGCATTTCTCTTCTGTTTTCAGTCTTTGTACTTTAGCATTAGGCTAACAAGCTGCCAAATGTAGCACCATATTATTGTACAATCAAAGCTGAACTTTTTGGGTTTGAACATGTCGTCATGAGATTAAAACAGATTCAACGGTGTAATGTTGATAGACAAATTGCTATGGCTCATATACGCCAGCAAACAGCTATTCGCTGCTCAAGTAGAGAGTTGTGGCTAGCAAAGACTAAGTAGCAAATAGCCAAGTATAGCTAATCACTAATTAGCCACTAAGCTAAGCTACTTAGTTTAAATTCCCAAGTAGAAAATTGTGGCTAGTAGCAAATAGCCAAGTGTAGCTAATCACTACTTTTTTATTTAATGTGGAAATCTCCTGTTAAATATATTTAATTTTATTTTTGTATTGCAGAATCTGACATGCCAAGTGTTATAAATTCAATATGTGAGTATCAAAACAACACAATCTATTTTTATATCGTTCCCACTGAAGTCTTGTTTTGTCATCATGACCGGGACATAAAAGCTACTTGATTTACGACAAAACTGTACTCAAACATTGCAAAAATAACGTTTTTGCTACTTACTATGATAAAACACAACACAGACTTGGAAGAAAAAAACATATTTCCTTACTGGCATTATGCTAACACTAATTGTCCAAAAAAATTAATAAGATTTACACTGCAAACTGTACGATGATGACAGCTATTGACTCATGTGCTACCCCAGTTTTCTAAAAACCTTTTAGGGCTCTGCTTCATCTTTGAACCTTTCAAACAGTACGAATTAATGCAATTTAGGTCCAAAAGAAATCGCAATTGTTGAATCCATGTGCGTCTTTAATTGGGTGCAGCCCAAAATCCTACAATGAACACACGACTTTAAACAGAACATCTAGATTCCAGAACAAATCCTAACTGGACGTTGGTGAGATCGTTTTGTCGCCTGATATAAATTGGGGTCACATGGGGTTTTGACAGCTGCCGACAGCCGCGTCAACAAAACGAGCGCTGATTAAGGGGAATGGGTCGTCACCGCGTTCGCACCTCGCGACCAAACGATTATCACCTCACGTATAAAAAGTGGGGCTGGTTCATGTTCGGATGAGTGGAAGCTGTTTACTGAGGGCGTGTGCAGGACGAGACTGGACAGTACTGGACGGGACAGGACAGGCACAGCATGAGCACACCTCCAGGACAGCTGGAGGCACCAGAGAGCGAGGCAGGTGTGCCAGCGAAGCATGCATTAGTAAATCTGACCTAAGCTGCGGATGTCTATGGTGATGTCCACATGGCCGTGCTCTGCACTATGGTACATGGCCTCTCTCAGGGCTCTCAGTTTGGCCTTTCCTGTTCGCAGGGTCCCGCTGCTGTTGGCCTGCAGAGCCAACCTCTTCTCCCCGGGGTCCGAGCCCTCGGCCAGGATCTCCTCCAGGGACAGCACGTCTCCCTTCTCCTTCTCCGAGTGGGAGAGCAGCTTCCGAAAGACATTTCTGGAGGGGAAACAGTAAAGACACAGATGAATGGGAAACGGAGTGACAGATTGTTTTGAAGGTCAAAGAAAGAATGAAAGAAAGCTGCGAGGAAAAAGTAAGAACACACAGAATTGGTCTGAGGTCAGCGGTGGGAATCAGATCAGGGAAGTGGATGTTCATCGAGCGGAAAATGGTTCTCAATTAGACCCACACGTACTGATTTAAATTCACATTAAGCCCAGTCAGCTCTCCGGCTTTGGTGATACTCCAAAAATAATCTCCATGTACTTAACGAAGTCGAACTGCAGGTTCTGAACCTCTGCCACTGATCTGTAGAGTAATAATAATAATGACATTGAAACTGATTATCTGGAGTAAGAGGGAAAAAAAATACTGTAGATTAACACATTTGTTAGTTGAGACCCTATGGTTCTCAAAGTGTGGTACGTGTACCACCAGTGGTACGCGAGCTTGCTCTGGTGTTGCTTGGAGGAAATTCAGAAATACTGTTCTACTGTAAAAACCAGGACAGGAATTTTGACTGGAGTGCATAGAAAATGAAAGAAATAACACAATAATAATAATAATAATTTCAATTATAATAATTATCTCTCGCTCTATCTTAATCTAATTTCTCTATACCAGTGTGTGAAGTATATGTGAGGAAGAGGCAGATGATGAGAGAGCAGATTATCTTATTGGGAATAAATCTGCCTCCTGTGAAACGTCTGTAGCTGACTTTGCTCGGCCTATTTTACACCACTGTATTTGTAGGTTGGCGATAATTGTGTTTGAGAGTAGGATATTTTTTTCAGGTGGCATTTGGTATAAAAAGGTTGTAGAACCACTGGTTTGCATGTTTGTAAACCTTAGAACAAGACCACAAATGTTGGAGAAAGCTTTGGCGAAGGGTTTTAAATTAAAACTTCCACACTGTTCCTTCCTTGCAGACTTGCAGCGGAGTAATGGCTTGAGTGCTTCAGTGACTGAAGAGCTACACCAGCAGGCACATAAGCTCCTGTTGGGGTCACACAAGCAAGACATGTGAAAAACAACTTTGTTGACACTTGGTGACACTGTGCAGCCATCAGCAGGCCACGAGGCTTCTAAACCTCAGGAAAAGCAACAAGACGAGTGTTGTTGATGGCCGTTGGGCCAAAACTAAGGCTACATTAATACTAGGGCTACAAAGATGATTTCATTAGTCCATTATTAATTGATTTTTTTAAAATAATTAGACCCATCTCTTCTTAAATGTGAATATTTTCCTCGTTTGTTTGCTCCATGTAACAGAGAAATCATTAAAACTGAATAAGTTTTGGTTCGTGGACAAAACAAGACACTCGAGAAAATCATCATTTCCAGGTTTGGTGAACAATGAAAGGAAGTTTTTCTGACATTTTACGGACCATATAAGTGCTAAACATTGCAAAAATAATCGACAGATTCATCAAGTGACAACTGCATTTTGAGAAGAAAATGACGTGCATCGAGCTGTTGCAGCTTTGTATCAGACGCCACTGTCAGAACTTCTGTTAAGTACGCTACTTTTGACTTTTGACTGTACGCTAATGCATTGCAGTTATAGAAACAAAATGGAAGAAAGCATTCAACACACGAGTCAGCAGAAAAGCCTGTTAGCCTGATGCTAAATAGATATTACTGTAACATCTTCTGTTTATGTGTACTCAATATAATATAATCTATATATATATTGTCACAATAAGGAAATGTGTTTTTGTTACTGTTGTCATGATTGCTTGATAGCCAAGCTAGCGAGCTAATGCTATCCAAAGCAGTGCAATTGCACTTGTAGTTTTCATCAAGTTCTACTAAACAGCAATGGTGAAAATTCAGAGCTGGAATTTGTTTGTTTCCAATAAAAGATGACGTTAAATGTAAACTAAGTGTTAACGGGACTTTAAGTTGCTCAAAGCCATATGTGGGTAATGTTCTCAGTTTCTGCCCAAGAGTTTTCAAATCCAAACAACCCGTAGTGTTTTTAGACAACTAAAATACCAGTGTAGTGTGGATGTAGCCCAACTAGCAAGGTAACTTATATTAGCTTGCATACGATTTCAATATTTAATTGCTTATTTCTCTGCTTCTTTTCTTCATACAAACTTAATTTTGATCTGTCAACTGAAAACTCAACAATAAATCAGATATCCATGTTCTTATTTGAGCTTTGGGCGAAACAACATTAAATGAACAAGTCATTAACTACTGACATGAGGAGAAAAATGTCTTTTTGAAAATCTACACGAACATGGCGCAAGTATTTCTTCATTCCTCTTCTTTTTTTGACGTTCCTGGTCTTCACTCTCCGTACACGCTTGGCTTCAAGCTGTTTTAAACTCTCCGCAGTCTCATCATCTTACGCTCTAAGTGACTGCTGTATTACTGTGATGATGCCATGCGCCTCCACCTCCACCTCCTCACAGCTATCAGTGCCCTGAATGTTAATGGACTTTATCTCACTCAGCTGCAGGGAAATGATGTCAAACTGGAGTCGTGCGTGTTGTAGAATTACACCGCTGCCGTTCAACGCGGACACAAATATCTGCATCTCATTTACTGTGGGGATTTGGTGAGAGGCAGAGTGCGTAAATGGATCAATCCTGTGGTAATAGATACATCTATAATGCCTGGTGTCACATGTGTATGAGCTCCTGTGGCAATAAACACTGACATTGTCAGGACCAGGGGTCCTCATGGAGACCAAAACCGGGTCCTAATGAGGCAGAACCTCATTTCCAAGGAACTTTTGGGTAAGGGTTTGTTAAGCCAACCAATATGAATGGCAATCAATGCAGTTTCCTAGAAGAAATAGCTGTGCAAACCTGTGTGTGTGTGTGTGTGTGTGTGTGTAATGGAGCCTGTGCTACCTGTGGCCATGTGCTGCTGCCAGGCTGTAGGAGTTCATGTCGCCCAGCGGGGCGGATGAGATGCCATTTCGACACATGGTCCCGATCATGGGGTCTGCCCCTCTTTCCAACAGCAAACTCACCAACTCAAAGTTTCCTGAAGACCAATCCAAAAAAATCCTTTAATGTCTCAAAGGTACAGTAGGTAGGATCATCAATAATGAACAAAGCATCACTGAACAGGCTTTAATCTGGGAAGGTGAGTAGCGAAGCTTCTCCACTAAAACAGTTCCAGCACGGCTCGGCTTGGCAAGGCTTGGCTCTTCTCGTTTTTTTTGTTTTTTTTTGCTTCTCCACTAGCCATAGTAGTTTTTTTCAGTACCTGCTCTGTCGAGGTTCCAGTTGAGTCATGAGCGCGGCGTCCGACGCAAGGATCAAACAAACAATGGCGAATGGTAGATCAGTTAAAGAGACTTAAAAATCCTGATAACATACGTTAATCTCCAACATTTAACAAGGACATTTGTAAAATGTCCATATTTAACAGAGGAGTCTGGTGTATTTAGCGACAGCACTGCTGAAAGACGGAGATGGTGAGCCCAATCACAAGCCGTTCGGCCGTATTTCACTTCAGTGACTGTGTCAGATGGAGTCTGTGCTCCACTCATGCAGGAAGTACTGAACCATTCAGTGAACTCATCTGTTTATAAAACTGAGAAAAATGATTCACTACAAAGAAAACAGCTGCTTTGGCCGTCACTAGTTTAACAACATCACAGCAGTTTCAAACACCCGTGCTATGACAATCCTGCCGAGCCGTGCTGGAACTGTGAATTGGAAAAGCGCCATTAGAAATGTCACCAACAGCACTGCTGAAAGACGGAGATGGTGAGCCCAATCACAAGCCGTTCGGCCGTATTTCACTTCAGTGACTGTGTCAGATGGAGTCTGTGCTCCACTCATGCAGGAAGTACTGAACCATTCAGTGAACTCATCTGTTTATAAAACTGAGAAAAATGATTCACTACAAAGAAAACAGCTGCTTTGACCGTCACTAGTTTAACAACATCACAGCAGTTTCAAACACCCGTGCTATGACGATCCTGCCGAGCCGTGCTGGAACTGTGAAGTGGAAAAGCGCCATTAGAAATGTCACCAGAATGTCAGCTTTGACATTGTTTGGATAAGAAATACAAGTAATATCAGAAAAAAAAATCTACAAACAAAAAGGCACAGTTTGACTGGTTAATACAAACGTTTTGCAGGAAAAATGTCTAAAAGACTAAACCCAGAAAATCACATTTCATACTGTACATCTGCAGGAGTTTCAGTGATAGAGAGATTCTGCCACATATGAAACAAGCGCATTTCTTCATGCTCATCTGATGACAAAAGGTTATCACAATTATTTCTATTCTAATACAACCTAACAAACTGCAGCTGTAAATTCAGCATTTATCCTCCTTAGAATTTGTACTATTATGCACATAAAGGATGCAAATCCTTACTCTACGACTCAGTTTATGCTGACAATGTCTGTTTTCTTTTTTAAAATGGTCACCAACAATGTACAAATGTAAAAATACTGCTTCTCCTTCAGTATTCTACTCCTTCACTGAATTCAAGTTCTACTGTAACTTAAAACACAAAAGCAGAAGAGAAACTTACAAACAAAAAAGTGACGCCAGTTTTCAGCAATGAGATTTCATTCATTTGCTCCATGTGTCGCTTATTTAAGATAAAAGTTAAGTAAAAAAAGGCAGGAGACTGAATAAAAACATTATCTACTTGGAAACTATTCATTATCAAATTAGCTCTGGGATAGTGGCTCTTATTTCATTTGTATAATTTATAACATAATGAGTAGAATGATAATGGAGTTCATTATCTGTGGCCGCTGCAGCCTACACTTTCCTAACGTTGTGTCCTGCTGTGTTTGAATTCACCTGCGGGGTTTTTCAAACGACTACGCGAGAGCAGCACAGTCGCAATAAGATAATATAACAACGTCAATTTAAAAGCCACTGCAGTCCTCAAAAAAAGCCTCTTTCACACTAAAACCAGTGAGTAAAATCAGGATTTTTAAGCACATCAACGTGTGTGAAATGTGACCTCACAAAAACAAGAAAATTACAACGTGCCCCGTTCAAACTTAGCAGTGATGTGGCGGTCTTACGGACTCTCCCGAGCTGTAAAACAGTAAGGGTTGCTAAAAATATTCGTGGCAAATGGCTGGAAAATGCATGTGCGTTGCAGCATTGCACTGAAAACGATGCCTTCCTTTGCATCGCTGCCAAACATGAAGAAGAAATAATGCGTTAAACCAGATCTTGTGTTAGGATAACGTCAATTGGAGCCGATAAATGATTCGACCTGAGAGTGACATACTGTATCTTTAACTAGTGAGGGTCACATTTGTCAGGACACCTCCTTTTGTTCTGGATTGGCCTTGGATCTGAAGATTTTTTGTGGTGCCGGGCCACTTTGGTCAGATTCGAATGAGGACAAACAAATGTCACCTGCAGCGGCGGCCAACTGAAGCGGCGTCTCGGTGTAGTTCTCAGCCCCATCCTGCAGGGCGCCCTCTACGTTCGCTCTGTTATCCAGCAGCAACTGCAGGGGCGGATGGGAGGACGAGGAGAAGGACGGAAACCAGATCAAGAGGGAGGAAGAAAAACAGACATGGTGTGTTACTTTTAGTCTTGGCATGAGAAAAATATCCTCTACTGGAAACCAAAACCCCCCCAATTTAGAGACTGTCTCAGCTCTGGACCCCAAAAAATGCTCATTAAGCTACACTTTGTTAATAGCCTTTGGGTTTAATAAGTGGAAGTCTGAGTGATTTTGTTTTTGCTGTTGTTAAACTGAGCAAGAAAGAAAAATCTGTACAAATCAGTAATTTGCTGCAGAGCAGACCGATAATTGAAAAATCACTGGAGTACTGCGTGGACTTTGAGCCACAGTCACCTCTTGTATAGTCCTTGAGAAAATGTATGAAATATTAAAAGTGAGCAGACGTGAACAAAACAGTGAAATGTGTCGTCTGTGACGAGGCCGAGCTTTATTCTGTTTAGTTCAGTTGCCTTTGAAAATGTTCCCCCTGCTGCCGTGGGACTCATCTTTAGTCTCACTTATGATGAGAACCATGGGACTCAGTGACTCATCCAAACATCTACAGAGCATACATTATTAAAACATTATTAAATGGCTAGTTCAGTTTTTTTTTTAGGTGTAGTTGTATGAGGCACTGACACATAATCAATACTAACTTTGCGGCGCCAGGAACCAGCCTGAAAAATGGATGCTCGCTCTCAGTGACACACACACACACAAAAAAAATACCTGCCAGTGGAAAAACTGATAATGTCCACTTAGCAAACGGCTCAACAGAATGAAAATCTAAATCTGTTTCAGATTACAATATTTTAAGAATCACTTTATCTCCCTGTTAGGTGGCCTTTTCTGGCTAAAGGGAAATTTATGTGTCTTTGTAAACCACTTACTCCCTGCACCAAAGCTCTTAAAGAAAATCAGCAATTTTGCATCAGTGGCACGTGGGAGTTTTTAATCCACTTTTGCCTCAACCAGTAAGTACAAATGTGTTATTTGTTGAATTCTGGGATTGACATCCTTTGCTGAGAATTACTACAGTGACACAAACTTACCAAAGGGGGCAGCAGTGCACATGTAAATATGTGTCCTTGTGAGGTAAAAATACTCATTTTCTCTATGGACTTTGGTGCGGGAGAGTGAGCAGCTTGCCAACTTCCATTTATAGCCAGAAAGTGCTGTTTAACAGCAAGATAAAGTGGCAAAAATATTCTTACGATGTCATAGGTTAAAACAACTTTGTGGAGTTAAGCGATAAAAATCGTGTTGCCTTATCTTGTTTCCCCACTGGAAGCCACGTTTTCAGGGGCTGTTTCTCAGGCTGCTTCTGTACAGTAAAGTCTATGAGTCAGTTCCTCACGCAAACCACATTAACTCTATCAAACTGGGTCTGTAGAGGGCGCCACAACCAACTTGTCGCCACACAAAAAAAAAATTAGTGCACCAACAGGATCAAGAAAGTGAGATAAAAGGACACATGGTGTCCTTATTATTTAAATAATATCATAATAATCACTATTATTAATAATATCATCCCCATTCTGGTGAAAGGGGCCACAGGTGAAGGTTTACAGGTCATAAACGTCACTACCTGCACGACAGGGACGTGTCCGTGTAACACGGCGAAAGTGAGTGGCGTCCCCTGGCGCGTTTCAGGATAAACTGAGGGGTGCTTGTTTACTGTGCTTGGCACCTGGGAAGTCATAGGTGAAGTTCAGGGAGGGAGAGAAAGATATATACTGTATATGTATGTATATGTAGAGCCATTATCATTCACAAGTGGAGCGAGAAGCAGAGTGAGCAGCAGGAGGAGGAGGAGGAGGAGGAGGAAGGGCAGGAGTGTGAGCGGGATGGCGGCGGGAGAGTTTCCTCGGACAGAAAAATATTCCCGCTCGACCTAAACGCAAGTCAGTTGGCGTAAATCTGCTTGAGCGTCGCTACCACACTCTGTCGCTTTTATTTCAAGAGACAATAAAACCAGAGAGAAAATACAACAGTGGCAAAGACTAGAGACGCTGTGAAGACGGGGGGGAGAACAGAAATTACATTTAGTTTGCTCTGTAATTTCTGTGAAGTGTTATTTTTTTCTTTGGCCACAGAGTGAATGACATAAATTATTTTTGAATGCCTCCTGGAGGAGGCCCCCGTACCAACACTGAGCTCTGATGCTCAAAATCAGTGGGAATCTTAGTGTTTTTGTGATCACAGGGAGATGAATTCCTAATTGCGTTATAACATCAGGCCTTTTCTGCATAAACTGATTGCATCACTGGATAAAATATTAAGACTCGAGCGTTGCTTTGCGACTAAGTGATTTGAATACAGAGGGTCCCGTCAGTGAACGTTCACGTTTTATGAGGTAATGACACGAATTCAGAGCCGACTGAATCATAGAAACTCCGGCTGCCAGCAGAATAAAGCTGAATAAAATTAAAATTAATGTTAAAAAACATTTTCATTTATGTCTGCTAATGTGTTTATTGCTTTGTCTCACTTTAAGGCAGCCTTTTCTGACTGGAAAATGAAGTTTGTATTACTCTGCGAGCTGTTAACTCTGCTGCACCAAATTCCATAAAGACAATCAGCACTTTTACATCACAGAGCACAGTAGCCATCGATCAGTTGCTGCCTCCATTAGTAAGTTCAAATGTGGCATTTTGTGACTTGGGTGCTTAAAATTCTTTACTGAGATTTGCCTCACGGAGACAAACGTATAAATCGAGACGGCAGGAGAACAGCGGCTACTTTTTCCCCGTGAGATTAAAATGCTGATTTTCTCTATGGACTCTGGTGCAGGAGAATGAGTAGTTCACAAGCAAATCAAACCAATGTTTCCAGTCAGAAAAAAGATATGCAATGGCTTAAGTATATTTCTAGGGTCTGTGAATGCTAGCAAAGCTAACACTAGCAAGCTACAATCCCAAAAATACTATGAGAAACAAAATTTTCTTAAAAAGTGACCAAATTTGCTTATCCCATTGACAGATTGGCCAAAATGGCTAGGCTAAAATTCTTAAACTAGCTTGCTAAGCTAGCCAATTTAAGGCTAAAATGTGCCTCAAAACGCAAAGAAAGGTCAAAATTTAAACAGAATTTGTGTGTATTTCAACTTCTTTTTCTAGACTAAGATCTAATAACTTAACTCTAAGAACAAAAATTAGCAGAATTTGTGCAGTTGTTCCTCAGGTTTTCAAACCATTGTTTTGGCTTATTAATGGTAATATAGTTTGCTTTTATTTCCTCGGTTTTTTTTTTTCCTTTCGCAAAAAATTGCTTCCCAATTGTATTTTTCTTTTGAGGCAGAAGAAAAAAAAACAAAGGCCTTTTTTAAAATCCATTTTTGCAAGAAGTACAAGTACGCACACATACAGACGCATTAAAAACGTACTCTTACTTTAAGCATTTTTACGACAAGGACATAAATGCAATGAACGGTGGCTGACACTCGAACAAAGTTGACGTGATTTAAAGCCACGTGCTGCTGTAACTGTAATGAAGTGACTGCACGAGCTGAGGGAACATTAGTGGCATATTCATCCATATCAGCGTAGCGACAAACTGTCGTCACTGTGCAAACGATCCTTGTTTATTGTTCATCAGTGCACTCCACTTCATGTAATCAGCTGCCAGGAGAACAGAAAGCATGCGGAGATCAGGTGAGGCGGAAGAAAACAAAGAAAGGGATGGAGGGAGGAGGTCAACAAAAAAACAAAAAACAAAAAAACCAAAGCTGAGTCATCGTCTTTACTGGTAAAATGACACAAATGAACAAGGACACAAACACAAAAAATGTGCGGCCCGTGTGACTCTGTTAGTGTGTGTCTGTTTGCTTGTGACAGTCAACACTGACCTCGCTGTTGATGTCGGCACCGGCGTCGAGCAGCATCTGCACCATGGCCTCGTCGCCACGGACACAGGAGTACATGAGGGGGGTCATTCCCTGCAGGAGGAAGGAAGGAAGGAAGGAAGGAAGGAAGGAAGGAAGTTTACTGGAGAGGGCTGACGCAGTGTCTGAAGGAGTGGAAAAGGTGCTGAAAAGGATCAGACACCAGGGAGAACATACCTGTTCAATAATACATATTATAGGTCCAGTGTGTAATATTAACAAGGGCTTTAATTGAAACAAAAAAACGACCTAAAAGTATGTTAGAATAAGCTTACTGTTGTTTTAAAATAGAAATAGTTTGGTTTTCTGTTCTGAATGAACCTCTCCTATGCCACCATCTTGTTGACAAAGCAGCCCACATCACTGTTACCATTCACATTTTAAAATGGGAGCTCATGGTGCGCTACATTTACATCGGAAGACTGACCGCAAACGTTGGCCGTGAAACTCCGAACATCTTTTATCTTCTATCACATGTCAACATTTTGTTCTTGGGCCTCAAATCCACACACATGATTCTCGGTGAGCAAAAAGAACTTTGAAGCAAGTTAGACCCATTTATCAGTTGGGGCTGATTTGAATTCTTGGCTTGTACGACCCACCACAACCTTCCATCGCCTCAGATTTGTGACCAGTTCCTCAGCTTCCTGTGTCTGCAGGTTTCCAAGAGCGTTAGCAACAAATTACAGAACTGCTGCATCAGAGCGATGCAGCAGTTCTTGACGTTGAAATTTGAATTCCTCTTTCAGTTGAATCCCTCAGGACTCACTCAAATACTAAAACAACTACTAAAACACAATGTAAGCATTTTTGATTGATATCAGTTTTAATCTTTAACGTTACCTTACATAGACCAAGTTTCCCCTTAGAATCAACTGACCGGAGGTTAAGGAGCTGCTGAAGACATGATGATAAAAATTTTACGCAAAATCTTTTAAACCCCATATGATTTTCCTCCTGTTGACTAAAAACTGCTTGACTAGGAAATTAGTTCCAAGCTGGATATTCCGCACTCCGACTCTTTCAGATCCAGCAGTCTGCTTTCTTCCAACAAACTTTAGTGAGATATTTACGAGGGAAGGAAAAACAAAGTCTACCAGCCAAATCTACACGACAGCCTTAAGGATGCGTTCAAACCAGACTTGTTTAGTGCAGTTAAATCGAATTTAGCCCCGGGTCAGGCTTGTGTTTCCACTGAGTGTGGACCTATGTCGCGTTGGACATTCGGCAGCTCTTCTTTTTCCTGCTCGGTTTGTGGCCATTTGTCTCAACAAGACACCAAACTTGGGATATTTACACCAATCGCAAGGGAGCGATGCTTTTTGGTCGATTGGGCGACAACAAGTATAGTTTCACCCTGACAGTACTGTACCATTTTCCTCTGGTACCCAAAGGGAGGGGAGCCACAAAATGGGACTGGTTATTTTAGTACTATTCCGAATGGATTTCATTTTTTTTGGTTCGTTGGTTACATTTTTTCCCTGTTGACAGTTTCGGTGTGACCAACGTGTCAAATCTGACGGGAGGCTCACGCCTCCGTAACGCCAGCTGACGAAGGCGGAAGACTCGCTCCGAAACTGTCAACAAGGTAAAAACGTAACCATACTTGTCTAAAAAAAAAACGAACCAAAAAAGAATTTAGATTAGTAGACATATTGAAATTACACAACGCATTCCGAATGGAAACGCAATAAAAGTACGTACCTTACTGAACAAAACTGAACCGTTCCACTCAGTGGAATCACGAGAACCCAAAAGAGAGCCACTGATAGACGGAAATAATCACACATTTGTCATAACATACAGTCACTGTGCACTTTATATGTTTCTACACTCACTGTTCACTGCACCTTATATTTTATTCTGCACTATCAAAACTGCTTATTTGTACATTAATATTGCTCACTACCACTTATTTATACATTTTTGTATTGTATTTTATTTTTTATATTGCTATCCTAATATGTCTTGGTTGTTCTTTTTAACTCATTGTGTTGTTATTGTCTCTGTGTGTAATAATGCTGCATTACACACCTATCTATCTATCTATCTATCTATCTATCTATCTATCTATCTATCTATCTATCTATCTATCTATCTATCTATCTATCTATCTATCTATCTGACAGCAGATTTGACTTTATTGTGACTATAATGCTGTCTGGTCGTCTTTAGGGAAATGAAGCGTGTAGGGTCACCATGGCTTGTTATTTATACGGAGGAAAAGTGTCAAACTCATTTTACTTCAGATGCCACATACAGCACAATTTGGCATAAACAACAGGAACTCCATCATTTTTCCTTTTGTTTTTACATTTAATGAAGTATCTTTTTACAAGACCTGAAGGTTTTGTGAGAAAAAAAAAATGTGTAGTTTCAACAGTATTATGCCTAAGTTTACCATTTACACGTGTGCATTACAAATTACAGATCCACTGGATCTATAAAGGCACAAAGCATTTGGAAGTGAAAAATATCAGTATATCATGATTAGATTCACAAATTCATCTGCATTGGACCCTCTGGCGGGCCGGTTCTGGCCTGTGGGCCATATGTTTGACACCCCTGGCCTATAAAATGTGATATAATGATAAGGACCTGTAAATACGTGAAAACTAAATCAAGGATCCAGGAATTAGCCCGTAAGAAAACAGGAATAATGTGAAAATGCAAAGGTTATTTTGTGCAAACAAAAAAGTTTACACATCAAGGTTTTTATTTCCTTACATCATCTGGCTGCTAATAGGTTCTTATTTGAACTTAACCAGATATAGCTTTCTGAGTACGGAAAATCTGATTGCACGATTAGCCTCCACTTAGCAGCCCCGGAATAACCAATAGGACTGGGATTTACAAAATTCCCAAATTGCATTAAGATTTGGAAGCAGTAATGCTGCGATATCGACCCGGTGGTGAAAGCAAACCCATCCAAGCTCAGTCAGGGAGTGTTGTTTAAGAAGAACCTCAGTGGAGGTTTGGGGTTCTAAAGCCCAACTGGTGTTCCATTTGATTGGTTGTCAGGAACCAAGTGTCACATTAATGAGGGATGCAACTCAAATCCTTGCACTAAAGAGTAAATTTCAGTTAATACGTGCCTACAAATCACTGGGAAAAACTATTTTCCCGGCAATGCTACTCTGTCAGGTCAGATCAGCTGTCAGAATAAGCACATATGCAGCTTAAGCATGTCCGGGACAACAGCTTCAGCAACTAAATATTTGAATTCCTCGCAGATTTCAAAGCTGCCGTGCATCGTTCTTGTTTTTGTTGGTCCTGTGACATGATTTTTTTGCCGTGTCCTTTGTCGGAAAATGAGCTCTGTCAAGCAAAACTATCAGACCTGACTGTAACTGAGGGAGTGCTTGTGTGTATACAGTATACGGTAGTTGTGTCATACACACTTCCTGTGTGCAGTGTGGGAATGACGCTGGACGACACGAGATATAAACAGCTAAAATCTAGAGACAGATAGATTCATGTGGACCTCACAGACTTAACCGGTACTGTGGGAACCCATCTGACAATGATTTGAATGTAATTGACATTTGTTTATATTTAAAAGCTAGAATAAAGAATAAAGTCTGCTCCACACTTGAGGATTTTTTAAATCTGACTTGATTTTAAAAAGGTGGGAGACCACAGACATCATGAACTTAATCCCAAGAGGTGACAGGACCACACACTTGGTGTAATCAAACGATTTCAGGGTGGAGAATCCAGGGATCTGGGATCTCAGTGAAACTCATATGATTTAACGTGACTTCAGAACATAAACAGACATAGACTGTTGGCGTCGTCAACTTGGCTTGTACAAGTTACAGTTCTTAAAGAGGACATTCAGTGGAAAATCAAATGTCAGATGTTTTTTGGTGTGTCCCCGTGTCCTTCCTGTATCTAAACATCACTAAAGCGTCTTCTGAGAAAGAAGGGCTTCTCTGTTTATCTGAGCTCGAGCAAGCGGTTTTGAAAAGTCCAATTTAGTTACGTAACTACCGCATTTGCCGTGCAACGAACCCTCCCCCAACAGCTACTCCTGGTCATGGGCGTGAACATTCAACCTGAAGAAGAAGAAGAAGAACCGCGGAGCAGTCAGTCAGCTGGTAGCTGGCCAATCACAAGAGACTCAGTGTTCTGGGGGGCGGGCATTAGCTCAGAAACAGAGCGCCTGTTCAGAGGCTGGCAGAGAGCAGCAATAATCTGGCTTAATCTGAAGAGACTATGAGGTTTTTGACCATAAATATTATTGAATTTATCTACGTAGACATCAGTAATTTGGATTTTTGGTTCAAAAAGGCCATTCTATGTGACCTTTAACCAAAAGCCAACTCACTCTCAGTGGTTATTGCGGGGTTTTGCTCACGCCCCCAACTGCTGTTCAGTCGTGAATATCAAACACGTTTAATACGTGCGATTTAAAGTTAAAAGAGTTAAAATCATGTCTGTTTAATCTGTTTAAATCAGCTTAAAATTGGAAGGAACCAATGATTGTTGGAAGGGCAATATTGGGACTAAAATCCGGCCAATTATCCTCGAGGGTTGGACGGGGCTTAATAGAGATCAGTACTGGAAATCATGTGGATTTTTAAAATCTGCATTACAACACATTGCAGTATTCACGTTGCCAGGTAATGTTTGCTGGAAACTCCAGCCCTCTGCACTGTGAATGTGAAGGTGTGCACACGCTGCTGCGTGAAACAGTGAGTGAGTGCCAGACCTGTTCGCTCATGCTGTTAATGCCATCGGGCCCCAGCAGGTTCACCGCCTGCTTGACCAGGTCCGTGCGCCCGCAGTTGAGCATCCTGAAACCCAGGTCCTGCAGGAACTTGGCCTCGGTGGAGGCCGCGTCCAGTTTCCTGGTGGCACAGAAACAGTCCTCGGCTCTGCATGAGGAACAGACACGTCCACCACTGCCGTGAGAGACCAGCTTAGATCTGTGAATCAACATCTCCACTGCTCAGGGAAGGGAAGAAAGAGCACGGCTGCTGCTTAGATTTTCACTTGCTTAACTCCCTTTTTATTAGAAAATGAAATGGAAGCACATGTCACTTCACCTGCTTCTGTTTCTCTGCTCCCTCTGTTTCCTTAAACAGCTTTTCTCCAGGTTTAAGGCTCATTCACTGTGACTCTTGAACACACAGTCATGATTGTTATGTCTCTCAGAGAGACTGTTAATCCACGCTGCACTGTTAAAGCTCAGGTTTCCATGGAGTCGCGCTGAAAACCTTCTTAATGAGGTTTGCATTACATTGAAAATGAAGTAATTAATGTCAGACATTCATGTTGGTTTTGTTTTAATGGCCTACTTGCAGGGCTACTGACAGTTTGATTTTTAAGGAATGAATAAACTGTCGAACATTTTCTCGATCTATAGATTAATTAATGCGTCACGACTTTTTTTTTTAAAAAGTAGCCAGACAATATTCACATTTAAAAAATTGAAAACAGATATAAAACTGATAAATCAGTTATTAAAACTGTCTAACTGAGTAGTTTGATTGCTAATTGACTGCCCTTCATCTATTGTTAAAATTAGATTCATTTAAAAAAAAACATTAATAAGAAAAGAACTACAGTTTGTTTTTTTTTTACAGTGCAAATGCCCTAGAAGATTTGAGTTGAGGATTTATACAGATTAATTGTTTTGGTTTTTTAATTTGAGATGATATAAAGGGCTGATAGACAAATAACTTTTCCTCAACATTATCCCCTAATAAATAAGGTTTTGTCAAAATAACCAATGAAAGAAGATTCCACCAACCAATCAGTGTATTTCACCAATTCGTAGAATGCTACTGGTGCATTTGACACTCTTCACTCATGTTGCGTCTGCTTTCTAGATATTGTTGTAAAAACATAATTGATTGTGAAATTTAAGACAGGTAAAAGTAGAATATTGTATGTTTTCAGGGAACTTAAACTCCAACTCACACGGCGAGACGCCACAATGGCAGCTTGTTTACTTCCTGTTCTCTACTGTATTTGTCTAAAGCAAACAACTTTTATTTACTCTTACTTTATTTGTCGTGGCTCACAGTCCACGCCGGGGAGCAGGAGCCTGGCGGCCTGCCTCACGTCATCGCTGTCCACCGAGAAGCTTCGCCGATGCTCGGTGTGGGCGACCGCCACGCGGATCCACTCCATCAGCGGCGGCAGAACCAGGAACGGCCTGCGGGGGGGGGACACACAGATGTGACGTCAACGCACATCTGTCTAGTGTCGTTTTCCATTCATTCGCTGACAAAAGGGAAGAAACTAGTTACAGTAACTCAAAATGTCCATGTTACGAACGAATAATCTGCCCCTTTGTCAAAAAAGAGCATCATGTATCTGACTAAACACAAAAAAAAGCATCAAAAGCACAAGCAAATGAATAAATACAAATAAGTAAATACTCAATTTAATTTACTTTAGAAGACATTCCTGTCATTTTTACAAGAAATAACAAAAATAGTAATATAGCCTACTGTTAATTATCAAAGTTACAAATTAATGGTTAAGTAATGAAGGTATTTTACAGTGTACTTTTACCATATTGATACTGTACTGTCATGAAATGTCTTTGTTAAGAGACATTGTCGTGCAGAAAACACTTGTATCAGCTTCACCACTGGGAAAATCTTTGCTCTTCAAAGAATGAAGCCCTCCTGTTCTTGAAAATGGATATTAACGTCATGAAGCGACAGCTGAATACGACATCAGTTTTTCTGTCTGGACTTTGACAGATTGTTTTTGGATTAATTCCCAAAATCCCGGCTCACGTCACTTGAGCTGAGGTTTCTCAAAACCAAAGATTTGTCACCTTGCACTTACCGTAAAACACCTGCGCGGGATTCTTTCCCAGCAGCGATAACTCTGTCTACCTCAGCGGAGCTTAGTGCTGATTAGTGTGAGATGTGAGACTTTGTAATCTGATCCACCGAGGATGCAATAATCCCCGGCACAGACGCTCAGTGGGACCAGCTCGTAATGTGGTTGCAGGATGTCAGACACACAGAGGAGATGCTGGCTGGTTTTTCTTTGAATATGCAATTTAATCCGAGCCTCCTTGTTTTGCATGTAACTCTGTTATAATGATAATAATATACAAAAAAACCTGCATCCAATCTTAAAGCTGCATTACGTAACATTTGGTGAGTCTTTCTTTACCTACATTAAAAGTGAAAATAATGATTATTTAGACATTTATTTTTAATGTTTCATTAAATATTGTATTTAGCCACAGCAAAAGACAAGTTGCGGACAATATTTCTGCAACTTTAACATAAAAATCATGGTTCTCCTTCGACATTTCTTCACTTATTTGCAGTTAAACATTGTAAATATAGTGTTTGCGTTATGGACTCGGTGATTCCCTGTACTTTTACAGTGGCATACAGTGTGCACTCATTGTACAGGAAACAAATTATGGTCGATTTAGGAGCCGATCTGACTCAGCCCCTTCCACTTTGAATGGTAATAAAACAGACTATTGTCCGTGAAGGCTTTTAAAACCAAGCAGTAGCCTCAGACGCACAATAGAAACCCCGAAGACATTAAATTAAATGGTCTAATTTCATGTTATTGTCGTATAATTATATTACAAATCCATCAGGGAGGTTGTCTTTGGAGCCTTTTTCCCCAGTGACCCTCAAGGAAAGATCATTTCTGAGTAAAAAAACAAAACAAAAAAAGATTGTTCATTTGGGACTGTTGTGTTTACGTCGCCGTAAACACATGCTTCATCGAGGGAGCAACTTTAAGGTATTGATTTGCCGCTTTTGACAGTCAGTCAACAGTCTGTGTGTGTGGTTTTCATTCCACAAGCAAAATGTTTTCACGTCTTCACACCTGCAGTCTGCCAGGAATCTCAACTCAGGCAGGTTTATTAAAAAAGAGGGCCTTCACTGCTGTTTAACAGTTGGCAGAATAATGTGACAATTTAGAAATCCCCTCCACCTTTTTCTCTAAGCTTATCATTTAAAGAGACAGCCTGGGTTTGTTTGTTTGCTGCCAGCAGGGACAGAAGAAGAAAAAAAAAAAGACAAAAGGCTTACCTGTAAAAATCTATGTCAGCTTAAGTCTAATTTAATCTTTAAACAATGTTTGTATCTCACTGTTAAACAGCCTTTTCCGGCTGTAATCCGGAGTTCGTCAAGCACTCACCAAAGTCCATTGAGAAAATCGGCATTTTTAGCTCTAGGGGACGAGGGAACTGCTGGTTTACCGCTGCCCCGTTTGGTAAGATCGTGTCGCTTAGAAAAATTGGGACAAAGCATTTCAAAGACAGAAGTCACAGAAAAGCATATATGAACTTAGCAACGAAGGCAGCAGTGGATCAACAACTTCTGTGAGTGCTGGTGTAAAATCACTCGTTTTCACTATGGACCTTTGAATGGGGAAAAGGCTGGTGTACAGATTGACTTAAAGGACCAGTGTGTAACATTTAGGAGGCAGAAATTATTTAAATTATGTGTCAGTATGTTTGTATAAGCCTTTCATATGTACTTTAGGTCAGGGCCTTGTTTTATGGAGGCTTCCATCTTGCGCTACCATATTTCATGGACAAACCAAAGAGAGCATGCATTTTTGCTTTTTGAAGCGGAAGCTTATTATTTACATGAAGCTGAATGACACGTTTTTCTGGTAAGTGTCGGCCACCCTAGTTCGTTCCTTGATGAGCTCGGGAAAGGGCGTAGTTTGCGACACAGTGCTCCATTTGTTACAAACCTCAGTCTCACCATTAGATGGCACTAATCCTTAAACGCTGGACCTTTAACCCCACTCTGCATGTCTTTGGATTGTGGGAGAAAGGATTCACTAATCTCAGATACATCAAAATTTACTTGTTAATCATCAAACACATCACTGTTTCTCAAGTGCCAAAGTCACCTGAGTGGTTTATTTCTCTTCAGAAATTCCCGTTTTTTAACCCGCTTTGTTATTCAAGCCCTTCCCACCCGACTTCAGCCTCGCAGCAGAATGCTAAATAGAGTGTTTTCTCTGTGGGGACCTGAGAGCCTGCTGACATTTCACTCTGCCTGACATTCCTCTGACTCCCCTGGGTCTCCAGGATGGAGTTTTATCTCTTCAGAGCTGAAAAAAGATGTTCTGTCCGTCTGTCCATCCAAGTGAAGTCCCCCTGGTTTCCATCAATCCGCTCAGTGTCTGGGGAAGTGTCAGTGATGACCGAGCCCACACACTGATGCTTGTGCAGTGAGAAACTTGACCAAGAAAAGATGGGTGACTATTCAAACCTCTAAAATCCCTCTATCTGGACTGAAAATGAAATATATACGGAATTTGGAAATCGGTGTGAAGGAAATTTGGGGAGATTGGATTATTTTTCCGCACAAACAATTCTGAGAGACAAGAAGCACCTTATTTCTTGATTCATAGCTTACATAGTGGAGGTGAGGGACTGCATATCCAAAGAAGTAGTGTTTCTGTACTGAAATCCCTTTGTTTTAGGAACAATCATTTTCTCTCCTCCCTCTGAAGTTGAACTTCATCACTAAGCAGCATGTTATGTTATGCAAGTCTTAACTAGTTACCTTGTAGGTTTTGGTCCAAATTATGAGTTTTGGGGATCAGTAAAGGAGAAGCTGCTGTCGTGGCCACCAGTTGTGACATCACATATAAGAATCTCCTGTTTCGAAGCCGAGATATCGAGTGGCACCATGTTGAGGTTTTGGAACCAAAAATTCACAAACATCTCTTGCAATCAGGCTCCTATTGGATGTTACCTTGTTTCAATCATCTTTGGATCAACTTAATTAAAAACCTTTACATAATGTTCTATTGAAGAAGACCTAAAACTAGTGGGTTTTTCCATAAATGTTCATTCAGAGTTGCTGGTGTTTTTGCTACACTACCTCAATTTGTGTTTGACGAGCAGGGATTAAAGGTTGTGGCTCCTAATTGGATTAATGCAAGACACCTGAAACATGATTTCCAGATTTATTAGCAGACTCTTGAGAATGTGAGACTCTGCTGGAACATTTCAGGTGCTGATCAGAGGTGAAAGGTCAAACAGGTGTAGTCCCTTCAAAAAAAAGTCTTGGAAGTGAGTTCATGCGAACATTTTGGCTGTGCTTTATATTTTTTGAGTCGTAACGACAATGAAGTGAAATGTATATTTGAACCTTTATGTGTGTCTGAAAGAGAGGAGGCGGAGCTGAAGATGCTGAGATTATTGTTGGGAGTGACCAGGATGGACCAGATTAAAAATGAGCATATTCGAGGGAAAGCTCAGTTTGAATGGTTTGGAAATAAGAGTCAAGGTTGAGATGGTTTGGTGACATGCAGAGGAGGAATAGTGATTATTTTGGACAAAGGGTGTTGACGATGGAGAGAAAGTTCATGGATGTTGTGAAGGAGGACATGAGGACAGTCGGTGTCAAAGAAGAGGACACAATGGAGAGGACAAGATGGAGGCAGATGAGCTGCTGTGAAGAAGATCTAAAAACTATTTCACTATTCTGACTATTCGGCGTCGAGCACTTCTGACCCAAAAGTGAAGGAGCAGACCTAGAGTCTTTTTTATTCAAACTATTATCATTAATCCAGGATGTGCGTTGGACTCACCTTTCAGTCTGTAGGGTCACTTTGGAGGGTTCGACGTTCGGGTTTTCCCACTCCATCTGCGGGCAGTGCATGAAGTAGCACAGCGTGTACAGCGCCTCGGGCTCCCAGTGCACCGTGGTGCTGGTCTTCTGGTGGACCGGAGTGCCGTTGCCGGGGTTTTTGATGTGCAGCGGCTGCAGGTGGTGCATGGCCCGCGAGACCAAGTCACCTGGAAAATAATTTTTAACGCATGAGTACGTGGATTTTTACAACCGTGAAAGACAGAGAGGCATAAACATCGTGTAGTAAAGTGAGGAAAAAGAGTCCGAGCTTTACTCTCCAATCCATCTGTCATACCTCTCCTCTGACACGAGCACTTGCAGCGCTTATGTGATGATGTAAAGTCTCATTCAGTCGTTCACGCAAGTCCTGATTCACTGCACAGTTAGCCTTTCACATCACACAGACACACAGGGCTCTCTGAGTAGGAATTTCTCCTCTTTGAAATGACACTTAGGCTCATTGAAGGGCTCAGTAAATCACAGAATGAGCTTCTGCCTTTATTTTTGTCATTAGCAAATTCTTTTCACCCCCCAACTTTTCTGTGTCAGAGAGCTTGAATTGTGGAAAGTTGAAAGTATACCAATAGCTGTGTGATCTTTGAATTAGTTTGCACACTGTGGACAAAAGTCTTTATAGAGATTGAGATTAGTGTGTGGATCAGGTTAAAGGCTTGCAAAGGTAATAAAAAGCTTAAATATACAATGTTTTGACTTAAATGTCAAGTGTGTGACATTTAGGAGGGTTTATTGGCAAAAAAAAAAAAATGTTTTCGTAGCTTTATGGCACTTTTCCTAAACAGTTCCTGCACAGCTCGGTACGGCACAGCTCGACTCGTTTTTATTGCTTTTCCAGTAGCGATAGCACCTGGTACAGTTTTTAGTACCTGCTCTGTCAAGGTTCCAGTCGAGCTGAGCCGATACTAAAATGTGACGTGGACAGACTGCCGGCCACTGATTGGTCAGAGAGTGTGGAAGAGTCACGACTAGCTCTAGCATAGCCGGGAATCAACCCACAACCTTTGAGTCGAAAGACAACTCACTCTACCACTGAGCTACCATTGACCCAAGTATTGAACTAATCTTTTAATTAACTGGTTCTAATGATTCAGTACAATGAAAAGAACCGCTTTGCTCACCACTAGTTTGTGTTTGTGTCGCGTGTTAAACGACGGCACGACGGCACGACGGCACGACAGCTTCGCGCACTAATTTGTACATACTGGACCTTTAAACTTGTCATTATTAGCAACGGAACTGACACCAGTACCAGTACTTTAAAATCAATACCTGTACCAAACGTGAACTTATTTTCAGTATTTTTCTCAGTATAATGACAATAATGTAGTTTGAGTTGTGAAAAATGAGCCCAAACATCAACGTTTGAATCATGACAACATTGTTTCGACCAGCCAGAACAAACAGGCCGCCGAGTTCAACTCCGGCTCCATTACTTTTCTCTCCACAGTCACAGTGGAACACTTTAGGATTCTCCACGGTTCATGAAGTCGACGCAGCCGCGCCTCTGTCTCTGTCTCACTCAGAATTACTCACAGATTGACTCCGAACGATAGTTTGTAACTGTTAAAAATAAACGAATGTCCATTGCATTTCAACTATTCAAGTCAAACGGGTTCACACCATGCTGCTTAAGCTTATCAGCTTTAGTTTGTCAGTATCATAGTTTGCTTCTGTGCTGCACAGAGGAAGTGATTTGTTTTATGTCAAGACAGATGGAGGCAACGGCAGCACTGGGCGAGTAAAGTGAGGCGGTTGCAAACAAGTTGGACTTTGAAAAGTGCCTGAAAAAAGTGAATTCTACAGCCCAAAAAAGAAACATGATTGTTCTGCAGTTTCTAACGCTGTAACGCATGCAAACACTCTCTCAGTCAGGTCCGATAGTTCTGCTTCACAGAACCCGTTTTCAGATGAAGGACGCAGCAAACCAATACATTGTCACATTGTCTCAGAAAAAACATCATCATCAACAACAACAATTACTAACAGCTACGTACTGCAGCTTTAACATGAATTGGCATTGGGTCGCGGGCCCACGGTTGGTGTAGTGGTTAGCACTCTTGCCTTTGCAGCAACCTGGTTGGAACAAGGGGCCTTCTACAAAGAGTTTGCATGTTCTCCCCGTGGTGCGTGGGTTCTCACCAGGTACTCCGGCTTCCTCCCACAGTCCAAAAACATGCAGATTTGTGGACTAGGTCAATTGGACACTCTAAATTGCCCATGAGAGTGAATGGTTGTCTGTCTCTATGTGGCCCTGTGATGGACTGGCGACCTGTCCAGGGTGTGACCCTGCCTCTCGCCCCATGTCAGCTGGAGTTAGGCACCAGCGCCCCCACGACCCTCAGTGGATAAAGTGATAGAAAATGAGTGAGTGAGAGTGGTATTGGGTCGCACCCAGTGCAATAGCGACAGAAGAACGACATGTACATTTTACTGTATCTATGCTTTTCTTTTTGGCCACCAGGGGCTTCACGCGGGAAAACAACAACTCGTTTTACGGCGCTGCTTCACTGCGGAGCCGACTCGCTGTAGAGAACCGCGTTCCCCCCGGATGTCCGCACACAGGAGGGTTAATTATGACACAACACGACAGCAGCTCTGAGCAAGGAAATACCTGCGCTTTTACCGGCGTCGTGACCAAACAGGAACCGCGAGGGACAAAGGAAGTTGTCTGCTGCCCTTTTAAGTATCATAAACAAGTGTGTGTGCATTCGTCAACAGCTTCAACACGCACAGTGACTTGTCTGTAAAATGTACACACTACAGAATTTAAGTATTTTCCCTTGGCGACACAGAGCACATTTTATTTTAATGCCTCTTCCCTAATGAATGTGGTCCTTTGCTTTATTTTCAGCTGTGTCAGTGCAGAGCAGGAGCTTCTGCGCGTCTAATGGCTGTAAACACGGGAGGAGGAATGACTTTTTTAAAAGTCTCATATTCAACCCCTCTGCACCGCAGAAGCAGACGTTTAGTCATAATAAGAATGTCATCACTCCTGGATTTAGGATTTTGGCAGCTCGGCAGCACTTTATGGACGAGGTCGTTAGTGACGCCTTTAAGACTAATGATGTTGCACCGACAGTGAAAATACTGCAGAGCGATCCGTCAAGGCTTCTCAGAAAAATTAATACTTGAATTGATCTAATTATTTACTCAGCTCGTTGGAAAGGTGGGGGTTTCAGGCGTGCACAGGAACATGGACACAATTATGTTCCCACACCAATAAAACACATTTGGGATGAGAGGAAATTTGTGCGTGATGATTTTAAAATTCTTTTATTTGCTTTTAGATCCTTAAATGGTCTTGCTCCCCCATATCTATATAATGTCACTTTTGTGATCGTTGGCGTTGGTGACTAAAAGTCAGTCTTCTACTATATGATCAACCTGTCAGTGAGTTGAACTTGTGCAACATGTGTATGTAATGCTCCAACATGTCTGGAGTAAACCAGGTATAATAGACCTTTTTCACAGCAGCTATTTGTTGGCATGAAATAGTAGGAGAAACACAGGTTTGACCAATAACATTAGGGTTCCATTCCAGGTTTTAAAGAGCCATGGTTGTGTTATTGTTCAAGTGGAAATGTAGCTCACACTGAATATTTGATAAGCATTTTTGTTGTTTGTTGTTTCTGAAAAAAGATGTTATTTTCAAACTGCATATGTGTTTCTCCATATTTTCTGGATATGTTCCAATAAAGTGGTTGAGAAATTGTACAGTATGGTCATTATAGCATTGCTAAAACAACAAATGGTGGTGTCATTTTTTTTATATTGGATTGGATTGATGCCATATCTGTAACAGCTAGCATTATTTTGAATTGGTAACCAAATCATTTCCAAGAGAATTTCAGCAAAGAAAATAAAACCACATTTTAAGCTAAACTAAACAGTTGGGAAAATTTTGTATATTTGTTTGGGGACCCAAAAAGAAATTTCCCATGACCCATTTGTGTGGGAATCACTTTTCTAAAATATAACCACATAACTTATTAACATGTGTAGAAAAACGCATATTAGTGAAGTGACCAGAGGTGTCACCTGCAACCAGCTGTCAATCCACTCACATGTGCCATATCTTAACATCTATTTTCTACTAAATGGGAAGATAATTTACAAAATTGAATAGAAATCATCTGCTATTAGAGAAGAAAACCCAGAACAAATGATTGCGACACTTAATTCCTCAGGAAAATGAGTATTGACTTTATAAATCAGCAGAGTCACCCCCTAGTGGCTATTCAATATATATTAATTTCCTAGTTGGCTTCAGGAAATGGCTTCCATAAGACCACGGCTATTCTCCATACAGTGTATATCAATGGTTTAAGCCCTGCTCATTCACTTTGAATGGGGGGACATCATGTACTTCCTCTTTGTCGACCTCTTCACTTTGCGCATACTGTGTGCGGCAGACGCTGAGAAGAATCCATCTTTCCAAGCAGCTGGTGAAGCACCAGCCAGTCTTTCCCCGTCTGCGTGTTAAAGGTCAAAGGTCAAAGAGAACACCGTCCAAACCGAGCTGTAAGACGAGGATGTTCTCGCCATTGGTGGTTTGTTCTCGTTGGACCAAGTGGGAACCACATTTAGCAACTCTTGCTACAAAGTCAGCCATGAGAGACGCTGCTCTGGTAACTAAAAACATATAAAGGTTTTAAAAACTTAGGGTGATGATGAACATTGTTCTGGTTCTGAATGGGTTCAGGTTCTCACTCTCACTCATTTTCTACCACTTTATCCACTAGGGGTCGCTGGTGCCTATCTCCAGCTAACATAGGGCGAGAGGCAGGGTCACACCCTGGACAGGTCGCCAGTCCATCACAGGGCCACATAGAGACAGACAACCATTCACTCTCACATTCATACCTACGGGCGGGTTCAGGTTTAGACACAAAAATATCATGCTTTTCCTTATACTGTTTTGATATTGAACGTCTCCCTCTCCATAAACACACACCGGAATGTCCTTAAAGTCATCGCAAAAACTCACTTACGATGTTTGGCGTCGAAACCGCTCTGGAACTTTAGTTTGCCACCGGACGGGAATGTAGCTGTGTTACCCGCCGTTACTTGAAATGTGAGTGAGAGCACAGTTTTTGCTGTCAAGGAACATATTTGTTGGCAATAAGCGTATTAAAAAAAGGCCGAGCTTGTTTGTTCTAACTTGGACTGTCTCAACAAAACCCTGTGACATGGCGAGTCTAAAGCCTGAGGTTCTCCATCTGTCAGGCTAAAGAGTTCTGAAGCGGGCAGACACACAGTTTGCTCTCCGCCTCCAGGGAGCCTTGTGAACGGTTACTGACAAAAATGGAAATACACAAATGAATAACTGAAAACAAGGCGCTCATGGAAACATGTCCTGTTTCCACCATCCGGTCGAACTAATTGGAGGTGTCGGGATTTGTCGGGATCAGGCTCCATCTGTTCAGGTTGGACATATCAGACAAACAAGATTATGTATGGTCACTTAGTGCAGCGAATCAGAAGCAGGGACCATGATTAGACCTGATCCCGGACTAATGAAGACGTAAACTCCAGTCTGCGTTGGTTATAATCCATCACATCATTAATAAAAGAGAAACAAAGCTCCATTTCACCCGTGGCACTAAAAAGATGTCTCACACACACACGCCCATTGTATTTTTGAACGGCCCTACAACTGCTTTCAATGGAAAGCAGCTGAACCCAACCTGAAAAGTCCGTCAGTCAATTCAATTTAATTCTTTCATCCATATTTAAATATAAATGGAGCATGTTCTCCTCGTGTGTGTGTGTGTGGCTTTTCTCCATGTTCTCCAGTTTCCTCCCACAATCCAAAAACATGCAGATTAGGGGATTAGGCCATTTTGACGCTCTAAATTCACCTATAGGTGTGAAAATCTGTGAACAACAGAGATTTTTTTATAGCTTCTCACAAGCGGCCAAAGTCTGGCTCCTTGACCACCAGTCCTGCTCGCACTCATAGTACCAGACGGGTATTTGGCTGCTACTTCTACCACTACACTGTGCGTCTTTTACGTCTTTTAAAGATTTTGGACAAACTGTTGCACCTTATAACATTGCACTTTGAAATCAGATCACTTTGCACTTTCTAATCTGCATTTTACGTACATTACTCTTGTATGTGTAAATTGGCTTTTGTTCTTATTTGCCGTTTAATTATTTTTAACTATGTGCTGTAATTTGAATTGTGAGAACTACAGATGGAAATTAGCATTGTGCTAAATCTGGTGCAGCCCTCTTTAATGTAACTGCACATTGTCCAGTAAATAAACTAAACTAAACTAAACTAAATGTGAGAGTGGAAGGTTGTTTGATTTTGTTCTTATTTAATGGTTAAAAAATGATTTTTTATAACACTGTGCTCACTGTCATGGTGTGTGTTGAAATGTAAAAAATTCTAACAAAAAAAAAAAAAAAAAAGGAAGGAGGACCCATTTTAAGTACAGCTTTCTTAAATTTTGGCCAGTTTTTCCTTGTTTTAAGGTCTGAAAGTGGCTCAATTCACCGGATGGTTTTAAATATTTTAGCCAAGCAAATATTTGTTTACTCCACTGGCAGATTCTTTTTCTTACAACAAGAAGATTTCAATCAGTTTAAGAATATTTGGCTTATTTCCACTAGGGCTGTTTTTGCAGTGTAAAGCTTGGATCAAATGACTCTGAAACAGGTTTTCAAAGAAAAACGTAAATGGTTTCACCTAAAAGCAACTTCAGTTGGAAATACACAAACGAGTTCAGTTCATTTAAACTAAAGTTAACAAGTTAATTACTTCATTTTTTTCAGTGCCATTTTATCGCTTTATTTTGTCAGTCTAGTCACTGAGCCTGTGCCAGTCTGCACCTTTTCCATCTCGACTTTCACACAGTTGTTCCAAAATCAGTGCTTTGCTGCTGATTTTTAATAAATACAGTCTGAGGTGAAGCGGTCAGTTGTTTTTTTGAGTTACATGTTGATTTAACACTAAAATAAAGACAAACTCCTCGACTGACAGCGAACGCTGTCAAACAACCCATGTTAAAAATGTATACTCACTAATTTTGATGGAAATAAAAGGGTAGATAATGTAACCAAATGGAACATATGCCGTGGACAGAAGGGAAATGGTTGACAAACTTTACAAATGACGTCATTAAAAACTAAAAGTGATCTCTGACACTGAAGTAAACAGAGTCACCAAGTGTCGCCGAGCGTGAGGGCAAAACCTCATCGGCCGAGAACAGATGAAACTCTCTCTGTTCAAATGAAAATATAATACTTTAATGTTCAGTTTTAACTCTTTGATCAATAAACGTCTCCTTGTCAACAGGAACAATAAAGCACAATGTGATTATGTTCTCATAACGAGAAGCCGAAATGTGGTTGGAGTTATTGTTGCCACAAATAAATGTGATTTTCCTGCGACACTTTGTTGTAGTAGAGAATCTAAGCACAAAACCAATAAAGCTTCGTAAATTAGATATATATATATATATTTTTTAATACAATATGTATTTATTTCTACTTTTATTTTTTATTATTATTATTTTTCTTAGTGGTTACCACAGTAATTAAGTTGGTATTTTCCATATTATTGTGCAAAGCGAAGACCTCACCGGCTCCATCATGAGCAGCAGGGCTGCGTTTCAGCATGAGGGAATTTATGCATATTTGTATTACAGAGTTTGAATTCTTCCCAGGCGTTCAATACCCAGAAGTCATGTACTGAGCTGGTGAATTATGCACTCGTGCCTCCGAGTGCGTCTACAGCACACACTGTCTTCTCAGCATGTGTGTGTGGCAGAGGTGGTGTCAAGGTTACATAATGTGAATATTCACCCAAGTTTTACCACTTTTAAACATATTTAACGTATGCTACCTTAATTATTACACTTTTCCATCTTTTTGTACTATTTTATGATATAACGTGTTGATATTCTATAGTTTCCCCACCTTGTTTTCTACATGTTTTTGTTTCAGTTGTTTCAATTCTGACTGCTACAGATCTTGAAGAGAGATGCCGCTGAAGTTTTCCATGGTTTAACTACAATGCGGGAAACAGTCTCTATTTATCTATTTATCTTTGCAGAATAATTATGCTTTTCCTCCATATGAGTTTGGAACTTGGAGCCATAAAAATAGTTTTTAATGGAAACCAAAATACAGTTTGTCTCTGAGTAAAGTTATCAGGCACTTTAACAATTATTTTCCATTCAAACTCAGTGGAGAGACGTTCAATAGGGAACGTAGAGTAACATTAAAATGCAGGAGATTTTCGTGGCAACAGTAAGAAGAGCATTAGGTTTAGTAGTATATAATAAACACATACTGATATAGTTTTACTGACAGAAAAATAAAGAAAGTCTGTAAACTGTGAAATGTTTCAGAGCCATGTTTCCATCACAGTACGATTTGGTTTGGTCCAGTGCAGTACGGTTTGGAATGGTAAAGCTCTGGACGGGTGGGGGCCACATCAGCGAGATACGCAGCGTGACCTCGTACCCGTGCGACGGACGTCCAGCAACTGGGAAGAAAGTCGGGACATTTTCCTGTCGCCCAATCAGCTGACTGCGCCGTACCATTTTATGGAATGGAATGGTACTAGTCCTAATGGAAATGCCAAAAAACCTAGAGAGCCCACGGCTAAAGGAGGCTTCCAGGGAAACTGTGAAGGAAACACTTTCACTTTCACCTCGTCTTCCTGTTTCTCGTTGGCATCACATGTTGAAGCTCTATAACTTTTTAAAACCTAACTATGGATGCAGATCATTTTTACGTGGAAAAACAATGTAATGTTCAAATAGAAAAAGTCAGTTGTCTGAACGTAGCCTTTGATGCCTTCATGTTAAAGCTCAAATCCCACTTCTCCAGATGGTCCCACTGCATCCTAATCAGGTTACTATAAAGGTGTGACTCTGGATTATTAAACCAGCGAGCTGAAAGCATCAAGAGTCACGGGTATCCATGGTCGCCTGCTCGCTCAAACAAAGATTGCCCTTCCTTCCTTTGTCCTTCATTTAATGTGTCTCCTGGTGATTAATCTCCACTTGTGTCTGCTGGTAAAAGTATCTACTGTAGCCCTGTGTCGGAGGTGACATATCCTGTAATTGACTGTGATTAATTGTTGCCACGGAATTGCTAATGTGCCCCAAAGGCCGAGCTCTGAGTCGTCAGATTACCAAGTGATGATTAAATATCCTCGCTGCAGCCCTCGAGGAGCTGCAGGCCGCGACTCAGCGTCAGAGGACGCCGCGGGACTCGTCTGTCTCGCTCCGTCCGTGAATGCGACACGAGCCGACTCGCCGCGATAATCTCAGGTTGGATCACCTCACTTGGCCTGCTTGGGTTTACAGGTTTAGTATCAAGACTTGACTCAAAGAACTACTTTTTTTTTGATTGTTGTCTCCTGCAAAAAGACTCTCCCCGTGCATCTCTTTAGGTCCACTGTGTTGAGCCTGCAGATCAGAACAACCTGAGGACTTTTCTGCTCACGCCACCTTTTCCCAAGCCCTTCAGGGAACTATTTTGGTTTTTACAGACCAGAAAGCACGTCATTCTTCTTCATTTGTGTAGTCAGCTTTTGCTAATAAGGATAGTATTAAGGATTTATGCGTTTTTAATAAAAAAAAAATGTATGGATGTATCCTAATGGGGCTTTTCCATTATACAATCTATCTAGCACTACTTGGCTCGACTCACCTTTTTTTTTTTTTTTGATTTTCCATTAGCGATAGAACCTGTTTTTCAGTTCCTGGTCTGGCGAGGTTCAAAACAAGCTGAGCTGATACTAAACTGTGACGAGGACAGACTGCCGGCCACTGATTGGTCAGAGAGTGTCGTCAACGAAGAGTCATGAGTGCGACGTGAGTAAACAAGGCTGCTGTCCGCAAAAATGCACTGAGGACCGTCCACAGATCGAGCAGCAAATATGCCGTCCGCCATGTCGTCCGTGGTTTGTGTCTTTGTGTCGCATATAAAATGACCCCGCCCACACTGAGGAGGTTCTATGAATCATGGAAAACGACATGCCCGATACCAAACCGAGTAGAGGTGAGTTGAGTAGAGCCGAGTAGTGCTAGAACTGCATCATGAAAAGGTGCCATCCTTCATGTCTGGTCTGGGTTGCTCCTGTGTTCTGGTTTTTACTTCCTGTTTTATTTTGGTATTTGCTGTACTTCCTGGGAGAGTGTCTCTGTTTTGTGTTGGTAACCACGTCACGTCTCTCGGCCTCTGAGCTAAAAGAACGTTTGGAACTCGGTTCTTTAGTTTTTTTGTACTTTGCTAACGCTGGTGTTTTGTCCTCTCTTAGCTCCCCTGATTCCTGAGCTCCGCCTCACTAGCCGGCCAGTCTCAGGGTTTTCTGTTGGTTTTTGACTGGTTCACCTTTTGTTAGTTTTTGTAAATAAACTTTGTTATTCCCTTTTTACTTTGTCTCCGTTTTTGGTCCATTTGATGGTTTTTCTACAACCGTGATAGCCACCAATGTCTTTCTCTGACCTGTAACTAGATCAAATTTAAGATTTCTACGAGCAAAAACTGTAGTTTTGTTTCAGCAGAGTAGAATTGGATGGATTCATCACTTTCAGGATGATATTATTTCACTAAACTTCCAGAGACTCACTGTGTGTGCGTGTGTGTGTTATTTTCTTGTGCAGAAACTGGAACTTTAGAGACGAAGAAAAAACAAAAACTAATTAAAACTTGGGTAATGTACAGTGTCTACCCAGCCTCTGCATCATAAAACACTGTATGTCTGGAGGCAGGGACTTAAAAAGAAACACTTGAAGGCAACAGCAGCGTGTGTTACCATCTGTTTTACCTCGGGACCCAGTCGCAACCATGAGGAGTACAGAATAATTCATTGGAATGATTTGGGATCGTTTTGATTTATTATAAATGATCAGTGCAATTGTAAACAGACGAAATGTATTTCACAGCAGGGTTTCGATCCGCTCGCATCTGTTGTGTAGAGGTGTTTGTCTCTCCCTTAGAGGAAGTAATCTGATTCAAAACAATCTGATTTTTTGACAAATTACAATAATCCAAATCCTTACCTTCAAATAGACATTTCATGAACACCAGAGAATCCTACGATCCATTTGTTTTTGTTTACTTAGGCCAAGTAGGAAAAAACCTAAGGGCTAATTCATCGTAAGGAAAGTCTGCAGTTGCCTAGTCCGTAACCAATGGACGTAGATCCTCTGTACGCAATTGGCTAGACCTGCAACCAATCAGAGCAATGATTGGTTGATGTAGGCGGAACGACAGAAAACACGCCAAAGAACGCGCTTCTTGTCGTTTTGTAGGAGCCAAATCAAAAGACAGCCACTCTTCAGTGCCTGCCACATTGGATGTAGACATACGTAAGTATGAGCATAATGTATAATTATGTCATTGTAAACCAAAAAGTGATGCAATGAGCACGTAACAAGTAAAACAAGCAAGTAAAAATAAATTTTGAAGTTAATCTTTAAAGCAGAACAAATATTTACACCAAAACTGTAGGGGGAGCTTTGCAGAGAAAAAGGCCAAAGTTCCAACTTAAACTCCTTCCATTGTTTATTATTCTCTGATTTATTCATTATTAAATTCAGTATCAGAACCAGCATGAGTCAAATGTCCAAGCTTCGGCTGCTTTGACGGGTGGAGAAAACTTCTTGTCGTTTTTTCTCCAAAAAAAAAAACAGATTCAAGCGAAAGACTCGAAGGACGTCGGTTGGCGAAAGATCTGTTTATTCAGGCAAAACGGTCGCCGCTCCTCAAATAAAATATTATCTGGAGAGTTTCACTTACAAAACACCAACAAAGGTTTTTCTCTTTTCTTATAGACAAAAAGTCTGTCATGTCTGGTCTGGTTGCCTCCCACGTTCAGGTTTTTGTTGTGTGCTTTTATTTTCTTAACCCTTTTGACTTCCTGGAAGTGCCTGCCCTGTGTTTCAGGAGTGTTTCACCTCCTCTCTACTTAAACCCGGATTTCCTGTCCCTCCTCGTCAGCGCGTCAATTCAGTCTACCCGGTAACCACGTCGCGTCGCGTCACGCCGCGTCACGTCACGTCACGTCACGTCACGTCACGTCACGTCACGTCACGTCACGTCACGTCACTCTTCTTCTGTGCTTAGTTTGATTTTCGTTTGCTACTTTTTAACTTGTGTCTTTCCGTTCTTTTTTCTAGCTTCCTGGTTCCTGAGCCCGCCTCGCCAGCCGGCCGGTCTCAGCGTTTTTTGTTAGTTCTTTGACTGGTTCACCTTCTGTTTGTTTTGTAAATAAATCTGGATCACCTTTTGTTAACTCCGTTTTTTTGGTCCATTTTTTCCCTTGAGAACGGTTTTGGTTTCCAACCGTGACAAAGTCTGTATTAATCCTACCAATAGGAGGATGATTGGAGATGTGGGCGAGGTTTGAAGTTGGGTGAAAGGATGCAGGTACAGCCAGTGTCCAGCAGGGCGTCGTCTGGACGGACGACCGAAAGGTGAAAGGAACAGGAAGTGAAGTGTATATTTGTTAACACTCAGTGCTGATGGATGTTTAGATCCTGTCAGACATCATGGCACCGAAAGCATTGAGAACCACCCGACCTCTAACAGTCCAGTGATGCAAGATACTGCAAACGACTGTAAAATGAGGGGGTCATTTCAGATACAGCAGGTGCTGCAGCGACCATCATGGCTGCCCATAACTGGGCCCACGATTACATGATGAAACAACACCAGGAAGACGAGGAGGAAGAAAGTCTGTTGAACAACAACCATCACAAAACATGGGGAAATAAAACGACGCCTGCCTAGAGAAGTCTCTAAGTGTAGCTTCATTTTTTTCCCCTCATCATCTTATCTCAGTTCTTCAGTCCGTGGTGGAAATGGAGCACGAGATTACACATGCCATCTCTTCCTCGTTCTATTGTCATCATCTTTCCTGCAGCTCACAGGAGGGGACGTCTAAATGGATGCCACTTTACTCCATCTAATGGCTCTTTCAGGGACTTTAATTGCTGTTGTGTGACGATCTGCAGCAGCACTACTGCAGAATGCTGCAGTGTCTAATAAATAACTGTCCTCTGTGTGTGTGTGTGTGTGTGGGTCGTCTTGGTTACCTGCTGTGTCCAATGAACTTAAATCATACTGTGTCAATCATATTTTAGTTCAGGACTAAACTTTCTGGTTCCTTTTTCCTAAATCCGTCACCACAAGCACAAGCACTACAGAAAATCAGATAATCACAGATAATTTTTCCTCGACCCCATGTGTAGATTTGTGCCAATGTCCAGGGGAATCCATCTGTTAGTTGAGGAAATATTTCAGTGGACGAATGAAGACACGCATACTGTACCTTTTGCAGTTTCCCCTCATTCCCTGATCAATATAAGACTCAACTTTCTTGTCCCTGAAAAGTCCAGGTGAGTCAGTGTTGGGTCAGATGTCTGATGTACATATTTGCAAATTAAGAAAAGCATGAACTCTGTGAGCTTCAGTTGTCTTTTTGCTTGAATCTATGGATTTCTGTAAACACAGGTTTGGAAAAGAAATGCAAGAGATAGAATTCAAATAATGAAAAACAAGCAAGAATCCTTTCGTAATTGTCAGGAAAAATTCAAAATTGAACCTTAAAATACCAAATCAAGGATAAAACAAGCACCTTAGAAGTGCATCAGAGAGTCTGAAGTAATTAAAGAATTAAATCTGAAATCCATTTTGACTGCCCTCTTTGAATAAAAGAATGATGTTACATTATTGATAAGATAAGATAAGATAAGATAAGATAAGATAAGATAAGATAAGATAAGATAAGATAAGATAAGATTTTCCTTTATTGTCCCACAATGGGGAAATTCACAGTGTTGCAGCAGCAAAGTGGGTAGTGGGAAAAAAAAAACAGAAGTAGCCATCCATAATAAATAATTTAAGTGTAGGAAAAGAAAAAAAGGAGCTAGAGATATAGATATAGTAATAAAGTAAAGAATATAAACACTATGTACAAGAGGAAACAGCAAAAACCCACAACATAAAAAACAAATAATCTGCATATTAGTTATAATTGTTGTCAGAACATGGAGAACAAGAACAAGCTCCTGAGTGGACAACCACGACACCGAAGCATCTGAAAAGTTCCGCATAGAAGAACTTCTGATTCGACACCGCTGATGGCAAAAGAATGAACAACCATGTGAACCGTGAGGAGGAGGAGTCACAGACTTCACCTTTGTGCGACTCACAGCAAGAGTAATACTAATGATAATGTCCACAGGAAAGTGTGTAGAGTAAAATTTGTTCAAGCTTGAAGTGACAGCCCGACTAACGTCATGGCAAGGGGGCACCTCCTGACTGCAAACGCCAAACCATGGTTTGCCATATTCAACTCACTCACTCACTCACCTTCTATGGCTTTACCCACATGAGGGTCACGGGGGTCGCAGGTGCCTAATCCCAGCTGACATAGGGTGAAAGTCCGGGTCCACCCAGGACGGGACACCAGTCCAATACAGTGACACACATAGAAGTGCTCACATTCACACCTACGGGTAATTACATTACGCTTTTATCCAAAGGATCTTGCCTAAGGATCCTCACTGGATATTGTTGTTGCCCTGATTGGGGTTCGAACCCCGATATCCCATGCCTGCTTCACTATCCACTACTCTATCCAGCTGTTAAAGTAATGGAATGGAATTTAGAGTCCAGTCTGCCAAATCTGCATGTGGAGTAAACCCCATTATCTGGGTGCAAGAAGGATACATACAAACTCCATGGTGAACCCGGCTACAAAGGCAAGAGTGCTGACCACTACACCAACCGCGTGGCCCATATTATGCTTAATTCACAAAACAAGGGCCTTTCTGCATGTTTTCACCCAACAGTCCAAGGTGTGAATGTGAGAGTGAATGGTTGTCTGTCTCTATGTGTTTCCCCGTGACGGACTGGTGACCTGTCCAGGGTGTGACCCCACCTCTCGCCCTAAATGTCAGCTGGAGTTAGGCACCAGCGACACCCGTGACCCTCAGTGGAGGATAAAGTGGTAGAAGGTGAGTGAGTGAGAGTAAACACATATGATGAATCGTAAAAAAATACAACGCCAACGATGCATTGTTTCCTCAGAGCTGATGTGAAGTAGGTACTAGGCGAACGCCATTTTCTTCAGTGTTCTGGATCAATGTTCTGGAATTACACAGTTCCTTTGTGACGTAAAAATGATTGATTTGTCATGTTTCTGCAAAAACTGTGTCCCAGGTAAAGAAAACTAAATGACACTGTTTACCTAAACCTAATAAGAGACCCATGTAAATGCGAACGCTGCTGTTTTCCCTTTTACATTACACCCTGCAATCGGGTTGAACGCAACAACAAAAGTGTCTGTTTAAGCTTTAAAGTATCACTGAGAGGACGCTCGCTTTCATTAAGGCTTTGCTTGATTAAATGCAACAAATGAATCATCGCGGCTCGTGGCAGACCGATCAACTCGATGGATTTGAAGAATGGCACAGTTCCTGATGACAAAAGTGCCGTCTCAGTACCAGCAGCTATTAGACTCTTCTGTGAAGGCACCCTTTCATCAGAGCACAAACAGCTGCGGCCTTTTTGTCTCCAAGCAGCTGCTTCGTCTCTCTCTCCCTCTCCTTTCTCATGGAAACAGTGAGGTGAGAACAAACAGCAGCCTGTTCAATTCGCCGCCTTATTACCCCAGAACTTCCATTAGCCTTCTGGGCTTCTTCCAAAACACTTAATTAGTGAGTGTGCATTATCTCTCGCTGGCACTGCTGTAAAGGCTGTGGTGTAATGTCCATCTGACTGCAGCAGGACGTAACCGTAAAGTGGATGTTAAAGAGGGATAACTTCAGTATGTCCCTCAGTCACTGAAGTCCCTGTGAGCCCCCCCGCATATTAGACTGATGGATAAATGCAGTAATTATTAAAATAGAACATCTGCCTGTGGGTGTTGCACCTCCCCAGAGATGCTTCACATGTTGGAACACTTGTACGTGTGCATGAATTCATCCGCCTTGTTGGGAGAAGTGATACATTTAATAGTTTTCAATTAGAATCCAACATTATGAGCATACAGCAACACGTCAGCGGCATGATTGAATGTCAACATCGACTGAGATTGAGGCTGCTGACTTTAAATGTGATCAGGAATTAACATAATCCCTGCTTAATCTAAAATACCAGCAAGTTTATTTTGAAATGTGGTTGTACTGGCACATAGTCAGCACTTGGGTTGGGGAAAAAAAAATGTTTATTGCTTTACCTCACCATTACACAGGCTTTTCTGGCTGGAAACTAAAGTTTTCATCCCATACATCTCCTGCACCAAAGTCCATAGGAAAAACTCAGCGTTTTAACTTGCACACCCACAGGAGATGCTGGTCTACTGCTGCCTGTTTTGGTATGTTTGTGCCACTAAGGTGAATCTAAACAGAGGATTTCAAATGCCGAAGTCACAAAATGACCCATTCAAAATTGGTAATTGAGGCAGGAGTGGATCAACAACTCCTGTGTGGCAAAATGTTAAAATCACTAATTTTCTCTATGGAATTTGGTGCACGGAGTGAGTGGTTTATAAAGAGATGCAAACTTCAGTTTCCAGTCAAAATAATGGCTGTATAGTGGTAGATAAAGAGGTAAACACATTTTTAAAACGACTTATACTTAAGCTGATGTGATTTTATAAATTTACTCTTGTTAAATAGCAAAAAATATCTTTTTCCTTCTATACTGAGAGTGTCACGATGGTTCTTGGCACAAGGGGCTCACACAGCACTGTCAGCAATGACCTTGTTCTCTCAGAAACATAAAAAAATACAGAACTCTCCCTTTAAATACCTTTAAAGTTATTCGAGTCTAGAGTCACGGTTCTATGTGAGCTTCAGAAAATCAGAAATACAGTTCTGCTGTCTAAACCAGTGAATGTGATCGGAGCGGAGCTGAGGAATTGTGACTGGAGTGTGTGGAAAATGAAACAAATAACAAAATAATAATATTTAGAGTCACCTTATCTTTCACTCCATCTTAATCTAATTTCACTATGGCAGTGTCTGAGGCATACGTGAGGACGAGGAGGATGATGAGAGAGCAGATTATCTTATTGGGAATAAATCTGCCTCCTGTTGTAGTCTGCAGCTGACTTTGCTCGAACTCTTTACGCCACTGTATTTTAACGTTGTTACTTTGAGAGCTTAGTACTTTCTCAGCTAACACTTGGTATTAAACGTTTGAGAACGGCAGGTCTAAAACGTTAGTGTCCTTCACAAATAATTCCCTAAAGCAAATGAGCCAAACAAACAAAATACATAAGTGGATTCATGTCTAAAACCGTATCGCTACTTTAGCCATTTTCCATCTATTTGGGGCCTTTAAAAGTGCATGGAGTTTACAGCCTGATTCTTTAAGCGAACCTTTATTGTTTTTCCTTTTTCTGCCACTGGCCAATCCACAATGGCAGGAATTCTAAAGTAAACCGCTGAGATCTGCGTCCGCCGTCTTCCCTTTGAGTTTTTGTTTGAGCCTTTAGTATTGACAGATTACACAAGGCAAAATAACAAACAGTGATGCCTTTTTTTTTTTTAAATAGAGTCCCAAGGTGCATACTAAATTTGTGAATATAACCAAACACATTTATTTAACCATATGACTGTGGTGTACCGAGACAGAACAGAAATCTAATTTTTAATAAAAATAAATACCAGTGGATACAAATCCTTTCTTTCTAAAATAAATTGTTAATACTAAGGCTTTATTCCATCCGACGAGCCGAGAAAATGAGAGAAAATGACAGCTAACTGCTACCAAGCTAAGCTAATGGCCAACTGACTGACACCGGTTTGAGCTAACGTCTATTAGCTGAGCTGCAGGACTATCACAGCAGCCAGTGAACACATTTTAAAAGAGGGAAATACGCTTTTGTTTGCGTTAAAAACTCACTTCTAAAGCATTAACCCTACGTTATTCATGTCAAAGAATATTTTAATTGTTTACCACCTTAGACAAATGCGTTAGCATGCTAACACTGGCTAACCGCAGCAGTGATTTGATGCCCTATCTGGCAGTTAGCTAAACTTTGTTGGAAACACTATTCAAGCATTATGTTTAATTTTTATTAGTTGTGTATTTCTGTTGATATTAATTCATTTTATGAACAATATGTGGAAAATCTTACTCTACAGTGTTGTCCACCAACAGAGGGAGACAATTCATTATGATTAGAATCTAATCATGAAGTAAAATAGTATTATTTTTCTGTTTGAGACTAAATGTTTTGTGCCTTTGTAGATCCATTGTGATCAGAAAGTTCTTAGACCTAATGTTGTTGAAATTGCAGTTATAGTAATATATTTTTTATTAATTAACTAATTTAAATAGAAAAAAAAAAGATATTCCTTTAAACATAAAACAAGTGGAAACATTTGGAGTTCTTGTTGTTGATGCTATTATTTTACTGGTCTGGCCCAGTTGAAATTGTACGTGGCCCCTGAACAAAAAACCCTGTCTTATACTGAAGCTATTTGGTGTTGAAACAATACATTTTTGTAGACAATAAATATTCTACTGTCTGTATTTATTATTAGACGTTAAATGGTTACTCATATGATTCTGAAATTTAAAACAAGCTTTAACCTTGACTGTCATTTGACCTTGAAACTTTCCAAGCACAATAGTTTAAATATAGGAAAAAGACAGTGTAATTACAGCAGCATGAAGGCAACCGAGAGCAAGTCTTTCTGTGTCTTTTGTACCAGATGAAAAGATGTGTGCGGGCTGTGTGTATTTGCAGGGACTGTTGCGTCAGCAAAGCCTCCTAAAAGGTGCTGCGAGACAGATAAGGAAACCGGCCGCACCCTGCTTCTGGTGACTGAACGAGCCGGCCTCGTCTTTAAGAGGTAAACCAAACGCCAAAACATCTTTTTAACTCTGAAAACTAAATTATATAACAGTACTGTGGCGAATGCATCAGTGCTGGTGTCGACGCTCTCTAATCAAAGGTAGACAGTCCACTTCAGCTTCTTTCTGAAACTTTTTCGTGTTTTGCTCCTACATTTAATGTTTTAATTTAACAAAGGCGAAGATTAACAGTTTCATCCTGATGCACTGTGATACTGTTTCTTTGGACAACAATATGAAATTTGCCAATATCACAAAATCTGTCACAATTCGATTGGTTGCAGTGCAACTCGTGAACCTGCGAAATTAAAATACACTATTTGCTCATTTTAAACAGTTATATAATTCACAAAAAGCAACTTTAAGACTCTGTGATTAGATGTTTTTCCATTAGTTCAGTTTTAGTCAGGTTTACTGGTAGAAATATACAATCGATAACTTTTAATTTGTAATATGGGCAAGGGCTTTATTTTATGGAGGCCACCATCTTGTGGTACAATCAGCACTTTTCCATTATAGAGCTCTAAAAGTTCTACTGGCTCTACTCAGTTTGGTATTTAGTAGTTTAAGGCAACTGGAGAAATAAGGAACCACAAGATGGTGGCCTCCAAAATGCAAGGCCCTTATCTGAAGAACATATACAGTAACGGTTCTTTTTCATTATACAGTTCTAGCACGACTAAACTCAACTCTACTCGGTTTGCACATCGTTTTCGTCGTCATAGCTGTCGTGACGTCATTTTATACGCGACACAAACACACAAACACGTGACGTTGTCAAATCAGTTGTTTTCTTTGTAGTGAATCATTTTCCTCAGTTTTATAAACAGATGAGTTCACTGAACGGTTCAGTACTTCCTGCATGAGCGGAGCACAGACTCCGTCTGACACAGTCACTGAAGTGAAATACGGCTGAACGGCTCGTGATTGGGCTCACCATCTCCGTCTTACAGCAGTGCTGTCGCTAAATACACCAGACTCCTCTGTTAAATATGGACATTTTACAAATGTCCTTGTTAAATGTTGCAGATTAACGCATGTTTTCAGGACTTTTAAGTCTTTTTAACTGATCTACAGTTCGGCATTGTTCGCTTTGATTCTTGCTCTCTGACCAATCAGTGGCTCAGCTACTAACACTAATGGAAAAGCAAACTATATAATGGAAACGCGCCAAATGTTTCAACAGTAGCCCGAAAGGACAAACCAGCCAGAGCCCACAATTCATCATTTATTGTCATCCTTCTTGGTACGTGAAGGCCAACATCAAGGAGTCCTCTAAAATCTGCAATCTCACCATTAGATGTCACTAATTCTTAATTGCTGGTTAGTTGGTCCATGAACTTTTACATTGATTCAGATGAATTAATCATTCCACTGCTAAAATCAGCATGATTCACAACAGGATCACCCAAACCTTTGCTAACTTTTGAGCGCTTTGAATCACCATGATGGACAGATATGGTGGAGTAAAAAGGGCAGAAGTGACAGCGGGAACCTTTCACTGTTGTTCTGGTGTGTCCATTAGAGAGACACAGGGAAGGACACGAGGTGACATGATCTTCAGTGAAGTTGTCAAATGGGAGAAATCTGCTCATCAGTTGACTTCAGTTTATTACCAGACTCCAGGCCCGTTGACACATGTCGTAAAACATGAATTAGTTAAGGGAAAAAAGGAGCAAACTTATGACTTGAGTGGATGCTTTTATCAACCAGAGAGAAAACTTGGCGAATCAAATTTATTTCCCGTCTCTTCCTCTTCCATCACCCGTCCAGAGAAATGGGTCAGACTATGAGATTAAGAAGGATGATGCATGGAGGAGTATTTTAGCACTAATATGATGAAAAATGAGAATGGAGCGGATAGTCTCACGATGAAATGCTACACCTCCCCGAGAATCTCTGCGTGTCCCAAGCAATCCCATTATCCTCCATGCACACACCCAGTGTGGGATAATGGAGCAGAGATAATGGGGAAATAGTTTCAGAGTCACAGCTGAAGAAATGACAATCTTCACTTGTTAAATAGTGAATTTATGTTATATATATATATATATATATATATATATATATATATATATATAATTGTTTTTGAGGAGAATGATGTCTATTTGTGGAAAGAAATTTCAAGCAGATGGCCATAAAACATGTGCGAGCAGATGCTCACGTCCACCCCAGCAGAAATTACAGTTAGTCAGGTGTTCAGTAAGCAATCACTTCGGAGGGGGGGGGGGGTAGAGAGAGAGAGAGAGATGGGGGAGGGGGGGGGGGAGAGAGAGAGAAGAAATAACATCAGTGTGCAATTTTCTGTGCCCTTTCAAATCTCATGCACCTCAGCAGGGAGAGAGGGATTTCTCTATTTGAGAAACCAACGCAGAGCTGAAGAATAAGCACTTTTCCTTCCCGCTTATGCACAGTGGAATCCACAGCCACTCGTTTTTCAAGCTGCTACTGCGAGGCAGAAATAAAGTGATGCCTGAATTTTAAAAAGCCAGCGTGTCGCCACGAATTTACCAATGATGTTTACGTGTTTAATGTGATTAATTAATGGTTTCCTTCTTTGCAGCTCGAAGTCGTAAACATTACGATTTTACTCTTGAAAGTGGCAACTGGTCGTGATGGAAGGAATCTGAATTAGAAGAAAGCAGCTGTCAGTTAGCATGCATTTTCCCTCTAAACAGGAACATAATTAACTAAATTGGCATCATGTTCTAAAAGGGAAGAACCAAAACAAGTGATTGAGAACATTAACTCCTCGGGGAAATGTATATTGACTTTGACATTCAACTGGAAATCAGAAGCTCAATCTCCCATAAACTTCCATTTAGAGAGAGTTTGTTTTGCAAGCAGCAGAGTCGCCCCCTGGTGGCTATTCAATATATTCTCATTTCCTGGTTGCTTCAGGAGGAACCCAGAGGACTATGTCCATTTTGGCCATGGAGACTTCCGTTCAATCTCTACTGATGTCCAATGGCGTGACATCACACGTCGACAGGATGAGAAGATCCGTGATTGAGAAGTTTGAACTGTGGGGGGCAGCATTTCACCTCTCCTGCCAGAAATTATTATTATGAGGAAGAAGAACTTTCTTGAGGATGACCGTCCTACACCTCAGTCCACATGACTGCGGGAAATTATTAGGAGAAGAAGCAGAAGAAGGAAATGTTTCATGTCTCAGCCAAGACGCTTAAGAGGTGAAACGTCTTGGAACGTTCCGGAACATTCCGGAACGTTCTGGAAGAAACAGGTAGAGTTGACGATATGCTTGTGAAGAAGCAAGTGGAAGAAACTCTAAAGGTGCATCTTATGATTAGCTTCGCTAACGACAACCATGATTGCACGATTCATTTGTGGATCGATAGTTTCACTTTTCCATGTGTAAAATGCAGATAATTGTACGGTAACTGTCGATCTGCGTTTCCCAAAACTCCAAATGTCGTCATATTTTATTTAGAACCCAGAAATAAAATCACATTTGCGAAGCTGAAACGCGATACGTTGTTTTTGTACATTTTTAAAAAAGACTCCAGCTGACTAATCTGTGGTCAGTTTATTTTGTGATGGATTAAGGATCAATTATTTGCATAATTGGTTTGGATTTGAGGACATTTGTTGGGAAGTTTTAAGATTAGGCAAAACTTTGACAAAATGGACATTAGTCCAAAACTGTCGCTCAGAGACCTTCTACCGCTGATGTGAAAGCTGACACTGAGGGGATACAAGTTTGAAAAATATTATTTACATGCAAAAAAACAATTGTTTCCTTATCAGATCCTTTCTCGTTTTCTTTTTTTAATCTCTTACCACCCATTTTAATTTGCAAAGAGAATCACAAAAGGTGACAGTTTCTCATCCTGTGCTGAATAGTGCTGATTAAAATGACAGACATCCCATCGTTAATATTAATTAAAATGAGAAGTTTCTCTGAATAATGTGCTCACCTGATGCTCGCGACTCCCTTTCACCAGAGCAACAAAGAGACGGTGTGTTTTTGTGGTTTTAACAGAGCAGAGAGTCATTTCCCGACAGTAAATCAACGCCTGGTGTCAGCGGAGACAGCGAACGTCTCCGCGACATCGGGACCTTTTTGTAAAGTGAGCGGCTCGTGAAGTACATTAGTCTGCAGCTGATGATTGAACCGACTGAGTCACAAGTCCAGTCGATTCATCAGTCTGACTTCATGCTGCACCGAGGCCAAATCAGCGACTTAAACCAACCCTGAGATCCCCGTACGGTCACGTGCGGAGCAAAACCAGAGGCTGAAATTAAATTAAGTTAAATGAATCTTCCTTTGGTGTCTGTTCTAATCTTACGGACTATGCTATTGCTGTGGTTTTTAATCATATCGCCTCGTGATGATCCTCCACACTAACCATCTGAACAAATTAAATTACTGATCCTCACTGGAATCAAAGCCACAGATGTACGTGTGTCAAACACAAGGCCCGGGGGCCACATCCGGCCCGCCATACAACGGTATTCGGCCCTCAAGGTAACATGTCTTTCCTACTTCTCCACTGACACATGTTAATACTATAAATCAAGTTACCGCGTCCTTATAAATAAATAAATATATAAATAAATCAACAAATTAAATGTGGACTTTGAGAACACAGAGCCAGAACCAGGGGGGCGGGTTCTAAGGAGGCTCAGCCCCCTCATTTGTGTTCTGCTGCCTCTTTTTTAGCTATTAAAAATGATTGTGTATTATTTAGTACAGCAAATAATTGGCTAAGATGCATGCGACTACAGGCCTGTATGTGAAATACAGCAGAGTAAATCCGTTAAGATGGATGTAGATACTACTACACAGCTGATTTAAATGGGAAATCGTTCATAAATCATTTGCTCCATAATATTTACCACTGTTCTACATTTATGATTCTTTTTTTTGGAGAGTACTGATGTGAAAATAATGTAAATTTGAAACTGTCATCCAATGTTGATATTTAGCCCTTTCTGTGTCTATTCCACGAGTAAATCATTTAAACTTATTTTATGGATAAAATAGGGTAATTCATTGCATTCACTAATATTTCTATTAATATTACATTAATATAATATTAATTTATGGTTTCTTTCTTTATTTTATCGATACGGTTTGTTCTGAATTTTATATTATTTGACCTCGTCTGGCCCTCAGCTTGGACACAGTGTTTTAATTTGACACTGTAGAGTATATGCTAGGCAACATGTCAGCTGGGTGTCCTGACTTCCAGGGTTGGTAGAAAGCTGTTGTGGTCCAGAATACCAAAACAAGCGAAGAGGACAGAATTTTAACAGATCACCAAAGATCCTGAGAGGAGGCAGCGATGGATCACTGCCATAAAACACGTTCACGTGGGGCAGAATAACGGTCAGATATATTCAGTCTGTCAGTTTCTGTGATATGTTGCTCAATCTTTGTGGATTTAAAGGCCACGGTCAACTCTGGTGGCTTTAAACCTTGACTGGTGCTGTTTGCTTTTGCCAAAGCTTTTCCTGCCAACATGAACGAACGAATGAACCACACCCTTTCGATCAAACACCAGAACAGGTGGAGCCCAAATTAGCCAACCGAGCTGGACTACTGTTCTTGTCCCAGTATACAGTACAAGCTGGCAGACAATGGAGTTAGTGAATAAAGTCTTTTCAGCGTTCACCTCTCAGCTTGTTAGAATCAGGTTGACCAATTATGTCACAGACCAATGCAACTTTAGCATGCAGCTAATTGGTAGCACGCTGAGCACCATTCTATGATCCACCTACTTTGAAATATTTAATGCTTTAAAGAGGACATTCAGTGGAAAATCAAATGTCTGGTGTTTTTTTGGTGTGTCCCCGTGTCCTTCCTGTATCTAAACATCACTAAAGTGTCACAATATACACTTCAGCCACTCTGTTTACCTGCTCTGAGAAAAAAAAAGTCCAGTTTAGTTACGTAACTAGCACATTTGCCGTGCAACGAACCCTCCCCCAACAGCTACTCCTGGTCATGGGCGTGAACATTCAGCCTGAAGAAGAAGAAGAAGAAGAAGAAGAAGAAGAAGAAGAAGAAGAAGAAGAAGAAGAAGCACCGCGGAGCAGTCAGTCAGCTGGTAGCTGGCCAATCACAAGAGACTCAGTGTTCTGGGGGGGCGGGCATTAGCTCAGAAACAGAGCGCCTGTTCAGAGGCTGGCAGAGAGCAGCAATAATCTGTCTTAATCTGAAGGGACTATGAGGTTTTTGACCATAAATATGATTTAATTTATCTAAGTAGACATCGGTAATCTGGATTTTTGGTTCAAATAGATCATTCTATGTGACCTTTAAGCTAAGAGAGAATAAATTCAGTCCAAAAATGGACCACTCTGGATTTTAACATGTGTTTCTTGCTGTTCTTTTCTTTATCAGTGTATCTGGTTCTTTTGTTTTTGGATCAAAGCCCATCAGGGGAAAGTTGCAGATTTGGGTCTGATTGAACGTATACATCCAGCAGTTGCATGATATGGGTTTGTTATTCAGACTTTTCAGTCAGACAAACATATTTTTAAAGTCCCATTTTAGCCGTACTAATACAACAATCGGATTTTTAATATACTGTATATGTCACGTAAACATATTTAATGTCTTAATTAGATGGTGCACCTCATCGTTTCTTAGTTTGTAAAAGTTATAAAGAAAATGTAGCTATGATTTGTGTTTTTTGAGTCAATCTGACACTATTTAAATTACATCTGTCACATCAGACTGCAAAGGTTTTTAAGGGACACTGAAGAAAAATGAATAAGTGACGCTATATTACACTTACTGCTAATGTCCACCATCTCATGAACCTATCAAAGAACTCTGAATGCACAGAAAACATCAGGCACCAAGGATATTTTTGAAAAATGAGGTTTGATTTCATTAATTTGTGGAGATCATACTTGGAATATCTGGCGTCCTCTGTGGTGGAGGCACACCCAGCGTTAGGAATGGTGGGCCCCATTGTTGGAGAACTGCACCGTATTACGTTACACCGTTTATTTGCCCAGTGGCTGCTCTGTGACCCGCCGGGCAGCAGCCGGCGTGCTGACGGATGAACGCCATTTCCCTGTCACACCTGGTCACAATATGTCCGTGTGGATCCTATATGCCACGCCAACACACATGAAGGCAAACGGGGGGAGGAAAAAAAACACTGAAACGTTATTCTTCATGGCAGAACGTCAGGAGAGATGAGGAGAAATGCAAACACGCTGAGCGTCAACTGTCCAAATCCGCCGTCGGCAATTTTTGTTCCCCTTTCTGAGACAAAGACGTGAAATGTGAGCACATGAGATGAGCGGGGAGATAAATGTGACCTCAGAAACATAATAGCCTCTTTATTTCGCCACCTTGGGAGAATGAAATTATGGATATAGTGATGAATGTTGCTCTTTAACACCCTCAATTATTCATTAATTACCGAACAAGTCAGGTGTGAAATTGCCCAGACAGCTTTCCTTTTTTTTTTTTTTTTTTAAAGAAGAAAATGTGATCTTGTTTTATCGCTCTGGTTGAAACTGATTTTTAATTTCTGCCATGAAAAAAAAACAAAACGTTGATATCGCGTATATTTGAAAAGCTTTATCTGACCATACAACACCTGCTGTGTCACTGACTTTCCACGCTGTGACACTGGAGGTGCCACGTGCAGCGTTTTCCCATAATAACCAATCATTTTCACATTATTTCTCGATATGAAAATTAGAGTAATTACCGTAAAACCTTCTGTCAGCTTCTAAGACAGTGAACGCCACAGGCTCTACGTTCACACACACACACACAGAGTCAGGAAATCTGCTTATTCTCACATTTTGACAGTAACCTGATTTCTGTACAAGGAGCAGAAACAGGAAATCTGGCTTCCTTGGATTGTCCCGTAATTCTGCAGGATCAACAGAAACGCAAAGAGCTCTTCATTAGAGCTGCTCAATATGGTCCAATGTGATTCTTTTTGACAGACACTGCAGTTGCGATATTATTCTAAATCGGTACAACTGATTTTTTATTTTTTATTTTTTTTTGCAGCAGAACTGATGGTTCATTCTCTGTTTAACCTTTTGATTTCACTCCGGACCAAGTGACAACTGGTCGTAACGTCACATATAAGCATCTGAACTCCTGTTTTGAAGGGACCGGACGATGACCCCATTTACATTTTCCATCATAATTTCCAAAACGTGACGTCATATTTCACTGAAAAGGAGCTGAAATTGGTGAAAGTAATAATTAGCTCCTCGGGACAGTGTTTACTGATGTTATAAATCAAATGAGAAGTAAACATTTTCCTTAGACTCATTAAACATTTTCCTTTCCCATTAAATATATTTTTTACCTCTCATTTGGCTTAAGGAGGAACCCAAAAGACTCAAGTCCAGTTTTCATATACAGTCACTTTCCTGGAAATACACTGTAGATATGCAAAGGTGAAACGATTTGAGAAGCAAAATTTTGGAAGCATTCGTCAGAAATGTCATCTCCATCCAAATCCCCGTCATGAGAAAATTACAGCATCTATCCACGAAAATATGGACGAAGGTAGGGCATGAAAAATCATGTTAGTGTTGATATTTCAATGATGTCAAGGAAAAAAAATGCAGCTTTGAAGGTTCAGCGTGTAAGAATTAGTGACATCTAATGGTGACACTGAAGAAGGCAACAAATGACACCCCTGTCCCTTTCTGTCGTGTTTCTTCTTTTTTAGTTCATATATTGGCTATTGTATGTGGGCGGAGCCACTGTTTTACATTTGCATAGTTAGTTTCAGCTGAAAATCTCAACATGGGACCACAAGATGGCGGCTTCCAAAAAGCGAGGCCCTTGCCTGAAGAACATAAACAATAAAAAGCTTACTATAATGGCATTTTTTCATTATGCAGTTCTAGCATGACTTGACTTGACTCGGCCCTGCTCGGTTTGATAGTAGTACTCCGTCTGACACAGTCGCTGAAGTGAAATACGGCTGAACGGCTTGTGATTGGGCTCACCATCTCCGTCTTTCAGCAGCGCTGTCGCTAAATACACCAGACTCCTCTGTTAAATATGGACATTTTACAAATGTTGCAGATTAACTCATGTTTTCAGGATTTTTAAGTCTTTTTAACTGATCTACAGTTCAACATTGTTCGCTTTGATTCTTGTGTCGGACGTCGCGCTCATGACTCTTGACCATCAGTGGCCGGCAGTCTGTCCACGTCACATTTTAGTATCGGCTCAGCTTGAAACCTTGACAGAACAGGTAGTAAAAAAACAGTAGAGTGAAGTTTTGAGGTGAGTTTTGCTAGAACTGTTGTCATAAATCAATTCTACACTATACAAAAAAGAACCTATGGGTAATAAACCCTTTTAAATGTACACACTGGACCTTTAAAATATCTCCAGTTGACTGCAGTTTGACTGAATAACTGAAAAGTTCTTCAAATCCAATCTGCCTCTTTAAGGTTCTTGCATGTTCTTGACAGATGGTCAAACATGCTACGATCAGCGCCCTCCATGCGATCATCATCATCATCATCATCATGCACATTTACACTCTGTGATGCATTTCGGTGATTCGTGCCCTGTAAATCAATCTGTTCACACAAAAGCCACTGGGAGGGGGGAAAACCCGGACACAGAAATCCACAGAAACCCTCTGAATGGCGGCGACTGAGCCACATGTGAACGTCTGACCGACCCTGGAGGTCAGGACGCCCGGCTGTGCAGCACACGGTGCATTAAACAGGAATTAAACAGCAGCCGGTGCTACTTCACCAGCTTCAGGTCAAAGAAGTTGAACAGAATTTTTTTTAATGCTTTCACCTCATGTGTTCACATTAGCATGAATTAAGAGGAGGAGCACTCACTTATTTGCATTTATGCTTAATGTATGTGCAGATACTGGTGCATTTGCTGCTGCTGACGTTCAGATTAATGGATTCATAATGAAAGAAAAGGGCCTATGCATGTTATTTACATGTCAAATCACTGAAAAGCTTTTTAAACATGTGGAAATGTTTGGTTTTTCTGCCTCTTTAAATCAGATATTTTCATAAACCGGGCAGGAATTCTCTACATCTATCTTTGCCAACTTTAGTGCAAACAAAGATCTGTAGAAAAAGAAAGAAAAGACAATTTCCTGCTATGCTGCTTTTTTCCTGCTAAGAGATCCATTTACATGGAAATGAAATAAGCCAAACAGACATTTTGTGTAGCTACTTCCAGGACTGACGTGACTGGCCTCTTTGTTAGGAACAAACCTCCCTGTAAATCCTTTAAATTGCTCTTAAAAACCTATTTTGATGTGAAGGACATATCTCGTTATATTTTTGCTTTTCTTCTAACATTATTATCTTCTTTTACTCGCACAAAACTTTGCTCAAAATTCCAAAACGGCGCCCCCTTCGTCCTACAGGGAGCAACTTTGGTCGGCGTATGTATGAGATGGATACGAGGGGAACAAATGGAGCCAGTTGATGTTCTGAGGTCATTTTTGGCATCTTGAAACTGCCAACCACAGTAGCCATGGAAACCTGAATCAAAGAGGAGGAAATGATATCCTCTTTATTCCAGATCAAACCACATTTCTACCATAAATATGCTTTTCATTCGTTTAAGATAATTAACAGTGGCATTCTTATGATAACTCTATTTAATCCACATATTTACGTTGTTCAGTTTCAGTCTTTTCTTTCATATATGAGGATATTTTCGATTGAAAACTTGTTTTTAATTGATTTTTTTCCATTTCCACCTTGTAAAGTGCTCGTCATCGTTATTATTGTTATCACGGTAGTCGAAACATTTGGCTGTACAGAAGATGGAGACCTTGTGTGTATGGAAGATCCTCTCATCATTTACTTGAATGACATCATCGTGAGGCCAGAGTCAGAGAAACCTGTCCACGCTGCAAACCTGACGCCAAACCTGGGACACACAACACTACGGGGGACTTCCTTCTTTGTCAGATCTTTCACATTTTTTTCAAACAAAGTAATTAAAAACAAAGTCAAATGATTAGCGGTGGGAGTAGAAATCCCATTACAATTATAGAAAAAAGACAACTTATTAATCAACACATTTTCCAACTAAGTTGAACCCAGCGCTGCTAATGAGGCCCAGTGAACAACAAGAACACGAGCCAGCAAACGTCCCACGCAGCTCCACGCTGTTTTTGACACACATGACAAATTTAAACAGTGATGTACATATTTTTCCTCTTTTTTTTTTTTGAAACTGGGTGGTAAAATAAGGCTACAACACAATAAAAGTGCTGCAGTTTTAACTAGATTTCCAGGAAGTCGTCTATCTTGTTAGATGGTTGGAGAAATGTTCCTTGAAACGAGGGAAAAATACAAACCAAAACATGCCAAAATTTCATTTTTACTTGATTAAGCTGACAGTAAAAATGTATACCTTAGAATTTCTTACATTTGCACACACACGCGCCAATCTGTGATAATAAAATGTACTTCTCTGCAGTATTAAACAAAAGTAGTCCTTTTTAGACAAAAACCCAGAACAATTTCCCAAAAACATGACGCTTGCTTTACTTTCTTGAAAATCAATTTTTGCAGTGTACGTATCAATTTGCAACTTTTGGGGCACAAATAAGCTGCTTATTTTAGGATGGAGGTTGTAATTTACAACCAAAAAAAAAAAAAAAAAGGCGAGCCATTAAAGGATTAATAGTAATGATGACAATTAAAATGTTATGAAAATGAAAAGTGTCAAGTAACAAACATTTAGTTTATGGTTTATGGTAAATTATAACTCCCCTATAGGGTATATGTATGTAGAGTATATATATATATATATATATATATATATTAATGATTAAAATAATTTGTTTTTTACATCCTAATTAAGAGTTTATGTTCCAAACCTGATCACCTGAACTGTGATATGTTGATCATCCCTACAGGTGAGTAAAGAATTTTAAAAATCACCTCTGCATGAAATTGCCTTGACAGTAATGAAGAGCCCATATGTGCATGAATCACTAATAGAATAATAAAACACCGAATACTGAGTCATTGCTTGTGTGACCGCACAGTTAATTTCAGGATATTTTTGTATCGTGTTGTTTGGTGACAGGGATCCTCATCCCACATCGAACCACCTGTGATCAGGAGCAGGAACAGCCGGTGGTTTGCACAGCTCTGGAAACACACAACAGCAGCTGTGTCTGCTTTTCCAGTTTAACCTCCACTCACTCAGCTCAGCGATGCTGCCCACTCGGGTGGCGAGGAGCGACTGTTCCAGGGTCCGGAGTTCGGCCTGCGTGTACCCATGACCTTCTGCGCTCCTCCCCGACCGCTGCTGGTCCCGGTGCAGGTTCAGACTCTCGGGCAGACTCAGCACACCTGAACACAAACAGCAGAGGCTCAATCAATGGTCTTATCGTGGTAAGAACATACCTCTGGATGTGAAATATACGCAGGGTTTGTCCAATCAGTCACCACGTGTGAAACAACGTGAGGATGAATTTTCAGAGCGGATTTTGCCCGATATCATAAAACTTGAATATCTGTAAGTAAAATCCACTTCTGCTCCTCAGCTGTATGTGCAGTTTTTAATTTCTTTTTTGCCCTCTTTCTTTTACTTCTATATTTAAATGTTTCTATTGTGTTTTATTACACTTTTTATATCATCTAGGCTGTTGTATCTCGCTTTCTTTTTATTGTAAAGCAGTTTGAAAACCCTGCCTTGTCGTCTGAAACTTGTCTGACTTTATGAACTGAGCAAACAAAAGTGAGCCACAAAATTAAAAATACACAAAATGCAAAAAAAAAAAAAAAAATCAATTGAATCACTCAAAATGAAAAAAAAATATATATATTTTGTTTGCGATTCTGACCATGGGCGGGGCTTATAAAGCTGCCTGCTGATTGGCTGCTGAGACTTTTTAAAGTGTCTAACGTTTGTTAGATTATCTTTGCGAAAGTTGTATTTTTAAACAAATAAGACATTAATTTTGACAGCAAATGTATTATTTCAACAGCAAAGTTCTAAAGAAAGTCCAGACACAATTTTCAGAGTTTGTGTAAAAGAAAAGCCTATGGATTTATGATTTATGCTTCATATTGTGATTTAAAACGGAGTTAAAGTCACAATTGAACCCAAAAGATTTTCTTAAATCATGTTTGAGTTGTTTTCTGTGAATTGATACGTGTAAAATGGGCAAAATATGAGGTCTTTACAAAATAACTGCAGCACGTTTCGCTGCACACGGACGTGTCGAGATTTATATTGTTGCTCGCAGCTAATTGTGCAGCCGAACTTGAAGCTCACGATATCATTGCGAAACTGAAATATCGCTTTAGTGAACGTCGTGGCCGGTTGAGGTTCGATACGCGCTCTGTCGTGCGCTGCTTTGACCTCTCGACCTCAGTCAGCTGGGATTAGGCACCGGCGCCCTCATGTGGAGGATAAAGTGGTAGAAGATGAATGAGTGAGTGAGCCAATGAGGCTTTCATGAGCCACATTTCTTGAAAGCCGTTAATTAAAATGCACGACAGTGAATATTCACACTGTGAGGACGGGCATCTTTACTGTGTGTGTGTGTGTGTGTGTGTGTGTGTTTTCGCGTTTCACTGCAAACCAAAGGGGGGCAGCAGAAAATGTTGGCCATAGAGGATTTAATCCCTTTAAGTGCCATTTCAGCAGCCAGGCTTCGTTTAGCAGCAGCGAATGACTTGTGACAGATGGACAATCGAGAACAGAGAGCAAAACCCAGCCGAGTGTTAATCCTAATGACACCGCGCTGGGGTAAAAATCCACTTCTAAACAAACAGTAATTACAGCACAGAGGAAGTTAGTGCGTGTTTGACTCCAGCACGTTAGACAAAAGAGCCACACGCTGGACAAACACTCCAGAGTCTCATTGTGTAGCAGCTTCTGCTGCGCGGCTGATGGACACAAAGAAGACAGAAATCTGTGGAAAGGAAGGGCAGAGAGTTCAACTAAGGATTCCAACCTCCGTGTCTTTTTCCCACAGTGTCCAGCCCAAGAATTCCAGTATTCCCCAGTCAGATTCCCACTCCCTACTTCTTCCCACAGCCTTTCCGGGGAGGTCGGCTTAATTGTTTTACCAGATTCTTCCAGTGCTCTCGAACCGCTGAGCAGTTTCGATGGAGCAGCTGGTATTAGGGTGTGGCTCGCAGGAACGTTTGCCAGCGAATGTGGCGCTTTGAAGGCTTTTCTACAGTTCAGCACGTGCAGGCTTCCCCGGGAAGGTGACAACCCCCAAACTGGTAACTACAAAAACACAACATTTCATTTTGCTTCATGGTGTCATTAGAGGTCAGAGGTTAAGGCCCGCTGTGTTTAACCATGAGGACGGTTTATGGGCACAGACGGAATTAACTTCCTGTAAATATGTTTGCATAAGCGTAGGATTGCTTTGTAAAAATCATTTATAACTTCAATGACTTTTCATTTTTTTAGGGGGGAAAAAAGCAATGAATGTCATTATTTTATGAAACTGCTGTGGATCGGGGAGGGCAGGTTCTAATCCATCCTGAGGACAGACTGTGTTAATGTGGACACCGGGCAACCTGTCCTGATGTCACCCAGAGGATTTTGGAAATAGAAGATGCAAAACGTCAACCAGGACAATACGTCTAACATTCTCTAAACGGGAACAAAGCAGACAGAATATCCTATTCAGGAAGTAATAAATCTCCAGTGTGAAACCTCCTTTTTTATGTGGACTTTCATTCAAACAAACAGCGGAGTCACTTTACTTCTGCATGAACATCCTCATGAGAACTAGAAGGCTGTCTTCAAATCTGAGGACGCATTCAGGAAGGACTGGTAACGTTCAGACCTGACCTGGCAGTTTAGGTCTGTACAGGGTTCCTGGAGTCTCCAGTTGACTTTACCTGAACCCGCAAGTCTTTGGTCTGTGGCAGGAACCAGAGGAACCAGAGGAACCAGAGGAACCAGCACTACTTGAAGAAAATCCACACACGTGACGAAAACAGCAAAACCTTCACACAATGAGGCGCCCTGTTACTGCGCCGAATAAAAAACTTTCCAGGAGTTCAAAGTGATAAAAATAAAAGTGCTATCCAAGAGTAAACATCAAACCAGGCAGTGTTGCTCTTCTGCACTTTGCTCAGAACTGCAAATGTCTCGGGAAAATCCAACAGAGTGAAAACGCTGAAGAAGACTTCAGAGCGGGTGATAATATATATATATATATATACTGTATATTCTCCAATGGTGAGTAAAAAGGTCCAGTTCTGTCTCCTGACCCTGGAGTAAATCACTAAAACTGTGTTGGCATTTTTGTGGGAGGGAAAAGGATTTGAATAAATCACAGTCTTGGATCCTAAGCGCTGCCACTACACCTTCAAACTTCTAATCTCTCCCTTCTCTCTCTAAAACTATTCCTCTAATATAATCCTGGGGTTGAGGAAGTTATTCATTCTGTCAGATGAAGACACATAAACAAGTCTGCAGCTCTCGCCCTCTCTCTCCCTCTGCCTCCACCTCCCACTCCCTCTGCATGTTATCTCTCACCAACACTTGGCTTCTCCACATAGGGAGAGAAAAAAAGTAAGGGAATGTTTGATCCGAGGTGCCGTTTGTGTAATAAACATCAGAGGTGAGAAAGAAGCCAGTCTGGTGCTGCAGAGACGGCGAAAACAGGAAGAGGCGAGGACGATGAGGACGATGAGGACGATGAGGACGATGAGGACGATGAGGACGACGAAGACGCGGCGGGGACGCACATGATATATGATTTACGGGTTTCTCCCCCACGTTTTATACCCACAAAATTATGCACACAGTTGTGAAAACGTGCCGCTTGTGTCCCGACAACCAGAAACCAAACCGCTCCATTAGTCTCACTCCAGTGTTCTGGTTCACATAGAAACACTGACCTTTTAAATGCAACAGCCTGAATATCAATTAGTCTCAAGTGGAAGAACATTTCATGCAGTTTTTTACACAACTATTCACAAAATTCACAAAATTCACAACATGCGATTCCTGCAAAACTCTGAACACAAACTGCATCGTCTTGTGAAACGCTGACCTTCAGATTCGGTCAGTTTGTTCCCCTGCACCGTTCACTTCTATATAATCAATTTATCGACTCACGTGTGTTCTCCTCTGCTGCACTAGGTTGGGACACGCCCCCTTTCAGCTTGTTCAGCTGGTTCCATGCCGGGTTCCAGTCCGAGTCTTCCTACAACCCGTGAACTTTAAAACGTTAAACTGATCAAGTTTAAAATTGGCCTGAATTTTGCCTCCTTTTTTTTTTGCCTCAGTTGTCTTTTTCTTCTTCTAATACTGTTCCCTGGTATTAACCCGGGAACATGGAGTCCAACTCTGGTCCATCTGAACACAGACATACGGCACAGCAGTAGCTCGACTCCCAGTCGCATTATCTGGGAGTGATGGACACAGAGTGGAGCGGGTTACGACGTGTTTTCATTAGGAATGTTACCAAAATATAGCACTACTGTTCCAATTTTTGGCACACTTCCCTTGTTTACCGTTGGTCCATTTACACCCTAAGGTCAGGGTGTAAATGGACCAAGGCCACACAACGGTAAGCTGATCAGGCAACAGACTTTCTTGTTTTGATTTTGGTTGATTTTGATTTTGGCACATTTTATTTCTAAACACCCTTTTAAAACACTTGACAGAGACAAATGGAAGAGTGAAACTATAGAAAGCAAGGTGAGTTTTGAGTCTGGATTTGAAGAAGGGAAGAGAGTCAGAGTTCCAGGTGTTTGGTGGGAGAGAATTCCAGAGATGTGGAGCAAAGAAGCCGAAAGATAATGTTGCGTAGACGGAAATATATTGTTGGAATGATAGTGAGCTGTCGAGGGAAGGGGGGAACCAGGTGAACCAGGTTTTCAGCACCTGTAAGTTTATATATATATATATATATATATATATATATAGACAGTACTGTGCATAAGTCTTAGGCCACCAGCAGCTTTGTTGTTTTTATGTCACTTTTGTGATCGTTGGCGTTTAGATTGAAAAGATGTGACTAAAAGTCAGTCTTCTACTATATGATCAACCTGTCAGTGAGTTGAACTTGTGCAACATGTGTATGTAATGCTCCAACATGTCTGGAGTAAACCAGGTATAATAGACCTTTTTCACAGCAGCTATTTGTTGCCATGAAATAGTAGGAGAAACACAGGTTTGACCAATAACATTAGGGTTCCATTCCAGGTTTTAAAGAGCCATGGTTGTGTTATTGTTCAAGTGGAAATGTAGCTCACACTGAATATTTGATATTTTCTGAAAAAAGATGTTATTTTCAAACTGCATATGTGTTTCTCCATATTTTCGGGATGTGTTCTGGAGAAATAATTGTACAGTACGGTCATTATAGCATTGCTAAAACAACAAATCTAATGGTGGCCTAAGACTTATGCACACGACTGTATATATACGTGGCCATTGGCCACAGCCCGCGCCACGCCTTCCCAGTAAATGTACCTCAGTCAAAACGTAAGCCTGACCCAGGGCTTTGCCGTTCCAAACTGTAGTGTACTATACCAAACCGAACCATGCCATGCACCCGCACTTCACCCTGCGCTCTGATTGGCTCCAGCTGCAGCTGTGACCCAAAGGCCAAAAACGTAGACGTACAGAACCATCACAGTGTGGAACAAGTTTAAAAGATTGTTAAAATAATAAAAACCGTTTATTAACCAATTAAGGCCATTTTTTTTCCTGCTGTTGTTTTTGCTTTTAGTTGATTTTTACTTGAGCTTTGGATGAAATGTTACATTTTTCTTTTTTAAGAATTGATAAATACACGTCGATGCTTATTAGGTTGTCATTTCATTCTACAAAGAGTAGCTGTGAACAATTAGTAAAGAATGATTTTTTCTGTTTTCTGCTTCTCCCTCTCTAGTGGGCGCCATAGCGGCGATTTTTACACCAGATGCCCTTCCTGACCCAACCCTCCCATTTATCCAGGCTTATCTAATTAATAAAGAATAAAGTGAAGGACAATTTTAACCAGACTAACATGTTTATGTAGTTTAAAAGTCCGTTTTAGTTGGTCGACCGCAATAATCCAATCATTCTAACGTCACGATCACATGCCGCTCGATTTTGTGCGACGCGTTTTCATTTTGCACGAGGTTCTGGGTTTTAAATGAATAAAACAAAAACACAGGACTGTGCTGTTTACTTTTTTTTCCATAACCTCATATTTCTGTGTCACTTCATCCAATTCTCTCTGGGACCTCTGAGGCAAACGGAGGAGGTCGGCACTACATAAGTACATGTCTGCTGGAGAAGAGGATAAACAGACACGACCCGCATGTTTTATTCTCAGGCTCCTTCTGTCTCTTGACAAAAGTGCATTAAAGCCCCGGGCGTTGCACGGACTGAGCCTCTCCTGAACCGTCGCCGCAGAAATACTGCGGCTCGTGTACGTCGTCATAAATAATGTAGAGAATATTGAGCCTTACACTCGACAGCTGACCGGGAGGGAACACGTCGTCGAGGGGGAAAAAAAGGTTTTCGGTAAATGACTTTTCACAGACGAAACAAGCCAAGCGAAGGAAGCATAAAACACGTGCTGTAACAAAGGAGTTAATAAAACTCACACAGCATGAAAGTGTAAAACAAAGATGCCACACTTTGATGGCGTCACACTTTGAAGCCCAGAGCTGCTGCAGCGTTAATGAAACGGCTTGTCATCCACACTACTGCTGAAGAGATGAAAGGAAAAAATGGGTTTTATTCTTTTTTACTGACTTTGAGGCAGTGATGGCACAGATGATGCAGCGAGACAAAAAAAAGGGTAAATTTCTTAAAATAACTAAAATCATTTCTTAAATGGCCATACAACTATGGTAAGCAAAACAACATTATTTAAATTTGTTTACATAATTATAGCATTGCACACATTGACCTACAAGGAATTGGTCACGGTGAGTTTGACCTCTGACCTTTGGTGAAGCAACAGTCAAACCTGAGAATATTTAAAATGTAATACTCATTAGTATCTTTACTGGATTACTGTCCTTGGTAAACAGGACAATTATCTTTGGATTAGATTATTGGATGTCAGTGCGGGTAACATTTGAGTTTGATTTCAATTATTCTCGTCGTTTACGCCAATTTCAACAATCAAAACTGACATTTTTTCCAGTTACTTTCCTGTCATGTTGCCCACTGACTCCAAACACGTATATCGTTGTATTATTACCTTTGAATTAGATTTCACTTCTTCTTTAAATACATGATTTTATTTAACGATTATTCTGGATATTAATTTATTTTAGCAAAATTGGTAAAGATTCTGAGGGTGCAAAAAAAAAAAAGGGTCACATGCATACAGTATATACATATACTGTACATATTGTGAGTATGTATTATCCTTTAATCCCAGAGAATATGTACCAGTATTTCAGTGGATTTCCTTACGGTGTCCCTGAGATTTCACATAAGAGTGAAAGTGGTGGAGGGACAACCGGAAAACACAATTCCTGTGGTCACAGTGTGAGGGGAAAAACAATTTCAAGTGGGATTAAAAATCAAGTCAGGAGTCCAGCGGTGAGATGTTCTCCGAGACGAGTTCAGTGGATCAAAGTTTGACGACCCTTTGACCAAATGTCTGTGTCCTGAAGCCTGATGGAGGTGAACGGAAGTGTGACCTGACAGATGCTGAATGTCAAGTAGCAGCACATTCAGAGACTGAACACAAGGTTGAAAAATGACAATAGCCCCGTTTCCACTAAAATTACCAGGCACTTTTATTACCAGGAACTCATTTACCCGGGTAAATGAGTTCCTGGTAATCTGTGTTTCCAGCACACCTCAAAGTTCTTGAGTGTTCCAATCCAATTCAGTCCAAATGTATTTCTATAGGCCGTTTAAAAACAACTAAGTTGACCAAAGTGTTGTACATCACATGAATACATAAAGTCGAATAAAGCAAGGAAATGATATAAAATTGATGACGTACAGTCTAAACATTTAACACGCCGGTGGATCGCTGGATTGTGTTAATGTTAATACACAAGAATAAAGAGTAAAACAGTTACAGATGTGTGGAGGGGGGTTTGTGAAGGTGAAAAGCAAGCTTCAAAATAGTTTTTACTGACAGCATGGTGAGCTGCATCAGCCAGAGAACAGCAGCAGCATGTGTGTGTGTTTGAAACAAGCTCCGCTAGCAGACAGATGTGATTTTTTTTCCTCCTCCTCATAATTTATTCGTTTCTTCTCACCGTTCTTGATATTCCTGATAGGCCGCGTCACTTCAGAATCATTCGCTCCTTTAGAAAGATACGTGTTTTCACGTCAGTGTCTCCAAAAGTCTCAAATAACAAGAGAAGGACGCTAGATTTGTTGCAACTCACTTTTTTGAAAAAGAGTCTCTGGAGGTTCTGAACGCTCACTAAATATAGAGACAAAGTCGCTACGTTCGCCACACGGAAACAGCAAAGTTCTTGCTAATCTGAAAAGTAGTCGCGAGTAGCTAATAAATTTACCCAGGTAATTTCAGTGGAAACACACCAAGGTTTTTTAATTACCTGGGAAAATGAGAAAAGTTCCTATGGTGGAAAACAGCCTAATATTCTGGTTATTTACATGTTGTATCTCGGAAAAAAACAGCCGAGAACAGAGTTGGACATTAGCAGTTACATGAGAATAAAGCTAATTTTCCTCACAGACGTACATTCAGATCAGTACAGTCGCCCCCTGATGGAAAGTAAAAGTGTCAGACACCACAGCATTGGCTTCATTTTCTGGACTCGGTGTCTAAAAATACACAACAAACCAGGCTCCCCAAACCGAACCCCCATCCACACACACGCACCCGCACACACACACACACACTCCAAAACAATAAAGTGAATAATTAGAAATGTTTATATGCAAAAATACACAGTGATTGTAGGTTTTTCTCACAGTGTATATGGATAAAAACTGTCCTATTTTGTACAGATGCTGACAACAGGAACACGATCAGGTAAAGTTGCTGACTGACCTACACTGGAATGGTCACAGAAGGTCAGAGGTCACAGAGGTGTTGGTAATAAGCTTAATTCATTTCAAGGTGGACCAGAACTTGGATTTTAATTTGGGTGATTCCGATTTTCTAACATTGACATGCACAAATGCATCGAAGAAAGTTGGACGTGTACATTTTTCTCTTTTTGTCTTTTGCCACATTTAGACATTAAATTCAGCTCATTAGCACTTGATGGTGATTGATTGCTATCTGCAGGTTATTTTCTCTTGCTTGGTCCTCAGAAAGTAAGGCCTGAAACTGGCTGCCATAAATTTCCTCGATGAATTTCTTTACTGTTGCTTTATGGCTCTCAGAAATCAATTAATGGTTCAATTGTGCACAAATGTGCCTCAAGAAAATCTATGTGTGTGTGTGTGTGTGTGTGTGAATGTAATTAACAGCTCAATTTGCAGGGTGAATGAGAAAAGACACCGCTTAACAAAAGGCCTTTTTCAAAAGAGAAATGAAGATCACGGTGCGTGGACAGTTAGAGATCAGGCTTTTGGGCACAATGGGATTCACCACTGTCGCCGTCGCCTTTATACGATCGACATCCAATCCTGTCTGAATGAAGACAGAGCTAAAGAAAGCTCCGTTCCTTAATGCCTGACCTTTGAACCGAGAGAGAAACAGAACACGACTTTCCAAATAAAGAAACTAAAGCTTCAATCCCTGTGATGACACTTGGATTTTCAGTGAGAGTTTAAACTTTTACGCTAAGTGACGAGCAAAGGTTACGCGGGGTGACTTTGAGCTCCGGCGTGTGCAGGTGCAGGATACAGCGCCGCACGGATCAACTGCCTCATCTTCTGCAGGAAAGTCCAATCGATTTTTCTGTAGTGAGAGAGTGTCTCTCTCTCTCTCTCTCTCTCTCTCTCTCTCGTCAGTGAGGAAAACTCTGCCGGAATATTAACAGGTAGTTGCCATGGCAACAGGCGATGGCTGCTTAACAGCGTGGTGATTGGCCAAGCTGGGGGAAGGCAGCTTTTTTTTTTTTTTTTTTTTTCTTTTTTACTGTAAGAGAATCACATAAACAGAAGGAAAAACAACACAGATCAGTGAGTTTTAAGCCCCAGAGAAACTAACACACACACACACACACACACACATGCTTTTCCATGACTTCAGAGGACAGGACTTACTCTAACCTTAACCATCACTACTACTGGCCTAACCCTAACCTTGACCCTAACCTTAGTCTTACTTTAAAACATGTCTTCACCTTAAAATGTAGTAAACTACATTATGGGGACTTTATTTTTGTCCCCATAAGGAAGACAAGTCCCCATAATGTGACTGTGGAAAGAGGTTTAGGTCCCCACAACATAAGGAATACCAGGTACACACACACACACAACTATTCCTCTTAGAACCTTGGATTTAGCACAGTTCTTTTGGACAGCCCAAACCTAACTGTAATTCAAATCTTAGCCACTAAACCAATTCCAATGCCTCATCAGAACCAGGTTTTGGTTTCCATGAGGACTACTGGTCCTGACAAGGTCAGTGCCAGAAAAGGAGGTAACAAAGAAAAGTACGCACACATACTTGTATACTTGTACATCATACTTAGCGAGGACACCCACACCATCACAACTAAATGCCTTACCTTAACCCTTTAACTAATTAACCCTAACCCTTAAACCTGAGACTCAACCTTACCCTTAAATCAAGCCTTAAACCCCCAAACTGACCACAAAGTCCTCACTTCCTATGGTTTTTTTTTTAAAGACTTAGACAAGTTTGAAATGTGTTTGGAGCCTTTGTGGCTCCGCGGTTTAATCACACGCTTTTATGGTGTCTGCGGGAAAATGAAGGAAGTCTCGGCTTCGTGACGTCAGCAGCTGAACTGTATGCACTGTACGTTGTATATCACACAACACCATATGGCTGCGCCATGTGTGAAAAACCTTTTTATTATTGCTATTTATTATAACAAAAAGTGTTGTTTTTTTTTTTCAAACTAATAAAATACAATAATTTTGAACAATTAAATCCAATACTTTGTTTGCAATTTGTTTATTTTGATTTTTGGGATAAATTCTTCTTCGCTTCTTAAAAAGTGATAATATTGACACAAATCGAATTGCGTACATCTCCACCAGTGTAGGCCCCGGCGCCGCGGCCTACACTGCGATGCCACATTTCCATTATGCCTCTATTTGGATGACGGACTGTTCAAAATTTTAGGGCACATACACAATCGAATGTTTATGTGCTGTATGTATAATTCTGACGTGTGCCATTATTACGTTCAACTTGTAATAATTATGGACTAATCGATGTTATGTTATGTGGTATATGGATGTGATATTTCAATTTCCCAGCTTCCCAGCAATTTTCCCAGCTTTTTACATTTTAATGTATCATGTTTTAATTAACCTCTCGCCGCATGTTTCAACTTTGTCGTTATTCTTGTTGTATTTGGGAATTCTTTACCGAGCTCCAGCTTTCCGATGCTGCTACAGGACAAACGTTTTCCCTCGGGGATTAATAAAGGTCAAACTTCCTTTTCTTTCGACGTGTGTTTGCATAATTTGAGACAGCTGAAGTAATTTTGAAAGTTTTGCCAACCTCGATTTTCTTCAGTTTTAAGGACAGTGAATGCACCATGTATCCAACTGACATTTTGCAGAGTCCAACTTCTCTTGATGACTATTATCTCTAATCTTTTATGATGTGGTCTCACATATCTACAGTGATTTTTATTATCATTTAAATGTATTTATTTTTTATGGTGTGAAGGTGTCAAAACGATCTGCACAAAACCTTCGTTTTAGCAACCTTTGAATAAAAGAAAAACTGTCCACGGTTCAACACAAGCACACATTTTGTTTTTATTCCCCCACATATTGTTGTCATCCTCTTAAAGAGACAGTACCTTTTTTTTCTAAAGGATAAGTACAAACATTTCCAATTTTCCAAATATGCAGACATTCAGGTAAATAATATTTTAACCTTGAAATAATAGTAATATTATGACTTAACTGTAACACATGAAGTAAATTACTTCCACTGGACACTGATATTCTAAGATTAACACATACGAAATTGCTGTTCCAGTGTGGAATCTGTGGCCAACGCAACGTGGAGGTGAAGTGGCGCCAACACGAGCTGTGCGGTTTAATGTGCTGCTGCTGGTCCATGAACACAGGGAGTCGGTGTTCGCAGGTCGTTCTGTGATGAGACACAGAACGACCTTTATGTCACAGGCGCTCTTTATTTACAACCTCCATCTATCCAGAGCACTGGGCCATGTCGAGCCACAAATTAAACCAACGCACGACCTTCTAAGTGCCTTGAACTCTGTTGTTTTCATTAGGTGGATATTATACATACAGTGGGTGTTGCACATTACGTCACGTCTCATCCACACACCTTTTTTCCCCCTATATGACCCTTTTATTATCTGTTCTTAAAAGCTTTCTGTCTTTAAACGCATGAAACCTGCCTAAACATCTCTAAACGCTGTAGTACACATGCCAGACCTGTATGTGACGCTGTAACGCTGCCAAACAAATACACCAAAAGTGGAGCGCACTGTGCGCAAAGCTTTATTTGGACAAGGAAACTGCATTACACTGTAATGAAAGTAACATAAAGCAAACTGACTGAAACAAACAATAAAGACAGTGACAGCTAAGAAAGAGCAAGATCAACATCCGTTTTCCAAAAATACCATATTACGGCTCCCAAAGTGGCAAAATCTGTTTGGACAAAAAGCCAGTATTATACAAAATTTTGCATATTCTTATAAATTCTCCCTCACTCTGTTCTCAGTGAAAATGTCTGACTCATCCCAGCCACTAGGGGGCAGCGAAATTATATCAGAAGCAAAACCCGTGTGTTAACGATCAGCGGCACTGAGAAGAGATATAGTCAAATAAGATCAGGACACGCATTAACACTGCAATTTACAACTAGACATTATGCTGTCAACGACCTTGAGACGAATTTACTTTATTGTTCGCATAAAACCTTAATATCCTACAGTTAAGTTCTTCCTCTAATAAAACCTTCAACTGAATATTCTGCGAAACAAATGCGTGAAAAAACATTTTTACCTTTTTGGCTCTCAGCTACAAATCCTCCTTAAATCTTTAATAAGCAGCATTTCTAATGCAGAAGGAGCGAATGAAATCAGCAGACATTTGTTTTTCTATCACTCACGTTTGAAGATGATTCACTCATTCATCATCTATACTGTTTTCGCAGTGGTGGTTGACTGACTGAGTGAACCAGCCTGTCACACAGAAAACTGTTATTGTTGGATCTAGATTTTTTATTGAAAAACACACCAACTCCAGGTAAGATTTTTGTGCTTTGAAAAAGCCAACGTTGGAAAACAGCCAGTTTAAAAACGTATCCACAATTCAACTCCGCCTTGGTCTGATAACAGGAATCTCAGCTCTGACTTCTCATTATTAGTAATCATTTCCAAAACTAAGCAAAGAAAACTGAATTTGCTTCCCATTTGGAGGGGGATTCATTCGGATAAAGAGCTGAAATGCTTGTCAGGACAGAGATCTTTCTGTTTTCCAAGTGAAAACCTGGCAGGATGGATGTAGGAGAACCTGAACCTACTCAAGTACCTGCAGAAGACCGAGGCAAAAGCCCCAGTCAAACAAGGATTCAAACTTCTTACTGTTAGGCATCAATGCCAACCACAAAGCATGAGGTCCTCGTTAGGTCTATTTCTACCTGCCTGTTTTGATGCACATATTTTTGATTTTTGCCAAAAAATTTGCTAAAAAAAACAATTTTTTCAGTTTACGCTTGCATCGCTGGATGAAAGTAACATTTTCTCTACCACTGTTTTTTTTTTTTTTTTTTTTAAATGTTTAACCTGGGATAGTTTTGAATGGAAATGCAGGCTAGTGTCAAAATGTCTCATTTTTGTTTCGTTTTTGTTGCTCACCTGTTCCCCACTTCTTCTTCCTGGCCATTGTTTGTGTTCCCGCCATTTTGCCCACCCGCTGTCCCTGCTCTTATCACCAGGTGAACCCGTGCATTTTCGTCACCATGGTGCGCTTAGCTCTCTCTCACGTGTTTGCCTCTTGATCTGTGACTCACTTTGGACTTTGCCTTTTTCCTCTGCATGTGACTTTTACTTGTCGTGATTTAAGCTCCTAAAATTTGTCTGTGTACGAAATTTGTCTCATTCCGCTGCCTCACTATATCAGGGTTTTAAAAGAATGACCTGATCAATAAGACTGCTCTTTGAGGAGACTTTAATTTGCATTACACAGACTGATGTGGTGTTCAATCGCTGTGCCGATTCCAGAGAGCAGATCAAACGTTTCATATGGAAAATAACCTGAAATCAGTTAATGCTGCTGACGTTTTATTGAGTGTTAGCACTGATTTGATGAAGTCAAGTGTTGTCACCACCTCATCTGCTCCTGATTCCAGCTGTTTACGGCACATAAATGATTATTTCATCACCTTTGAGCGTAGTAATCACACATTGGCACCTTCTTAATTTGAATGGCAGGGGTTTGTTTCATGCAAGGAAAGTAAAACCCAAAGGAAGAGGCCGATTTTCACAGTGCAGCAGGTGTAAAGAGATGTGTTGGTACCATTCAGATCTCTAGACACGTGCCGCTCCTGCATACTCAAACAAAACACAGCTCTAATTTGGCAGGAGGCAACAATGACGTTTGGATCACCTGCTCTTTGGGAAAGTGAACGAGCTTGGATCGTGATGCCGTTGTTCTCCGTACTTGGCAGAATGTTCTCGTTGTTCTCCCCTCCAAACAAATATTAGTGATAATATTGATAATTTCTCCAAAATGCCATGCGATGGAAAGCGGACACAAGCAGAACAAAGATGGACTTGGGCTACTGAGGTTGTTTCCTTCTGCAAGACTGTCCACCTCTGCTGGTCCCACAGGGGTAACGTTGCACTTGCATCCAACATTTTTAACTTCTGAATCAGCACGATTAAAGAAAACATCTGTCAAAGTCCCCCTGCTTGTACAAAAGCCTCTGGGAGACGGCCGGTGTTTCAACCACACACCTCTTATTTTCCTTTCACCTGCAGAAGCCTGGAAGAGACATATACACTTGTACACTGACAGAGTATAAACACCGGCAGCCTGAATATCAGGTCGACCACATCGTTTTTCTCATGAGCGCAAATGGTGATTTTAGGTCGTTTTGTCAAAAATAAAGAGAAATAAATTCAAAGCGCTCATGGTATATTTTCAGACTTTTCTAATACGTCAAAGGACTTTCTTAAAAATGGATTGATGACAGTGAGATTCCGATGAAGGCTGATTTAGTTTGCTTTGTCATGAAGCACCGTTCTTTATTGATTTGTAGCTTTTAAGATAAAGTCACTCACTCACTCATCCTCTGCTGCTTTATCCTCCACATGAGGGTTGTGGGGGGGGTCTGGACATCTGACTGTCCAGACTGTCCAGTTTTATGGACCCCCAAGGCAAATTTGACTCTGGGAGGAATCGAACCTGGAGAAAACCAACGCACACACAAGCAAGAAAACGCAAACTCCATGCGGAAAGGCCCGCGTTAGGTAAGGTAAGAGGTAAGGTAAGAGCGCTAACCACTACACTAACCTTTAAGATTAAACAGTTTTTTAAACTAATTCGTCTCACAAGACCAGTAACTTGTCAAATGTTGAAGACGTCATTAGTGTTTGTATGTTATCAAACACAGATCAGACTCTCTTTTTCCTGTGCAAACCAGAGCCAAGCCCAAGAGAACACTAACCAAGCAGGACCCTGACTCGACAGGCATTCGACCCGAGCAGAGCCCAAGAGAGTTAGCGAAGCACGATCCAAGTCGGAGTATAAACTGTGCCGAATTCATGACAACATGGCAACTGTTAACACAGTCACTCTTTGTTTTCCCCTGACAACAATATCAATCCAATAGAATCATTTTAGACAAAATTCTCCAACTGTGTAACAAATATTATTAAAGAAGAAGAAATAAACATGCTAAAATGCTGTTGCTGATTTTGCACAATGAAGCATGGCATATATAGGATTTTTGGATTTATTGGACTTAACATTTTCATCTGTCTGATCCCAGTTCCAGTGATTTTGACCAGCAGTTTATTGATACCAATAGTGAGTATCATAGTGGCTCATCCCTCATAAATACCTGCATCGATGAAAACCCAGCCAACATAACACATAACCACATTCGTCCAAAATTTGATTACAGCTTCAATTTTTTTGCATTTCGTTAAGTCGATCTAATCTTTCTATGAATGCAACGATTGTCTGAGTGTTAATTGCGTAACTGTCCAACGGTTTGGTTGACAGGCTTCCAACTTGCACCAGTATGTGCAGTGCCAAAGTTGACGTTGTTTGACCTCATAGGACTTGATGTAATGACTACACTGGGGTCCCCAAGTGTTTCATTGATAGGCCCACCAATGCTGTGTTGTATAAGTTACAATACATTATTTTGGAAGTAAAAAAACGATGATCCAGTGTAAGCAAATGAGTCACCGCTGTAGCTCAAATTGAAAATACAACACCTATGTCTGTATAAATGTATATAGTGTAGGGCCATGTTTCCAGAGAAGCCTGAACAGACAAACCAGAGCAGGCATTTTCCAATTTGAAATGTGAAATCTTGAATGGCTCCGCCCACATCACTCCAAGACATAAACCAAAGATGGTTTCTGGTATATAAAGGCCACCATATTTCCCTGTTGTGCGAGCCCTACATCTGTCGTCACTAATTCTTATAATTCTTACACACTGTACCTTCCGACATTTTTAAAGAGGAAACAAAACAACAAAGCAAATTTAAATTCCTCTTATAATATTTCACAACTTTTATGAAACATGGGGAAATTGGATTCAGAATCCATTAGTTTTGCTTTTGTACAACAAAATAAGAAAGAGAAATAAAAGCTGCAGAATTCTGAGCACATTTCTAGATAATGGAGGCCGTCGTTACTATTGATGAAAATCCTTTATTGCCTCTCTCTGTCGGCAAATGGTCATTTGTTGATGCACATTTTTAATTTCTCCAGTATCAGCAGCATTCCTCTGCCATTTGGACACATTTATAGGCATCAAAATCCACTGTGTGAACAACACCAGTGATGCAAGTCACAAAAAAAAAAAAACCTTGCAAATTCGCACTGGCAGCTCTATATTTGGGCGAGATATGACCGGATTTTGACGTTAAGCTTAGCGGTATAGCCAATGTAGCCACGCTGAGTGCACACAGGTCGCTGGGCTGCGAGGCATCGCGGACAGTCGTGGAAGGTTAGGAGGCGGCTGAGCCTACGCGGCTGTGACTGGACCAAGCCCAGAGGAAACGGCCTCCAGTCACTTCACACGTCGCAAAGGTCTGGCGAGTGAGCGCAGGACAAACACAACAGGGACGAGCCACAGTGGACAGTGGACGGAGGCAGACGTGGAGACACAGGGGACAAAGCGATTGATGTGCATGGACTGTGGAGAGGAAGCTTCGGGCAGAAGAAACAGACGGACCAACAACAAGTCATGTTTTTATGTCGGCGCTTCACAGAGATTGTCCGCCTGATTCGTCAGCCTCTCTTCTCTTACAAAAGCAAAAATAAATAAATAAATAAATAAATCTCAGTTTTTGTGTGACTTGCCTTCACTTCCACTGTAACTCTGCTGTTTACCTACTGATCATCCTGATTATATAATGATTCCTGAGGTGGTTTATTTGTCTCAATGTGTGAAGAGAAAAGCAGCTGTGACACAAATGGCAATTTCTTTATTGCTTGTTTCAGCATAAATAAATTAAGGTTGTTTTTTCTTTGGTTAGAACGGGTGTATTTTCATTCACTTTCTTTCAAAGTATCACAAGGCTGATGATACTGTTGCGTCACTGTCATACTTATAAGATTATAATGCTGTTTGGTGGCGTTTTATCATATTTGACATGTCTGTGATATTTTTCAAAAAAGATGCCTCAGTTTTTAGTAATTGATGCTAAGCTAGGCTAGCTAATTCCCCACAATAATATGCATTCTTTATGCTTAGCTAATTTACCTAAGATTTCCAAATACTAAGTGAGATTAGCTGACTTTCCTCACATTTCCAGCCTTTATGTACGCCAGGTCATTTCTGCCATTAGGGGTCTCCATTTCTCTCTCTCAATCAAACAACAAAATAACACTGGTAGAGCAAAGATTCCTGGCTAAACTATGCCCGGATGCCGTATTTGGTGGAAATGATCAAATAAAAACAAAAACAATGACAATTATCTACCATGATATTAAATTCGTAGCCACATACAACGAGCACAAAAAGCAATTTCCGAACCTTGTCAGCCCTACTGCGATTGGTCCAAATTTTTCATCAGAGGCACAATTTCCCCCAGAAACAGCAAAAAGAGATTTACATTATGCTGTAAGGTTATCAGTTACACAGCAGCTTCCTCTGTGTGTAAATCAGCCGTCGTCCTGCTTCAGCTGTAAATAAATTGTTAACTAAGAGAATAACAGATGCCACCTCTTGGTTTTTAACGAGGAGCCAGCCTCGGTTTGCTGCTCTGGTTTGGTTCCTCATATGTTATTTGCACATAATATCAGATGTTGTCGCTGCAGATGCTCTGTTAGACACTCATAACAAACACCAGAGGGGCTCATGGGTAAACAAATGAACCACCGTGGTGGAAAGTGTGCATTCCTTTGGCCCAGTCTGCTCTGGTGCTCGGTGAATGTGGCGCGTGGACATATGGTGACCATCTGGATGTCAGAACATTGTGAGCAGGTGATGTTCGGGGGTGGGGGGGGGGGCCCTACAGGTTGCATTAACCCTTCAACAACAAACGAGAGAAGAAAGGACAGAAGGTGGACTGTTATTACGAGCTAACGCCGGGCCAGTCCGGCTGGAAATGGCAGCGCGAAGGGAGACGCATCCTCTTTGGGTGACGCGCACGAACCTTCTGTGGTCATCAGCTTTACATCTCAGTTACACACACCCATGTGCTGCGTTCAAAGTGAGGACCCTCAGAGACATAATACCTTAAGGCTGCAGCTATTGAATATTTTAGTAATCGAGTATTCTATCGAATATTCCATCGATTCATCGAGTAATCGGATAAAACATACTTTTATCCTGTTCCTCCTGTTACTTTTGCTTTGCTGCGTTTGCTCATTTTCGCTGTATTCACTGTTTTCGTTCCCGGCGTCAACACACGTTACCCAAAGCCCGCTTCCGTCTTCTTCCGCTTTGTAGGGGACGCATAGTCTGTGACGTAAGCATGTCGTGTCGCGCTAAAAAGAATCCGTGCAAAACATGAGCTTTAAGTTTAATTAAACGAGGTTTAATTAAACAATTTTTTTTGTAATCGAGTTACTCGAGTTACTCAAGAAATCGTTGCAGCCCTAATCTTCACAACTAGATGCATAACCCTAACCCTTACTCTAACTAAACCCAAAACTAACCCTAACCCTAAAACTGGATCTTAACCCTGAAAAAGCCAAAATGTCCTCACTTTATATGGTATACAAGATTTTTGGTCCTCACAAAGCCACAAATACAAGCACACACACACACACTTTCCATGACTCATTTCCTCAAAACTTACTCTCTAACCCTAACCCTGACCCTAACCTCAGCCTAACTTTAAAACATGTCTTCATCTTAAAATGGAGTCATTTACGTTATGGGGACTTGATTTTTGTCCCCATAAGGAAGACAAGTCCCCATAATGTGAGTGTGCAGACAGATGTAGGTCCCCACAACATGAGGAATATAAGTCAAAACAGAATGTTATCCCTAACCTCAACCATCACCCAAACTGAACCAGTTCCTCATAAATGAGGTTCAGCCTCATTAGAACCAGGTTCTGGTCTCCATGAGGACGACTGGTCCTGACAAGGTCAGTGTTTGTGACAGACACACACACACGCACAGGCTTCCACAAACTTTGTCTTTTATCAAACCAATGTCATCAGACAGATCCAGGGGCTTGACATTTTCCTTGACTGTGATTTGTGCTTCTGTGTCGATGTCCTTCCTTCACCTGGGAGCGCTTGTTTATAGCACCAGCATCTCCCTGCAGAAGGCACACATCATTGGCTCTGCCTTTGTAGAAATGGCACCTGGCATTCTGCGACATATATTTGTATTTGTTTTGTTTTTGTAGCAAGTTAGATGAGACAATTGATGCAGCCGTCTATAATTCAAGTATAGATAGTAGCTCCAGGTTAGCTTAGCTTAATAAGAGGGGAATTGTAGTGACATCAGCCAGTCTATAGCGTTAAAAACAGGAAAATCTATGGCAAATCCGCTGCTCAAAGGCATTGAATGAGTGGTATCACTAGTTTATATCAACAGTGTAGGTAGAACAGAATGTTTTGTTAAGATTAGCACAAAATGTTTTGAGCGTAACTTACATATATATAATTTTATATTATATATATATATATATATATTTTTTTTTTTTTTTTTTTTTACAGTATCTTTTTTTTTAGCAGCAAATCCAAAGCAGAAGAACATTAACATAATTCAAGTATTTGTTTATTTATCATAAGTTGTTGCCATCACAATATTCAACAAGTTTTTGGTTTAGAGACGGACCGATACCACTTTTTCATGTCTGATCCCGATAACGCAAACTGGACTATGTGCCGATATCAGCCTTTTAAAACTACGCAGTGTTTGCTAACGACATTTACCACCTACAGCCATTTAAAGAGACAGAATTCTCAAACTGTGTAAAGAAATATATTCTTCTCCTACGAAGAAGAAATAAATAAACCACAACATGACTCAGCTAAAATTATCTTGCTGATTTTTATTTGGATTTTTACAGTCTGCAAATAGAGAAGCATACGAAATGTAGGCTTTTAACTGTCCGATATCTGATTTTTTGACCAATATACTGATACTGAACATCGTATCGGGTCATCCCTAATTTACTTGTCCAGTGACAATTGATGTCTCTCTCTCTCTGTAGTTTAAGATTGTTTGCCTCTAATATCATGTTATTATGTCAAACATTTGCTGGTTACAACAGAATTTTATGGACCAAACCAAAGACTGTTTTCATTTTCGCTCATCCGAATGGTAAAAAAAAATGCAGGTGTTACTGGTAAAATTAAAAATGACTTTGTCCCAAAACGACACTGGCACGACAGTGTGACGCAGCAGTTGTCTAAAACTGGAGCCACTAAATGGAACTCAGCTATCATCAACTCTATTTTGTGCACCCTGTAATATGTCAGTAGAAGCAACATAAAAATAATACAACAAGTAATCTATGACTTCGCATATAACGAATCTGTGCTCACCCACACAAACACACCTGGAAACTACGCAGATTTATTCACTGCATCTACAGACGACAGCATTTATTTCCGGAACACATTAGCATTCAGCATATTGAGTTAAAAGGTGGGCAGAAAGAGCTAACAATATAGAATTAACCGAGGGGAAACAACACAGCAAAGTCGGCCTACACGTCTCTCACGCAGAGACAAAGACAAAGAGATTCCACAGACTCATTTATGTCTCCTACAGGAAACAGGAAATCCAAAAGTGAGTTTAAAGCACAAACAAGTTGAGCAATTTCCAACATTGAACATAGACTTTAAAGGCAGGAAAATTAATTCTGATAGAAAAGAGTGTGTGTGTGTGGAAGTACAGCTCTCTTTCTTCAGATGTCAGAAGGACGTGACAAAGCACGTCTCAGCGCAAGAATATGAGCCGCCTGAACTTAGTGTAATTACTGTCTCGGCGACTCCGATTCAAACAGCTTCACACCGCAGTGAGACACAGACAGACACCTGAGGAAGAGACACAGCTGGCAGCAGGTCTGTCTCATCATGTCTGTCTCACACACATGGAGAGTCTGGTTTCCATTACGTTGACTTAATCTCACTTTAACCCTAACGACTACTGGTCTAACCCCAATCTCATCCTAACTATACCACTTGTCTTCACCGTAAAATGTTTACATTACGGGGACTTGGTTTTTGTCCCCATAAGGAAGACGAGTCCCCGTGAAGTGAGTGTGTAATCACATTTAGGGTCCCCACAACATGAGAACTACCCTGGAAGACAAGTGTCCAGTTAACCTCTGCATGTTTTTGGACTGTGGAAGGAAACTGGAGAACCTGAAGAAAACCCACGCAAACATGCAAACTGGCAACCTTCTTGCTGCGCGGCAACAGTGCGAGCCACATGCTCCACCTAGTGGTGTGTCAAGAGCATTTACAGACAAATGTGCACAGAAAGTTCAAAACCTAGCCTTTTAGTGTGGCTTTTAATCTCTTTATTAATAGCAGTATTTATTATTTTTACTTTATTGTCTATTTCATTTATTAGCATTTCTTTAAATTTAATTTTATTCTTATTCCACATTGTCTTTTAGCGACCCCTGCCTTTTTTTTTAGCTTTTATTTTCCTCTTATTTTAGTTTAATCTTTTAGCCAACCTGATAGTGTTTCCTGACATTGTATGAAAAGTACTACATTGATTTATTGATAGAGCTGTGCTCTGCTGTTTGGAGACTGGAAATTGGGTATGAAACAATTAATTAGTAATCGGTAGCTGAGAATTGCTGACTCTCTCAGCTAATTAAGAAAAAAAGGAAAATAATTGTTTGGAATTACTGACTCAGCATTCCTAACCAAATACCAATTCAACTATTTAGACAATTATCTGGCTCAAGTGTCAGGGATCAACACTTATCAACATTTATTGACCAAAAGCAAATAAATTTATTGAGAAAATAAATGTCAGTTGAATTCCTGTGAAGAATCATCAAAAAACTTGGTTTCCTGATGCTGTTGCCAAACTCTAGCTAAAGCTTTGTCCTTTTACCTGCTAAAATCAAAAGAAGCACAGATGGACAAACTCTTAAAGTCATGTTAAGTTTGAAGGAAAGTCAAAACAAATCAATGTGAATATAAGAAAGTCGACATAGTTCAGCATGGTACTTTATATAACTGAATTTGTGTAAAATGTGTGTCAAAATTTGACATTTCTTGGTTGCAAGTTGGAAAAAAAATGGAAAAGCCTTCATGTGTGGGTTTCATACCAGTAACAAATCATCAAAACCACCTCAGCAGCAGCTCCTTCCTCCTCTTCCTCCTCTTCCTCCTCCTCCTCCTCCTCCTCCTCATTACACAGATAGCTGATGTGTCTTCAGGGACTCAGGTGTGGTCGTATTATTAAACCTCACTTGCCTCCGTGAAGAACACAGTGTTATTGCTTGAAGTTTCATTGCATGTGCTTTGTTTTCCAGATTAAATTATCTTCAATTATTCTCAGCTGCAGCAGGAGGGTTTTGTTTTGCCGCTTTACCTTTTTGTTTTATTATTTTTTTCTCAGCTTGTTTAGTTTGTGAACTGTTGTTTTTCACCAAACGTGTCGCTCAAAGTTAGAGTCTGAGTCTTTGAATTCTATTTGGGGAAATTCTCTGCATCTCCTCATTGCCATCAATAAATAATACAAATAACACAAAAACAGCTGGTGTTTGTGACACTCAGAAGTTAGCGAGTGAGCTGTGAAAACAAAATGTTTTGGGGGTGGAGCCTGCTATTGCTAGCTTTTCGTGAGTTGTTTTTTTTTTGTTCGTTTGTTTGTATTTTCTGAAATTACATAAAAAAATTGAAATGCAAGTACATGTAAATTTTGCTTTAACTTACCTGCAACATGACATCTGTAAAAAATTTGCCTCAGCTAGCTGCCGTTGAAATTCTCGCAATATTTCAGTGCTAGCGAGAGAGGAAGTCGCACTTTGTGGTAACTTCTGTTTAAATACACCTTTATCATACTTAAAAGTATTTTTGACATGAGTGAAAGCAAATAATCTAGTGAACAATGTGGTGAAAAACACTTACATTTACATTTTCTTCGACTTAGTAGGCTTTATTGACTGAAATTGACAATACTATGTTTTCAGTGAGTGTATAATCTGATTTAAATACTGTATTATTATTATATTACTCATTCATCTTATACCACTTTATCCTCCGCATGAGGGTCGTGGGGGACCTACGATTATAAGAACTTGCTTTTGAATAATAAGAACCTGCAGATATGATGGAAGCAGACTTAAAAAATACATTTATAAATAAAATTTAGCCAGTGTTTACGTCTGCAATGACGAATACGGGCTTTAACGTTTGTAATAAACCTTAGTGCACCATGACAGAGTCGAGCATGGGCAGATTCTGTGACGGATCATTCCTATAAATAACATTTCTATAATCAACAGTCAACAATGGGCAATATTGCACCCCAATTATTGGTGCGAGACAAATATCTTTTAAAAATATTATTAGCAGCCAGCAAGAAAGCCATAACTCGAAAGTGGCTGCAGGAAACACCTCCAACGGAGACAGACTGGATTGACATTGTGACTAATATTCAAACCATGGAAAGGATGACCTTCTCACTAAGTCTACAGATGGATAAATATTTGAAATACTGGGAAAAATGGATTGTGTTTGTGACCACAAGAGATGCTCACTGAGCCATTATTGTATGACATGTATCCCCGTCAGTATAATGTTTATGTGAACATGTAGGTGACCAGTTATTTGTTCTATGTTTATCTATATGTTGTATGTTATCTATGTCTTTTCTATAAAAAATAAAGTATAAAAAAAACAGTCAACAGTCAGGTGGAGGCAACAAGACTCATTTTAGTTTGATAAATAAATAACAGTCATCTGGTTTTCAACCAGCCAGAGCTTGCAGTTGACATTTTCTGCGCAAATGCAGAAACATTTATTTTCTGGCATGTGACCACCACCGTTTGCTCAGCTTAGTACAGGGAGGGATGAGTGAAGGAATCCTCTATTTGTTGCAATCTGCAGTTTCACCACTTGGTCTCACTAAATCTTTCAGATCCGACCTTTCAAATGGCAAATATAAAACTTTCTGGAACTGGCTGATCAGCCAAGTCCAAGCAAAACTGGCACCAGAACCGGCGTGTGCCACAGCACGTAGCTAAAACTGAGGCAGCTTAATGGAATTAAGCTATCATTAATTTATTTTTTGGGCTCCTGCACAAATCTAATCAAAGTTGGCAACAGGAAAAAACAGCAAGATGCCCATTTATTGATATGAAGCCAGATTCTTGATTCAGAGTCGAATTTGTCTTTGCCAGACTTGAATAAAACTTGCTCAGACAGAGACAAAACTCTTTGTATTTGTTCTTCACAGTAACCTGCTTTAACCTGCTGCTCTCTCCTCGGTCCCGTTCTCAAGTCCTCAGCATCGTTTCAGAGTGAAACCAAGAACTGGGTAACTGTTGTGGTGTAATTATCCCTCAGGGACACTCACCTTCACCCTAACCTCTTCCTTCTTTCTTTTGGAGGAAGATTATCCAGGAAGGACTGGGAATTTATTTAATAGGGGGTAAACCACACGTCATCCCTCCCTTATGTGTATCACATGTCAGTTCAGGTAGGAACGAGGAGAGGAAGGTGATTTGGCGTAACAATGTTGTGCTCCGAGTGGCGACTGCACTGGCCGCCCGTCTCTCCTCTACACTAGCAGCTGCCCTTTGCGTGACTTTGCGGCGCCGACACGTCGGCCACCGCCTGTTTGAGAGGAGATAACTTCTCGCGGGTTGGCAGGTGAAGGTCAGATGAGGAGCTTATTGTCGGGCTCTGACGGGGATCAAATCCCCGCGAACACGACATGGAGGAGTGAAGTTACACAGTCACCGCCTCGCCGTCTGTTTTAGCAAAGTTGAAATCATTTCATGCTATTGTTCCATTATATCCATTTTTTTTTTTTGCTTTGATGTTTTAGGTTTTGATTGCTTGTAGATTAGCGTTTGGATGCTTTACATGTGTGAAAACTGACGACACGGAGGATAAAAGCACATTGATTTCGACCAGGAATCAGATGATTTGATTGCTAATTTTGATCGTCAATATGTTCAACTGCTGAGTAATGAAAGAGGGCCTGAAAACAGAATAAATCAATGAAACATAATAATAATAATAATAATAATTATACCTCTATGATAAAAATATTTCCTGTGAAAAATATAAATGTACGTATTTATATAGCACTTTTCTCACCACTTAAAGCTGCTTTACCTTACAGTTTTGCCATTCACCCATTCACACCCATTCACTCACTTTCATACAGTGCTCATACAGATCGAGATTCATGTGACTGAGCTGTCAGTAGATAGCTCATCTGTTTAGATAATTACCACTGTGCCTTGAATGTGCGTCCTGACCATTATATCAGAGAGGGAATTCAAAATGACTCGTTTGCACCCCCCACTGGATCGGTAAGAGAATATCCATCGCACTGAAACTCTACTTCTTTGAGGGAAATTGTGTTTTTGACACTGGGCTATAGAAATAAAATTGAGTTGACTTAACGAACAGGAGCAGTGAGAGCGACAAAGACTTTCTCCGACTGTAACGTAAAGAGCTAAACGTTCCGAAGTCTGGTTATATTTCACCAGAATTGACGTAAACAACAGTCTTTGCTTTAAGTACAATAAAAGTTTTGCTTGTGAAGCTGGAAATACAAGTAAAGTCACTAAACACCGAGCTAAAGTTCAGCACGTTGGGAGACGTGGGCTCGTCTTCTGTGTCCCCGTCCACTTCAGCTGTGTTATGTTAGCAGGACTGGTCACTTCAGTAATGCAACCATGGGTTAATTGTAGTTTTTAATCAGTTAAAAGATGATCTATCTGTTCATGAATACTGTCTGAAATGGTAACAGCTTTTTCAAACATCCTAGTTTTATTTTGGATGCTTCCCCTTTTTTGACTTTGCACACAGAAATGAAATTATTCCACAAAAACCAAAAACTACCAGGGTCAACATGATTGTCCCCCTGATGCTAACAGTCACTTGTGTCTCCTTGTTGCTGGACAACAGCCTGCAGTGGTTTGTTGTAGTTTTCAACAAGTCTCTGACTCGTCTCCTGAGGAATCCCAGCCCATTCTTCTTTGGCAAATCTCTCCAGCTCCTCCACATTTGATGGCCTTCTGGCATGGACCTTGGTCTTCACTTCAATGGGATTTAAGTCAGGACTTTGTGCAGGCCAGTCAGTAACGTTCACTCTGGTCTTCTGGAGGTCGTTCTTCACCAGGAGCCACGTATGTTTTGGGTCTGGGTCATCGCTGTGTCTTCCAACACGACGACCCAGACCCAGTTTTGCTGCCGACTGCTTCAGGTTTCCTTTCCAAATCTTCACATCTCCTTGTTTCTTCATGATTCCTTCCACCTTGATGAGATTCCCAGTTCCAGACTCACTGAAGCATCCCCACAGTATAATACTCACACCACCGTGTTTCACTGTGGGGACGCTGTTCTTTGGGTTATACGCCTCTGTCTTCTGTCTCCAAACATAAAGAGTTCTAGTTTGGTCTCATCTGACCAAAGGACATGCTTCCAGTACGAATAATCTAGGTTAAAAATTCTTTTGATCTGTTTAACAGATCAATGATGATAGATGTACTTTATTAATCCCAAAATAGGAAATTGTTCAATACTATTAAAACAATGGAATTTAACTTAACTGTACATCTACAAAGAACAGAGGGACCTGGCTGCACTTCCTGTCATGACTGCAGCTCCCGGCATCCAAAAGAAGAGGAAGAGGTAGAGGAAGAGGAAGAGTCGACCTGACAGAGACATTCTGCTTCGCACATGAACTCCTGCATGAATTAAACATGGAGGCCATTCCAGGAACCCGGAGCGCTCACCTTCTGAAACATAAACAGCCTGAAGCTTCACACGACTGAGGCAACTGGGAAGCAAAAATTAAAAAAAAAAAAGCAAAGCTGTCATCCTGCTTATGCATGATACAACTCCCTCCCTGCTTTACACCGAGCAGAAATAAAAAAGTGGAAAAAGTCAACATGGTGTACAGTGCTGATCCGGGAGGCAAATGTGCAGCGTAAGGACAGCTGAGTGCGTGAACCAGGTGTTCTGCTGAGCGTGGGAGTGACACTTATTCAGTCTAATAACGCCAAACTGCATCCGTGACCCCTGTCAAATCAGTAAAGGGCCGCAATGTCACGGCGATGTGAATCACTCCCTTAAGTTTCATTAAAACTAACAAGCAAACATAAACCAAACAGTCTGATTTACAGCAGCAGCAGCAGCGGCATCATCGTCACCCTCGCTGAGGGAAAACAACACAAGTGCAAGTACAGTTTGTACCAGCAAAGGTAAAGGAGGTGAGTGTGATACGCCTACGTCTGCAATCATTATATGGTAAACAACCCCCAAAGGAAACAACAATCAATTATTTATTCAGAAATGCATTTATCCATGCTGTTTGAATACCCTCGCTGCCTATTAGGTAACATATTTACTCTTCCTCTTAAAGCTGTAGTGCGTAAATGACTGTTCCGTTCAAACCAGTGTCAAATGAGTTCACACGATGCTGATTCACTCTCTTCTCAGTCCAGCAGTGCTTAGGCCTCGTGTCGCCCGGCGACAGTGCCGGGCCGCACACGGGAAGTGACTCGTTTTGTCACGACAGGCGGAGGAGACTTTGTGTTAGCGAAGCGAGACGACCGAAAACGCCGGGGAACTTTTCAAAAGTGGTTCCTACGGTCGTCGAAGAGGTTGATGAGACACCTGCTCTGCTGCTGTATACGCACAAATGCTCCCCTCATAATGAGAGACTTTGACCAATCACAGGGCAGTTCACAGAGACAGGGCGCTATTGGCTGTTCTATCAAGCACATCCAAATACATGTTCTTGTACAGGTCACTATTGACGCATTAGTAAAGCAACTAACTGCCCAGCAAAGTAAGCACGGGATGACGTGCACATTTTAATTCATCTATTGCGTTAAATCGACCCTAAATCACTTAACCTAACATTTTGATGTGAAAGATTTCTGCAGATGGGATTACAAACAAACAAATAAAGATAATTTAAAATCACATGGACCTGGAATCATCAGGAGGACTGCATGATTGTGAGCTAGAGAGCATTTTCATGAGTGTCTGCATAATAGAGGTGTAAGGAATAAGGATAGTGCAAAACAAGCTAAACCCACGTCACAGAACCTTGAAACCCAAACACTAATATTTTAACAATCTGCAGACAAAACCTTTTTTTTTTTCTAGAGCTCCTGCCCACTGCTGCTTTCATTTTAAAATGTTACATTTTTAATCAAAAAAAAAAAGGCAAAAGTGAGTTTATCTGGGTTTGTAATCATTGATTGTAAGCCAACAACCTCAGTGACCCAGTTCTGGGCAGAATCTCCCTCAGCTCGTTTCCTTTTCAACCGCGCCCTGCACCATATGGCACGCAGCCCGACTCTGTAGGAGTTGGGAGTTTGGGAGAGCCAAGAAAACGACAAGCCTCAGTCCGCCTGTACTGTTCTGATGTGAGAGGAAATTCCCTCTGCGCACGCACACACACACACACTCGCACAAGGACTAAATATATTCTGAATCAAAATACACAGAAATAAAACCATCAGGTTTCGACCCAGCTGTGAGCGAAAGCCCCTCCACTCAGCGTGCGTTTGTGACGCAATAGGACAATTCTCAAAAGTCACACTCTCCTCGCAGCATCCTCTGCAAACCCACCTCCGTCGACCGGCAGGGCCGTTGCCTAGTTACCTGGCTTTGCAGACGTGCGGTGAAGCATCACGGCGACGACTTCACTACCTACACACCTACTGTGTTGCCACGAGGGAGGGAGAAGCGTGCCAAGTTGTTTTCCCAGCAGGAGGTACAGATATGACAGGCACGTGTTTGCTCACAAGGTGGAAATTAATGCGATGTTAATGAGACTTTAAGTGATGCTAATCAACTGTTTCCCATTGTATGCCATTAAATCTCCATCGTCCTTTAATCTGTCCTGTGACTGTTTATTCTAGAATGTCAGGCAACAAAAATATGCATGACGATGTCTACAAAGATGATGTCTGAAACGACAAAGATGCTTAAACCATATGGAATAAAACAAAGAAAAGTAGGAAATACTCATTCTTACTTTTTTTTATGTTTGACATTAAATAATCACTGTTGACTGACAAGTCACTTAAGCCTTTAATCGCCTGTTTTTTAATGAATATTATTTAGAAGTTGCTTGGAAACATCATCACTACTCAGGTGATGATGATAAAGGTCTGGGTAATTGAATGTACATATCAACATCCTTTATGCAAACACACAATTTAATAAGAAGTCAAGCTACACACCATCCAAAATAAGGGATATAATCAGTTTAATGGATTTGTTTCTCTCTTCTGATCGTAATCTAAGTGCCTAGCAACAGCAGTGCCTGCCAGGCTTTAAACTGAAGATCCTCGGGGTTAGTGACGCCCCCGTTACTACTACTGCTCTTCTTATTGTTTCCTCTCTTTTGTTGCATTTGCTTCTTTTTTTTCATCAAATGCCACCTTCTCCATCTCATCCGAGGCCAAAAATCCTTCCGTATCTCTGGAATTTGTGTTTATATTATCGGTTTTTAGCTCTAATCATCCTCTCCATTCATATACTGAGGAACAAATTGTGAACTGCCCAGCCACCAAACAGCACCACACAAACTTAGTTAAACATGATACAGCAGTTACCACCTAAAACATTGTATACTTTTATTTTCTCAAGTGAGACCAAACACTTGCCACAAGGTAGAATTATATTTACCAGAAACATGACTCCAAATTCTTAATTATGTTGCTTTGTATCTGGTGGAAGTATAAATGAGCTTGTTGGTTATCACTACTGTGGGGACAAAACATCAATATTGCAGAAAATATTGTTGTTGTCTTGACTGATGACATATGATAATTCGCTGTTGCCATATTTCAGTATTTTCAGGACCAGACAGTAGGGCTGCGACGACTAATTCAGTAGTCAACGGGTCGTCAGTGACATCACCGTCTGTGTCCCACGGCATGGAAATGCTTCGCTAAACAATGTTTCACCGTAGCCGATTGAAGTAGCTCAGAGTGAGACATCATACTTTTCCCAAATCTTTGATGCACTGGCAGCACACGGGAACAGAACGGGAAGCGGCAGCACGGCGGCGGCGACTGAAGCGAGGCTAACGAGAAACAAACGCTCCAGCGTTTGGGAACATTTTCGTATAAGAAAACGGTCACATGCAAAATATGTCAGCTGAGCCTCTCGTACCACGGGGACACGTCAGCAGAGGAGACATGCTTTGGACAATTACCATGCTACTACTAGCATACTACCATGCTAGTAGCTAGCCTATTACTGTGTGCATATAAGAATGGCTCTGATATATATATATATATATATATATATATATGTACAGAGCCATTCTTTTGTGCAGTTCCTGATCTGACCAGTCGACTAGTCGTGACAGTAGTCAATGACTACTCATTCACTCACTCATTTTCTACCGCTTTATCCACTGAGGGTCACGGAGGGCGCTGGTGCCTAACACCAGCTGACATAGGGCGAGAGGCAGGGTCACACCCTGGACGGGTCGCCAGTCCATCACGGGGACACATAGAGACAGACGACCATTCACTCTCACATTCACACCTACGGGCAATTTAGTGTCCAATTGACCTAGTCCTCAAATCTGCATGTTTTTGGACTGTGGGAGGAAGCCGGAGTACATGCAAACTCCATGCAGAAGGCCCCTTGTTCCGACCGGGTCGCAAACCCGGGACCTCTTGCTGTAAAGGCAAGAGTGCTAACCACTACACCAACCGTGTGTAGTCAATGACCAGTCGACTAGAAATAGTCATTAGTTGCAGGCCTACCACACAGTATTGAGTATGAGTCTGGAAACAGTGTAGTCACCTTCTACTTTCAAGAAGAGCGTGACCAACAGATGTAGATGAAAATGTTTCTGGACGCAAGACGATAGAGCTAAAAACAAACAGAGGAGCTGAAATACTGTCTGTCTGTCAGAGTTAGTCAATTAAAGTGGAAGCAACACCCAAATTAAAAAAAAGACAGTTGTGCTTCAGTGGCCGCCATGATTCTTCCAGGATTCTTCTCTGTCATCATCACGATAAGCCCGCCTCTAGCACGTCAGGAGTTTGTGATTGGTTCCTTTTTAAAGAGATTCTCAAGTTGGCCAAAACAGCATTTCTTACCATACATGTCTGCAGAGCAGAACCAAATCACTGGCACACTCAGCTGGGTTCACCCAGGCCAGTGGGATATGGCACTGAAAACTTGACTCACCACCAGAACGAGCGAGACCTAAATGAAAGTAAACTGACTGAGAATCTCCTCCAAATTCTGCACTTTATCATTTCAGGAGCATTTTGTATTATCCAGTTAAATAGTTTGATGTACCATTATATGATTATATTGAAAAATGCCAGTAATTTCTGAAATGCTGTACTGTAACCTGACTTATGCTGCAATGGCACTTTTCCACTTTCACACTTCTGTCAAGACTTGGCTCAGCTCGACTCTAGTCAGTTTGGTAGTGTAGGCTTTCATGACTATAGTACCTCCTCAATGTGGGCGGGGCTGTCACAGCATGTTTTTTTTATAGGTGACACCAACACGCAAACTTGTGACGGTCAAAGAAGTCGTTTTCTTTGTAGTGAATCATTTTCCTCAGTTTTATAAACAGATGAGTTCACTGAATGGTTCAGTTCTTCCTGCATGACCGGTCACTGACACAGTCACTGAACTGAAATACGGCTGAACGGCTTGTGATTGGGCTCACCATCTCCGTCTTTCAGCAGCGCTGTCGCTAAATACACCAGACTCCTCTGTTAAATATTGAGATTTTACAAATGTCCTTGTTAAATGTTGGAGGTTAACGCATGTTTTCAGGATTTTTATTTATTTTTTAACTGATCTTCAGTTCGGCATTGTTCGGTTTGATTTCTTTGTTGGACGTCGCACGTCACATTTCAGTATCGGCTCAGCTCCCTTGGAACCTCAAAGGAAAAGCCACTGAGGCGAGCCGAGCCATGCTAGAACTGTATGGTGTATGGACGGCATAATGAGGATAACTTATAAAAGTTGATGCAAAGTCTTTCAGCCCTTCTGCAATTCCACAAACACCACAGCGAATGGAAGCGCTAACAACGATGCACGTAGCATTTTATTAGCTCCAGCATGTCGTCTCCGGAGGGAGATTTCCATCGCTCAGCTCTGTGATTATATTCTGTTGTGATTATTGGGCTCCTCGTATTATCGTCCCTGCTGTCAGTGGCTCGCTCGTGTTTGAACAGAGCCCCCTCGCCATGATCACTTTCACAGCCAAGTGCGTCTCCCACCATCTCTGTGGGTCCAATCAACATGAGATAGGCTTTCGATTGCTCTGAACATGATTTCAAACATGATGTGAAGCCGACCACTGAGAGCAAGGATTGATTTCATGCTTCATTTCAAATGCCTGGAACATTACCTGGCCTGGTCGGCATTACATTTATAATACGTCTCATCTGTATTAGGTATCCTCATCTTGGGTACAAGTGTGCACATTCAACAGTGTGTTCTTATTAATTATCAGCTTGTCCCGCACTGTCAAGATCTGGAAAATAATGGCCATGCTCTATCACTAAATTTGAAAATAATGAGCGCTATTAATATTTATTCCTCAGCAGAAGCAGGTACAGTGTGAAGAGCCAAAGCACGACTGTCACTGACACTTGACTGCACACTTCTTCAAATTGTTCTCAAGTGTGTTTGCCTCTAGAAAGACGAAATAAAACCACACACCGTGATGCAAGAAAAAGGTCAGACACCTTCAGCATCAGGAAATTATCTGGACACAAAGTGTGTTGCCATTTAGATGAAAGTGTTTGTGAAGCAGGTTGCCATTTTGAGTAATGTGCTTAAGATCTTTCTTGGTTAAATGAGAAAATCCAGCCAACCATGTTTACTGGTGGGTGAGTTACTGCAGTGTTTCCCAGTCAGCTGTGCAAAAGCCCGATAAAGACCCATTCATTTCAATGGTGCTGCAACATCTAAAACACCCAGGACAGTGTGTCCTGAGAACCACTGAGTTATTGCATGGACAGAGGTGAGTGCACCTTCACAAATTCATTATGTGGGCCGGATTGGACCCTCTGGCGGGCCGGTTCTGGCCTACGGGCCGCCTGTTTGACACCCCTGACTTAGACAATTATATTAACTAATATAGTTGTGAATAAAGTTGATGTGCTTCTTGTTTAAAGCAATCACATTCATAAATTGTTGAGTCACAATGCAGTTGGCAAACAAACCCTGAGCAAAGCAGGGGTAAAAACCAGGCTCTTGTTTTTATTCATCTTTGTAGTTCATCTGTGTCTGAACTGAATCTTCTGAATTCCCCCCCCCCCCCCCCCTTCTCATTAATAAAGGTGCCCTTCGGCAGCGACCACCTTTGCACCAGCATTGCCTTACTGTAATTTTTATTTATTTATTTCATTTTTGGTGGGCCCCTGAGATGGAAAAAGACATTAAAACATTAAAATTGATGACCTATTTTATTCCCTATAATTCTACATGAGGCACAGGGTCTAACAAATGAGGCTGGCAGAGTCCTGTGCTTTTCATTACACACCCCTGCGGGCTAAAAGGTAGAGCTCCAGTCAGCCTGGCTTATACAATACTCTCTTCACATTAATACTATGACTTAAGAAACCCTGCTTCTCTCCCTGCTATATATATATATATACACGTATATAATGAGAAATAAGGCTGCAAACAGTTTTTGTGGATTTGATGGGAAACTATAGCAGGACAGCTTAGGTGAGCTGAAAGGAACAATAGGGAATAATCCCTTTTTCACTGCAGAGTGAGAATATTCTTCATTTCCAAGGCCTTGCTTTCCCTTTGATTCTAACAGCATGTCGCCGCAGTGCTTTAGCGAGCACCTCACCTTTGTTGTCATTCACTGAAGGGTTCTTTTCAGCCCTAAAATCCAGGCACCATTTAGAGACAAAGGCATATCTCTTTTTTTTTTGTGATATTTAATGCGCCTGTGGTAACCAATAGGGATGGGTCCCAAAACCCGGTACTAAATTGTCCCCGTGGGCAAAATTTTGAAGTACCGTAATATCCATATGTGCTGACGTTAACGGTACTACTAACGGTATTTTTGGAAAAATGGTCTGTGACCGATTTTCGGTTTGTGCAGCAGGCAGGGCTAATTACACACACACACACACACAGTCGTTGCCTCAAGTACAATAACAGTTTTGCGAGTAATCTCACCAAACACTTGGCTAAAGTTCGCCACGTTCAGACTGAAAAAAGCACGGTGTTGGACAGCTTAGCTCGGAGCTCGTCTCCCGTGTGTCCAATCACATTATGCCATCACGAGTGAATAGTAGCTTTTGGTCAGTTAAAAGATGATCTGTTTACGAATACTCTCTGAAATGGTAACAACGTTAAAACTGTTGTCACTGAATTAATCACAGTTCTGACCTAAAAACGCAAAAATGCACAAGGTTGAAGTGAAGATGTTGGCTATTGAACAAAAGGAAAACCTAATAAATTACACACCTGATTAAGTCTATGATATTTTGAGAACATTTCTGTCACTGAAAAACTGTTACCATACCAAAGTCCATTGTGAAAGTCAGCGATTTTGCATCACGGCACACAGGTGTAGCCGAACCCATGTTGCCTCCTTTGGGAAGTTCAAATATGTTACTTTATGATTTTCAAGCATGAAGTCCTTTGTTCAGATTTACCTAAGTAACAGAAACACTCTGAATGAAGCAGATGTAGACCGGCAGCTCCTGAGTGCATGTGAGTGAAAAACAGGGAGTTTTTTCAATGGACTTTGGTGCAAGAGAGAGAGAGACTGGTTGATAAACTGTTGTTTCTAGCCAAAAAAAAAAGGTTGTTTGATGCTGCAAAAAGAGGCAAAAATAAACCTTAGACTAGCAAAAGCCTTCATTTTATAAGGTGAATCTTAAAACTAGTTTTACCCCGTGTCCTCACTGACAACCATTCCTAGTTTTGATGCGGGAAGCTAAAAAGAAAGGTGCGCAGAGCAGTGACTATGAGTCAATGCCCCATTCAACCACACTTCAAAAGACCTTTACCATCACTTTAAGGTTTTTCTTCGCCTCTCTCTTTCTTCTGCATAGTCATGATTCAGTGAAGTGTTCCAGGGGATCTGGTAACTCCCCTCGCTGCATGCTCTCCACATACTCCCCACTGGAGCACAGCCAGAAGTAATAAACACTTTACCTTCAGAGTTCTGTGATAATGACTTCAGATATCACAGCGCTGTTTCGCTTAGCACCCCGTCTCTACCGTTGCTTCGTAACCCTTCGGGCTGCCTCCCTTTATTGTTATTTATTCATGATACCAGCAGCTTCTGCAGATGTGTATCAGCACGCAAGCGATTTTTACAGCAAGTGCGGATGAAGCCGTCGCATTGGACGGCGACGTTAACTCAGCAGGGAGTGTTGGGAGACGTCCGAGGCCCCATCATCCTCCATTACAGCCAGTCCAGGAAAGTACTAAGTCACAAAGAGATAGAGCCTGCAAAAGCTTCTAATCCCCCGCCGGCTCTCGTACGCCTGCTCGACCTTTCTGCCAGTTCGAGAGTAAAGAATTACAGGTGAAATACAGCTAAGGATTTTGGACAAAGTACTCCTGTTGGCTTCGTATGACTTCTCATCTGTGGAGGAAAGAACGGGAAGATCTGCGATAAATAATGAAGGTGGTGCTGGCCTGAGGTGTGGAGCCGACATCTTGTTTAGAATCACACTGTCACCTCACAAACCGAGGTTATGAATTCTGCCTTGAACAGCCATCATATCTGTGAGATGAATGACCCATAAAGTACAATAACAAGGGTGTATTTAAACCTTATTTGAACCTTGTCTGTCTCTATTAGCAACGGACTACCGAGACTAGTGAAGGAACAATCTTCTGCTCTTATTCCACACAGTATGTACTTTGAAAATTGAATAAAATAGCACAATGAACTGTCACGTTCGGACGTCGCTGTCTATTAAACTGACTCTAAAAACTGCTCTCCTGATATATTTTTGAATTAAAATAGATGAAATGACACGAGGGTCATCAGATCTATTTATTTCACAATGCTTTTCAGTATGGCTGCAACAATTAATAATAACAATTGGATTTCAGCTTCTTAAAGAGGACATTTACTGGAGAATCTAATGTCTGATGTTTTTATCTAAGTTTTTATCTAAGTAGGCATCGGTAATCTCAATTTTCAAAAAGACCATTCTATGTGACCTTTACATGTAAATATTTTTTGGTTTATTTACATAATATAACATAGAAATCATTACAACTGATGAATTTTGGTTTGTGGACAAAACAAGACATTTGGGATAATCCTTATTAGCGGGTTTGGGAAACACCACGCTACATTTTTTTTAAATAAATAATCCACAGATTAATTGATTAGGAAAATAAGTTTTACGTCATGTGCATCTTTTTCTCTTTAATCATCTCATTCATTCATACTCTTTTCACCAGCATCAGTCACAGAAGCCGGAAAACCAAATGAACACAATGGTCGAGTTAGATTTGGTCAGATTAAACAATACTTTTTAGTACTGTCAGTACTTTGACAAATGTGGACAAAGGTAGAACACAAACAGGAAACGACAGTAAAGACTGTATTTTGCATTTTGGAGGGAAAAGTGAACGTTGATTTGAGCAGTTAATTAAGTTTACACCTTAGATTTGAATGCAGAGCCACAAACAGAATGAGTTCCCGCAGAAGAGACTGCGACTTATTGAATTGTTGAAGCACAGATTATACAGGGATCGATGCCATATTTGAACAGGGTTTTGTGCTAATGTCAGACAAGTGAAATATTATTTACCGGATGATTTATTAGCTGAACAGCAAGTGATTTCCCACTTGAGTTAATGGAGATTTAAAAAACAAAGGTATAAAACAGCACCTTTTGGCCAGAAACATGACCCCAGAGAAATGTTTGCCAAGGAATTCCTACGTATTAAAATATGTATTTCAGTATTTTGCCAGTGTTGACGGTTTAATACCATTTTGTGGAGCTGATTCAGTCGACATTCAATGAAATCTGCCCTTGTTTCCTCTGAAAAACATCTGCTTTGAATACTGCAGTTTATTTTGACCTTTTCCCAGCACGGACGATCTTAACACGCTCATACGTATCTTGGCTCACAATGCAATAAAATGGTACATAAAGGTAGAAAGTGCTGATTTCAAGATATTTTAACTTGGCACCTTTAATGCTAGTTCCACTTCCACACATTTTTAACACCAAAATTAACCCTACGATGACTCCAGTAGCTTCTCATGAGATGAAACAGAAAAAGGGGAAGCACTGTTCTCTGGGTGTCAACTAAAAACAGCCTGTCTCAGCTAAAGATCTTTGTGGCGTCAAATTCTCACACCATTACATTATTTCATTTTTAATGCCGTTTTGACACACATTTTACCTCTATCAAATAATCGCAGTCTTTTGATTTCAGTACTTCCCTTGGTCACACTGCGATTTCTATTATTTTACGATTAATGGCGCGGCGCTAGTAGCGGTGTTTGGGTCTCGTGTCGCCCAGAGACATTCCCACGCGACACCAAAGCAGTGAAAGCAACAACAAGTGATTTCTACACAGACGTTCAGCAGTTTGATGGGATGTCCCCGCCCTCCCCTGCTCTGCTGCTGTATACACACAAACGCTCCGTCAGTCAGGTCTGATAGTTCTGCTCGTTTTCACATGAGGGACACAGCAAACATATAATGTAACTTTGTTTCTGTTCACAAACCCCAAACAGAGGCAGAATAACAACGTCAACAAAACAAGCGTACTGCAGCTTTAAATCCTGGAGTTAATCACACTGCAAAACAGTTTTTCCTTCAACTGTCTTTGAGTGAATTTACTTTACTGTGTGGTCTTCCTTATGTTGTGGGGACCTAAACCTGTCTCCACAGTCACATTACGGGGACTTGTCTTCCTTATGGGGACAAAAATCAAGTCCCCATAACGTAAATGACTGCATTTTAAGGTGAAGACATGTCAGGGAAGACCAGGTTAAGGTCAGGGTTAGGGTTAGGGCACTAGTAATAATAGTTAAGTTAGAGTAAGTCTCTGGGAAATGAATGGAAGTCAATGCAATGTCCTCTGAAGTCATGGAAACCAGTGTTTGTGGTGTGTTTTTAGTCAAGTGCAGGGAAGGAGTCCAGGTTCTGTCATGTCATCCACTCAGAGAGCTGGTTCAGATGGAGGACCAGCTCTGAGCTCGGGGTGTGGTCACTCTTAACCCCCTGCTTTCACTCTTTTCTTCTTCTTTGACTTGGTGACTGTGCTCGTGTGGCTCCAGTCAAACCTTCAACTGCAGCAGCAGCAGCCGAGAACAGGAAAGGCTGCTCGCCTGGCTTTCTACCCTGGCATCGCACGCTTGACCTCTCCCACTGGGTAAACATAAGATATACATAGATGATCCGTAAATACACCGCGAGGAAGCCAAGGAAGTGGCCTTTAGAGAGGGAACCGGGGTGAGCAGTCGGCGGGGGGGGCGATTGAAATTGGGCATTTGCAGCGAACGTTATTTATATTTCATATTATTGTCTGTGCAAAGGTGCGGCTCAGGAGGACGGGAACTGGTCCTGCACACTGTGCGGACGACTTAATTAAAATGGAAGCAGGTAAATATAGCAGCGGTGCCGTGGGCGCAGTAGAAAACCACACAAGACATGGTTTTATTTTGAGCTACTGTTAAATTATTTACACACATATGCATGATATACACTCACCGGCCACTTTATTAGGCACACATGGTCACGTATATATGTTAACACAAATGTCTAATCACCCGATCACATGGTATAGTTAAATTAACTGGGGCTGCAACTAATTATTTTCATGATATAACTGAGCACTAGTTTAGTCCTTATAATGTCATTTTGGTGTTTCTAAAACCTGTTTTTAAATGATTTCTTTCCAAAATATTCACATTTAAGAAGCTGAAAAAAACTTGAACCAATTCATTGATTATCAAAATGGTTGATGGTTAATAATCAAATAATCATTGCAGCCCTAAAATTAACCCTGCATATCACTTATGAGTCGCTTTATACCCCTGTTGAAAAAAGCTACAAATACTTCAAACATAAATTATGTAATTTCTCAGGCAAAATCCAAAGGATAAAATAGTTCTTTCAGTATTTTATGGTAAGCTGAAACTATAATTTCAAGAATATCTGGGTCCAGCCTATCCAATGTGTAAATTTGCATCTTTATTTTTGGACATTTTTACATGCAGGACTGCTCTTTACAGCCATTTGTTCACTACTTTCTGACATTTCATACTACGGTAAATCAAAGAGCACATTATCACCGCCGCACAGATTTAACGGAGAGAAATGGCTGAATGAGTCATTAAAATACAATAAGGTGAGATGTCACTACAGCAGCTATGAGAAAATGTGGAGAACAAAGTCTTATATTTTCTATTTTTCTACAGGTTTTGACTCCAAAACCCAACTTGCCTCCACTGACTCCATTAAAGTTGATTTAGGCTTCTAACAGGATAAATGTACTGCCAACGCGTCTCCTCATTATTCACAGGGGGAAAAAAACACAGTAAATCCCACAGAGTTGCTGGAGAAAAGCTGCCGACAGGTTCGTCCTTTTTTACAAATGTGACCAAACAAAACCATTTGTTTTGCGGTTCGCTTGCATGAGCCGTGTCACCCCCCGCCTGCCGGGAAACATGACCGCCATGTTTCAGGTGTGACACAAACATGGGTGAAGTTGAAGCAGAGTCTGGAGGCAGAGCAAACGCCCAACACGACGTTGCTACTTGGCTCCGGACTCGGAGCGGGAAATGAAAACAAATGGTGCGACACCTTTTTACTTTCCTGGAGCATAAATGTTGCCCTTGCTCCAAAAAGAACATTATCCTGCTTCTTCCACTCTTGTCCTAAATTACTGATCTGCCCCTGCATACCCTGAATGGGTGGAGGCTTTCTGCAAAAACACACATCTGAGCCAATGGACAGAACCACAGCTGGCTCAAACAGAAGAAATCCCTTGGAAAAAAAAAAAAAAAACTTTAGTTATTGTATTTTTATGTACTAAAAAATGGAAGTTGGTGTTTTCCAGAAGTGCTCATTAATCAGTCTGGAGGAGAAGCACCAGCACCCAGGCATATTTGACCTATTTATAGTGATAAAGGTGTTTTTCCATAAGCCTTTCCGTGCTGTTTCATGTAAATCTGTCCATATTTTAGTTATTAACCAGTCAGGAGGAGATATTACCTTTCAGACACAGAGATTTCCCTCCAGGGGGTGAATTATCTCGCAGCAAATCTTTCTTGTTGGAAGATAAAAAGGAAGGTAGCGGCAGGTCTGATGCACAGTTTGGGCTCCTTCAACTATCTCCTTTCGTCCTGATCAATTTTCCACAGGATGTGTTTTAATTCTCTAAACGCTGTGCTAATCCAATTTGTTGTCATGCAGGTTTACGGCAGCCGAAGCCCAAAGGAATGACAGGATCCAAAAGGTTTGCTTTGTGCAGGCATCTATTATTTCAGCTCCGTATCTCTCACAAGGAGGTGTCTTTAATGATCTTTGAATTCATCTCTTCATTGCCAGGCAAAGCGGTTTCGTGCCACGTTAATTGCTTTCTGAAATCTTCAGACTGTATTAAACCGGACAATAACTCTGATTTGATTATCTGTGGCTACGAAAACAACACAAATGTAGAATCCTGGATTCATTTATGCTGAAAATGCTCGAAACCCCCTCTTTGAAATAAGCATTCACCATGTCATCAAGGTGTGGGGTGTTCATGGTACCGCGCACTGGGATGAGAATTTAAAGCTCCAGGGTTTACTGGCAGATTATATGTGTAAAATCACGATAAAAATGTGTTTGGTTTACAGCATCATTCTGTAATAATGCAAAGTCTACTGTAGTACTGTAGAGTCAAACGTCTCAGGGGCGTCAAACGTACGGCCCGTGGGCCAGAACCGGCCCGCCAGAGGGTCCAATACAGCCCGCAGTATGAATTTGTGATAAATTCACACTATGATTAGAATTGGTAAGAAGAAGTAATTGGTAAACGTAAGCATAATTTTGTTGAAATTACACAAACGTCAGGCTTTTAATAATATGTTTAGTAAAAATAGATACTTCTTTAATAATAAAACATAGGAAACATTGACACCTTCATAAGGCAAACAATTTAAAAAAAAATAAAAAAAAATAAGAAGCCATCAAAACAAGCAAAATGGTTCAGTCCAGTACGATACATTATTTTTTGGGGGTTTCTGTGAGGAATATTATCAAAATCCAGTCCTAACCAGCATAAAATGGTACAAAACCCAAGCCCAACCCAAAGCATTTACCATTCCAAACCATCCCATGAGGGAAACACGGCATTAAATAAGGTGCAGCCGTAAGAGAGCGAACGACCCCTCGTGTAAAATGTACATTTTCCTGTGTCACAATTATTATGCGCAATCTGCAGTCTCAAAATTAGATGTGACTAATTCTTACACGCCGGCATATTTTTGGTAATCGCTACTGAAAGGAAACTGCCCTGCATTTATATAGCCAATTTCTAGCCTTTAATAACAGACAAAAGTTGCCAAGGAGCAAACGTTAAATCACAGACCTCCTGTTCACCAAAGTGTTTTTTATGGCTTTCATTTTCATTTAAGCGACAGAGACAGAAAATGTACAAAAGGCAACTGGAATTCCGACCTGAGCCAATCAAACTTTGTACGTGCTACAAAATTGCTTTTGCATTGCAAAGAAAAGACCTCAAGGAATTCCGTTAGACCTGCCTAAATAGACCGGCACTGGCCCTTTAAAGTCAAAATCAATTCTGATTAGCCTTTACTTGATTAAATTAGCCAAAGGAATTGAACAACTTCTGCCAGAGGAGGACGGGAGTAAGTTGGGTAAATTATTCACGCTGTGCGGAACAGAGACAGCTGAACGTGGGAAAAACCGTCATCCATGTGAAGAATGACAAGCTGGATTTTTTTCTGGAACCTGACGTCCCCCATGTTGGCCCCCCAGTTGGCTAGAACCAATGCCAACTGACACCGGGTGAAAGGCGGGGAACGTCCTGAGCAGGCGTCCAAACAACCAATGAATCACACCTACGGTCAATTTAGAGTGGGGGGCGAAAGTCAGTGACCATCTTACTGCGAGGCAACAAGGCAAGCCACTCTTCCCCATGTTACGCTAAAACCAAAAGAAGATAATGAAAAACCTTCAGTGTGATTGTAATGTACATCATGGGCCGCAGCTACGTTCCAGAACAATAATAGAAACATCTGAAGAGCTGCCGATCGTGTACGACCACGCTGAGAGCAGACGCTTGTGTGGACCATATCAAACAGACTGTGTGATACTGTACTCAGCAGTGATGAGGCCGGAAATAAAAATAAGATTCCGTTGACGGCTGGGGATAATGAGACATGAGATTCTGATGTGCCAATCAATTCTCTTCAGAGCCATGAGTGTGTACTCAGACATTACTTCATTGAGTAGCTCAGCCTATGTGGCCTGACGTACGGAAATATGACCATATGTCCATGAAAAACATGTAGAAATCGTTTGTATGTGGGCGTTTTTTTGTTTTTTTTTTATGGGAGACATTACATCTCATATTTTTCTGGAACAGTAAACAACACAAAGCCGCTCCTAATTCAATGTTTGTTGTGTGTCAACACAATTTCCTCAAAGCCAAACTGTGAAGTAGACCGGACCGTCTTCGTCGCACACTTGCTGAAATATTCAGAAAAAATATAGGAGAGAAAATGTAAACGATAAAGTAATTAAATGTTTAACGTGTAGCTTTTTTTTTTTTGTGGTTGTTGTTGTGTGTTGCTAGTCTTAGCATGCTAACCTGAAAATATTGTGCCTTTACATGAAATTGTGTATCACAAGGTTAGCGGAATGTTTGTTAAGTTTTTGCTAATGTGTCCAAATAAAGGATAACTTAAAAAAATAAGGTGAATAACCTAGTTAGCCAGTATGCCAACTATATGTTAGCATTTTAGCAGGCTACATTTGACATTTAGCCTCATATTTGGTTGCATGATGCTGGTAATTTCTTGTGTAAAAGTAAACTCTATAGCTTCCCTTTTCAGGATATTGTTAGTGGTGTGTCTAAGTTTACAAATTTGGATGTTTTCAAATAATGGACAAAACGTATAGAAGAAAAATGACATTGTTAGCCAACTGTAGAGCTGTAACGAATAAATATTCACTAATGGAGTATTCTACCAATTATTCCATTATTTTGTACAAACACAAACATTTCGCATTTCTGAACATATTTTGGCAATGCAAAATCAAATACATATTTTTAATTACATTTGAAAACAGTAAATGAGAAATAAATAGTAACGGGAACTGTGCACTTTAACTTTCAGAACCTTACTTTTACTTGAGTTAAGTCACGGGATTAAACACGAAAACCAGACCAAAACTAATAAACATACACAAAACCCCTTACAGTTAAGCAGCGCTGGCACCGCACTGTTGATAACTACTGTATATATTTTGTGTCAACAAGCTACACACTAATCTTTTGCTCATGTGTCTAAGCAAGCTCGCACTGGTGTCTTCAAATGTGCCAGTGTTTACCGTTTTGATGAGGTGAGTCCATTTGAATGGTCCTGTAAACAACAATTTCAGTAATATTTACCAATATAGGTCCCAGGTGAAATTGAGATTAACAGTCACCTCTCCAAACTGGGCATAAACCCGTCAAACAACCGACACTGGTAGAATTCAGTGTTTCCACTCAAGTTTACTTTTAGAAAAAGTAAAGTAAAAAGTAAAAAATAAATAAAAATCCCCCGGAACAGCAATTATCTGCAGTTTTGAAGCTAATTTTAAATAAGAAGGCTTTTAAATGCAGTGGCAGCTGTAGGCAGACTGAGTGTGGGATTTACAAACCAGCTCTCCTGACACTGTTCAATATACTGGTTTAATCCTTCCAAAATCACACTGAGTCTATCTGCCTGCTCCGTGGCTGGGTTTTACTACACAATTTCAATTCCCAAAAAAAGTGCACGCAATTTTAATTAGTAGGAAAAAAACCTGATATGAAAACAGGCAAAGCCACATTAGCTAATCCCAAGTTTTTTTGGGTGGTCCCCGCATACCTAAATGAGACTATCAAATTTCCCTCCTGGAGGAAGCAACAGCCGAGATTTGCATCTACATTTACACACACAGACGAATGTAGCGGCACACTGGAGCAAAAAGCTGCCGGAGGGGCCCGATGCCAATACAGCTCCATCACAGGTGGCAGGGTTTGCCAACAAAGTGTCTGATCACAGGCATCGGGATGTCTTCCTTGGGAAAGCCTCCGTAATGCCCCACCTCTGACCCCAGCGGCTTCCTGTCCAAGAGGACAGGAAGAGCTGATCAAAAAGAGCCACACGTCAACGCGGCCTCGGGGCTCGGATGCAGCAAATCCAATATTCGCGTACACTGGAGTGAAGTGACAGCACATGGCAGACATGTGAGGAATATTAGGGCGTCGGTGAAGTCATAGTGGAAAGCACTGGGGGTGAAACGCAGGTCAGGAACTCGGGTGTAGTTACACTGTGTTCCGAGCTGAGACGTTTTGAAAAGCGTGGGAATTTAAGGGAAAACTTTATTTCAGCATTAAAATAATGTTAATACCCTGATTTCATCATTTGATTAGTATCGACACACACAAGAATGTGCAACAGACTGGTTTAATTGGTTTAATTCAACCAAATTCTGGGTGACATGCAGTACCACTTCACATGACTGCATACTTTGACCTTGCCAGTATTTTCCTTACATCATTTCTTCCATTTAGTGTTTTTAATTTTCTTTTTTTCGAGCAGTTTTCATGTTTCAGGTATCCAGAGTCTGTGTCTCGGTTTCCCTCTGAAAATGACACTTTCGATCAGCTTTGATTGTTTTGCTTTTGCCGACCAGATAATCACAAGTGACAGACCCAGATCATGTAACATACTAGGTTTTTCCTGAATACTCAGTTAGACGCCACAGAGAACATAAACTACTTGTCGCACAAGGGAAACTAAAGGCATGGGGTTTTTTTTTTTGGTTTTTTTTTACTATTTTGATTATTAACCTTGGAGCCTGGTCGAAGTTTTTTCAGCTGCACTGGGGAATTTCTTGACTTTTCATCATTGAGCACTCTTCTACAATCTCCATATCATAATTAGGGTGTGCAAATGATTTTTGTCTGGTACTGATGCGTGTTATTACATTAGTGGCCAAGGACACTGTGGGATCATGTATTAATTAATTTGCTCCTTTAAAGCTGCAGTGCATAACTTTGAATGATTTGTGTTTTTGTTGAATGATCTGCCTCTGTTTAGTCTTTGTGAACAGAAACAATGTCACGTTTTTTTGCCGTATCCTTCATCTGGAAACAGGCTCTGTTGGGCAAAACTATCAGACCTGACTGAGGGAGCGTTTGTGTGTATACAGCAGCAGAGCAGAGGTGGGTGGGGACAGGAAGGGGAAGTGAAACCGAGTGAGTTTTTGAGTAGAATTCCCTTTTTCAAACATTTTGAGGGCACTTCTTTGGGTTTTCAGTCATACTACTTCCTGTTTGCAGTTCTCCACGACTCCTGTACTTCCTCAACGGCAACATACCGAACGTAAATTAGATGAAGGCAGTGATTATTTTACACGTTCATCATTTTGAATTTTTTTACGAGGGTGAAGATAAAGCTGTAGACAATGGATGGATGAAAATAATGTCATGAAAATATCTACTCCAAACTGTAGGGGGAGCTCTCTAGAGTTAAAGGCAAAAAAAGAAAAGCGACCAGACTTCCAAAGTTCCGCTTACCGCACTTCAATTTTTTAAAAAGTATATATATTTTTTTCACTCAAATGTACTTTGCCATCCTGTTAAATATTCATTTTAAGTTCACACAGAGCTACAATGATATGATTTCAAGATTTTTCACAATATCTCTGTCCCATAAGATGCAGAACTTTTAACTTTGCTGCTCCGGATGCAGAAAAGATGGTGACACGCTTGATTACAGCTTTCACTTTTACAGTGGAAACACTCGGATGGCTTCTATAATGCGGCGTGAGCTGCCAGGTGAAGAAGACAGAGGTGTGTGTGCAGGTCGTTCTATCCTTGTGAGAACCAAAACACATCCAAACCTACCCTTGTGGGGACATTTTTGACTTGTGTGGACATGTTTGCCTGGTCCCCACAAGGTTAAATGGCCTTTTCAGGGTTAAGACCTGGTTTTAGGGTTAGGGTTAAGCATCTAGTTGTTATGGTTAAGGTTAAGGTAAGGGGCTAGAGAATGTATTATGTCTATAAGGGTCCTCACTTTGATAGAAGCGCAAACATGTGTGTGTGTGTGTGTTCTTGTACTTGCTGCAGAGTGAGGACATTTTGGCCGGTCCTCCCTGTTTTCACAGCTTAAAAGGGCTTTTTCAGGGTTAAAACTGGTGCGTCCTCATCAGCAGATCTTTGGAGAGCCGCCACGGTCAGACCGGGTCACACCTCAGAATCAGAGGCTCGCTTCCTTTTGGCGCCCGGACTGGACTGTGGTGTCGCACGAAAGGAGACACACACACACAAACACACACAGCGAACATGGCTTCACTGTGGCAGAAGCTCGTGAGCTGCAGACTGATTGGTCTGACGATGATGGTGATGGTGACGATCAGGTGGACTGGACAGACAGTGACTCTCACGGAACAGGAACAGAGACGAGCCACAACCGGAATGTTTCGTTCACATCAACGGCTTGGCTTTTGTTGGCTGAAAACTCACAGACGAGCAGAGTCGGAGAGGCCACAAAGTGATTCATAGCACATTTGCACCACACAGCTCCTCCCTTCAGGAGGGGCCACAGCGGCTCCTCTGTCTCCATCTCGCCACTGTCGCTCTTCTGTTGCACCAACTGTCGTCACGTCGTCCTTCACAACATCCACGAGCCCCCTCTGTGCGCGGCAGACCACACATTATCTGCAAACCTTTCAACGTGAGCTGTCCCTCACATATGCTCATTTGTGCGGTCCAGACGCACGTATTCCTTCTCAAATGTCAAATGTAAAAGAAAAGTTGTACCTTAGAAAGGTTATTTACATTAGCGCTGCACATTTTATGCGTATGCTTGCAATTTTAACACACTAATTAGCTTTTATTCATGAAAGTAAATGGTGAAAGTGCAGTTATTGAGTGGGTCCTTTTCTGCACCAAAGTATTATAAAGGGACATATTTGTCTCTTAGGGTATTTAACTTAAACTGGTACAGTTTGATAATGTACCAAAATGGGGAGAAAATTGTCCTTTAAAAAAGTGCAACCCCTATACAGCAACAAGAATTTGTACATTTTTTAGGTGAGTTTGCAAACACATTCACCACATAAACTAGATACAGTGGTTTTGTCATGACAGCTGTACTAACAATGTAAGAGGTCGGAATAAAAGTCAATGCAAGTTTGACGTAAAAGAGAAAAGGACTTGGTCGGAGTCAAATCAAAACTCACAGTGAGAGACAAATCTAAATTCTCTCAAAACTCCTAAATGTAACTTCCTCCCCCCCCAAGAATGAGCTGCTGTCTTCACTAAAAATGAAAACGGACATTGGGTTTGTTGTTCTGAAACTGTGCTCTAAAGACTTTCTTGATGCAGTTTCACCAAATCCTTCCTGTCAGATGTTTGTAAAGACGCTAAAGGCCCAAACTCCCTGAAGCTGAGAGGAGAAGTTAATGCAAAAGATTAAGTGAGGAGAAGCAGCAGAATTGTCTCACATTCAGCGTCTCTTCTTGACTTTCCTGCTTTATTTCTCCTACTGCCTCGGTCTCTGTCTCTGTCCCTCAGGCCTCATCACCACATCTGGGACACATGATGAGTCCCCGAGTACAAAAAGGGCCATCGGCAAATTACCCACCCAATGTGGAATCAAACTACACACATTCTCCCATCAAACCTGTTCCTGGAATTGCACTAAACATGGTTTTAAGACTCGCGCAAAAGGGGGCTTTTTGGTAAAATATGTAAAATGGCAGCCATTACAGCTCAAAATGGATGCTGCATCCCAAATTCCAAACATTGGAACAGCGCTGTCTGTCACTACCTGATCCATTCTGTTCTACAAATGTGTGAAAGTGCAGCTAATTTCGGTTACAGATATTACTGTGGCTTCCTTCAGACATAAAACAAACGAAGAAAGCCTTACCCTAAACCCTAATCTATATTTATTTTATCAGAATATATTAAAATCAAAATCACACTTTGGCAATTTCGATGTTTGTTTTGTTTGTTTTTTTTAATTAAACCAATATAACCAATTGTTAAAAAACACTATACACTATAAATCAGATTCGGATGACTTTATTGTCATTCAGTCAAAAAAAATCTCAGATGTCAAGATTTATCATGATATTTTACAGAATTTCCAATGTTTGTTTTGATATGGAATAATAAATAGATGACAAAATATACACATCTATGACGTAAAATGAATATATTAGTTAAAAAAATATACAGAAATAAGTCACTATAACTTGACATTAAGTTGCTGGCCACATGAAATTGATTGGGGTCGTGCTACAAATGTTAGAAACTATTCATATTGTTAAGTTCTCATCCTTGCATTACAGTATCAGTGTCAACATTTTAACGTTGCAGCGCCTTATCTTGTTTTGGCGCTTGATCTGAAACAGTAAATATTAAACTGAAGCTTGATTTAAAAAGTTGTGTCGCAAGTTTGCAATTTGTAATGATATATTTTACCCGCATCTTTCAGCCCTAAAAGAGAGAGCGTTTGTTAGACAGAATTGGCTGAATCTCAGTTGCTTCATTGTCCAGGAAAAGAAAATAGCCAAACCAGAATCAAATTCCATGTTGGTTTCAGTTGTCTATATTTTTCAAATACCCCCAATATAGTTGTTTTTCTTCTTCACTTTTGAAGCTGTTTTATACAGGAATACTGAGGCCTTGACAGTTTGCAGGCCATAAATTAAAATGAAAATTGTGACTAATTATGCCGTAGCCTTTTGGTTGTAAGTGAATGCAGGATTTCAGTTTCATTTTTCCTTTATATTTGATGACATTGTGTGGTAATTAGGTTCTGTACCTTTTTCTCTGCTGTTAGATAATTTAAAGATGAAAAGTGAATCTCATCCAGAAGAAGAAAACAAAAAAAACGAAGGCATCTGTTAAGAGCTAATGAACTGTCAGGGCCAAAAATGAAGCCTTTGCAGGTGCTTATTATAATTAACAGTTGGTGTGACAGAAGTGGAACAGCAGCGAGATAAAAAAAAAATAAAACACTGGAACGAGTGTGACATGTGTAGTTCACTTAGCGGAAGGAAATGAGAGGCGTGCACTCGTGTGATTTCCAGCAACGTCCAGCTGACTTTTAATTTTTCAAACATCAAACATATTCGGGTCTCATTTCGGGAATGGCTCTGAAAGAAAATGGCTCCGTGCTTCACCCAGCAGCCCCAAATACTGATGTCCAGCCTGGATTGAGACTTTATCTAAGTAAAGTAAAATTAGGAATATTTCAGTTATTTCAATGGCAGTCCAGGGCCAAGAGGAAAGGAATTGGACTTGTAACTGGAGGGTCGTGGGTTCAAATCCTGGAGCAGGTCAAGGCAAAGACTCTGCACACAACTTTACAGCAAATATTAAGTTTAGGAATAGCAATATTATGCTATAAAAGAGGTCAGCATTGATTGTAGGGCTGTAAAAATCTGTTGGTCACTGATTGTTATAGTGTTTGGTCACTGATTATTCTGTTGATTGAAAGTTTCTGCTTCTTACACAACGATATCCAATCCAACTTTATTCATAAAGCACTTGGCCAAAGTGCTGGACTCAGACATGAGGACCAATACAAAAGTAACACAATTAAAGACGGTAAAACAATAAAAGTAAACGTCTCAAACTGAGCAAAAAGGCACAGAGAAGAAATGTGCTTTAAGAGAGACTTAAAAACCGAAAACCAACACCAGCTTTAGGTCTGATCTGCATCAGATGGAATCTAAGACCCGGCTGAATTTACTCAGTTCACCTTTGTCTGCTCTATTTTCGGCAGCAAAAATGCTGCCAATTCCTCTTCTGGCTGTTAGCTTAGCTGTTAGCATTAATGTTTGCACTTTCAAAACTTTACAAACTCTCTTTAAAAAAAAATTAGATGACATTACATTCACATTAGATGACGAGGCTGTTTGTTTGCAGCACATCCATGATGTCACAATGGTAACATGATGGGAGCCTAAAATTTTACTTATTCATTATTTTTTTATCATTATTTGACGTTATTTTTTAGCGTCAAAGAGGCTTATGACAGTAAATTTGATATTTGCTTTGTGGACAAAACATTTGAGGACGTCATTTTGATGTTTGGCGCTAAACAACGCGACTCATAATCAGGGGAAAATAATTGCATTAATCAGTAACTGAAACAGTCATTAGTTGCAGGTTTGTTTCCCGACTGCAGCACATTCAGCACTGAAGGCAGAGATTGTATCATCACCACCGTGGCTTTTATTTTAGACGTGTGCTGATGACTCGGCGCTTCACTGAAGGAGCACGGGCCATTTTGTTGACACAGACAAGAACAAATAAACTGTGGAATCCAAACTGTCACTCTGCGACTCACACAAAGTACAGCTTTACCAGCATAAACCAAACAAAAAAACGAAAGAAATCCATTTTTCAGCTGACCTAATAACCATCTAGAGCAACATTCCCTTCCAGCTCTATCTCTGGGTGACACACACACACACACAGATAGGGAATAATTAACAGATGACAGTATTCTGCTAAAATTCTGCTAATTACTGTGCTCTGTTTCCACTAGCATGCTTTTGTGCAATAATCCTATTAGGGGCAGCTTTTCTACTTACACACTAACATGACTGCATGTTCTGCACAGATGTCGAGACGAAAATTACCTTTTGCTGCCAAAGGCAACAACGATGCATAAAAGAGGGCAAAAAGAAGAAAAGAGAAATAAATGCACACCGTATCATTTCGGGGGAATCATTTCTGTTCATAATCTGTAATTTTAACACTTAGGAGACAGAGTGTTTCCAAGAAATGCGCCATGTAGAACTCCACATTTAACAAGTCAAAAGAGAAGACAAATATTTGAACTGGAGGCACCGTGACTTCCTTCCTCTCTCTCGGTTAGGCCTCATGCCTCCGGACGGCAGCGGCAGAATTGGACAGCGGTGTCGCCACGCGAGGCTGGAGCCGCCGAGCTGCCCCTGCTAACGGCCGCTGTGAGACTAACGGACGCAGACGGGGAAGAGACAGCTCAGGCCGATCTGGGGCATGAAGGCGGGTAAGGCCGAGGGCGGGGGCACGCGAAGGAAAACCCCACTGTAAACCTGGACCAGAACTGTGGTGCCAGGACCAGTCAGGATTATTAAAATCAAGCCACACTCTCAGGAAACCAGTCGTCCATGACTCTCTTTGGTTGAAACTATTCATTTGTTGGAGTAAGAAGATGGAAAAGAAGTGGAAAAAAAAGAAATAAATCTCAGATTGCTGAGCATTGGGATAAAACAATATACAGAATATACAGTACAAATGTGAATACAAGTGGGAGTAATAAAGTCAAATCTAGTCTCACCTAAATAGAAATGGCTCAGTCAACAATCATGTATTTACACGATGCAATAAAAAAAATTGTAATTATTGTGTTAGTCTGACTAAAGTTGGATTTTTAAAATACATGTAATCAAGTTAGAAACAAATTTTCACTGAAATAAAGTCAGAATAACACCAATATAATGTGGATTAGAGTGGAATTACTATTCAACCGGACTCAAACTGTTCTTTGCAAATGTCCTACAGTTTCTGCCCAAGAAAACTGACTGGAAAATTAACACCGGTACACAGATGAAGAAGACAACAGCAAGGAAGACAAGGCGGAATCCAGACCAGTTCATTTGTTTGGACCGACGAAAAGGCCGCGTTTCGACTCTGCCAGCTCTAAAATGGAACACTTTAAAGTTCACGGATGGTTGGAAGATGCCTAATATGCAAACAATTACCCACCAGCTAAAACATAAATGACCTAATACTAACAAGGTGAAAGGGGAACATCGCCACCAAGTGTATCGGAGGCAGATATGCTTCATATAAGAAAGCTATTATCCGTAACCTTTGGCCATAATCTACGTCCCCAGTAAAATTTAATCCAAATGAGTCCTTCACTTTCTTATTTATGCTGCTCACAGAAAGACAGATGGACCAACAAATGCGACCAAAATCACAACTACCTCGCAACATACAGATAAACATCAACAACATTCAAATGTTAAGGGTATGGAAATGTCAGAAACACAAGTCAGTGAATCTCTCAACATGATTTAAACAGTTTGAAGTAAATCTACGGGACGGCAGGGAAATTCTGCCACTCACCTTATTATATCTTTTCGTGTTTGTGATGAGCCCAGTTTGCCAAAATTGTTTTCTTTAAGTCAATGCAATAAAAGCTTCAAAGCAAAGCACAATTTCCCCCTGCTTTATTCTGGCTCTTTATTTTGCACTCTAATGGCACCAGTAATCAAAAAAATCAGTGCGAGATGCCTTTTTTTGTCGGAGTACGGCACAGTTTGATGCAAATTACAGCCTACGCCAGGGCTCATGCTGGAAACGACAGCTTGATTGAGTAATAAAATTAGACTGGAGCTCATGTAAGTGTAGTGTCCATCAGTTATGCTCTAAATTGCTTTATATTGAAGTTTTTCGGCCTAATTTGTTTTTGTGATAAAACTTTATTACATCTTTTTATTGCAGCCATTTCAAATCAGATCACTGCAAAACAAAGTTTCTGTGTCAGAAACTTTGATTTAGAAACAGCACATGCCTCTGAAAACACAGTTGTGTTGGTACAGTCAGATCAATGTATGTTTTCCTCCAGGCAGCGTTCACTCTGAGTGGATGGGCTGAATGATTTTTGCCATCACACCCCCACAAGATCAATAATCACTCCTCCTCCTGCCTCGCTCATCACCACAGTGGCTGTGGGATTATTTTTCACTCCTGATTATCAGGCGAGCTGCAGTCGCTGCTGCTGGGTCGAGTTTAGGTTAATTGAGAAGTGGAAAGAACGGTGATGGAGTGTGTGCGTGTGTAATTCTGATTGTATGCAGCCTATTTACAAAACAATGTGGCAGCGTGCTGTACCATTGTGGTGATGTGTCGTGTCAGACAACCAAAATAATGACAAACTCATATTTTACATTTAAGTACTAATAAACAAATATTTTTTTAAAGCCGTAACTGATATAAATATACACATAGGCAAAACAAAACTGAAATCCAACATAATTACATAATAACACATATATATATATAAACACCAAACACATGGAATGGAGGCTTATCACCATAAATACAGCTAAAGCTACTTGGACTTTGTCACACATTTACATTGTACAGATATTTTACTGTAGTGATTTCTGTGATTTTTGCCTCCAAACGGTGTGCGATGGATGACCATCCAGTTAAAGCTACACCTCTGCCTCTGCTTAGTAAGCAAGAAAAATGCAACATGAAATAAGCGGAACATAAACAGAACTGTATGTATGCATGTATACTGTGGTATCGTCGCCTCTTTTGCTGGACATATTTAACAGAATAATTGATCTTCTTCTGCTGTTTACTACAGATGCATGCTAATGCTATGTAGCTGATGACGGTGCATTCACAGCTAACTTGTGTCACTGCTGATGATAGCTAATGGCATTGCTAATCTGCGTCACAGCTGATGATGTTGATAGTTTGTGTCGCAAGTGATGACATTGCTAACTTGGGTCACTACAGATGACATAGCTAATGGCACTGCTAACTTGCATTACTGCTAATGACGTAGCTAATGGCACTGCTAACTTACATCACTGCTAATGACGTAGATAATGGCATCGCTAACTTGTGTCACAGCTGATGATGTTGCTAACTTGTGTCACAGCTGATGATGAGGCTAACTTGTGTCACAGCTTATGTTGCTGACTTGCGTCACTGCTAATGACGTAGATAATGGCATCACTAACTTGTGTCACAGCTTATGTTGCTGACTTGCGTCACTGCTAATGATGTAGATAATGGCATCGCTAACTTGCGTCACTGATGTACCTAATGGCACTGATAGCTTACATTACTCCTAATGACGTAGCTAATGGCATAGCTAACTTGTGTCACAGCTAATGATGTCACTAACTTGTGTCACAGCTTATGTTGCTGACTTGCGTCACTGCTAATGACATAGCTAATGGCATGGCTAACTTGTGTCACAGCTGATGATGTCACTAACTTGTGTCACAGCTGATGCTGCTGACTTGCGCCACTACTAATGACGTAGCTAATGGCATTGCTAACTTGTGTCACAGCTGATGATGTCACTAACTTGTGTCACAGCTGATGTTGCTAACTTACGTCACTGCTAATGACGTAGCTAATGGCATTGCTAACTTGTATCACAGCTGACGATGTCGCTAACTTGTGTCACAGCTGATGTTGCTATCTTACGTCACTACTAATGGCGTAGCTAATGGCATTGCTAACTTGTGTCACAGCTGATGTTGCTATCTTACGTCACTACTAATGGCGTAGCTAATGGCACTGCTAACTTGTGTCACAGCTGATGTTGCTATCTTACGTCACTACTAATGACGTAGCTTAAAACATTGCTAAATTGCATCCAAGTCGGTGATGTTGCTAACTTGTGTCACAGATGATCACTTGCATCGTAGCCTGTGGTTCAGCAGGTGTCAGTATTGTACAGTCTATTTTCATCATATTTCATGTCTTAGCCAAGTTTATTTGATCCGTGTTGCACAATATGATTTGTCATGATCTGAGGCTGTAGAAACAATGGTCCATGTCCATTTTAGTATGTCATTTATCTGAAAACCAATCACGAGGCCCCTACATTTCCGATTGTGTGACATAAACTAACACGTCAATGAAAAACTTCCTGTCATGTGTGACGTTTCATCGTCTCTGAGCTGGAAGTTTGACAACAATCACACATAAGACCTGCCTCATGTTTTCCTTGCAGGCATGTGGGAGAACCTACAGTTGCTTGGAGGAAAATGAAAAACATGACATGTGTTTGGTTTGTATAAGTTCTGGGTTACTGGGTTACTACAGTGCAACACGATGAAAAACATGCTGTACTCATGCTCACACTCCTGAACTCCACTGTCACCTAGCAACCGAGCGGCAGCCTGACATGCTACTAATTACTATCACAGATATTTTACAAAACAAAACAAAAAAAAAAAAAGCCATTTATTTAACGTGTTCCAGTGTTTGCAAAACATTCCTCTCTGAGCAACAAATTATTTAATACTCTACAGTTCTAGGTTCTATTGGATTCATCTCTCTTGTGGACTGTCCTTTTCCACACGGTGGGTGGACGGAGCCTTTGTTCTGTCTCGCAGTGTCCAGGGTCACTACCCGTCACCTACCCTTCCAATGGATGAACCTGCATCTGAGAACAGCACAGTGCTGCGTCCCCTACACATCACCATTGATGTTATTACCAGCTAAGGTTACAGTTATTGCAACCATCTGTCCCTCCATTAGCTTCTGTCACATACTCTACATTTTCACATTCTATATTCATATATTTATGATGTTGGACTATAGAAATAAAGTTGACTAGACTTGACTTGACTTGTGATGAATCATGGGATACATTTGGTTATAAAGGGTTCATGGCTCAGATCGTTTTTTTGATTGGGGATGAGACAGACAAAAAGCCTGCAGAGTTCTGGCAAAAGAATGTCTGATGAAACAAATGAAAGAAAGATGAAGTTGTACCATAATGATGGGAAGAGAAAAGTGTGGAGAAGGAAAGGAACAGCTCATGATCCAAAGCATAGTCCATCATCAGTGTTATGGCATTGGCTGCCAGTGGACCAGGACCAAGTATTAAAACAAACTTTACATTTATAATGATTTGAGTTTGTCCTATTAACAGTAATGTATTAAAAAAACCAAACACTTATATTTCCTCAATGGTTTGTGCGATTACTTTTGTTCACTCCCTCAAATTAAAGCAAAACAACATACAGTTCCTACAGTAACTGTATGTTGTTTTGTTTTTTTTTCCTTTCTCTTTTCTCTCTATATGTAAAAAGAGACTATTCTTGTAAAAATGTTCTGATCTCCATAATCTCCATTACCTAATCCCACAGTCCAGTACTTTATATATAAAGCGAGCGCACAGGGTTTAGAATACGAGAGACAGTTTAAACACCTTTCAAAACAAGAGCCTTCACATACATAATCCATAAGGTCATAGATGTGGCTGGGAGCATGCTGAAGGATTCTATGATTGCTTTTTTTTTTTTAAAACGGCCATTACTTCACTGTCATTGCCCTCCATCTCCCCTCTTCAGATCAATGCCACAGCTTAACAGAACGTATTTCAAAATCCAGCCTGGTTGAAAATCCTCACGGCAAAGTCCCGCCTCTTTGCAAAAAAAAAAAAAAAAGGAAAAACTCTGGGCTGCCACAAGTCAAGCCACAAGTATACGGCAGCGTCCCCCTAATCACTGCAATGTGAGTCACAGCTGATTGAATTGATCCCCTGGAGGAGAGTCAATCCTGAGTCAGTGAAGCTAACGCGGGCGGCGAGTCCTGACTAATGCCTCGGCTTGGATGCAGCACAGCTGTCTAATTCACTGCCACAGAAACATAATGATCCCTCGCCCCCTTTTAAAGAAGCACGACAGTGAGGCTGAGCGCACGCACACACACACACACACACACACACACACACACGTGCACGCGCACAGAGCGAGTAAAGGAAATGAGTGGCTCTCTTTCTTCTTTAACTGGACTGTTTGTCAGTGTTTCTTTGTTGCCCTCCTCATGCGTGCGTGTGTGACAATCTGCCGTGAAGTGAAATCGAGGGGGAGACTGCGACAAATTCATATTCAGCCCCTGCAGCAGCAGCAGCAGCAGCAGCAGCAGCAGCAGCAGCATTTCACTCCCGTCGATCCCTCATCCCTCCGCCGTCATATCTGTCCAATCACTTGTCTAAAGAGTTTGGCGGGAAAATAAAGGACAGCCTCTTCGACGTGGGATGATTAAGAGACTGGACCAAGAAGAAGAAGAAAAGAAGAAGAAGAAGGTCGCGTTGGGGTGAAAACCACGTGCTGATATGCACACACGCACACACGGCCTTGTGTGTGTAACAAGCATTATCACATCACGTTAGATGTGTTTATTCGTCTGTTGCTATGAGACCAAGAGCGTTTGTTGAGGGCGGTTTTATATAAAAGTGGTTTTGGCTTCAAAAGTCTGTCTAAGGAGATGAAATCACGACTGAAGAGGATGCGGACTGTCACAAGCTCCAGGCCACAGGACGCAAACTGCTAAAAACCCCGTGACCCAGTTTGAAGTTCCTCTAAACCAACAGTGCATGTCAATACGACAACAGATTCAGATTCAGGTTTATGGTAACGTGTGTTTTTAAAGAAAGAGGAAAACAAAACAAAAAAAATGGGAAGAATTCTACACCACGAGGAAATATGTTTTTTTAAGTTTGAAAAACGTCACTTGAAACTGAATGTATTACAAAAAAAATTCAAGCATTTCTTCTCTCTTCTTCTTGTCTCAAATTAAATTCTTGTGCCAAAACCAATCGAGCACAGATGGAAAGAATTGTAGAATCCGGTCTCCGTGCCTCGTGGCACAGAATTCTTCCCATATGTTTCCGTTAAAGTTGCTTTCAAGGAAGCAATGAAGTACAATTAGTTTGCTGAGGGAGCGTTTGCTTGTATACAGCAGCAGAGCACAGGTGGGCGGGGACAAGAAACATTTATCCCATCAAGCTGCTTGAAGGCCGGGGTTTTTTTTTGAGCAGGAGAATTTGCTCCTCCTTTAGTCAGACTCTAACCTGTTCCATCCAACAATCACTTCCTGTGTGCAGCAAGGGATTGCTGCTGGGTGGCATGAGATCTAAACATGGATATCCATTTTTTTTTTCCCCCTCTCATCCAATAAAACATAACAATTTGAAAATAACAAGCGGTTCACAAAATTGCTTGACTTACATTTGCATTTTTCTCCCCCCTGTTGTGGTTTTAAATGTTGTCAATAAAAATACTCTTTAAAAACAAAAGCTTTGCCAGTTTCAGATCAATGTATCTTTATGTAAACCTTTGGATGAAACAGCAACGTTTGAGTGCATTTAGTAGCAAAAACGTTACACAAGTAATAATTGGCCCAATTAGTTAAAGAATAATTGGCCTGATTATTAAAGAAAGGAATAAAAATGTGGTTTAAAGTAGCCCTTTATGCCTGAGCAGGTGTTGGACGACCTGTCTGTGGACATTTAAGTCACAATCATGAGAAAGTGTGGACAGGCTGAGATATAATATCAGAGAAAAGGGCTTAACACACACCTACTGTAAACACACACACACACAGCCGTGACCTCTCCACTTCACCCCGCTGATGACGGTGAGGAATCCTGACAGCTCGGACACAGCAGCGGGCCACAGCGTGGACACAGAGGAATTCTGGGAAATGACCAGATTCAGCTAAAACTCAATGTGAGCCGAGATACATTAAGATTCATTTTTGCCACACTGGCTTTCAGTTTCATGTGTTCATTTACATGATGCAGCTGTAATGTGGTGGTTTGTTGATGATGATTACAGGCTTTTTTCCTCTCTCCTGACAACATTTCACTTATTTCAGGGTTTGAAAGCTTAAAATAAATACAGCAATATAATATAATATAAACACCTGTCACATATTTTTTTTGTACTTTCTTTTTTTTTAATTAGTAAACAACAAATAAGAGAGTGACAGGAGAAACAAATTCAAACTTCAGTCAATCAATGCCATCATATATTTTACAGCTCTCACAATGAAAGGGTCAAGACAAGGTTGCAATTTTGTAATAAATTGTGATAAAATGCACACACACAGTGACATGATAATGGTGATAAATTGAACACACAGTGACATGATAATGGTGATAACATGCACACACACACAGACACACAGTGGCATGATAATGGTGATAAATTGAACACACAGTGACATGATAATGGTGATAAATGCACACACACAGTGACATGATAATGGTGATAACATGCACACACGCAGTGACATAATAATGGTGATAAAATGCACACACACAGTGACATGATAATGGTGATAAAATGCACACACACAGTGACATGATAATGGTGATAACATGCACACACGCAGTGACATGATAGTGGTGATAAAATACACACACACACACACACACACACACACACACACACAGTGACATGATAATGGTGATAAATTGCACACACAGTGACATGATAATGGTGATTAAATGCACACACACAGTGACATGATAGTGGTGATAAAATGCACACACACAGTGACATGATAATGGTGATAAAATGCACACACACACACAGTGACATGATAATGGTGATAACATGCACACACACAGTGACATGCACATACACAGTGACATGATAATGGTGATAACATGCACACACACAGTGACATGATAATGGTGATAACATGCACACACGCAGTGACATGATAATGGTGATAAAATGCACACACGCAGTGACATGATAATGGTGAAAAAATGCACACACACACACACAGTGACATGATAATGGTGATAACATGCACACACGCAGTGACATGATAATGGTGAATTTCCATTATCAGGTTCACCATGAATGGGGAAAATTCCTGTGAGTTCCCAAAAAAAAAAAAAAAAAAAAAAGACTGCCAACATACAGTCTTAGTGTTTATTTACAAGTGCCACAAGGGGGAGCCTGCATGATTTCATGATTTAAAATTAACTTGTTTTTCCCTGTAAAAGTGTAAAGTGTAGCAGAAAATGGTGGAAAATAGCAGTTGATGTTTCCCAAAATTGTTTTAATGTCGTTAAAGCAGAGCTGTGCAGGATTTTTTATCCTCTTTAACAGCTTCAGCGTCATTGTGATGGTTTAATGTCTTGTTGCAGGGAGACTGGGGGCTGTCCACACTGCCCCCTACTGTCCGACCTGCTGGTGCCACCTTAGTAACCATGAAGTGGAATGACAATGGATGGATGGATGGATGGATGGATGATGGATGGATGGATGGACAGAGGGATGAGTGGAACAACTGATGGATGGATGGATGATGACAGATGGATGGGCGGACAGATGGATGCATGGATGGATGAATGGATGGATGCATGGATGGATGGATGGATGGATGGATGCATGGATGGATGAATGGATGGATGCATGGATGGATGGATGGATGGATGGATGCATGGATGGATGCATGGATGGATGTTTACAGTGGTGTCAAACAATTGTTGGGGAAACTCCATGTAAAGCCAAAAAGTGACCAGAATGTCAAAGTTCCACTTTAATTTGGTACTTTTTTGTGTTTTTCCTGTATCAATTTAATGCCATAAAAGAGCCAAGAAACTGTCAAATAATAGTTGGGAGTGAATTAATCAACAACTAAATAATCATTGCGGCGCTGCTCTAAGAAAATGGGACAGAAGAGGTAGACGTTCATCGTAGAGAGTTGAAAAAGCTTCAGCAGCCAAAATACTTTGTAAAGAACACAGCTCAAAAACTTCTTGCAACTGTTAGTTTGACTTCCCTCCATGACTTTGACCACTGACCCTCAAAAAGGCAGCCATCCAACAATATCTGACTGATTAACTCAAAAACCCAGTGTCACGTCCAACATGGGGAAATTCTGGTGAACCCTCGTCCTTCACCGGGAAAAAAAAAAAAAACAAGACAGCAAACGTGTAAGACGAGCACATGCAGCAGCTCTGAATTATTCAGGCAGAGTTTTAAAGATGTTTCACTTCCCTGAGCGGCAACACTGAAGCCTTACATAACTTTGTTTACAAGCGGTGGAGCTGCAACACAAGGGAGCACGGGTAAACCGTGACCTGAGGTCGGCATCAATAATAAGAATGATACTGAAACCGGCCGTGCAGTTAGCAGTGATTAACCAAAAAAAAAAAGTCCATTAATATTAGATAAAGAGCAAAGCACGTTAATGTGAACAGGGAATATTTAATCTGAACACATTCGCCTCATCGTATCATTTATAGCAGCCGCTCCTGTGTGTTCTGACATTCATTTATTCAACAGCATTTAAAAGCAACAGCAGCAGCCAACAACATCCATCCGGCTAAATCATATTCAGTCTAAATGGAATTGAATGTCTGGCTGAATCTGTTTTTTTTTTTTAAACCAGAACCCTGCGTCTGACTGACTGACCTGAGTCAGACACACTCCATTAGCTAATTATATCCCTTTAAATGACAAACGCAGGAGTCAGAGGGCAGCACCCACGTGAATACTAAAAGGATTTTTACCATGAGGTTAGGAGTCCAGATTTATTTTGTAAGCTATTGCAAAAATAAACAAGAGAAGAGAGAAAGAAAAGGGAGTATATGTTATTCAAATGAGATTAAAGATTAACTCTTAACTTAACTTAAAGGGTTCACTTAAAGAATTCTGTATTTTGGGACCATGTTAACAGCTTAGTCCAGCTGTTAGACAGACTTCCGTTTTGACAGTTTTTATAAAAGTCCATTCAGAAACTGTGCACTTTTAGCTCTTGTGGAAGCAGGAGCTGCAGGTCTGCTGCTGCCTCGTGTCATATGTTGGTGACACTCGTATAAATATGAGCAAAGGATTTCATACACACAGTTTCACTAAAATAACACATTTAAAATGTTGTGATACAAGCAGCAGTCGATCAACAACCCCTCGGTGCCATTGTGTAAAATGATTGATTTTCTCGATGGACTTTGGTGCAGCAGAGTGAGACAAACAAAGGCTGCCTAACAGCAAGATAAAGCAGCAATCCTATTCCTAAAAATATTTCAGACTTAAGCTGACTGAGGCTAAAAACTTCCTATAACATGGTCATTATAGCATTGTTAAAACTAATCCAACTGTGCTTTAAGACTTTTGCACAGCACTGTAATTCTCCAGGTCAGTGTAATGTAACCTATGGCGACGCGAGAAGGCGAACAGTGCGAGACTGTTGCTTTATTTATGGTGGCTCGGGCTGTAGTGTCTTTAGAGATGTGATTTATCACCTCCTACAGCTTCTCTGTACGTCAGCTCATGTGGAGAACTCACTCTTTTTCTGCTTCTCCTTTTATTTCCACTTCCATTACAACCTGTGCTTCCGCGCTAAAACGTTTTTTTTTTATATGAATACTAGGCAGACTGTATTTGAAAAAGTTTTATTATTTCCAGGGTATGAGGAAAACTTTGTGTTTTGTTGGTGTTTAGCCATAATGAAGTATAACCATTAGAGTGAACTGTGTTTCAGCTCAAGCACAATAAAAACAACCCCTCGGCTCTGCCCTCTAGAGGAAGTATTGTGTAAATGTCCAACCCAAGGCAAAAGACGTACATAGTTATGCGATAAAGTTTGGGACGGACATAAAAATGGACAAAAAAATGGAGCATTAATGGACCAGAACAGGACAATTTGTTCACTAAAAAAAAATAAAGATATTCTCTTTTGAATATATTGCACTAAAAAGTGTCGCGTGGTCACAAGTTAGTGAAGGGAAGATGAATTTGCCAGCAGATGTGGAGGGAGGTTGAAGGCTGTCTGCCTTCTCGTCTGTGACAAGAGCAAACACTGACAAAGTGATAATTGCGCTGTTATAAAGAGACCCTCACTGTGATGAATGGCTGTGCTGCTCTCATCCTGTTAATTTAAGACGTTTGTGTGCCTGATACAGGGCTCGGTGCCCAACACTCGCAACTAAAATTTACTCCCATCCATCTGCCGGTGGCAGGTAAACTGAGAAGTCTTTCATCCATATGCATTTTTACTGTTTGTTCTCGGTGTAAAGTTAGGTGTTTACTGGATTTAGGCTTCCAGGTTTGCACCACCATATAATCACTTGTATCCCGCAGTCTCGTGCAACTGTGGTCTTTCAGATTTTAGGAAAAACATTTCGGCCACCCAGCCATTTAGTAACCCCATGTTTTTCACCGAAACCAATTTTAGCTCACACTTACAGTGCAGAGCCTGAAATGTGCTGGAGGATGCAGTGAAGCAAACACATGCTGGAAGAGCATCATCCAGATTAGAGGCTATAGACAGAATCTAACTGGCAAAATTTAAGCGGCAGAGATGAATTATGTTTCACATGACTGAAACTACGGCACCATAATCCATATTCTATGCTCAAAAGTCGATATTTATTTCCAATATTTCCTGCAAAAGCTCCTTTTTTTTTGAAAAATATATGATCATAGAAAGAGAAAAGAGACCGTTATCACTATTTATTTGCAGGTTTGTCCTATTTTATTGCGCAATTATGAATATTTTTCCGGATCAACTCACAACTGAGGACATCGCTGTTCAGACGACAGTGACTCGATTTGTCCTTGTTCATGTTTTCAGCTCTGAAGGGAGGATGACAGGAGGACGCTGTGGAATTCTACATTGGAAAATGGGTATTTGCCAATACCCATTTGAACACCCAGTTGAAATAAAATGCAGGTGGCACTTGCAGCATCCAGGATCATCGTCCACATGATGAAAATACCATGTACAGTAGAAACGAGAGTGTTGTTGATTCCGTAGTAATCCTGGTTATTACCAGTCAATTTAATGTAAATCCTAATTAGTTATCAGTGAGCTGACACCAACACGATAACCGCAAACTGCTTCCATGTGCTCTCACGGGGGCAGAGGTCGTGTGCCGCTGAGCACAACTGAAAGTTTTCTCTTCTCCATTGCCAGTATTAAACTACAGCAAAAACAAACAAAGGGTTACAAGGGAGGAGATTAAAAGAGAAACATCTCTGGGAAAATATGACAAGCGCATGAGATTATTTAAAGCAGCAGCGTCACTGAGGCTTGAACGCGAAATGACTTAACCTCCAGGGAGAGCAACGCTTCAGTGGACTAACGAGAGAGGACGGCGATGAGGAAGAAAACACCTGCTAATGAGATGTCACACTCTCTAAACTGTTCAGGGAACAAAACCTTAAGAATTAAAGGAATCAGCTACAACCGAGTAAATGACACAATACAATTCCTTACCCTAACTAAATGTAATCCTCAACTCAAACCTTATTTCACCCTAAAACCGAGCGTTTTTAAGGTGTGACAGAGCATGAGGACACAATGTCCTCACTTCCTGTGGCGTAGGTTTTTTGGTCCTGACAAAGATGTGCGTAAAGGACAGGCACATTCCTGTGCAAACTCACAGTGACCTTATTCTGACCTTAACCACTGAAACCTAACATCGAGCTGAGACGAACCCTGATGTAACGCAAACTCTAACCCTGAAACCAAGGATTCGAACCAGTTCAGGGAACAAAAACAAACTTTGTATTTTTTAATGTTCTAGAACAGAATCGTTTATTTAGAGTAATGGTAACCGGCTAATACCAGTGTTTTTTTTTATCTTACTTGATTATTTTCTGTTTACACTTCCTGTCATTCGCTCAATGCGTGAGAGACGTTTCACCCTCAGGCAACCAGAAGGTCTATGTGGTGGTCTACCAGTCTTGATTAACCATAAGAGGTAAACATTGTGGTCTACCAATTTTAAAAAATGTTTGTTTTAGACACGATTATTTGATCTGTTTGTGAGGAACATTAAAGCCAATGTAAACAGCTTTAACATTCAACAGCCTGATTTGAACTGACTAATAGCTTTAATAGCCAATTTAAATTGCCCCAAAGCTCGTTTATGTCCCAAAGCTAACGGAACATTATTCCGGGTGGAACCTAAAACCGGAAACGGTAAAATACTGTTTCTGTTTGGAACAAAAAATATGTGGAAAAATATTTTGGTTAAAGCTCTGCCTGAAACCAAGTTTGGACCCCGGAAAAACCTGTTTAAAGTTGTGAAAACCAGATAAAATGTCCTCAGTTTTTATGGTTGGTAAATTTGTGGTCCTCACAAATGCATACATACAAGTACACACACACACACACACACAGGTTTGCCCAGCTGTTCTTCTTAGAACACTGAAGTGCCCCAAACAAAGTGTTAACCCTAACTAGTTAATGTCTAACCCTAACTATAACCTAATCAGAATTCAAACCTTAGTCCAAAACTTTATCAGGTCCTCATAAATTAGGTCTGCCTCATTAGAACCAGGTTTTGGTCTCCATGAGGACTACTGGTCCTGACAAGGTCAATGTTTATGTCAGAAGAGGTCCTAAGGACCTACCACAACAAAATCCACTGCTGGCCTAATCCTAACCCTAATCTCACCCTCATCATACATTATGTCTTAAAATGTAATGATTTATCTTATGGGGACTTGATTTTTTGTCCCCATGATGTGACTGTGAAAACAGATTTAGGTCCCACCACCAACACCAACATCACGAAGAGAAAAGGCCTCCTCTCGTCTCATACAACACACCAGCAGAAACACCATGTTTGCTTTTCATCCCGCCAACTTCGGATCAGTGAAACGCACTCAGAACATCCACTGGCTGAAATACAGTTGGAAAATGATTCAGATTCCAATTTCACAACCTGTTAGGCTGCAGCACTGAGCTCTTCTCATGCTTGGAAAATGTCCCGAACCATTACGCTGCAAGTTAGGAGCGAAAACCACAACAAAGCTCAGCGTTAAATAAGCGACAGATGAAAGCTTACCTGCAGGGGGCAGCAGGGAGATCACGTCCCAATGGGCATGAGGAGAAAACAGAGGAGACGGGATTATGTCAGATGGGACAAAGTCATAATTCTAATCTCAAATAAAAGACACTGAGAACACAGCTTTGTGTTATAAGATGAGGCTTAAATTATAGCTTCAGATTTAAAAGCAGATGGAAGATAAAGTAACTCAGTTTTTAATGATATTCTAAAACACTGGTTCTCAAACTGTGGTCCGTGCACCACCAGTGGCACGTGAGCTTCCTCTGTTGGTTGAAAATCAGAACTACTGTTCTACTGTATAAACCAAGGTATGTAACAAAATTAATTCACCCTATCTCTCACTCCATCTTAATCTAATCTCACTTTACCAGTGTCTAAAGTATATGTGAGGAAGAGGAGGATGATGAAAGAGCAGATTATCTTATTGGGAATAAATCTGCCCCCTGTTGCTGACTTTGCTCGACCTATTTACACCCCTGTATTTTAACATTGGTGGTAATGGTGTTACTTTGAGAGCTCAGTATTCTCTCAGGTGGTTCTCGGTACAAAAGGTTTGAGATCCCACAAGAATTTTACTGTAAAATGTCTCGTAATTTCTCTGAAAAACAGATTTAATAACATTGGTGCCAGGAAAAGGTATCGTTCAGGAATAGACTCCAGATATCAAAGAGTTTTAGTCCACAATCAGCCCAACGTGACCAACAATTTAGAAATCACTGTTGTGTTCGCAGGGGTGAGTGTGTGTGAATAAGTGCATGCGTGTGCTCTTAAATAATGTTGTTAATGCATCTTATTTGTTAAGTATGTTAGTAAAATGTTGAGCTAATCTCTCCAATCCAATCCCTATTCAAAAAGCACTTTAAAAACAACAACAGCGCAAATAAAGTGCTGTACATTAGAGAAAAATAAAATACTGAAAAATACAACCTAAAAGACGTAAAAAACCAACAAGATAGACAAAACAATAAAACGCCGTCGCGTATGCATATGTACACACACATATACAGCTGTACAGCAAGTGACACCGTCTCTCCTTAGACCCTCACATCGACTTATGAAAAACACTTTCCCTATAAAAGGAAAAACACAGGGAAAAACCTCAGGAAGAGCCACAGAGGAGGGATCCCTCTTCCAGGACAGACAGAAATGGACCCTATACATATACAGTATACAGTACTGTGCATAAGTCTTAGGCCACCATTAGATTTGTTGTTTTAGCTATAAAAGTACTGTACAATTATTTCTCCATCACTTTATTGGAACACATCCTGAAAATATGGAGAAACACATATGCAGTTTGAAAATAACATCTTTTTCAACAAAAATGCTTGTATAATATCGAATATTTAGTGTGAGCTACATTTCCACTTGAACAATAACACAACCATGGCTCTTTAAAACCTGGAATGGAACCCTAATGTTATTGGTCAAACCTGTGTTTCTCCTACTATTTCATGCCAACAAATAGCTGCTGTGAAAAAGGTCTATTATACCTGGTTTACTCCAGACATGTTGGAGCATCACATACACATGTTGCACAAGTTCAACTCACTGACAGGTTGATCATATAGTAGAAGACTGACTTTTAGTCACATCTTTTCAATCTAAACAACAGAGCTGCTGGTGGACTAAGACTAATGCACAGTACTGTATACACACATGCATACACAAATAAAAACTGGTAAAATCAATGTCTCATACTGGGTTGAAAGCCAAAGAGTAAAAATGGGTTTTAAGAAGCTTCTTAAAAACGGACAGAGATTAAATTTGTTTGTTCAGCTTTCAATACAGATGCTCTAAAACTGGCAGGATTAAAAGAAATTGTGATAAAAATCGAATTTTGGTAATATGAGGAAAATATATTGCGCTTTTTTAATTTTCTTATTTATTGTTGAGTCAAAGTTGATTGATTGATTCATTTTATATCGCATATTTTTCTTATTTTAAGAATTGTGCAGAAGTTGCAAAATACTTTTGTTTTACTTTTGTTCATATATATATATATATATGAAAATGAGCCAAGTGAACTTTGAACCTGTTTCCAAATTTCACAAATTTATACTTATATACTATATATAAAAACATTTTCATCAGATTAGCTATATAAGTATATAAGACACTCCATTTGCACATTCTTATGGTCTCTGTATGTACATTTTAACACATAGGGGGAAAAAAGCAGCCTACATACTCTACGTTCTAAGGGTTAATGAGCAATTTGACAGAAAAGGGGGTAAAGGAGAGAACATTGCCGAGGAATTGTCAGGAGGGGAGGGAGGAGGCGGTGAGGGCATGTCAGCCTTTGGAAATTCTTGGTGCTGCTGTGCCGATGTGAACAGACGATGGATGTCAGACTGTCAGGAGTGAAGCATGCAGGAAAAAAAAAAAATAAAAAAAATCCCTTCCTCTATATTACCCGCAACCAATTATCCAACAAAAAAATGACATTTGCTCGACTCCCCGCAGATGCAGAACGTAGCCAAGGAGACAGGCTGAGAGGAGACCTGCATACTAAGGCAAAATAAATAAATAAATAAATATGGCAACATGGAAGAAGAACCTTAATAAAGCAGAAGGTCAAAGATTTACTTGTCCTAAGTGCGTCGTAGGAGGTCCAACTGAATCAGGAGGACGGAAAACAGAAGAAGAAAAACTGTCGACACGCGTTGGATTTTATTCTCGACCCACTTCAACTGACGCAACGAGGCGTTCAAGTATTCTGCTCGCCTCTCCTCTAAATTAGAAACTGAACCAAAGAGACGGAGCAAGGACAAAAAAAAACATCATAGCTACTTTTGCCGCTTTGATGTTTTCACGCCGCTTTACAGAAGAATGAACGTCGCACACCAAATGTCGACGTTCACCACCTCATAATAACGGAACACGGGAAATGTCAGGAATTGTCTGTTACAATATATTTGTCCCTGAAGAAGAAAAGCTTCGATCGAAGTTCAAATTTTGGGGGATTGAAGTGAACAGTTTGTCAAGAAGAAATGGTTAAAACCATACAATACAAGATTTCATGGCCCGTGATAATGAAAATATCATTATATGTTCATTCTGTGATAATGAAAAACAATAATTTAATTGCACGCACACGTTTGGTTGTTTAACTTTCCTAATGAAAAATCACACAATGTCACATTTAGGGGTTTATTGGCAAATATTTAGCATAATACCCATAAGTAAGTTTATCTATGTGTATAATCACTTTCATTTCTACAAAATGGCCCTAAAGTTTAGTATGCTAGCTAAGAAGAACAAAGTGGTATGCACAGGCCACCGTAGTTCCCTGTCACGGAAGGGGTGTGTGCTGTCTCAGTCCAGTCAGAGCTCTTGGACAAATCTATTTTGGTCTGGTTTCCTTGGGCAAAGTCATGATCACTTTAAAATTAGCAACATTTGCTACAAAGTTGGCCATTAGAGACTAACTTCCCAAAAAACCCACCAATGGTAAGGCACGACCTCCATCAAGCAAATCTTCCCCGTACCCTTTTTAAATTAAAATGGAAAATTGAGTTGCCATTTCAATTTTTCATTTTTCTGGCATACTCGGCAAATGGGGAATTGGATTATTTATTTTATTTTTTACATTTTTTTTAGATTTTTTAGGCATGATTTTTTTGCCATGGAAAATGCCTTTATAGAAAAAGTATAAATTTGAGTCATTATTGTTATTTTTCATTTCAATGTCGTGATTGGACTGGACCATTGTCAATGGCGATTTGAATTCTAATCTGGCAGTCTCTCAGAGCATGCGACATGGATGCCGTGGAGCAACAATTCAGCCTCCACCACCCTTCGCCAAACGTCTTACAATGTCAGGCCGAGACATCTGTAATCGTGACACGCTGTGCCCCTTGGTGTAGACTAAATTGAATATGGTGATGATAGTCCATGGCTGACGAGTTTACTTATTAGTTTGGTCCAGATTGGCTCAGGTTTGGTCTACCCGCCACGCAGTGATCATGAGATCACCCTACCCCACGCCACCCCATCCAAACCTGTCCAGTCCAGTCCAGGTACGACATTAAAATCCAAAAATACAGTTTACCTATTTCTTATAAAGGCATTTTCCATTGTAAAAGCATGCCTAAATCCAATTCCCCATTTGCCGAGTATATCAGAAAAAAAGAAAAATTGAAATGACAACTCAATTTTCCATTTGTGTCAGAAGGTGGAGTAAGTGGAACAATACACAGACCCCAAACTAATATATGGTCCAAAAGCACTGCTCCAGTCTCATTTGGTTCCCGACAAAGACAAATAAAACCATCTCTAAGTTCACTGTTGACCTTCACATCAACGTTTGTCAAATCACTCTTCTGGAGCTTTCAATCATCTCTTCATCGACACAGTGCGACTATCATGGAATTTCAGAGAACAGCTCCAGCCATGTGACCTTCATTCTGGACTCTTCCTGTGTGTGTGCTATATTTAATAATGTGTCACTTTGGTCACTTGCTCATGACTGATTTCTTGCGTCTGAACGCTTATCATGTAACAGGACACGAGTTTTGGTCCGAGGGCTTAATCTCCCTCTCTCTCGCCGAGTTGACTCTTTAAAACATGGATAACGTGAGAGAGCTAAACAAAGCTGAATTTGTCGTCCTCTTGATTAAACCCCAGGGCTCTGGCCCAACTGAGTGAGATAAGCAGCCGTTTGGCCTCCAGAGAAACCTGGAGTGTGTGTGTGTGTGTGTGTGTGTGTGTGTAGCTGGTATTCCTTATGTTGTGGGGACCTAAATCTGTTCACACACTCACATTATGGGGACTTGTCTTCCTTATGGGGACAAAAATCAAGTCCCCATAACGTAAATGACTCCATTTTAAGGTGAAGACATGTTTTAAAGTTAGGCTGAGGTTAGGGTTAGGTTAAGGTCAGGGTCAGGGTTAGGGTTAGGACACTAGTAATTATGGTTAAGGTTAGAGTAAGTCTCCAGGAAATGAATGAAAGTCAATGCAATGTCCTCTGAAGTCATGGAAACCAGTGTGTGTGTGTGTGTGTGTGTGTGTGTGTGTGTGTGTGTGTGTGTGTGTGTGTGTGTGTGTGTGTCATCTTTCTCTCTGTACTTTTTTCAAAAACCAAAAGAATGACAGCGTGACCTCAGCGAACCCTACAAGCTGACAACATGACTCACACTCGCCGCTGATGACTGAATTTGGCAGATTTCCCCCTCAAACTGTGTAAATACCTTCAGACAACCTCGACTCTGCAGTCGAGTGGTTAACTGGAGCAGTGACGACGGCGACATCTTTCCCTTTGAATCAGTACCGTCGGCATAACAAGAATGTATCCAGGGAGGGTTCGGAATACGGCGGATTTATGCTGATTATTAGCGGCAGAGGAGGAGAGAAATTATGTTTGCCCTCCGTCTCCCCTAATTGGAAAGTCTTTAAATGGCCAGTAAAGCCAAATTAGAAAAACAAGTTAAGCCTAAAATATAATGTCACTCTGTGACTAAAGCTTTTTTCTGAAGAAGATTGTGATATTTGGTTATAAGGAGGGCAATACACTCTAAAACACTTTGTGGTAGACCATTGAAAAGAATTGTCATTAGCAGGAGGCAAAACTCTGCATATCATTGACAGTTTTAAGGCCCTTACCTAAGGTACACATAAAAAAAGTTTATTCTGATGCCATAAAAAAACCAAATAACTTTAATTTTTAGCACTTATGAGACAGTTTCATAGTTGCACATACCCTTTTTGTAGAGACTACTTGCAAACCCTATGCATTTACACCACCAATCCACTAGTGGGCGATGAGTTTCATGTTTTTCTTCCACCTTATCACGCCAAAACAAGACAACTGCCTTCTCTACGCCTTTGTTTCTTTGTGACATGAAAAGAGTCGTACTCGTCGTACAGTTCCTCCTAATTTTAATTCATGCTTTGTTAAATTCAACTGTGCGGGGTGGGGGGGGCAATGCCACCAGATGAACCAATAACAGGTTTGCAATCTGCATCACTGCGACGCATATTTAAATTGTATAAAAGTGATACAATCAAGATCAGACATGTGTCCACCCTCAGTGACTGCCACAGTATGGGATACCACATACTGTGGCATATTATTTTTATCACATACTGTATAAATTTAAATGAATATGTTTTTTTTAACCTGGTTTGATTTGCTTACCTGGATTTTGTATTTTTGCAGTTTATTTCTTTTATTTTTAAGAAAATATCACCAGCATGTAAAGGCTCCTCATTTTGTTTACTCCTACCACACAGAAAAAAAAACCAAGGCCATACAAGTGTCTGGAACTGTGGCTGCTGTTATCGGGTTTGTTAGCTGGATTTCACCAGATATAAAGGGATGCTGCCTCAGTTTGAGGCCGGCAGTGACTTCATGGGTCCTGGATCCTGACTGGCCCATGTTTCTGGGCTGCTCCCTCACTCAGCTGAGCATTGACTCATAGAGAGGCACTCTACCATCAAATATGAAGTCCAGTCTTTGGCACAGGAAACTACAAGATTTTCATGCGTTGCTGACAGCTAACGCTAATCACAGTCTCTGACGGCAAATGTAGGAGAATCTAAAACACTTTATGAGGGGGCCAGAACTACATTGGGTTCGGTTAAATACTTTTAACGGACCAAATTATGTGAATTCTTGGAAAAGCTGTTAGGGAGGAGCACTTCTTGGACTTCTTGCTCCTATAAACATAATCAAAATGCCTTGAATGAATAAGGTCTCCTCACAGCAAGAAGGTTGCTGGTTCGTGTCCAGGTCTGGGCCTTTCTTAGTGCTGTCAGACAGCTAGTTCTGGCTCTGTTCTGGTCTCAGAACCTTGGTTATTTCTGGTAAACCAGGCCACGTTCACACCGGTTTGAGAGGAATCAAAGTGGGAAGCAGACCGCAAGTTTTATTTCTCCATACTTCCTCTACCTTCCATCTGTCTTCACAACCCAGAACATGACACGCCAACCATGATGTCCACGAGAAAGAACTATTATTGTTTGGCTTGAAAGCACCAGCCAGGTTTCCTCCTGGTTCTCCACATGTCCAAAATCACGTTGGACACTCTAAATAGACCACAGGTGTGAGTGAATGGTACTTTGTCTCTAAAAGTTGCCCATGTGAGGGACTGGTGATGTCCTTTTAAACTATGGAAGCTAGGATTGGCACCCACAACCCTTGTGTGGATGACACAGCAGTAGACAATGGATGGATTAGAGGTCTTTAATAAACATCTACAAGAAAACTATTTGTCCTTTGGTTACTGACTCAGTCTTTTTGGAGAGCAATGACCTGGAATGCGAATTTGCACAGATTTCTTGATAGAGTTCTGTCTCAACCAATCAGTTCGGTTCAGAAAAGATCAAAAGATCAATGGCATTGACAATCACTTGTTTTATTTAATGTCTTGTTGCGTGTCATAATGGACGTCAACGGACAAAAGTGGGATGTGGAGTCAGTTGACAAATTAAATGTTTTTAAGCCTTCAACGACACATCTTTCCAGAAGGGATTCAGCAACCCACAAAAGCAAAGTGCAGCATGAATGAGGAATGAAGTAAGACAAGGTTCACTGCCTAGTGACAACAACACCAATGTATTTTCTATGGAAGTCAATCATGTGCCTTTTTTTCCCCAGGGAGGCAGCAACCAGTGGATGGTCTGTCATGTCTCTTAACCACAACACCACAAGAATGTAGGACTCTATAATCATCTAATTTGACACAACGACTCTCTTCACAGAGGAGAAATATATCTTGTAGTCTGGCCCCCCGTCATTATCTGCTACCACATAGTTGTGTTTATTGCCGTGATGTGTGATTTCTCACTGGTTCCATGGTAACGCATCTCCCCTTCACACCACCACCTCCAGGTTTTTACCTTCCACCTCCTCGCACACGCGGTCTACAGTGAAAACACAGCTCATGATGTCCGGGACGCAAACACTTTGGTGTTGCACTGGACACGTGCCATCGCTGCCAGTTGCCCAGAGGTAATAATGTCACATTTGCTCACATGGGACATTGATCACAGACATGTACACCAGCACTTGTTGGGTCAATGATACGGTCCAATTCAATTCAGCAGGGACAGGTTTGATTGCCAGCATGTCAGTCATTATTTCACCCAGATGTGCCATTGGCTCTTGACAGTCCATTAGACTTTGACCTCAACAGTCCCGTGTTGCAGAAGCACAACAGTTCACCCACCTGCAGGTTTTTATTCCAGCTCGATTTCTCTTCCGCCTCACTAGATATTTTAAATTCTAGCAATTATCTTGGCTTTGCTATGCATTGCAACCAATCCTATCTGCTCTTATCTGGAGTGATTTAAGAGCATTTTATTCTTATTGAACCAGCCAAGCAAACACTGCCTCTGCACACTTGACAGAGAAGGAGAGAAAGAGAAGTATTGACCTTCCTCAAATCAAAAAGTACTGCCTAAATCATTTGCAGGAGGTGGAATTCAATCAGTGCAGAGAGGGAAAAGGGAAAAAAAAGAAGTGGGACACGTCAGTTGAGAAATCGGTGTTTTAAACAGGGCTGCAGGTAACGAGCATTGAGTATCGATTATTCTAACAATTCAGACTGTAAATCAGTTCGGTTCACTTTATCGTCCCAAAGGGACACGTGTCTCGCAGCAGGTACACAGAGTAAAATAGAACAAGACGCACAAAAGACACAAAAAAGGGAAAAGTGCATACAGCAATGCAATATACAATGAATTAGTAGTACTTTCTGACAGATCATTTCCAGGATTGTTTGTGTCCAATAAGCAGTATTGTGAAAACTGAGCAAGCGTACTGAACTAGGAATAATATAATTTTAAGTACGATTGCATTTATCTTTATAGTCATAGACTTCACCTTCTGGATGACCCGTTGCTCGTAAGTGGTCAACGAGGATGACTGTGGACAGCCAGTCGCCTTCACCATTTGGCTTGGATTATTTTTGTCTCCGACACTGATGCCACGCAACAAAACTAATGTTAAGAACAGTTTCTACAAAAGATTTGTAAAACAAAGGCAACATAACCTTGTCCACATTAGACAAGTTTAACCTCCCAAGGAAGCATAAACGTTGCTGTCCCTTCCTGCAGATGTTTGCATCAAATTTCAGCTTGTTGTCAGTTATTGTGTCCATATGCACTACCGTTCAAAAGTCTGGGGTCACCCAGACAATTTTGTGTTTTCCATGAAAACTCTTTTATTTATCAAATGAGTTGCAAAATGAATAGGAAATATAGTCGAGACATTGACGAGGTTCGATGGAACCCACAAATGTGATGCTCCAGATACTTGACTAGCTCAAATGAAGGTCACTTTTATAGCTTCTCTAAGCAGCAACTGTTTTCAGCTGCGCTAACATCATTGCACAAGGGTTTTCTAATCATCCGTTAGCCTTCTAACGCAATCAGCAAACACAATGTACCATTAGAACACTGGAGTGATGGTTGCTGGAAATGGGCCTCTATACACCTATGTAGATATTGCATTAAAAACCAGACGTTTCAATCTTCAATCTTCATTGAAAAACGGTGCTTTTCTTTCCAAAATAAGGACATTTCTAAATGACCCCAAACTTTTGAACGGTAGTGTATCTATAATGTTCTACAATTTCCCTGTACTGTGGATCAGTTGTGTGAAACAAGGTGGATTCCTTCTAAAGTCAAAGAACATGTCCCTGGCCTCGAGGAGTTCAACAGAAAGAAAGACTCCTCACAATGACTCAGTTGCTCTATATACAGAATAGAAGCATATCAGTTTAAGTACCAGGTTCTGCAGCAGAGGGCGCTATGAGCACAACAGGGCCTGCATCCACGCCCTCATCAGATGAAGACAACGGTGACCTGATGTTGGAGGACGTAAACGAGCTAAGTCGTGCTCCTGAGCAGATAATCAGCAAAGTAACAAACAAACTCTTAGCTGTTAGCAAACCAGTGCTAACAGCTTACCGGGGCTTCTTAAATCTTGGCTTGTCTTCGGAATATTTTTGTCACTTCAGTCTTCTCTGACTGAAAACTCTGGTGGACCTTATTGGTCACGTAGCGCAGAAGTGGACAGCTGCGGACGCCCACATGGTGCCGGCTCTGCGGCCAGCGGCTGACTGAGCACGCACATGACCCTGAGGGCAGAGGAAGCTGTAGAGACAGGCGGGTGGTGGTGCTGCTTCAGTATTCTATCCTCGAGGTGGATTTTGTCTAGGGCGACGGCGTCAGGGCGACGGCGTCAGGGCGACGTGTCGTGTGCGCGCTTCCTCGCAGCTTTGAGCGGCCTCGTTGTGGAGGTCATCTGGAAACTGACCTTTTTTTGAATTTCCGGTAGAAGGCGACAAACAGAGTGTGTGGCAAAGGACAGCGAGGTGGTCTGAGGATAAATCTCGCTGGTAGTTTTAGTGAGTATCCATTGTTTGTGTTACTTTGGGAGAGAACAGCTGTAACATTTTATTGTCCAATTACTGTAGACCACGTATCAGGTATCATATCATACTGTGAGTTACCCCCATGATTTCCCATAAACCCATAAACTGTAAATATAGATGTCAAGACTAGGTACAGGTCCCAGTTTTGATGCCTTAAATTCAGCAGGGACAATGGAAAATGGAAGTTCTCAGACGTCACCAACATGTGTCTTTTTTCCTCTAACTGGGAGGATAATTTACAAACCTGGCATCGTGTTCTGTCGGAGAAGATCTGAAACTAGCGATTGAGACCATTAACTTCTCAGGAAGTGTTTCCTGACTTTATCATATTCCCGTAGACTTCCATTCAAACTGAGCTCTTGTGGCGGATAACTGCTACTTCCATTATACTTCACGGGCTTCACTTTTCAGAAAAGCAAGAGTGCATCCATTTTTATATCCACTCTATGTTCCCACACTGTAGCTTTTATGACTTTTCTTCACTAGTTTTGTTTCTGTTGAGAAAAAAAAAGTTATTTCCAGACTAAAAACTAAGCTAAAACCAATTATTTGTCTCTAATCCAAACTTTGTTGTTTGTCTGTAAAACCTGTTCAGTTCAACAAATTAATTAATTAATTAATTAATTAATTAATTATTTTGCTTTCAAAAAAAAAAAAAAAGATTTGATGTAGCGAGACCTTCACCAACACCAACATGCCACTGATTCATGAACAATGTAATTAAACCATTCATAAATACAGACTCTGCACAGGCTGGAGCAACACTTGGAATCCCTCATAATTCTGTATTTGCTGGCGACAGCTGACCTCGTGGGTCGTATGTTAGTCGCGTGCTGAGGAAGTGGTGCTGCCCCGTTCTGCCACATTAATCAACAACTGTGCAGGACAGTTTCTGTGCCAGCGTGGGCTTTGTGCTGCCGAGGGGAAATCCATTTCCAGCTGCACTGTATCTGGAAATGAGCCCGACCAAAGTTCCGATGTTCGACTTTCAGCTCATGATGTAATGTCGGGGATAAGTAGGGCTGTGTGTGTGTGTGCCTGGTATTCCTTATGTTGTGGGGACCTAAATCTGTTTCCACAGTCACATTATGGGGACAAAAATCAAGTCCCTATAATGTATATAACTACATTTTAAGGTCAAGTTAGGTTAAGGTTAGGGTCAGGGTTAGGCTTAGGTTACACTAGTAATTATGGTTAAGGTTAGAGTAAGTCTCCAGGAAATGAATGGAAGTCAATGTAATGTCCTCTGAAGTCATGGAAACCAGTGTGTGTGTGTGTGTTATGGTCTTGTGTTTCCATCTTTTCTGTGCAGCAATTTTGGTAAAGGCCTTTTTGGTTTAGGTTTTAGGATTTGGGGTTGTGGTTTTTGGGGTTTAAAATTAAATAAAAATAATCAAAATATGAATACGGTATGTAGACATTTGTTAGCTTACTTTAATTTCAAGACAGACCGGAAACGGCTGTCCTAACCTGTTCTGAAGGCAAAATAAATAAATAAATACAAGCAAAAATAACAAAAATGTCAAGTAGAAAAATATGAGTTAGGATGTAGTAGGGGTGTTTATGAAAACCTCACTCAGAAAAATGTATAGTATACTAATTAAAATAATAGACAATTGAAAATCATCAAAACATTTTACAGATATACGTTGAAATAGGGGATTAAACCATTGTTTCTTAAGATTCTGACCAATATTGTACAAAATAACACATTTCTTAGTTTCCTCTTATATACAGATATGACATATACCAATATACTGTATATCACTCCTCTAGTGTGCTTTCGAAAACATCACCTATGCACGATAAATACAGACTTTCTGATTCTGAGTGTGGAATTTATGCATCAAACTGAACTTTTTCTTCCAGCTAATGAGCCCAACACGCGCAGTAACGCATAATCGACAGATGCCACGACGGCGGGGGCACAAAGGCCATCACTTATGATGTAAAATGGCTCCCAAATCTCGTTTCCCTCATCACCATGGAGGAAACTCCTGAAAGGACTCAGGGCTCAGGGCTCATTCTTCAGTCATGTCCTTAAAGACTTTTTGAAAACAATCAGGGAATGTTGAATGGAACAGGCCCTGTTGTATAAGGAGAATGGTACAAAAACCACTTTATTAGGTACACCTGTTATATTAGTGACAAATCTACAGTGAATACCAGAAATACGCATTTATATGGGGCTGTCACTCCAGTGGTGTGGCTCAATTTTTTTTAAAATGGCTGACAAAATGAAGCCGTTTGAGAATCAATCCTTGACTTAAAGAAGCACCAAGAATCTCGTCACCACCGAAAGGCTGGTGGACATCAACTACAAGTTAGAGTCTGATACAGTTCCTGACAAGAAAAGACATAGAATGCATTAATATTTGTGTTTGGTTGCAAAACTTTATTAGTTTCTGTTGACTTTAAATCCTTAGTCTGTCCTGAGAAAAGTGACCACCAAAGATAAAAATATAATTAAATTTAGAGTTGCTACATTGACACCAAGCACTTTGTGTGATTTAATGTCTGTTTAATACAAAAAAAACACAGTATTTTGTCTTAATTTTTCCTGCTACAAAGACTCTAATTAGACTTGTAAAAAGTTCCAGTCTGAAGATTTCCTGTGATAAAGGTGACACACAGGTGACCGAGGTCATCTCTAAACCCCCGAGCGGAGCCATAATGGTCTCTTCCGCAGGAGACGTACATTTTGAAGGGAATGAGCTGAGAGTGGAATAAAAAGAGACAAAGAGCAGAAGCAACGGTTTATCCACTGGGAGCCATAAATGTGTTTTCTGTGGAATGCTGTGTTCCCCAAAACCTCACTGAAATGTATCCTTCTTAAAGGGATACTTCGGGCGTTTTTGAAGTGGGGCCGACTGGACACTCACTTTAACTGACGAAAACTGCCGGTTACGTCTGTGGTACGTGTTTATCGCTTTACCTCGCCATTAGACAGCATTTACTCACAGGAAACTTGTGTTTGTCAACCACTCACTCTCCCACACCAAAGCCCATTGAGAAAATCAGCGTTTTTGGCTCATGTGCACACAGGAGCTGATGGTCCGTTTATGTTTTCTTTTGTATGTTTGTATGTCACTTGTGTAAACCAGAATTAAGAATTTCAAACACAGAAGTTAGATGATAACACTATTGAACAAAGTGAGGCAGCAGTGGATCAAAAACTCCTGTGTGTGCTGTGAAGTAAAAGCTGGGATTTTCTCTATGGACTTTGGTGTGGGAGAGGGAGTTAACAAACTGACGGTTCCAGCCTGAAAAGGCTGCCATAATGGTGACAAAAGTGGCAGATATATTCCTAGAAATGTCGTAAACTCATGTGGGCATAAATTCTATTGGGTGAGCTTTCTGTTAAGTGGCTAAAATCTGTTTTTACACTCAGTCCTGCATGTTTTCAGTCAGAGTACAGTGCAAGTATTAAATATGATCAACAAGGGGTTTAAACTTTGCTTCCTATTTGTTGATTTATTGATGACAAAACCAATAAAATATACTTTATTTTATCTTTCAAATGCATTTCTGCTCCAGCTTTGGTTGTATAATCAAAGAGAAAGATTCAAAAACACAAACTGATGTAACACACTGACCCCGTTCTCTTGAGAAACACTGTTTTTATGGAACTAGAGGCCGGTTTTCCTGCTCAACATTTAGTTTTTGATTTTTCCACCACAGTTGCCATCGATTTGCCTCGAGAGCCCGACCAAACATGTAAACAATAAAAGCGCTGCGGTAGAAAAGCCCTCAGGTTACAGCGCTGCTCAGCCGTGCGTCGATGGTTAGTCACTTACATTCACTGTGTCAGTCAAGCACGAGGGGTTAAAGCACCTCGAGCGCCGTGATGCGACAGCGTCCTGCTGTAGAAGCATGTGACGGACGCTCGTGTGTGAAACCGCCACGTGCACACGAAGACGCGTTTCCACGAGGCTCGGACGTTTCCTGTCAGCTCCAGAGTCCATCGTTTGCTTGGTCAGCTAAGATCGTGTGTGTGTGTGTGTCTGTTCCAGCTGAACGGCATCCAGCCGATTTCAGGTCACGACCTACCGCTCTTTAAAGAGCACAACCACATCCGCTCTGACCTAATGTCGGACCTTTATGACAAAAGCTGCACATCGCGATGTGTCACAATGTGACAGCGGGAGGCCAGTTCACAGCCTCTGTCATCTGTGATATACTGTACTCAGATTTTTCCTGCGTGCAAATTTTCCACAGACTATACACTTTAAAGGGATATTGCCAGTGGGGGGGCAGAGAAAAATACATTGTACTCACTGAACAAAAAGCTAAATTCGTAAAAACTACATTTGATTAAAGTCTACAGTGTCTTCAGGATATGTTTGCCTATTTATCTTAACGTTACACAGACTTTTCCAACTGGAAAGTTAAGTTAGCAAACTCACTCACTCTCCTGCACCAAAGTCCATAGAGAAAATCAGCGATTTTAGCTCATGGAGACACAGGAGCTGCTGGTCTACTGCTGCCTCGTGTGGTCACTTTGTGTCACTGAGGTTAGACTATACAAAGAATTTCACGCCGAGAATTCACAAAATGATTTGCTGATGGAGGCAGAAGTGGTCCAACGTCTCCAGTGCACTGTGATGTAAAAATCACACAGTTTCTCCATGGACTTGAGTTTGCAAAAGTGAGCAGTCAATAAAGTCAGAAAAGGCTCAGGTCAAGATCAAGATAAAGATGCAAACAAGATATTGTAAACTTATTTTTGTCAGACTTTTGTTAAGTGGCTAAAATGGCCTTCAAGCTGTGGAAATAAATCCACCCGACCTAATATTTATCCATTTCATTGTTTCTGACATAAACAATGGCAAGTGTTTTAAGTTACTAAAACGATTTCATATTATTCTGCAGTTACTGACTTCGCCTCAGTCGCTTCCATGTCATGTGACCCTCTGACTCATAACCAGTGCCACAATTTTTCACCGTCCTGGATGAAAATGACGCACTTTTTGTATCAGGTTTTAGTGCTTAATTTAATTAGAGAAGCTGTTTGTCGGCAGCTGAGAAACGTTTCCTTTAAACTGTTTTCAATTTGGTTAACAAAAATCTGATGTCTTTGACATTTGATAAGATGTTGTCATGTGCCCTCACACTGTTGATTGTTTATTGTCAGTTTCCACGTTTGCTAGTTTAGTTCCTCTTCTGATGCACCTTGTAGCAGCGGTCTGGCAAACGAGCAGCATGTTGGATGTAAAGCTGCGTTCGGGGATAATTACCGTGACCCAGCGCGGGCTCCGGAGTATTTTTCACTCCCAAACAATGAAATGTGTGACACAGTGCACCGACAGTAATCAGAGTCCAGGAGGAGGAATGTGGAATAAACCGTTTATCTGCTGCACAGCTTTTATTGAATGTACATGTCTATTTTGTCCGTGCAGCCGGTCCAGGGCAACAAGATCTACGACAGGCCGAGTTCTTCAGGCCAGTGGAGCACAATGACAGTCAGTCAATAAAAGACCAGCAGGGAAATTGCAGCGGGATACAGCACCGAGGTCCATAACCATTACCTTAACAAATGTCCGGCACTTCCTCGTCATTCACCCTTTACCCACTGCAACCACCCTTTTCCTGACTGCATCATCATATTCAAATTTCTAACTCCGTACTCATAACCAGGAAAATAAATGAACAGGCAAATTTATTTTAATAAAGACTAGAACAGTGACGACTTGGCGTGCAGTAATTATTCAACGAAAACAGATAACAAAATCAGATTCGGGCAACATTAACTGTAGGCGACGTCGAATCAGTCAATCGATCAATTATTTATATCGGATTTTTAATAGAAGGAAATGCAACTTCAAGTGCTTCACGGGATAAAAAAAACACAATCAAAGGAAACAATCCAGCTGCCTCCACAGCAATGGAGAAGTGAAGAAGTGAGGGAAGGTTAGGAGGCAGGAAAGGAAGGGATGACGTGAGGGAGAAGGAAGTAAGGAAAGGACAGAGGAAAGGAAGGGACGAAGTGAGGGACGGTTAGGAGGAGAAGGAAGCAAGGAAAAGGAGGGAGGAAAGGAAGGAATAAAGTGAGGGAAGGTTAGGAGGAAAAGGAGGCAAGGAAAAGGAGGGAGGAAAGGAAGGGACGAAGTGAGGGAAGGTTAGGAGGAGAAGGAAGTAAGGAAAAGGAGGGAGGAAAGGAAGGGAGGAAAGGAAGGGACGAAGTGAGGGACGGTTAGGAGGAGAAGGAAGCAAGGAAAAGAGGAGAGGAAAGGAAGGGACGAAGTGAGGGAAGGGTAGGAGGAGAAGGAAGTAAGGAAAAGGAGAGAGGAAAGGAAGGGACGAAGTGAGGGAAGGTTAGGAGGAGAAGGAAGTAAGGAAAAGAGGAGAGGAAAGGAAGGGACGAAGTGAGGGAAAGTTAGGACGAGAAGGAAGCAAGGAAAAGGAGGGAGGAAAGGAAGGGACAAAGTGAGGGAAGGTTAGGAGGAGAAGGAAGCAAGGAAAATGAGAGAGGAAAGGACGAAGTGAGGGAAGGTTAGGAGGAGAAGGAAGTAAGGAAAAGAGGAGAGGAAAGGAAGGGACGAAGTGAGGGAAGGTTAGGAGGAGAAGGAAGTAAGGAAAAGAGGAGAGGAAAGGAAGGGACGTATATGTAATATTTCCTCACATTCAATTTGGTGTTTTCGGCATCAACAACACTTTCAGACACAAACAATTGTGTCGTCCTGTTAAATCTGGCCATCGATGAGTCCGCGTATTGATTTCCTTTCTTTTGTCGCCCATACTCTGTATATTTCTCTGCACACGGCGATGAAAACCTACCGTCGGCGTCCCCGTGGAACTGAGACCGATCGGGTCCACGTGGCGTCGATAAGGACTGTGATTATTCATTTGTGTTGGGGATCTAGTGCCTGGAGATAAGATGGGCCCTCGGCCTCAGAGAGGGGAGATAATGAAGCCAATGACCCCCGCGGCGTGTTACGCTCCGCCACTCGCCTGTTCCGTCTCCGCTTCCTCTCAGTGGGCTTATCTTCTGGGAGGAGCGCGGCGCTGCACGCCTCATCCGACTCCACCAGATTGGCAACGTTCCCGCGCGACGACGTCAGTTCCCGAAGGTGCGGAAGCTCCGGCGCCGCTCACGGTTTGTGTGAAGAAACCAAGAGGGAGCGGGAAAAACACGGAGGAGATAAATCTGGTACATGGCCCGTGGTGCTGGAAATGATATGTTATCATAGGCTTTTCCCCACGTTCTCCTATTCTGAGGAACTCCAAAAATGCAGATAAATTCCAAATAAAAAAGAATTTTCACCTCCAGGCCAGAATTAGATAATGTTCAGAGTGGAACTCAAACTATAAATATATATTTTTTTTAACGTACATCCCCCAAAGCACACCCCCCTTCACTGGACACTTTTACTGGCACACTACCACCTGCACTGGTCATGTAAATACACTGACTTTTATTTTTATGTATATATTTTTTCTTCTTTATATAGTTTTTAATGCTATATGTTTAGGTCTGCCTGTGTGTTCATGTTTATATTTATGCAGGCACCGTCAAATCAAGGCAAATTCCTTGTAACGCAAATTACTTGGCAATAAACCTGATTCTGATTCTGAAACAATACTAAACTTCTATTAGAAAAAGCAGAAAACATCTACTTTTTTTTACCATTTAAATGTTATACATGTTGGAGACAAGTCATATCTTTGAGATATCTTTTTTCTGTGCTTTCGTACATATCTTAAGTTTGCATAGACTTACTTTGTAACTATTTTCATGTGAATATTTCGACGTTGTTGTGTGTTTTAAATCGATTACCCGATTACACTATCGGCAGAGATTGCTCACAAATAAAGTTGGCGCTTGGTGTTGGTGGCAGGAAAGTAATTTCATAGCAAAATCCTTAATCTTGTTGTGTTGGGGTTTTTTTTTTTTTGGTTTTTTTTTGCGCTCTCACTCAGCATTCGGTTTTATTTCCCCTCCTGCACTAAAAGAAGAGCTGAGCTGCGTCTGACACGGGCACAGGATTAAAAGTAAAAACCATAAATAACCTTCTTTCAACAAGCTGCTGCTCTCAAGTTCGCCGAGTCCTTATCTGGACTTGGTCCTCTAGCACTCTGCCCACTTTAGCACTCTGCCCACAGCAGGCGCAGAGTGCTAATGCGACGCGTGGCTGATTTTAGTCAAAAAGATGAAAATGAATCGAACCCACCTGGAGGCTGTGGGTCAGTGAAGCTGATGGGTCTAATCACTGTCCACGGCAGGACAGAAACGACATCACAAACAGCTTCTCCGTGTCCCTTGAGTGTTTGCCGTTAACGGCGAGCTACTGTATCCTGGAGAGTCTTAGTGTCTTCCTGCAGTAAATCTCACAGATAGCATGTGCGGCATACAGATTAGCCTCATGAGCCTCTGGTTCATATCAGTGTGCTGGAACGCTGCGGCTGCTACGTGTGATTGTGTCGCGATGGTGACAAGAATGGGGACGTAAAGGCAAATGTGGTCAGGAAAAGGGAACAAAACGTGCAATTGAGGGCAGTCGTACGGTGCATGCGGTAACAGGGAGGGTCTCGTGTTTCATAGAGGGTGGACGCAGCTGCATGTGGAATACAAAATAGCATCTGCAACATTTAAAGAACAGCTTCGAGGGGCATAAATGTCGGCGTTTGTGGCACCGGAGGCTTTTTAGTGTCTGGATTGTCATAATTAAAGCTCCAGAATGTGACATTCTGACTCCTAAAATGTAAGGGGAATATTATTACCCATGTGAATACATTATCTGATCACTTTATTAGGTACACCTCATCAACTAGTGTTAGCGTTGCACCTCTCGGTGATCAATCATGAGAAGAACAACAACAACTTTGAACCTGAAGGATTAAAGGATGAGGACGAGAATGAAGGGCAACTTCAATCAATGTGATTGTGAACTTTGAACTGGGGAGGGCAGCATTGCACCTCTTGGTGTACAGCTCTCCGGGACTTATTGGAGGACGAAGAACAAGAAGAAGTTGCTGGTTTAAGCATTTCAGAAAACGACTTTCTGGGATTTTCACACATAACCGTCTCAAGGGTTTACTGAAAATGGTCCCAGAAAGAGAAACTATCCAGTGAGCCGCAGTTCTTTGAGGGAAGATGCTGAAGGAAAGAAGAGAGAATCCAAATGATTGTCACAATGTAACGAGCATGTCATGCAGACGATGATCTCTGAATGTATGTAGAACCTTGAACTCCTGCCGATGACGAGCCTAATAAAAGGCTGGTAAGTGATTAATATTACATACAAGCAGAAACACTAGACCCTCTATATCAACATCCTGTTTTCAAGGGATGAGCACATCATCATCATCATCATCATCATCATAGTTTTCTTCCGCTTATTCAGTGGAATTCAGCATCAAACACATGAGGGTCATCCAGACGATCCAGATTTTCCAGCTTCTCTTGGGGGGAATTCAAGGCATCCCCAGGTCAGACAAGGAATAGAATCCCTCCAGGAAGTTATGGGTCTACCACAGGGTCTCATCCCAGCGGGTGAAGCCCAAAGGACTTCCAAAGGGGGTCAGCGAACAACCTTTAACGCAGCCGTTCAGCTCCAAACTCCTCACCAGATGAAGGAAACTCAGTCCCACACACCATGAACGCCGCGAGTCAGAACGTCCCTCCACTGCGGCTCTGCTCTCTGGCTCGGCTCCATCTTCACCGCGAGGGTCCAATATTAGTGCTCACTATTTCAATTCAAAACTGGTAAACTCAAACTTTCCCGAAAGCTGCGAGTTGAGGCGAAACGCGAGTATGTTGGTCCGGCGTTTCCACAACGGAGAGCTGAAGAAAACATACATGTGATGCACACAATATGTTGCATGTCAATTTTACTATTAACTTCAGTCACGTTGTTGGGTTCTGTACAGTCCTGCCTGACCTGTTTACCATTATCCTTCTACATGTGTGTCTGCAGATAGAAAAAAATTAAAAAAAAAAAAAAAAGGATAATCTCATCCCCGTGACCTTCCCGAGCAGATATGTCACCCATATAATTCCAAAACCGCTCTGTAATTTTGTTTAACAAACGCAAATGTCAAGAACGACCCTGCTAAGGGCTTTTGCTCGACACTCACGGCAAAGATCGCATGCATGCTTAATCGGGCACGAGTGTCACTGAACACTGAGGCAACATCATGTCGAGGACCGGCCTTGGGGCAAGTGTTCTGGTCAATTAGGGAATTAGAGGTGTCAGGCCGGGCTGCTGTGCTCATTTATTCATAAGGCGTCCTCTCTCTCTCTCTCATGGCTTTGAGGGGGGAAAATAATCCTGGTGAAGCTCTGACCGGTGAAATGGCTGCTTCATCTTCACTGCAGCGGAAAGGAATCTCAAGAAAACAACACAAGTCTTTCCCCCTACAATGACGCACGTGCGCGGGAGTCCATTTCAGAAGCAAACCTGTCACGGCCGCTCGGTTTTTAATCTGTGTTCCTGTTTCTGTACCTGCCATGGAAGGAATATTGGGAGTCACTTCCCTAAAAGAAACAGAAGGTGGAACCAAAATTCCACATGTCACCACACCAGAGCACAACAAGGCCACGTGAACGAAGAGCGCGATGCACAGTTGTCGGAAACATTCGCGGTTGTTCCACACATTCTGAGATTAAATACAGAAATCTAAAAAAGTTAGGTCCGTGAGATGTAGAGTTAGACCTCGGAAGAAAATAAAATGTCCGAATATTTAGATAAAAGCCAGCATTCTCAGATTTATGTCGGAAATCTGAAAAAACAGTGTGAGATTAAAGTCATAATTCTGAAGAAGAGTCAGGCCTCTGAAGAAAGAAAAGTCAGAATTCTTGGATTAAGGACATCATTCTGAGATTTATGAATTCTGAGATTTAAATCAGAATTCTTTAAAAAAAAAAAAAAGAAAGAATTGAATTCTGAGGTGAAAGTCGGAAAAAAAAGTCAAAATTATGAGATTACAGCCAGCAGTTTGAGGTTTATGTGTGAATTCTGAGATTATGAGTTTTCAAAAGAAAAACCTAAATTCTCTACCGCACACGTTTGACCTTTGGAGTAAACCTTTTCATGTCTGAGATTAATTTCATTTATTATTTTTACTTTTCTCTTTCTCTTAATGTCTTGTCTTTAGATTAATCTGGAGTGAGATTTTGGGGCCAGATTATCAAAAGATGCAAACACCAATGTAAGAAAACAGAATTTGGTCGAACTGTCAAAACTATAAACCCATTGAATCTATTTAATCTGTGACAATGATGCCAGTGAACAGGCTTCTTGTCCATTATGTTTAGTGCCGGATTAACCTTGAACCCAAATTACAGTACAGTACAGCAGTGGTTCCCAAACACTGGGTCAGGGCCCACAGATGAGTCGCAGGAGATTTTCTGGGGGTCCCCAAAGAAAGTTGCAGAATTTTTCCAACCTTTCAGTTAAGATTTACGTGTACATGTTTTATATAACGTCCATATAATGAAGTTTTACTGACGTTACCAAACATTTAGTGGATATTATTTATTTACCAATTCAATATGATATTCAGTATTACAGATATGGCTGCAAATCTGTAGCTACAACTGAAAAATATGGATAATGTACTATCTATATGGGGGATTTTATATATGATAATATCCTGAACGGGAACAATATTAGTGTTCATGTAAACAGACAAAATGATTACACTCATATCGAGTTCTGCTGAACAAAGCGGAAAGAAAGTTTCCTTTAAAACAAGTTAATCAAATCATCAAATCCTCCGTGAGCGTTTAAGCTTCTCGGCGACTGAAGGAAACTTGTTTTTTTTTTACTCTCATTTCAGCATCAACTCACAACTGTTTTCGGGAGATTTCCCTGAAGCACAGCAGCCTCATCTCTCTGTAATTCAAGGCCACACTGAAAACACGTTCCCTCTAATTGTCATGCTGGTTAAAGAACACAGAAGATGGAGACGTCAAGATGGAGGAGAGGAAATGAGGCCAGAGTGAAGTCAGTTTGGGAAAGTGAGCTGCATAAATTGGCCTCTGCGGGCTTTTGGAAAATTCTGTTCCTTTTTGTCTGTTTCTGTCCAAAGTGCACTTTTTCTATCAAGTAAAATATTTGTAGTATTAACAAAAACAACAGAGAGATAATAGTGTATCTTGAAACAAGTAGAGGTCGACAAATGTAATATTTAAATGAAATAAATGTTTGATTATTACTTAATTATTGATCCTGTAATTAACTGTATCTGTAAATGAACTCTTTTGATAAGTGCACTGAAACTTTATTTATTAACTCAGAACCAGAAGTTTTGCTGTTTTTTTTTTTTAGGGCCGCAGCTATTGATAATTTCCATTCATCTGTCGATTATTTTCTAGAATAATCAATTAGTTGTTTGGTCCATAAAATGTTGGAAAATGCTGAAACATGGTGACGGGGTGTTTCCAAAGCATCAAAATTATGATGTTTTTAAATGTCCGCTGCAATTGAAATATTAGCATTACTTTTTAAACTTAGACTGTTTTTAAGCATGATTTCTGTGAAGCCTCAAAAAGATAGGAGAGAAGAGGCAGTTAGCCACCAGGAGGCGACTCTACTGAATTCTGTTTAAATGGAAGTCTATAGAACTTGACTTGTAACTACATTAAACATTTTCCTGGGGAGTTAATGATCTAAATCAATAGGTTTGGCTATTCTTAAAAGAACATAATGTATTTTATCTGGTAAATAAAGTTCCAATCTGCTTTAAGAAATACATTTAAAATTTTATATTCCATTTTTTCCCACCTGAATCTTACATGCTCGATCTTTCACTACTGATGGTTATGATGAGAATTCACAAATTCTATAGTTTTTTTGCTCCATTTTGGGTTGCCACCAACTTATTAAATAAGACATGTGTCTTTTCTTTAGCAACTAACTGCACCTAATTGTGGCTCACCTGGTTTTTCACTGCACTATGACACACAAACAGTGCATCTTTGGGTCTACGGGATCAGTCTTAAATCGAGATGTGATTAGGCTAATTCAGATGTTGTATAACTTCCTTACTGCAGCTTTAATGCGCTGCATCTGTGTTATTATTCTAAGTAGCCATGTCATGATTGTCACCCTGTCTGGGGTGATTTTGTGGGGAGCGGGACATATTTTGACTGGGCAAAGCGCTGGCGGAAAAATGAAAAACAAGCCGTCCCATGTGGCCATTCCCTCGGCAGTAACACTTTACTGCCTTGTTTATTTCTCCGGGCTGCTGATCTCCCAGCAATAATCCCACAAGGTGCCACACTCCAGGCCGGGACGCTCCAGTCAATTGGAAACTGCGACTCAGAGTCCCAGATATAGTCCGGTCTGTCTTCTCTTACAGGGACCTTCATTGACTGTGACCCACTGGTGATTTATAGGCATATTTCCCAAGTGTCAACAAGAGAAGGAGGTTCACTGTGTCTACTTTACAGAGAGTTAAACAAACTGCTTTACGGCAGCAGGTTACAGATGTGGAGAACAACTGATCCAGGCTGCTTTATGTTATTAGTTTTTCATGTCCATGTAATTACGTTCTGGCCAAAGAAATCTATTATCCAGACTGGAAGATAGTCAGTCAATTATATTTCATATTATGGTATTGTTATAAGTTGACGTAAAGTGTCTCTGTTATGCCCCCATGCCGGGGAAAATGATAAAGACAAAAAGGGAGGGAATGAAACTACACGACGCGACACGTTTGCAGCCGACATGTATTCTCTTCAGTCGGCCATACCTTTTTTTCCCCTCTTGCTTTTTTCAACGCGAAAACAAGGCATCAACAATCCATCACTGTGCAGCACATTCGCCACAGACTTGACAGAGACAATAGAAAACAGTTTAGGCTTGACAGTTTGACAGTTTTTATCTGTAAGTGCTGTTACTGTCTCCCTTGTCATTTCCGATACCTGCGAGGCAAAAGCAGTTGAACACAGAGTAGATGATCAATCATCATTTTAACCTTCCTAACTCAAAATATATGAAAACAGTGTAATATTTTCCCTCACTCTTTCTAATGAATTGCTATATTAACATATGAAAATCATGAACTGTCTTTTTAATCAGGTCTTTCCATGAACTACTAATACTTCCGGCCATCAGCTCCTACTTAAACATAACCTTTTATCGTGTTCACTATTATATCCATGACACAGTCTTTTAATCACATTTTGCCATGAATTGTTATTTAAACGTAGCTTTTCTATCAGGCCCGATATTATAACCATAACATCTCCTCTCCCTCTTTAAGAGTTGGTTCATGATGATCACCATCACCAGATTACCAGTGTTTCCAAACCACTGGGTGACAATTTGTGGAATTGTTCCTAAAACTTTTAAAATAAACTTTCCACTGATGATTCTCTAACTGAATGACATTCACAGAAATGGCTATAAATGAGTTGCTACCTTGTGTACAAATGGCACACAAAATAAAATGTGACATTTCTAAACAAGCGTTTCCCCAGAAAGAAAGAAAGTCTGGTTAAACTGAACTTTTGTTTTTCTGAACCACACAAACAGCCGTCGTCAGATTCAGGTGTGTTCTCCAACGGCCGAGGCTTAACTCGGCCTAACTGAACTGCTTCCTCTGCCTCCGCGACACGTTTGTATGACTTCGTCTCAGATGTGTCACTTGCTCACCTGCTGTAAACATTTGCTCCCAGTGGTCTTTAGCAAACAAATTCCCATTTTGTTGCTCTGCCAGCCTCGGTCCTGGCTGTAACTGCCCCCCTCTCCTCCCCTCTCCTCCCTCACTCCCACAGGCGGGTGCTCGCTCTGAGCTTCCATCCATCAGGCTTGTCGTCGGTCGCCCCGGGGCGGTTGGCGAGGACTGCGTGGGACTCGGCTCATTTCCCCGCGCTGATTATCCCGGGCTGCGTGGCGAGAACGGGCTCCCGCCACTGGGGTCTTCACCGCCCGCCGCCTCTTACGCCCGCTCCACCTCCGTCCTCTCACTTCTCCACCATCTTCCCCCAACCACACTCCTTTGCCAGTGCAATTACTGCACTCCCTGTTACTGCCCGACCTTCTCACCTCTCCACTTCCCCATACATGATGTACACTAACATCCATGAAAGCTGGAGCTTTTACTGGCGACACAACAGTCCCTGACGGTTTAACAGCCTCTGCCGTTTCATCACGGAAACTGCTAAAAGACTTTCCTGCTGAAATTTGTCAGCGAAATAAGTGACCTCACCTCACCAGGAAAAAAACATACTCCTGACATAGAAGTTTGGGATTAAAAGTATGGGAAGGGCAATAAATTGAACATACTCAATATATGGCGGCGTGGGTCAACATGGATCATTGAACAGAATGATTAGGCCGTCTTTCGAATCCGCGTCTCCTCTCACAGCTCACTGCCCGCCCAACTAGAAAACCCTCGGACGCACAGTTTTGCCGACTGAGCGGGTTTGTCGCTATATTTATATTTACCCTTCAACGAATCTAGTGACTTTTTCTGGATTTACTTTTGGAGACTCTGACTCTGAAAGCACGTGTTGCTCTACATAAAGTGCGACACGAGGAAACATGAGGACGAGGAGAGAAAAACAATCATATCACAGTTATTTTCACAGACACAGCCTGGACTTCTACCTCTGTGGTTTGCTCACAATACTATTTTTATTTTACCCTTCATTTTATTTCTCAGCGATTGGCACTTTTATGGTGTTCTAAGCTCTTTATGCTATTGAGAGCTATTGCATATTAGGAAGGCCTACCATGTAATTATTTATTGTCCTTTTATTGAGAGTGTATGGGTTAAGTTGATTGGCTCAAAATACATACTGTAGCTTGCTCGATTTAATTTTTGCATGCAAATATTGAAAAAAAAAATTGTGTATTGCAATATATCCTGAAAATATTGTGAGAATTTTCTAGACCATATTGCCCAGTCCTAATTAAAAGTGATTGCTTACACGCTAAAATGTCAGTAACCCATAGTTGCACTTCACTGGAGTGTTGAGTAAATCAGCCAAAAAATATACATATACATGCTTTTTTTGTCCATGGTATTTTGAAAAACGTTTGTGTAAAAAGTGTAAAATCATTTCATCACTTTCACGATCTGTGCTCTGCAGCTGTTTTGTTTCAACAACAGCCCGAGGTGAAAAAATCAGCCTGAGCATGTGTTCTGTGTATTTAAAATTGGAAGTTTAGGATGTGCAAAAATAAAAAGAAAAACACCCTTTTCTGGTGCATCCAGGCCGCCGTAGTTCCCTGACACACTTGCCAAAGGGAGATGTGAGTGTAGCGACCTAATCCAAACCTAATCCAACGACCAATCTGTTAATTTATGTCAGTTTTTATTATATTTCAGGGTCACACGACGGTGTAGTGGCTAGAATAGTTGCCTTACGGCAAAATGGCCTTTGACCAAGGGCTTTTCTGTACGGAGTTTGCATGTTCTGTGCGTGTGCATGTGAGTTTTCTTCAGGTTCTCTGATTTTTTAACCACAGTCCAAAAACATGCAGGGGTTAACTGGACCCTCTAAACTGACGAGGCATCACGAAAACACGTCAGGATGTCCTCTTAACTTTGCATAAATTTTACACAAATCTTCCACCGACTGTTCTTTAACAGTCAACAGTCAGTTGCTCTTTATGTTTAAGCACCACCACAATTTCCTCCTCCAACCAAGAACTTTATAAACAACAGATACATGTGAATTATGCCATTTCCAGATGTATTAAACAATTTAATATTACATTCAAACAGATTCCCTGGTAAACTTTCTTCACAAAGACAAAGCTGATATTCACTCCACTTTGTAATTACTGTTGTTTCCTAATCTGACACCACCGACTTCCTCCGTACTTGATGAATTATCTGCATACATTCTCCCCCCAAGCTTGTCAGTGCAGGCAATAAATATCACTGCAACTCTGTCATTCGCTCTTTCAGGTTTTGCACAAACCGCCCACTCCAACATCACCACCGGGACTTAGAGGGAGACGGAACAGAGAGTTTCCATCAACCACCTGCTGACTTCGTTCCACCATCATCAGTCCTGTCCTCCGTATCTTCGCTGCAGCCACTTCACGATGAGGGTTTTTCACACAGACCGAGTCCTGACCTTAATAAATATCTTAAAATGATCCATTCTTTTTAAACTAAACAATGTTATATTCCACTATTGGACGTGTCTGAGAATAAAACGCAGTTGCAGCCTGAGATGAATGAAGCTTCATGCTCTGAAGGGAGGCAGCGCTGGTGAATGACACCAAGGGAATTTCCCTTTTGCTGCATTTCGAGTATTTCACACTGCCTTGACAGCCCCAGCTCCCTGCAGACTTCTCCAACACAACGACCGAGGAAGTTCATTTGGCACCGCTGCTCCCAGGCATGAGCTGGCCTACTTTATCACCCATTCTGGATATAACCACCAGGCTGAACCAGTCTGGCTTTTCTTCACCTCTCATCCCACGGGCCGCCATAACTTAAACCTCCAGGGAAAAAAACGGGAAGATCGGCCGAGGGTCTGCGTCATCTAAAGCATGTCCTGATTGTCTACTCGTCCATTTTGACGGGGCTGAGGTCATGACCTCTGGGCTTAATCACACACACACACACACACACACACACACACGGGTACGGCAGATCACAGTGGACATCTGGGACTCGTGAATGGCCTACATATGCACTGAGAGGAAGCACGAATGCATGAAATGTGCTTTGACCCACACACTTTAATATTGAAGTCAAAATTAACTGCAAATTAAAACAACAAATTTAAATTATTATATGCAAAAGGACAAACTAGGGGACGGCGTCCTTTAAAGATGAAATCAAGTTTTGTGTATGTTGAACTGGCGTCTGAGTTATCCCGACTGACGATGTGAAGCTGAATCTATAAAAGTCAAAGATATATGATTTACAATGTAAAACATGTCCAGCGGGGACATAAATCTGCTCTTAAAGGACAAAAAGTGACAATAATCTTGACAATACCATCAAAATGTATCTTAAAATAAAGTAAAATACCAAATACCCAATTAATACATGCATCAAAATGAACTAGAAAATACAGCAGCCACACAATATATTAAAATTTTTGTATTTTCAGAATTTGATCATCAATTAACATCAGAAATACTGTTTATCCCTGGCTGAAGTTTACTGACAGCATCAATAAGCAGTATCAAGGCTTTCTTGTATGTTATCAGAATATTTTTCCAGATTACACTTGTTAACACACTGCCGGGATTCTCGCTCACGCTCATTTTCTACCGCTTTATCCTCCACATGGGGGTCGCGGGGGCGGCGCTGGTGCCTAACTCCAGCTGACATATAAGGCGAGAGGCGGGGGGACACGTCATCATCAGTCCGTCACAGGGCCACACATAGACACAAACAACCATTCACACCAACGGGCAACTTAGAGTGGTTTTCTCTCCTCCAATTGGCCTAATCCACAAAAATCTGCATGTTTTTGGACTGTGGGAGGAAACTGGAAAACCCGGAGAAAACCCACACACACACACACACACGGGGGGGAACATGCAAACTCCATGCAGAAAGGCCCGTGTTCTGACCAGGTTGCGAACTTTGGTCCTCTTGCTGCAAAGGCAAGTGTGGTAACCACCACACCAGTGCTTCTCAATTGTTTTCTGTAACGCCCGACACTAAAAATAGTATCATTTGTCTATAAAAGTACACCTCTGCATAACATTGTATCCATATTAACATTAAAGAAAACAAAGAAAGAAAGAAATACAGTTTAATTTACAACAAAGAATAACTTTATTAACATTTTTTTTAGCCTGTAACAGTAAACACACCGGTCTTTCCTCGTCTCCCACCGTAGTCACAGTGAAGCCAGGCGCTAAAAATCATATTACCTCGTCTTTTTTAGCTTTCAGATGATTTTGTTTTGTCTCATTATCGACGCCTTTCTTTTCATACCTGTTAAAACATTTTTCCATGTTGCACTTGGCTTGCTCGGTGCAAAAAAATAACCCCACACCATAGAGCTAACACTCCCTGCGCACGCTTTGACAACGAGAGCGCCACTTGCCAACTACTGCAATGGATGTGCAATTAAACTTTATTCCAGTACAACAACAGAAAAGCATGTTCCCCAGCATCACACTAGTACTGCACCACACCAGCCATGTGGCCTCACTGCTGGGATTATGAATTATAAATCCCCATCAGGAGATGAATGTCTCTGCCTGGTTTAGTTCAGTGGTTCTTAAAGTTTTACCTGAGAAAATACTGAGCTATAGAAGTGACACTGTTATCACCAACGTTAAAATACAGTTGTGTAAATACTCAGCTACAGACTTTTCTCCAGACACTGGTATAGTGAAATTAGATTAAAATTTGATTTTCTACACACGCTCATCAAATACCCTGGTTTATACAGTAGAACAGTATTTCTGATTTTCCTCCAAGTACTGGAAATTGACTTTAAAATATTGCTGTTAGTCTATAAAACACTGAATGCTTTAGGCCCAAAATACATTTCTGACCTGTTGGCTCACTATGAACCATCCAGATCCACTAAGGTCATCTGGGTCAGGTTTGCTCTGTGTCCCCAGAACCAGGACCAAACATGGGGAAGCCGCCTTCAGTTTTTATGAGTTTTTATGCCCAAAATATCTGAGTGCAGCTCTGCTACATCAATATTTTTTTTTTTAAAATCTAGCCGGAAAACCCAGCTGTTTGCCACTGTGTTTAAATGGAAATGAAACCATCATATCTCCTGCATCTCAGCTCCAACTGCAACTTTTAGTTTAAGCTCTTTTCCCTTTCTTTTGCCTCTCTATTTAAATGTTATTACATGTCTTACTATGCCTTTTAAATCTGTAATGCTGCCGCTTGCCTTGCCTTGCCACCAGAGGAAGCTCGCGTACCACTGGTGATACACGCACACCACAGTTTGAGAACCATGGGTTTAGTACCATCGTCAAAGGGCGGAATAAAGAGCAAGGCGTGGAATGGAGCCCAACGTCTAAGCAGACTCTTACAGATCAGTTATGGACCCTATTAGACTGGTGTTTGCAATGCTGCAGTCGATTTGAAAAAATAATGCTGTCTCACCAAAGACAACACAATGGAACAGCGGGGGCTTAGCAAACTGTAGCTGCAGCTTGTTCACGTGTGGCCGTGACATGTGGGTTTGATGACGGGTGACTGAGTGGGTGTGTGACAGCAAATCCACTGCTATTCAACGCCGTCATTGTTTCCAAACACCTCGCGCGGAGGCTCGTGACACAGACAAACAGTTTGTTTGTTTTGTTTCCTCCCAGGGTCCAGCTGCTCCGTGAAAGAAATTAACTTGATCTATTTTATGAATTGTGCTTCCTACAGCTGTGTATCGCCGAGGTAAATTGTCTCTCTGAGAAACATTCAGCCGGCGAGGGGTGAATTAAAAAGAGATGGATGGTGTTCAAGAAAACAGATACAGTCAAAGTTTTTGTGTATGTTAAACGGGCGTCTGATTTATCCCGACTGACGACGTGAACCTGAATCTATAAAAGTCAAAAATATATGATTTACAATGTAAAACGTGTCCAGCGGGGACATAGATCTGCTCTTAATGGACAATAGTCTACATCAAAATGTACCTTAAAATAAAATACCAAATACCCATTTAATAAATGCATCCAAATAAACTAGAAAATACAGCAGCCACACAATATATTAAAATAAAAACTGTATTTTTGTATTTTTAAAATACTAAGAAGGCATTTTCATCATCAACTAAAATATAAAATTTAAATACATGTATCAGAAATACTGTTTACCCCTGACTAAAGTTTACTAAATTACCAAATATTACTGATTAGGGGACAGTTATGTGATCAATAATAATCATCATCATCATCATGATCTTGATATGTGAGTGCAGTTACTAGTTAATAATCAGTAATCAATTTGCAAAGCAGTAAAGTTGGGACAGTGATCTTTTTCTACTTAAATTATATACTATTATATATTACACACCTTAAGGTATTATATCTACACTACATAGCCTACTGTTATTGTGTTTATAGAATAACAGTGAATAAAACCTGTTGAGTCTTATGGTGACTCACCATGAATGTTATAATTGCCCACATTAATGACTTTACCGGAAATAAGCACAAACTCTGATAAAAAAGTCAAAGAACTCCGACAGAACCTCTGACAAAAGAGGGCGCTACGTCAGGTGGGTCACCCCAAGATCGCACCACATGCGTGTAATGTTGCATGACGGCTACATTTCACTGCTGCCAATTCAAACGAACGAGAAGAGGACGCTGGATTTGGGTCATTCATGTAAATATGTTGTCAACGTGGAGGGCTTTTATTCTGAAAGGGGGGAAAAAATGACGCTGAATGTTGCTTAATGTGAGTTTTGACTTCCTGTCATCTGGCAATAAATAGAACATCTACATATTTTCTGACTGACGGAACGACGATGGAGCCGGTACTTGAGGCTAAAGTGACCAGAATTCTGGGTTAAGGCCCAGTCCTATTTTTAACCCACATCCTTTGCCACTAAGAACTGAGTGACAATGGGAACTGGTTGAAATGTAAACCTACAAAATGCGACACCAATCCCAAAACATGATATATCATCATGGAACACGTTCTCCCTGAAATGTAATATTTTGTCACCCAAAAAAAGGCAGTCTGTAGTTTATTGCTGTTGGGGACTAAGAGAATTATTATGCACTTCCTGTTGAACATTTCGGAAAACAACTGGGAATACGAGTGAACCGGGTTCTTTAAAGCACCAGAAACTGCTAGCAAGCGTTTTTTTTGTGGTTAGTGTAGCTACACAACATGCTAACCACATGCTAACCACAACATGTTAAAGCGCTCGGCTAACGAAATGGAGTTTGAAGGTCTAGTTAGCGTTTACATCTTTACACGTCACCTTACGTCTCTGAATCAGATCACACTAAACCTAAAAAAAAAAGCTCCAGTAACTTGTTGATTTTAATTAAGTTAAAATTTTTATTCCACTTCTGTTTATTAATGTTAAATTAATATGTATGAAGGCTAGCATAGCACTTTTTAACACAACTAGAGCGTCGGTTTGACTGGATTTGTCGGTGCTACTTCATGTGACAGCTGACAGAAAATACAAAATAAAATTTCAGATGTACAATCCATCTCCCAACAAGGGGAAATCTTCCCCATCTTCCCCAGTAACACTCACTAACCTCTGGAATGAGGTAACTATATCACCTGTGAGATACTGAAAACATAGATGAGCCCAATCCTTCCTGGGGAGACCTTTACTGCAAAGCACTTTATCAGCGTCACCCTCATCCCCCCCATGAGAACACTGGGATTAACGCGGCGAAGAAGGCAGGAAGGAAGTCGTAGCTGAATTAAGAACAGTCGCGGCGAAAGGCCCTGGAAGGGAGACGACCAGAGGCAGGAGTCAGACGGGTTCGTCTGGAGAACCAAGGCTCCACTGATGTTTCCTGGGTAACATCGACTCCCGACTGAGAGCGAAGAGAGCGAAGCAGGAAGAAAGATGACGGCGGCCGACTTTACTATATATATATATATATATACTGTATATATATATAAAAGCATATTTGCTCTGTTCTAAAAAACTGCTTTTTCCCATTGAGACAAATGGCTAAGATTAGGTCTGTTCTGTCTCGTGGGGACTTTGAAAAACGTGTTCATGCTTTTATTACGACCCGTCTCGATTATTAAAATGCCCTTTATGTTGAGGACATCCAGGCCCCTGTTTCCTGCCTTCAGCTTGTCCAGAACACTGAAGCTTGTCTTTTAACAAGGACGTGTTTTATGTCTTTTAGGTTTGTTTTTCTTCTGTTTATCTACTTTTTTTTAATACTACTGTACGGCACTTTGGTCGACTGCTGTTATCTTTAAATGTCCTTTATCAATAAATTGGATTGGACAGAACAGAATTTTATGTAAACAGAGAAATTACAATTAACATAGTTCCAGTAGAAAGAACGCAACTGACGTGCTGTAAGGAGAGTTTAGAGTTAATGCTAGTTTTCAACTCTTGTGCCTAGTTGGACTTTTACATGAACAATATAACAACATACACACGATCATATGCATGACAACACACTAGAAGTACATGCTAAAACTACATAGCACACTAAAATTAAAACACATATTCATAACAATCATGAAATGATAAATATAAAACATAATCAGTACAAGAAAAATAAAATAAAACATTCTAAAACTACACTACATAGTAGAGTAAAATGCCGCTTTAGGTCAAATAAACCTACGAAACCCCAAACAATGAATGAGTACAGCTTTGTTTCTCATTTAGCCAGTACTTAACCTTTGTTGTAAAAAGTGTTATGTCTGATATTAATTTGATTTCAGTTGGAAATGTGCTCCATGTGCTACCTCAGTCCTGGACTGTGCACACTTTTGAAAAATGAATTTGAAAAAAAACAAAGATGAGTGAAGCTCTCAAAGGCCTTTTTAACTTTTGAAAGTAAGTAAATGTGAATTTTGTTAGATTTATCAAAAACAGCACCAACAGAAGGATTTGTGAGGCGGCCTTGTGATTCTGTTTCTCACCAGATGAAGGAAAAAAAAACAAGATTCTGTTCTCCGGAGAACATTATATACAAACTCACCCTGACTCAGTCTGAGTGTGAGTCATGCATTTAAACCAGGCTTTCACACAGAAATGCAGGGCAGTGGTGACACATTCATGGGTGAAAACACGCCAGAAAACACAGATTCATGACAGAACCAGGATTTAATGACGCACCGTGGGTTCTGGTGAGACCGAGGATCAGTTCTAGGAAAGTGTGTGTGTGTGTGTGTTGGGGGGGGGGAATCAGAGGTTTATGTACTTGGAATGGTACGGTCCAGCTCTCTGTCGTAGGTGGACATTAACACAGGTGAATGAGTTCCTGGATGAATAAACTTGGCATTGTGGGAAAGGCATGAATGCCTCTCCAGAATTAGAGCTCTTTAGCACATTAGGAGATGATTCTTCTGCAGATACATCAACATGTTATGAAATGATGATGATGTCATGAGACTGAGTTGACCAGATACTGAAATTAGGGTGCAGCAGGTCACTGACTCTAATTTTAGTGGAGACTCTGTTGTTTTTGCTCCGGTTATTATTATTTTCTTCTCTTTATTATCATTATATTCTCTCCTTCACCATAAATAATCTCAATTTTGTCAGATTGTTCAGTCATTTTTAGTGTGACTTCCTCTCATACAGCACTTTTTATTTAGCTTATTTGATTTTCAATGTTTGAAAAGTAAAATGTGTGAAATTTAGCAACATGTATTGGTGTAGCTGCATGTTGCAACTAAGAATCCCTTACCCTTCTGTTCCAAGTGTGAAAGAACCTACATACTACTGCTTCAACTTTTTTCTTTTTTCTGGACTTTGTTTTTTGGAAAGTACTAGTTTTCAATTTTTCAACTTAGCCATCAATTAAAAATCGATTAATTGTTCTAGCTCCACCATATCGCCTTCATTTGACATAAAAACTCAAACAATGTTAACTTTGTCTGTTGTAGGCTACAGTAGAAACATGGTGGTCCAAAATGGAGGCTCAATCTGGGGTAACGAAAAACGATTTATACAATTAGGTGATTGTACACAAAGTTTAAATATAAAAGTATTATATATATATATATATAGTAGGGATTATTGGCTGATTATGGATTTTCTGTTCTGACAGGTGACAGAGGAGGAAAACCTAACCACAGAGGGGGATTATAATCTGTTTCTGTGCAATTTTTGTTACATTTTATAAGCTACAGTAAAAAATAATAATATAAAAAAAAAAAAAAGGGAAATGAGCTTGGCAATGATTCACTTTTCACTTTCAGCTTCACTCAGTTGACTTTAGTGAACTTCCCAAACCTGATCTCTCAGCGACTCTTGTTTGTTTAATTCTGCTGTCGACTGTTCTCATAAAACCTCATCATTTCCTTCTGCAAGTTCTACTTCCTCTTTTTTACCCAAAGTCCATTTGGACTAAAGCAGTCATTCCCATCACATGAATGTAGAGGCCCATTACATACACAGCCAAAAAATAATTTTGAAGAATCAGGAATATCTATATTGTTAAATGTGATAAATTCATTTTACTTAAAATCTAATAACCAGTAAATTTAAGAATGCTGTTTTAATGAAGCAGTTTATAACTTTCATTTTTTAATGACTTAATGACAAAACCCTCAAAAGGACTCAAAGTCCATTGTCTTTTTTTTATTTGTATGACCTCTCATGGCCCACCAGCAGTACCTTCATGGTCCACCAGGGGGCCGTGACCCATATTTTGGGGATTACTGGACTAACGTATCAAAGAAACAAATATAAATTAGACCCAGGTCCTCATCAGTCAGTTAGACAGACAAAAGTGTTGCTATCAGTTGTTGTGTTACGCTAACTCAGTCGTCATTATGGAACAGATGGGAGGCCGTGATGCTAGCTAGCAAGCTAACTTTTTACAATTCCCACAGGCGATCATGTCCGACGTTGAGTCATCACGGCGGACAAGCGCAAATTTAGCAAAGAGAGGACTTGTATCAGATGCAAGACGTTAGGTGGAGGTAGCACCAGCAACCCCGCAAAACACTCAGAGTTACGAAACTGGAGAAAAGTGTGGCAGATAGTTTGACTGCTTTAGCGATAAGGGTGATTAAAATCATCGATTTGGTGATATATCGTCATCCTTCCACGTGCAATACGATCATCTTTTAATTAATAAAAGAAGGCGCTCTAAAGTAAATAGTCCCTGCCAGTTTCACTCGCCGGGCGTCGCTACTTCATGCCTCCTCATGGTGGCGCTGCTCGAATGAATGCGGGTGGAATTTACCTGGCTGAAGAAGAGGGAGTTTACAGCGGGAGAAATGGCGGTGAAAGCTACGTTAAAAGATGCTCCATCCGTGTTCAATGGGCAAGGCGAGGCGAGTTTATTTGTATAGCACTATTTAAACACAACTCAAAGGCGTAGAAATACATTAAGAAAACATTAGAATTATAAAAAGACATTAAAATCAATACACTTTATTTACTTTGTTCTCTAAATTGTGCATAAATAGACTAATTTTAACTTTTCGTGGACATTTAGTTTTCTTCAGATTTCTTCAGACATATCGCGATTATCGCAAAATCATTGTATCGCGTGATGTTATTGGTTATCCTGATGTACCCTGTGACGCTAGTGTAGCCAACAACATAGACTCCACTTAAGCTAATGCCTGTCTTGGTTAAATTCGTAGCTAAGTACCCAAGACGCCGCTAGCATCATTTTAAATAACTTAAATTGCCGCCCTGAAGAATCCCGGATACGACATCAGTTAAGCAACAGCAACAGAAGTAAAAACAAGTTTATTGTAAGTTTGCCCTCTGGTGGTGATGTTGTGGTATCAGTCAGTATCCGTAATCATCAAGCAGTATCAGTATTGACATTAAAAAGTCACTTTATTAGCTCTTGTACTCGACACAAACACAGAGCAGACGATGGTGATTGTTCACGACAACACAACGACCAGCATTAGCCTTTTCTCTGGACACGACTTTTAAATTTCACACATGGGAAAACTAAAATGTCATTGCCTGAGGGCAGCAACTGCAGCCTGCTGTATTTCCACAGACATTTTCAGGTGAGTAACAACTAATTATCATTATTATATGAGTCTTTATTTTACCGTCTGTTTACCGTCACGTCTAATCAGCCAGTGAACGCTGGTATTTTAAACTAATCTCACACATACACACACATAAAAAATGACAAACTTAGCTGCATGTTACAGTAAAAGATTTCTTACATTACTTTAAGCTTCACACAGAAGACGATTTTAACTTTTTAGTCTTTGGTGTCACCAATTGTTCCTTTAAAAACCATAGATTTTGATGCATCTTTTATAATTTCTCTCAGATTTTTCCATCTTCATACATCAACAGATTTGAAACGTTTTCATTTTAAACCTAATAAAGCAACTCCCACTCTTAAAATAGGATTTTACTTCCTTGATATAGTAACCATACATTATTCCAATACATTTTACCCTTGAGTGATTATTGAAAACACTAATGAATGTTTGTCAGATTAGCATTTTTTTTTCTTTTATCATTTAGTTTTTATTTGCTTTAAATTCTTATTTATTTATAATATGGAAAGAGTTCAAAATAAAGAGTAGCTGAAGAGTAGGAATTATGAAAGAGCAAGTTTTCAGGCCAAAGAATCATAAAAAATATCTATTCAGAGTGTTTTGCCACATATTTAAACATTTATCACAGAAGTTTTATACAATAGTTAATTTGACTTTATTTTAAAATGCAATAAAAATTCATTTCACATAAAAATAAATATGTTGTTATTTATATAAAAACCTTTTATGGATTATTTTAAAGTTGATCCATGAGATAATATTGGAACCACTGAGGAATTTGTGTCAGATTAGCGAAAACGTTCCTCTTTTCTTTGGATTTACTTTTCTATTTTGGTTTGGTTCCTATTTATGTATTCAATTTTCCTCCATTCTTGGACAAATACATCAATAAAATCAATGTGCTTAATGTGAAAATATGAGAGAAGAAAGATGTCAGACGAACGTGTCAACTGCCAATTAAAAAAAAAGAAAGAAAATGCCAAATTTAGCAGACTCACAAATGTCCTTAGTTTTATGCAATAGCTGACTTGATTTTATTATTTCTCAGAAAATGGAATTATATTTCTTCTTATGAAAACCTTTTATGGATTATATTCGTCAGGTTCATTTTCTTTGATTATTTTTCTTTTAATTCTTTTCATTTTCCTCCATTCCGGTACAAATACGTGGACAAAAACTATACACCTATGCAACTAAAATAGAAAAATCCCCAATACAGAGAAATTGAAAAAGGAAAAAGAAGCACAAAGAGGGCAGGAGATCAGGCCGAGGTGTCCACGTTTCTATTTAAAGCACAGGAAATAATGACCAAAGGTCCAGGAGAAAAGTCAAAGCAACACCAGTCATGCACTGATTGCACAGAGAAGAAGTTCTGCTTGTACCTTTATTCTCCACATCTCTAATGTAATGGTTATGAAATGCCTCAAGTCAGTAGGAGGAAGCGTTCCTGCCCACACTGTAGCACACAACGCTGTTGCTTCATCGTCACGTGTGTGCCAGGTTGTAACCGTGCAGAGCGAGGAGACGCCAGTGAGCAGTCATTGACAAAGACTTCACATACAGTAACTGTCGGCCTTTAGAAAAAACAACAACCAGAGCTTATCCCTAGACTGTGTCACTTGACGGAGGAGGCGTTTAAATCCGAGCCGAGTTCAGGTGCAGGTCCTAATTATACTGACGGTGTTCCTAAAGACCGGATGTCAATATTAACTCCACTCCCATGAGTCAAAAACAAACCCACAATTAAAGAGCGGGAATGAGTTTAATCGGTTTTTACTCCCGGCTGACGTGACTTCACGTTGGGTTTTTATCTGTTTCACCTCAACATGCTTCGTTTTTGAGGCAACCCATTGATAATTTCTATGTTTTTGACAAAGCGTTTGTGTTTTTATCTGAGACACATGGTTCCCACGGCTCCTTGAAATCCTTGGAAGTTTGTGAATTTAAAGGGAAAAAAATGTCCAAGACCCTTGAAAGTTTTTGAAAATCGTCCAAAGGAGACATGGGTCATTGAAAGTGCTTAGATTTTGTCCATGAAAGAAGTTCAGCTGATTTATCTCCCTTGAAACGAGGCCTACGCGGAACAAACATCCAGTCCTAATTACTAGTGTTGTTGTGGACAATGTCCACTGTCTTTCTCCGCCTTTGACGTGAGATTCCATGTAGAACAACGAGGGAGTAACGTTAAGGAAGAGAGAGCAAATGAAAATTCCAAGAAAATCCAAGATAATTCCAAATGACAGAGACTGACTTTGACCAAGATCCCAAGGACAATCACTTGTCCAGATGCAGAGCGTCCTGCAAATCAATAAAAGTGGACGCCATGGACGAAGACACTCTTACAAGTTGTCCTCCCATCTTAAGCTGTGTTGAATTTGAGGAAACTGGTCCTTGGATTTGACATCAACCAAGGTGTGGGAACCCTGTGGACCGCTTTTTTAGTCTTTGCAGGACTAAAGGGTGGAGAACGTTCAGACCAAAGTAAATCATCATGTGACAACACTCAGCCAATCACATCAGTCACTGAGCAGATCGTCTGCCTCCATTTTGACTGCCCAACTGTCCTCATGTCCTCCTTCACAACCTTCTCTGTGGTCTTCCTTCACTGTCCGTCCTCTGTACACGACCAGACCATCTCAACCTTGACCGTCTTACTTAATCTCCAACCTCAGCTGTCTCTCCAACATGCTCATTTCTAATCCCGTCCATTCTGGTCACTCCTAACGAAAATCACTTCTCTTCTGCACTGTCATCTGTTGTGGAAGGTTGACCCCATCATTCTAAATCTAAAGCATCTCTTAACGTGTTTTATAAACGTATCCATCAAAGAATGGACATGTTTCTCCAAATATATGTCTCCAAATGTGTCTATGGACAAAGAGCTCTGGTCTCATAGGAGTTTAGGAGTTTATTTATTTAAGAAACAGGGACAATGCATGGAAAGATGTATTGAGCCAGGTTATAGCAATTTTGCTCATTTCCACCTGTAGTCCCTGGGCAGGTAAGAACAAATGAAAGAAAAAACAATATTAAAATCGTTGAAATATGACAAATATGACGATGTGGTGGCCATCGTATTTTAAAAATAGATAGAACAGATTTACAAAAACAGAGAACGAGAGTACCGGGTCATGAAAATGCACACCAAAACTTAGCACAATAGCACATGCTCTCGCTTATTTTCATCACACATTCAATCACAAGCATTCCAACATAAACACGATCATACATAACAGGCCAACCATCCCCACCACAATCATCATCATCATCATCTGACCACAGCACCTTGGCAAATACTATTAAAGCAGAGGCTAATAATTTCATCCTCAACTATACGTAGCTGCCGCGCTTCCAGCTTGATTTAAAATGAAGCGAATGAGTAAAAAGCTAAAAAAATATTTGGCACGTTTCCTCGCATCGGTACGAAAGCAGCAAAATTGTCTTTTCCTCACAACATTTCCCCAAACATCTACTTTCAAAAATACAATCTTAAAAGAGGAGCCGACGTGCTGCACAAGTAGTATTACACAAGTATTACACAAGTATTACACAAGTATTACACAAGTGTTACACAAGTGTTACACAAGTGTTACACACTTCAGTGCAGTCAAGACAAACTGTGCGTTCAGAGAAAAGCCTGTGGATAAAAGTGGACAGCAGCTGAAAGACGTCATCTGTGAGGTTATTTTCATGAGTCGTCCAGCTAATCCCACTTAATCCCACTTTTGTTTTCCTCCCTTTTTAATCCAACTTATTTCAGCTCAACCACACAGAAATTACAGCCAAATAAAAGTAAATAATAGAGGTCATTCTCTTTGATTGGATTGTTTTCCTGTCAGGAGTCGACATGAAATAAATAGTAAAATAATAAATATTTTCTCTGCAGCGGATCCAAGGACAAGCATGGACCGTTCTTGATTCTTGACGTTGACTGATCACTGCGGCTGAAATACGACACACGGAGAGGAAGCCAAGCAATCGTGTCATGGTTTGTAGTAATCTGTGTTGATAGTGGAGCAACGAGCTCAAATAAAACGTGAGCCAGCGACGGAAAGTCGTCAAACACAAAGGTACAGAGAAGCCGAGGTCAACGGAGGACAGTCTTGGACACGATGAGCAGGAGTATAAAAGACTCACAGCAAGACGTAAAAGAAAATCTGCTTTCGTTGTGTAAAGATTGACAGCAAATCAGGTCGACTGCAGAGACGATGTGTCAGAATGAAAGTCAAAGTATGGTACAACAGAGGGAATGAATATACATATTCAAAAAAACTCCTCAAAGCAGAGACGTGAAAGTCAAACTGAAAATAAATTTTATTTACATTTTACATTTACATTTGTGCCCTTCAAAACTGTGCCTTCCAAAAACCTAACTTTATATCAATTATATCAACAACTTCATCAAATCCCTCAATTATCAGGAAAAGGCAGCACAGACACGAGGACAAACATGAACGTGGACACAAGGATAAACTGGCTGGAGGACAGCACGGGCTTGGTTACCATGGAGATTGACTGAACCCTTCCGTCGAAGCTTGAATAGACAATATTCAAAAGTGTTGAGCGAAGTATAAACCAGGCATAAGTTATTGAGTAATAGACTACTAAACTAATAACCAATTATGTATCAACCTGGGCGTCCAGTGTGCAAGGATTAGTGATGTCTAATGGTGACTCGTAAAAGAAGGGGAGGTGAAAATCAAACCTATTTTCTGCTCACTTATGTGGCAGAAGGGGCAACATTTTTCCACGTAAAATAGCGGAAAAAAAAAAGTCATTAAATATAGAGACAAATTTGACATAATTCTTCATGCTGCTTCCATTTTAAACCCCAAAACATACTCTAGTTTGTCCATCTGGGCTGCTGTAGAAACATGACAGGTACAAGATGGTGGCTTCCTTGAAGCAAGGCCCTAACATACAGTATAAAAGTCTTCTGCATTTATTTTAAAGTGATTACACCCCTTTACAAATATATTTATATACAATTTCTCATCATAAATGTTACACACTGTAGTGGAGAAAAACAATGATACAGATATTGCAACTGCGATATGAATCATAAACTGTGGTATCTTCTGAGTTTGACTTAAATATTGTTTGCAGTTAGCTGCACAGTCTTATCCTGCAACGACAGTAGTGAGATGAAAGGTGTCGATAACTGCGTTTCTCTGCACTCCACTCAAAATAAATTGGAGGCAACTTCAACTCCAGACGCCTGCAGTGAGTGTGTGAAATGATAATAAGCACAGGGATGGGGGGGGGGGGGGGATCCAAGTGATGCTTTTGAAAACAACTCGCATGGTGCTTAAACAATGCAAGCCATGTGTTTGGTACAGTGAGCAAAATTTAATGTTTATTGATGAAGGTGCATGTTGCAGCTGAATATCCCTCACCGCACTATAAATCTAAATTTTATACACTGGTCCTTTAAAATGTATTTAAAGGGGAATTCCAGTATTTTTTTTTTTTTGACCTTATGTGTATAAACATGGGTGTGTACATGAATAGTAGATACAAAAGGTTTCTTAACTGCTCCACTAGATCACCTTCGGGCGGCAGCTGCGACAGGCGTCAACGGCTGCAGTGTATTCCTATGGGGCAATCGCGCATTCTGAGTTGTGTCCACAAAAAAGTGCTTGTTTTCGCCAATAAATGGCTCAAGCTCTTATTCTAAGAGTCTGGCAACATTACCGGAGCAGCAGTGTCACTCAGAGTTATTTTAGTTGTTGTCGTGCCATACTTTTACGTTTGTGTTACTCATGCAAACGCAGCACAGTAACTTTAGTAAATGATACATTTACCTCCAGTCTCTAAAGCAGGTCTCTCCACCCTGGGAACAGTGTTTTTCTTTAGGAAAATGTGATTCAGTAGATCTTTTGTCGTCCTCTTTGACTGGCAGTAATCGTCACCATCGACGCAGACCCAGTGCGTTAGCATTAGCGCCACAAGCCACAACTTTAGTGTTTCCATATCAGACAATGGAAGACTGTGAAAGCTACGTGTGGTGGGCGGAGACATTTTGTTGTCACAGCCGGGAAACCGTTGCTCCTCTCTCCAGCTCTCACTCTTACAATAATAATCCGAGCCAATTATTGGCGGAACCAAGCACTTTTTATGGATATAACTGACTTGACACCGACATCTGTTGCGATCTGCTGTACCAATTCTGAACGTTCTGTAAGTACTATGCACATACACACCCACATTTATAAACATAGGGCCCAGGTCGAGAAATACCGGAGTTCCCCTTTAATAAAACTTGACAGTTTCTCCTTCTGTCCATTTTAACTCTTACATCACGCAAGGTTTTGCACAACAGTACAGCTCGACATTCCTCTCCTTCTGTAGCTTGACGAAATAACCGCGACGAGTTTTGAAATGACAAAAGATCAAACAAAGCCATGAAATCACAAAAAAGACACAAAACACACACACAAAACAGGATATGATTCAGACCAACAGCCTCATCCCCTTTTTTTTTCCTCAAGAAAGACATCAGCGTTACAGGAAAACTGATCAATTTGTTTGACTCATAACAAAAACAACCACTGCTGAGTTTCAGATTTACTCCCACAGCTTTAGTCACAGTAGTTTCCCCACAGGTTTTGTTTTTCATTCCTCATTCTGACCATTTTAGGATTGTTTTCTCACAGATAAAAAAGAAGAAGCAAGTCTGTCTCAACGAAACCCTTTGAAGATTACATATATATATATATATGCACAGTACTGTGCATAAGTCTTAGGCCACCATTAGATTTGTTGTTTTAGCAATGCTATAATGACCATCCTGTACAATTATTTCTCACTTTATTGGAACATATCCTGAAAATATGGAGAAACACATATGCAGTTTGAAAATAACAAAACAACAAAAATGCTTGTATAATATCAAATATTGAGTGTGAGCTACATTTCCACTTGAACAATAACACAACCATGGCTCTTTAAAACCTGGAATGGAACCCTAATGTTATTGGTCAAACCTGTGTTTCTCCTACTATTTCATGGCAACAAATAGCTGCTGTGAAAAAGGTCTATTATACCTGGTTTACTCAAGACATGTTGGAGCATTACATACACATGTTGCACAAGTTCAACTCACTGACAGGTGGATCATATAGTAGAAGACTGACTTTTAGTCACATCTTTTCAATCTGAACGCCAACGATCACAAAAGTGACATAAAAAACAACAAAGCTGCTGATGGACTAAGACTTATGCACAGTGCTGTATATTATATTTATATTCAAACAGTTTTATAGACATACACAGCATATATTTAAAAAAAGTTGACCTACTTCTCCATTTTATTTTCTGAAAAGTCAATCTGGAAGTAAGAATATTAGCCACCAGGAGGCGACTCTGCTAGTTGTAAGAGGTCTGCTTTAATGAAAGTGTATGAGGAATTGATACAGTGAAATATCAAAATAGTTTGCAATATTATATCACTTTTGAGACACAAAGTATCCATTTTTTCACCAATGTTATAAATAAACAATTACATTTTTGGGAATTACAATTAAAAACATTTCAGTACACCAAGTGCCCGTATACTGCAGTATATGATTTTGCAAATGCTAAGTATATATCACAATACGGGATCATATCAGATCGTGGTGTCTCTGGAAAATTCAAGCCCAACAGTTGATTTACAACATCTGAAAACTTTTTTGTGAGCAGTTAATGATTTCACTCTCTCGCTTCGTATATAAAATATATATATATATATATATGTGTTTGTGTGTATGTATATATATATACACACTGTATATACAAACCTACTACCATAGTGAAAAAACACCTTGAATCTTGTGATTAACGCATGTTTTTTAGGATTTTTAAGACTTTTTAACTGATCTACACTTCAGCATTGCTCCCTTGATTGTTGTGTTTGGAACCTTAACAGAGCAGGTACTAAAAAAGTACCAGGTACTAAAAAAGTACCAGGTACTAAAAAAGTACCAGGTACTATCCGTAATGGAAAGGCAAAATAAACCGAGCCGTGCCCGAACTGCGTAGTGGAACAGCGTCAAAAGATACAGACACGCCAGCACTTATGAGTATAATCAAATTTCGTACCAACCATCAACGACAATTAGTTCTGCTACATTAACTCTTGTTGAACTGTAACCACTGGGAATTATTAACAAAACCCATCCACAGTGAATGGCATCAGTAGCCTGTGTGTTGCCTTCACTGTCCGGACGTAAATATTAAACACCGGTGGGTCAAAGCAGCAGTTTTTATTTCTTATCATTTATTTGTAAATATTATATATACCGATTTATGGAATTTTTGCACTGTATTTTTTGTAATTTATTTAAAAAAAACTACATGAATCCATTTCTGTTTTTGTCCAAACCCACGCTCTACTGACCAATTTTCATTTTTGTTAGTTTTGTGAGTTTATTTTCCTTTTTTCTGTTTTTCTGTGTGTCAAATCTCATCTCTCATGTGGACACACTGCGACGTTTATTTTGTTTTCTTTCGAGACGTGACGCGACTGCGGGATGAACTCGCCGAATCAAAACTCGACTGCCCGTCGCCCGTCGTCCACCTGCTTCTCACCCATCACACCCAGCGCTCAGGTCAAAGGCCGAACACTAAAGCAGTAGCAGCAGAGTGTCAGTGAGACAGTTTTTTTTTTAATTTATTTTCCATAAAAGATAAAAGAGAATTTACTGTTATATGCACAGTATTAAAATAGTTTAAATATTGTACATGTGTATTGTCTTAAGATTTTAAATGTAATTTTTATACTAATTCTGTCTCCATCTTGTATTTTAGTGTGAATCTGCCGTTGTGTATGACAAGTGCAATTATAGCTTCACATATGTGTTTTTCACGTAGGACAGGGGTGTCAAACATACGGCCCGCGGGCCAGAACCGGGCCCATCGGAGGCTCCAGTTTGGCCCGCTTTACTTTTTTACTATACTTTAATATAGTATATATACTATATTTTTCAATTCCATTAAATGCTTTGTGCCTTTATAGATCCACTGTGATCTGTAAATTGTAATGCACATGTGTAATGCATTGTTGAAATGAAACACTTATTTTTCTCGCAAAAATGTTTTGTGAAAAGATACATCATTAAATGTAAAACAAAGGGAAATATTTGGAGTTCCTGTTGTTTATAGTTTATTATGTTATTATTTTACTGGTCCGACCCACTTGAGATCAAACTGCACTGTATGTGGCCCTTGAAGTAAAATGAGTCTGATACGAGTTTCTATTCGCTTTGACAATAGACTTGATCAAATTCCATATTATTCTATAAAAACGTCCAAAATTACATTATTTTAAGGGTAAACTGTCACAGTTAGAACATAGTCTGTGTTGGTCTTGGAAACATTTGTCAATCTGTCCCTTGAGAAGATGCTAAAGAGCTGCTATAAGACTTTGTCAAATATCAATATTGGCACTGATTGACAATCCAGCAACAGTTGAGCTATATTTAATACTGACATTCCAGTTTTTTGCCCTTTTTGGATTGGGACGCACATGACGCAATGTAAATCTGCCCCCGTGCAGATGCTGACGTGCAGATTCCTGCAGGAATGTGGTTTCGGTTCGACATGCGTCTGCTGAGGGTGAAGAAAATAAATGACTGGCACGGAGACAAGGTAACAAACCGTTTTGTCTCGCGCGTTGATAAGAAACCATGTCAGTGACAGTCCACAGGTCTGAATGTTTTGTCGACATTTTATCATAGTGACACAGACTGAAATGATCCGACATGCCAACGTGGACCTGCACCATTAAACCTGAATGAGAGGATTTATCATCTTTGTTCAGGCTCCAGCTCCCTGGTGTTCACCATCGCTAATTCCTAATCTTAATGACTACCAGATAAGCACAAGTGTTAATTAAAGAGCGCTGCGTGGTAATTATATCTCTGAGGGACCCGCACCAGTGTCTCCTCCACAACACATCCTCCAGCTGACACTCATGTTTCTGCTCCTGCACATCATTAAAATCATAGTTCAGGGTTGTTGTGGTTTTATTTTTTACACTTACTCCACATTTACTCTGCAGGACTTGATGAAATTCTGAAATGATGCTTATATTTTTGACACTTAAGGAACAACCTGCAGGGAAGTCTTGGCTGCTGAACTGGAAATGGTTCGTAGGCTGGAATGGAAGTGAAAACAGTTTTATTTTGAAAGTGTCAAATCTTTTCCCCAAAGGGTTCAAAGGCAGAAAACCTCTGCATGACTCCTTTTTAAGGACGTACAAGTCAAATATTCAAATACTCTAAAGTCCGGCCCATGAGAGCTAGTAAAAGTAATGCAGGGTTCAAAGTGTGTTGAGCTTAAAAGGAGCAGCTTCATGATGCATTCAAGAAACCTCATAAATTCCATCACTTCTGCAAACACACATAACTGACTGAATTCTCGCTGCTGCCGCTGTGTAATAATAGATGCAACACAAATTAGGTTTCACTGAGTAGAAAGACTTGTTTTCATTAAAGCAGTCACTGATTTTTTTTTTGTATCTTTTTAATAAATTGCAAAGAGTCACATTAACTGATCGAGTTTTTATAATCCGATCTATGCGAGTAATTTCTACATTTCAATAAAGATTTAAACTAATCAGAATCTAATTTGTGGGTAAAAGAAGACAATTGTGTCACTTCCACCGTGCAGTGTAAATGCAGCCAACCAACCTGAGAAACAGGCGCTAAAGACGTGATGACTGCCGGTGGGGACCAAAGGAACAACACATTTTATCCACCTAACAAGAGGCTCATCTAATAAAAATGCCCACCTGCTTGTCTGTGACACCTTTTTCCAACTGGAAACAGATTTATAACCTGCTCACTCTCCTGCACCAAATTCCATAGAGAAAATCGTCATTTTTAGCTCATGAGCTCACATGAGCTGCTGGTCTACTTCTGCTCTTTTTTCTAAAGTTTGTGTCACTGGGGTGAAACTGTTCAAAGCATTTCAAGCACAAAAGGTGATAAATTAACACTTAGGAATTTACTAATGGAGGCAGCAGTGGACCAACAACTCCAGTTGTGCCAGGATGTAAAAGTGCTGATTTTCTGTATGGGGTTTGGTCCGTGGAGTGGGCAGTTTACAAAGTGGTACAGACTTCAGTTTCTACCCAGGATAGGACTGTCTAATGGCAAGATTAAGTGTCAGATACTGTATATTCACTGGGTGTCATAGACTTATGCAGACATTGTTTTGTTTTTTCCCTTTGCATTCCTGTTGGCAGCCATTTTCACCGAGAGCTCGCTGCCTCAGGCTGGTTCCCAATCCCAGAGGCCAGCACAGCAAAATATGTGTTGAATATGTTTCAATACCTCGTACAACCAAAGCTCAAATATCTCAATATCTCATTCTGACTCAGTGCTTTCACAAAGTTTCAAGGAAAATAGCAGGCATTTCACACACCAGTGACACCAGCAATAAAACCAGAGCAATTTGAGTTGGTCCTTGTTGATTATGGCAGAGTAAGAGGTTCATTTGTTTCCCCCTATTCACAGAAATCACCGTGCAGCATATGAAATTAAAGGCAATATTTTCACAAGCCAAGTAACTTGGAGGGAAAACTAGAAACGGACCCAGCTCATAAAATTCATCTCGGCCCCAAAACAATTGCACATAACTTCAGAGTCACTGATCAGTGCTCCTGCTGCTGGGTGAAGTGAAGCGGGTGCAGCCTTTGGTCTTATGAAATTACCACGGCATAAAAATCCATCACTACCAGCAGCTTGCCTGCGCGGGCGCTCGCACTTCCACCAGCACAGCAACAATCTGTCAGCTCATCTGCGAGTCCACCCCAAGGAGGGAGGGACAGGCAAGACAATAATAACAGAATGGACAACAAAAAAGCCAGTGCCAGAATCATGTGGCTACGAGTGGAGCTTATTAAAAACCACAGTGGAAAACAAATATGCAAACACAGAGGATGCTACCTCACCCCCCGAGCAGAAAACACAATAAAATATGGTGTGAAAGACAGTGAGGGAACGAGGAGGAAGAACAGACGCCTGCTGATAATTTAATAGACTGACAATAGGAGGCCGTCCACTTCCATTATGTCGTGTCATCGTTCCCGCAGAGGTCGGATCACTTCCTCTGGGGAAACGACACGGTGAATAATCATATTCAATGGGGATTTTATTTTTTAAATGTCAGGTTTGGAAACAGATGATGAAGCTGTTTGTTCCTGATGGTTCAAATGGTCCATGAAGAAACAGAACTTTTCCTACAGAACCTTTTGGAGCAAAGGCCCTATTGTTTTGTATCAGATTATTCTTTTTCTTTCACTTACTCTCCTCCCAAAGCCAAAACTTCACATCAGTACCTGCAAAAATTTGCAATCTGATGGAGTCTCAGGGCGATCCGATGAATTTTGCAAGGACTATAGTAAAGAAAAACACATTTTGTGTTCCCACTAACCATGCAGCAGCAGAATTATCATTAAGACATAATTTTAATCATAATTGTTGTTTGAGGCCACACGGTGGAGTAGTGGCTAGCCCTGGCCTGGGGTCGCGAGTTAGCGTTTTACCCCCCCGTGTGTGTGTGCGCGTGGGTTTTCTACCGGCTTCCTCCCACAGTCCGAAAACGTGCACAGGTTAATCGGACACTCTAAACTGACCATAGGTGTGAATGGGAGAGTGAATGGTTGTTCGTCTCTGTGTGTTGGCCCTGCGATGGACTGGCGGCCCGTCCGGAGCATGACCCCGGGTCAGCTGGGGTTGGCTACAGCAGCCCCCGCAACCCTCACGTGGAGGATAAAGTGATCACTGGTTAATCACTTTGAGTGTTTTACCCATAAAACATATTTTCAGCTTCTTCAATGTGAATATTTTCCCATTTCTTTGCTCCATGTAACAAAGAAATCATTCAAATGTAATTATTTCTGGTCTTTGAGAACATCGTCATATGAGGATTAGGAAACATCAATCGAGATTCTCCTGGCTTTTCATGGACCAAAGAAATAATTGACAAAGTCATATTTTAATGTATTAATCATTAGTTGCAGTTCTATGAACCAAACCCTAATGTGATCCCAGAAATCCCTCCCATTTATCCAGGCTTACTTCCGTCACTAGTAGTACCCTGGTCATGGCCTCCCCATGGCTGGGGTCAATTTAGAGTGTCCAATTGATCCAATCAATTGAAAGCAATGACGTGTGGGTACCTTGCTCAAAGGTATCCCAGCCCTTGACCTGTCAGGATTCGAATCAGCAACTCTCCGATTGAAAAAACAATCCATTCTACTAAGTATGGGGGAAATCCCTGATTATAAAGATTAAAATTAGAAAATGTGTTATTTTGGATTAATAAATCTTATGATTTTGACTTTCCGTGACTCTTAACAATTCCCTTCCACAAGCCAATCGCACTTTAACCGCAGAGATTTCTCCAACATAGTTGTTTTCATCTCCACCTGTTGACAGTTAACAACATTATGGGTGTGACTAGTTTCAGAATTAGCGTTTTTATGATTATAAGGGAACCAACGTAGTGAGCAAATCAAAATGAAAGACACGTATATTTTCCTGTCATGATATTTCCTGTAAGTCCTGCAAATAATCCTCATGTGCAGGTTGTCGGGCAGCAGGAAACCTGAAAACAAAGCTTGGGTTTGGCTCTGCTCATTATTCCGAGCAGAGTCGCTGTCGCAAACGGTCACTGGCAGTGGATGTAGTCATTATGTGCTGCTGTTTTTGTTCCCCCCCGGTGAAAGTGTGGACAAGAGAACCACGTTTCTTGCCAGAAGGTCTCCTACCCCTGCCCTACTCCACCTTTGACTAAATATAGACTCACTGCTGAAAGGAATTCTTTGCAAATGCTCAAAATTTGCACAAAGAGACCAGTGAAGGTTGGATTACTATGCGATTAAGGATGGTTAATTATTCAACCCCAGGTCTGACAATTCAATTCAGTTTGAAATATGATGTTTAAATGAGACGCCTTCTTAAAACACAGTCTGAAGTGACAGTGGTAGCTCCTTTAAATGTTCACCAACAATGCTGGGTCACATTTGTTTGGCCTTCCCCACTGTCACGGGATGACATCGCGCCATTTTCAGCTGTGTGGCCTCCTCTGCAGCATCAGGAGATGAGGTGATCCATGGAGGAGGAGGAGGAGGAGGAGGAGGAGACATGTGTGTGTGAGTGTGTCTCCCTTCCCCACGACGAAGCAGTCATGTGTAGCATTTTCATCCCAGGCTAAATATCAGCATCAAATGAAGCAGAATAAGAGGATGTTTGGGTTGTGGGAGATGAAAGGGTGAAAAGCAGCACGTTCAGATGAGCCAATCAGTGGATTATTCACTTGCAAATATTACAAGTCGATGATCTCGTTCAATTTTTCCCCCAATTCCGCAGGATTTTGTGATTTTCACTGTCGTACAACAACGTACATTGAATATCACTGCAGGATTCGGGACGAAAAACATATAAAAACAAGACATTTAAAGGTGCAGCAAGCAGCAGGTTTTTGGCGTTATTGATCCAAAATATCATACAGCCCTTTTATCATAACTTAAATGAGGTGATCTTAGTGCGAATGACGCTCTAGACTCTGATTACAGCCTCACAACTCTGGCCCTTTACACACACGGAAACAAGAAAACGGCCAAAACGGCTCTAAATGCTGAAATATGGGATGTGTCCGGCCTGTATGTGGCGCTGTAACACTCGCACAGAAATACACAAATCATTCTGCGCTGTCTACAAACTCCAAACCCAAGACTATGATGATGAAGATAGTGACAGTAAATGCAAAAATAGCATATGTAAAGAGGACACTCGGAGGAAAATCTAATTTCTGGTGTTTTTTTGGTGTGTCCCCGTGTCCTTCCTGTATCTAAACATCACTAAAGTGTCACAATAAACACTTCAGCCACTCTGTTTACCTGCTCTGAGCAAAAAAGTCAAGTTTAGTTACGTAACTAGCACATTTGCCGTGCAACGAACCCTCCCCCAACAGCTACTCCTGGTCATGGACGTGAACATTCAACCTGAAGAAGAAGAAGAAGAAGCAGCACCGCGGAGCAGTCAGTCAGCTGGTAGCTGGCCAATCACAAGAGACTCAGTGTTCTGGGGGGCGGGGCATTAGCTCAGAAACAGAGTGTCTGTTCAGAGGCTGGCAGAGAGCGGCAATAATCTGTCTTAATCTGAAGAGACTATGAGGTTTTTGACCATAAATATGATTTAATTTATCTAAGTTGACATCAGTTATCTGGATTTTTGGTTCAAAAAGACCATTCTATGTGACCTTTAATGCTTTTGCAGATTCTCCTAAACCTGTCGTGTTTTACTGGCCCTGCATCTGTAGCTTCACATGAGAATTTGACCAATCACAGAACGGTTAATTCAGAGGAATAATCTCTACTACAGCACCTGCAGCAACGAAACCTAAAGAAGAGAAAAGTCTCAAAGAAAGTCGGACAAAAAAAAAAAATGCATTGAAACCCTTTCGGAGATTCCCTTTGGTCATCAGTCACAAATGAAACAAGTGCATTTTTAATATCCCGCTCATTAAATGCAACAGTCGGCTATAGTTTTCCAGTGATCCTGCTTTTACTGCAGCTTTAAAGGCATCCATTTGCCTCCTGGGAAACTGTAATGATGGATTTTTCACAATTTAATTTCAGTTTATGTTGAGATATTTTCCATATTTTCTTTATTTATTTCGTTTCCATTCAGTTTGTTTTAGTGCGCAAATGAAAATGAAAACATGCCCAAAAAGTGAAGAATCTAGGGAGAGACTGAGTTTCAAATCGCGTCATATTTCTCAGAGAGCTGTTTGAAATCAATTTCTCTTCACACTGCATGTGGAACAATTTTTTACAGGTGCTTTTAGAGGAGAATGGCTCGTCCACAAGACAGGGTCCAAAATGACAACCATTAGATTTTTCTTAGGAATTCTAACATGACCATACAGTATAATCACCTTTATTGGAAGACAATAAGAAAATGCAGTTTTAAAACAAATTTCTTTTCCAGAAAAACACGGTGCAATACTCCGATACTGGTCCAATTTACCAGATAAAAGTGTAAAACTCCAATTAAATCCTAACAATCATGGTTCACTCTGTACAGAGTGTAAAAACTGTCAATAAAATCAGCGACAGCGTTTGTGGGCTGTTTATTTCTTCATCATGGGAGAAGCGGCGTCAGACGCAAAAGTATCGCGCCGTCCTTAGTTTCTACGGATGAAAAGGTCAGATTTAATGTGACCTTCACACTTGAACAATAGCAAAACCCCGACTTTCTTAAAGCAACACAGTGTAGGACAGTGGTCAGCAACTGGTGGTTCGTGGGCCAACGCTGGCCCCACCGGCATCAGCATTTGGCCCCAGCACATGCTGCGCTCATCTTCACAAAAACAACAATTTCGGAAAATATGAACCGATTCAAAGAAATTCTGCTGCTAGAATTGACAATTAAGTGACATTTTGTTTGGAAAAATAAAAATACAAACACTGCTGTTGTAATGGCTAGACAAGTATGGAAAGGAATTGTCCATAAAAATGACAAGAAAAAGAAGCGGTGATTCTCAAAATTTAAATGAAGAACAAAAATGAATACAGGTTCTTTGTTTAGTGGAAAGAAAAATCTGGTTTTGTCTGATGAAGGCAAATTATTCAACCTTTAAATAATGTCTACGAGATCGTTTGATCAAACGTGATAGAAAGTCTGAGCAGGACTGAATCACATTTATTGTCACGATGGAAGTTCTGGTTTCAAATCAATGCCACAAAAATAAGTACAAAATCCTAATTATTTTTACCGGTCAAACCTGTTTGTCCAACTAAGACCAACTTTGAGTTGCATAATTCCAATCCAAATGTCACCGAAGAGAGAATCTGACGGACCAAACCAACAAAGCAGAACTTAATACCAACAAACTGTGACGCTCGTTTCAATAAAAGAAACATTTCAAGCTCTTTTTTTTCAGTTTTTTTGTTGAAGTTACCTCACTCAGTGCTTTGGATGCGAGGGTCACTCAGCCCACACAGCAACATCTTACACCTTCTGAAGTGAACCAACGAAAGTGTTTCCAACAACAAGGCCACGCCGCAGCGCACAATATAAACACAACTCCCGCTTCTGCACAGTCACGACACACACACACACACAGTGTGTCGGGTTTCGCTCCGTCTAAAACAGTCATTAACACCAACTTTCTCCATAATCAAAGTCCAACACAGGAGCTTCAAAGCAGCTGAAGTCGGAGCTTGTTTGATGTTTCTTTGAAACCATAAATATCTGGCTGCTGTTGCTCTGCGGCTTTTGAAAAAACCACGACAGACAGTTAACTTTCAGAGGGCGGGGATCCAAAAAAATAAAAAACAAAAAAAGCATGGATGGGGGTGCGATAAATATTCCAGAAACTGTCGAGCCCCCTTTGTTTGGGAGAGCGATTACATGCGCCAGATAAGCCGTGGTTATTCTCTGACATTGTTATAGCCATATTACCTTTCCAGCTGAGCTGCCCTGAGCACATTATCACTCAAGTGCACCGAGCCTTTTCACATCTATTCAATCAAACACGAAGCCTTTAAAGGCGATACGTGCAAAATATGTTCAGTGGTGACCTTTTGAGTTCCAGGTTGTTATTTAAACTACAGGGTTATGCCCAGTAGGGCTGAATTTGCGATTAGTTTTGACTGAAATTGCGACATGATTCGCGATATCAGAGGGAATGGTAATTTTTACACGATTTTCATTTGAATAGCATATGTAAAATGATTACAGTGTGATATTTTCAGTCTGTGGAATATGATGTGTGTAGGCCAGGACAACAATTTTATCTAAAATGGTCACATTTTTTGTCTTTGAGAAATATTGCCACTACTAAAAAATTTTTAAATATTTAAAAATTGCAGTAGGCCATATCGCGATTTCAATAAAATCCCAATTAATTGTTCAGCCCTAACAGCCAGCGTTGACAGTGTGTTCATGCACACACAAACACAAAACTGTCCCACTTTCTGTTTCATTTCTACCTACTTTTTAAACAGTAAAACTACCAAGAACTACTGATATTTTTAGGGCGATAATGTCGTTGAAATTAAACATATGAAACCACAGGACCCTGACTTTTCCTAAATTTGTTTATTTACTATTTTAATGATGTTATATTATAAAACACTGACCTTTGACACATGATCTGATGGCTTCTTGCAGAACTGCTGTTTTTTTGTCTGTTTTTAGCTTTTACCAATTATTTTACTTTTACTTTTATTTATCTTAATTGTGTTTTATGATTCACTTGTGTTTTATAGTATTTCATTGTTACTGTACAGCACTTTAGACAACCTTTTTTTAAATGTGCTCTATAAATGAAGCGGATTGGGTTGAAAAATGGCAAAAAGCAAAAAAAAAAAAGTTCTGGTAATGTACCTTTATTGACCATAGTGATTAATTTGACCATATGCATCACAGATGGTGTAACATGCCTGTTTTCTGATACTGGCCCCACCTAACAACAATTGCTAGTTGTTTTATTTATGTTAGTTTGCAACCAGAGCTTGCATCATCAAACCCTGACTCAGTGAGGCCGAGTCTGATGGAAAAGCAACAAAAAATGCTGACTACTCTCACTAATTCAAATTTTCCAGGTATGAAGTGAAAATCTATTAAAAAAATAAACACCACGATCAAAGCCTGTATGAATCATAACATAAAAAGCACACTATACTTCCTGCTGATAGTTTAAAATTCAACATTGAAAATGCCCTCGCTGCACTTGAGTGTTTCATTGACGAATCACATCAAAATAAAACAAAGCAGAAACTAGTATGCGTGTGTGGAAGTTGCACATGGAAGATGGAAGTCACATAGTACGACAAGGTAGGGAAGAGACACTGACACATGATAGAATATTATTATAATATTGCGATAAACGGAGTATATAAAAAATGATTTAGTGCAATATATGCACATCCAGAGAACTTTTGGTGTCAGTCCCAGTCTGGATAAATGGGAGGGTTGTGCGCTGTGGCGACCCCTAAAGAGGAAGGAGCCGAAAGCCATTTTTGTAAAACCTTTTTTTTTTTTTTTTTACATATACCATCTTTAAAACAAATGACTAAAACTCAACATGAAGACATGAGTCACCAAAGCTTCATGTGGCTTCTAGAGATTTCCTGCAACACATGGTAGACGTCCACTGCAGATAAATGCTTCAAACTGTCAATGAATAGCCTTAAATAATAATAATAATAATAATAATACCTCCAAATACTTTTGACACTAATCTCATGCCGCCGCCTAAATTGTCTGCACAGATTTGTTCTGAGGTGTCCATATAGAACTCATGTGTTTCTCACTGATTTCCATTACAGATGAGCTGATATTTATATGGGACGATAACAAAATATGTAGTCAGGCCATCCTTAATTCCAACAAATAAAACACAATGGAGTACCAGGAAAATGCTGCTTTCATTCAAACTTCTCTCACAATTCAAATTCTGCATATGAGGAGCTGGTAAAGCTGCAGCAGAACCAGAACCTCAATAATATTATATATATATATATATATATAGTATATATCCTTATGTTTCTCCTTAATCAAGCCTCACTGCAGCTGAATCACCAAATCTTCACTGGCTTCCAGAAATGTTTGAAATTCAGTGTTGCACTGAGTCAGTGTTGGCCACAATCAATGGACTGGATATCGGAAATAAAAATATATAAGTTATAAAATCAAATTTGATGGGAAAACTCTGAATTCCACCTCAGTGCTTCACTAAGCACAGGCCAATCTCTTGACAAACACTATGATTATTATTATTATTATTGGTAGATACTCAAGGTTGTGACGTCAGTATTGGTATTGGATATGAAACGTTTTCTTTTGAACTTCCCTCACTTGAACACAGGTGCTGGTGAGGCTGCAGCAGAGGAACCTTTAAATCAAGACACTTGCTCACACCTGCTGCAGCTGAGTCACCGAACCTTCACTGCAACACGTGGAGATGAAGTGCTTCAAACTGGTTCTGGAAGTGCTGGTGACCACCAGAAGGTGCCAAATCACATTTGGGGTGAATGACTGCACAGTGCTCCAACAGATGAACCACATTTAAGCAGCAGGTTCTGTTAGAACTTCTCTTACCACTTGAATTCTTGCCGCAGATGAGGTGTTGGTAAGGCTGCAGCAAACCCCAGATCTCCGAGTCTCCGTTGATGGCTTGCTCCAGTGACTCCAGCGTGAACTTGGGGACACCGTTGTCCCTCTCCACCAGCGCGCTGCGCAGGACGCGGCTGAACACCTCTCTGAACAGACTCTCCATGCAGGCGGTGAGGTATATGGCGGCGTGCTCGTGGATCCGCAGTGCCACGCGACTATCCACCATCCACCTGAAGAACTTGCCCACGGAGAAGACCAGCCCGCAGCGCGCGGACTTGCCCCGGCTGAACTTGTCCCCGGTGCTCATGTTGTACAGGGACAGCGCGCTCAGAGCCGCCGTGATGCAGTTGACCGAGATGGTCCACGACAAAACCACCTTGATGGCGCTCTGGATCTCGTGCTTGGTGCACCTGGCGTAGCGCAGGCTGAGCCGCTGCGCCTCCCGCGCCACCCGCACCAGCGCGCGGCAGATGAGCGCAGAGAGCCGCGCCAGCACCTCCGGCGGCGGGTTGCCCACCATCAGGTCCTCGTCTTTCCTCAGTGCGCCCTCCACCTCGCCGAGGCTCCATGGCACGTCCTCCAGCTCGGGCAGCTTGGCGCACTGGCCCGAGCACTCCAGTATCTCCGTGTCCTCCGCCAGGACGGTGTTGACTGTGTCCAAACTGTTCTGTCTGCTGTGCATGGATTCCGTCAGATGCCAGCAGTTGCCCCCATGCGGGAGAGACTGATGCGTGTCGGAGCAGCACAGCGACACGCTGGAAGACCTGACCGAGTCCGCGGCTCCACCATAACCAGAATCAAGCGTTAAATCCTCCAGCGTCCTCACGACGGTCTTACCCTTGCCTGCCATGACTGCACCGCATACTGTTGGGTGAGCTTGGTCTCTCAATTCAACGCCACAAACTCGTCCCGGTGCCTTTTCCTCCTCAGCCCGCTGTCCGAGGACTGGAGTGTGCGTGTGTGTGTGTGTGTGTGTGTGTGTATGTGTGTGTAATCCCAGCCCAGTGCGCAAAAATCGTCACGACTGATCCACGACTTTTGGTCCCGTGGAGCTTCTACTCTCCTTCCCGTCCAGGTCGCCGGATGTTTGTCGAGCTCCTCTCGTCCACAACTTCACACAAGAGACACGCGAGCAGAGCAGAGCAGAGCGCACGCGAGCCTCCGTCCACGCTCGCCGCAACAAGCGCAGCGCACCGCAGGACTCTGATGGAGAGGTGGAGTCTGGAGGCTGAGACGAGCCAATGCGCGTCTCCCACCAGATTTGATTGACACAATCAACACCTACCTGCCTGTTACCTTGAGCAGAGGCTGCGCGTGAACCTGCTGCTGCTGCTGCTGCTGCTGCTGCTGCTGGTGACATCCACAATGTGACAGCGGAGCTGCGCAGTCATGAGGCTGCGGTGAACTGATCATGAGTGTCAGCCGTGAGACACATGGTGGACCTGATGACACATGGACACCAGGCTGGGTGTCCAAACATGGACTGCAAACTCACAAGTGCACAGCAAAGAAACAAATTATCCATACAGTGGAATTATTGGCTTGTCTCTATCAGTTTGTAAAAATGGTCCAATTCATATATAGAATATGACATTTAAAATATAGATAGGAAGGTATATATGCTTAGCAGAAACAACAATTAAAAAGGGAACGTGTTTTTTATGTTATTCCTATATATCAGACTGTATAAGCAACATAAATAGAGTTGTTATGATAACATGCATTGTCCATGACATTAAAAACAACATAGATAAATGTACTTAACTGATTCCAAAACTGTGTTACGCCAGCACAGTTAAATGGTTTTCACCATTAAAATGTAAAATACAAAATATGTGAAACAAAATAAAAAGTATACATGTTATACTTTTTTTTAAGTTATACTGTGAAAATAGGAACATAACAACTATCATGAAAATGAAAGTAAATATTGGAATACAAACAAAACCTAAATGTTAAGTACATTTTATTTAAAATTATAATAAATACAAACTTTTTTTTTTTTTTTAAAAAGTGCTTAACTACAAACAGTTAAATACTGTGATCATTTGTTTCTTAATAACTTGTGTACTCACCGAAAATGCTGATTCTTTGCATTTTGAGGAGTTTCCTTCTGTTCATACAGTCTGACCTTCACTGTAAGCTCTTTTTTAATTGTATATTATGGATAAAAAGTGACTTCCCTGAATAAAAACCTCCGTCTGCTGTGGAAATGTGGCTGAAAAGGCTGAGATTACACAGTCCTGCAGTGACAATCTGTTATTTTCTAGGGGCTGTGACATCAGTGGTCATTTTAAAACAAGCAGTAAAAGTCACTTTAGTGAAGGACACAACCAGAGACCCGTGTTGATCCACTTTATTCTTATCCCCCGTGATGCCTTGTGTTATTGTGACATTTAGCACCACATTTAACACAGTTTTACACCTCAAAAGGGATGAATGCGACCATTTCTCTGCGTTCTGCACAGTCACGCTGTATTCCTTTTTACACAGTGACATCGCATATGAGTTAACCGCCTTCCACTTAAAAGTTGGGGGGGGGGAAACATGGATGCAAACATACTATCTTGGGTTAGCCATGGTTAGCAATACCGTTTAACACGCCGTATTTTGCGCGTGCAAACATCGTAGCGACATTTCCACGGATAAAATCTGTACAGAACTATGTGTGCTAATGATTTACTGTTAAACAGATAAGACAGAAGCGCAATTAACGGTAAAAGCAGTGCTGTTTATACGAGTGACAGCCATCTTGGAATCTCATGTCGGGGTTGGTGAGGTTGCTCCGACTTTCTGAGTCGGAAATTCCAACTTCCAACTACAGCCGGAATGCACCATAAATGATTTGGTGTGAAATAAATTCTAATTAGGACAAGATTCAATCGAGATTTGTGTTAAATTTAACCAATTTAGTGACGCTAAGAATTAAATATCAAGAGGTAAATTGACTCTTTTACTGTTACTTTAGCACTGCTAGCCTGCTTTGCTGTGCGTAAATATGATGTTAGCTAGCGTGGGTTAACCCAGCCGAATCTGCCAGCGTTTTGCTTTCGAGGAAATTGTTTTGGCCGACTTCAGAACTTGAACGAAAGTCGTTAGATGCTATTACTAGATAGCCACCGCTCCTAGAAAACCTTTGGTCGCTCTGCATACGTCATCCGGATCAATGCTCTGACCAGTTGTAGGCCTATCAGAGGCATTTTGATTTTGATCCACGTCCGTTGGTCCCACCTCTTGAAAGTGGGAGGGGACTAGACCCTTTCTGGACTAATAGGCTACTCAATCTCAAATGAGATCTGAGGTCTGGCGTCAGCTCTGTTGCTTCAGTCAACCTGAAAAGCTCTGAGGTGAATCAGAATTTGCGTTTGTTAAAGAAGGTGGGACAAAATGTCATTAATTTGCAGGCAGATATAGAGACAGGTGCGAGTCTTAGTGTCCCGCACCACCAAGTCTAGGCAGGACGACCATGTAGTGCAGGAACAGCACGATCTTGAAGCCACAGACAGTAGGTATCGCCGCCACCATCTTTAACCGCCTCACTGCCGCTCCAGAAGTTCCACCCGTCAGGAATAAGGTGGACGCTCCACGTCCAACGTCCGGACATACTAAAGACCCCGTTTCGATGTGTTTCACCACTTTGTCAACAACCGCAATATAATATTTTTGTTGAGTAATAACAACAAGAGATGAACTATGATGACACGCGGGGAGGAACAGTTGGTGGAATGATGAGTCACCCACTCTGCTGGGGCTTCTCCTTGTACGTATGAGCTTGACCAACCATCTGTCCACACTGCCTGCCTGCCTGGCTGTCCTGCCAGAGGCTCTGTGCATATATTCCATGAATGACACTGCACTACCCATGTCAAAACAGAAAAACTGGAAAAAAAACAACTTCAGTCCTGCAGAAAAGTTTTAGAAAATAAACAAATCCCGATGCAGCATCTTACTGAAAAATGATGAAAAGCATTAACATTACTTTTATTATTAGAATAAAATCAGAGAATGGGATAGATTAAAAGTGGAAAATTTTATGTTTACAGTATTTTGTATTTTATATATGTATATATAATTTATATTACATATTTAACTTTTAAATATTATCCTTAATTCTTCTATTCCATTTGTCAGACGTGCTCCTGTTTTATTATTGTATATCTCTGTGCATGTGACATGCAAAAATATATTTGGATATAATGTTGAAATAAAAGCAAACTACGGGGAAAAAATGTAATTAATATTGGTTTGACTTTTGTCAAGCATTTTTCTTCTCCGTATAGATGGATGGATAGAAAATTGCAAAAAATGACTTTAGTTGAGCTAAATAAAATGAGCAAACTGTCTTGCTAATTTGTTAACCTTAGTTTGAATTAACCTAATTAATGGACCTCATAAAAGTAAAGCAATATTTGTAAGTTTGTCAAGCATTTTCTTCTCTCAGTGTAAAAGCAGGTTGTCTTTTGCTAATTTGTTACTTCTAATTAACTTAATTTCGATGATTAAATGATGGTTTAATGTTATGTGTGTATACTACACGGTCCAAACAACATAAAATCAGTGTTTTCAGGTGAACGTTGTGGAAGATTCGAGCGTACGTGGCTCCACGTGGAAACACAGCACAGACAGATAAAGAGATTTTCATCAGCTCACGATTCAACGATTCAACTGCCTGAGGCCAAAATGTCTGACCTCTGCGCAGAGAAGACGACCCCGCGATTCCCATTCATTTCAGCGCAGCGATGATCTTACAGTATATGTTCTCCGTGTTAGCAGATGTCACCATTAGCACTTCCCGCCTTCCACTCTGTCCATGTGCGCCGCGGCCTCTTGATGCAGTGCAGCAGATTCTGCTGATGACTAACTGTGCTGGTGAGAGCGGTGGAGGTGGGCAGCTGTCAGCTGCTCCTCTACGTGCGCGCCGTGGCCCTCCAAAACGCTTTCCTTCACTTATCAAGCCGTGGTTGCCTGGCAACAACAGAGAAATTATACATACAGTGTGTTATTTAGAAATAAATAGTGGAGCGTGAGTTGCCTGGTGAGATGATGGATTGTTTGTATTTTTTGCCAGCAGAGTCATTATCACATAATCAAGCTTTGTCACCAAAACAGTCACTTTTTTTTAAAAAAATTAATGAATGCAACTATGTGCTTTTAGATGAGCATTTGTGTGTTTATAGTATAATGTCATTTGTTGTTTTGCATGTAAACATTGATTCTCATCTGTGTCCCTTTTGTAACCTTATTTTTATTTATTTATTTTGCTGTGCAGGGGGAGTTTCCATTTCTGTTTACAGGACTATTATTATTATTATTATTATTATTATTATTATTATATAACTCCATTATATTAGCAGCCACGTTAGGAAGAGGATGGTGTGGTGTCATACTGCCACTTAGTGGCCACAGCTGGGTACTACTTGCCTTGTGCAGAGCCACATGTCATGTCTTGCATAATTACAAGTCATTTTATGTAAGAGAATATTGTGACGCATTTGTGAAGAAATTAAAATCCTCAGAAAACACGATGAAATCAATAATAATGGGGATATAATATTTAACACACACATAAATAAATAATGTAGCTGAGATAAAGTGGGTCATACTATTTTTTGGTTATGGATTAAGTAATTTGCAGTGCTTTCTACAGCTTGAAATATAAAATAACACTAAATGGAGATAAAAACGACCGCATAAGACGACATATAACATTTGCAGATGCATTCATGATTTGAAAAATGAGCACGAACTGCGGCAAACTTTTATGTAACTGAGGCAAGTGGCACCAAAGAGCATAATAATCACATATTTTTCACTGTATTATTATGAATTATATATTTCTGTCTACACAACTTTTAAAAACTGTTATTTCTCATCATCACACAGACAAACACACAGATTTGTGCATCTGCCCTTGTTAGGACACTGCACAGACCTCCATTCACTTAAACAGCCTAACCAGAACTCGACAACTAACCTTAAACATAACCAGTTAATACCTAACCGTAACCTTTATCTTCAGAAATTAGGTTCTGCCTCATTAGGACCAGACCTTGGTCTCCATGAGGACTACTGGTCCTGACAAGGTCATGGTTTAGTGCAACTAGTTAGTGCCTAAACATCTACGTGACCTCAGAAAATCAGGTTCTGTCTCATTAGGTCCAGGCTTTGGTCCACATGAGGACAAGTGGTCTGTCCCTATCATCACCACAATTTACGTCTTAATCCAGACTCTGATCAGGACCTCACAAATGAGGTTCTTCCTCATTAGGACCAGACCTTGGTCTCCATGAGGACTAGTGGTCCTGACAAGGTCATGGTTTATACCAGGAAATAACTAATTAGTGCCTAACATTAACCTTAACTGAACCACAATTCATTACTTCTTCATCTATGACCTTGGAGACGAGGTTTCTCTTCATTAGGTCCAGGCTCTGGTCCACATGAGGACAAGTGGTCTATCCCTATCTTAACCACACTTCACGTCTTATTCCAGACTCTGACCATGACCTCAGAAATTAGGTTCTGCCTCATTTGGACCAGGTTTTAGTCCTTGTGAGGACTTACTGGTCCAGCATTTACACCAGAAAAGGCTCTGATGAAGAAAGACTGTACTAATCTGTGTTCTCATGCTGTACATTTTTGTTTATATAATGTAAATTAAGCATTAGTCCACCTAATTTTCTTGAAATTATTACTATTCAGTTGTTGCTTTTGCCGGAATATTGTAGTTAAAGCTCAGTATTATTTGGCATGGTCTGGTTCAACTCCATAAATTAGTCGCACTAGCATGTGAAAAGTGCCCAGTCCGCCTTTAGAGGTCACACTTTAGCCCATGGGGAACCTCCGCCGTCCGTCATGTTATTCGCCGAGAGAGACGAGTGAAGCGAGAGAGAGCACGCTGCAGAAACGTGACCACGCATGCAGCGACTCTGGACCAATCACAGGCCTCGGAGCGCGCGCGTGCCTCCTCCGGTGGGCGGGGTTAATGCCAGTGGGTGCGGTTTGGTGGACGAGCAGCAGCAGCTTCTTCTCTCCGTGGATATTACGTTAGGGGGGAAAAACGGCTTTTCTCGGCTTTGTCCGCTCGGAACGCTTCGGAGACGGGTCCCACGGAAGCGCGGAAGCGTTTTTCGCAGCTAAGTGAACGTTCGGGTCGAGCTAAGAGCGATACATTTGACATTAATCGCGGGCAGAATTTGTATTTACATAACCAGCTTTCCTGGTAGTCGCGGCGGGGAGTAACCGGGTCCTTCTGCCACCGTGTCCGCCTCACGTTACAGGCTAGTTAATCACCGTTAAATAAAATAATGAGTCTGCGGTGTGAGTGGAGCACGGAGTTTTAATTTCTGTGTTTTTATATCGCTTTAAACGTGCTTTTCTCGCTACTCACAATAACAAGTTACACAACAAGCCTTGACCGCCTTAGCGACCGCAGGTCCTAACGCCCACCGGGTTGCCCGTCACATTGCCGGAGAGCTCGCTCTACTTCGTGGCCAAATGATTCAGCAGCAAACCGTCTGTAAATTCTTTGACATTATGGAAAAGGTTCTTTTAGAGCAAGGTTAATTGTCTACGCAGAGGACTATCGAAAACAAAGATTTTTTAAAAAAGCAGCTTTTAAAGGACTTTTCTTCGTCTTGTGTTTGGATTCCAGTGTTTTGGACTGACCCGGAATAAAGTGGAGTCAATCCCGGTTTAATAAAACAAACACACACACACACACACGCAAAGGATAATAATAATAAAAGGACTCGTCCAGTTGAGTAATGGTCATTAATACGATCCACTGGTTCAGGAAGGGCTTGCGGCTCCACGACAACCCGTCCCTCAAGGACTCTCTGCTGGGAGCGGACACCGTCCGCTGCATCTACATCCTCGACCCCTGGTTCGCGGGATCGTCCAACGTTGGGATCAACAGGTGGAGGTGAGTCACGGCTGCCGACGAGCACGTGCTCGCACACACCGGCACGCACCGCGGGGAACCGCGAACCGCCTGCTTCACGATACGCGTGCACTGCTGGTGTGCTATTTCAATTATGGATACCCAAAAATACACTTTTTCTCAACATTTTATTAAAAAAAAAAAAAATGTTTACTAAATCAATCAATTATTTTGATAATCAATTCGGCTTTAGAGTTTTTTTTAATAATTCTAGCAAACTTTTAAAGGGCCTTCAATGTGAATATTCCCTGGCTTCATTGCTCCATTTGATAAAATAAATAATGTAAAACTGAAACAGTTTGGTCTGTAAGCAAAACAAGACATTTGACAGCATCACCAAGGTTTGGGAAACACCAATCTACATTATAAGGACCAAATTCTAAAAATATTAGAATAATAATTAGTTTCAGCTCTAATTTAAATGTAAATAACTGCCAACTTTAACTTGTTTTGTGCTTACACCTGATGACTATCTTTATAGTTGACTAGTCAGTTATTTTCTTTATTACCCAAGCAGTTGTTTGGTCTATAAAATGTCAGAAAATTGTAACAGCGCTGTCCTGATTTATAAAAATTTGACGTCATCCATAGTAAAACCCGTACTGGTCGCCTTCCAATCCATATAATTACTGCTATGAAAAACTATGATTTAGATTTTAAAAATATGGCGATCAGATTTTTCAGATATCCGATTCAGTTTGACTCACCAGAGTCTTTATGTCATGACTCCCTGCAGTGGCATTTATTTTAGGAATCCTGCACTTTACTGTGTTTTGCATTATTTAGTTAGATAGATGATTAATCTGTCAAATTTTTTTTTTCAAGCAATTGTTTTTGTCCATAAAATGTCAGAAAATTATCAGTTTTCACAAACTTGTAATTGATGCTAAACCAAAGTTATTACATGTGAATGGTTTCTTTGTTCTATGGCGCAAAGAAACAAAGAAGCTTAAAAAAAACACACTCAAAATGATTTAATGAGTATCAAAATAGTTGACAACTAATTTCGTGATTGGTTAATTTTCACCACAAGTCTGTTTTGTCTGTCAACAAAAGTTTGTTTTAATTCTGTAAAATCACAAGAAAAAAAATCACAAAAAAACCTAAGCATTTTGCTTATAATAAATTAAATTATAATCTTTTTGAATAAGGTCCAGGAATTGCTGCGCATGATTAGAGACGTTTGCAGTCCTCCATTACATCCTTAAATGGACTTAAACTGTAATCTTTGCCCATGATTGCAATTCATCAAAAGAAAATTTAATTACATCTTTTCAGGCAACGTAAGTAATGGGCCGTGTCATCCCACATAATTTTAAAGCGTTACTTTGACTCCTTTTTAAAAGGTGAGTAGGTTTTCAGATAAACAGTCATTTGGCTTGTTTACCACTATCGCCCTGCCAGACTGTAATTATCTATAATATAATTATTGTTTTTAAATGGACTGCTGACTATATTGTGGGATTAGAACCGTACCAGCAGCGGAGTAAAATGACAAAATGACGTTTCTTTCACAGGGATCAAAGACATTTCTTAGGTGGAGAAGCTAAACATCATCATATTTGTTGGCATGTGTGAGTGCAGACAGGAACATGAAAGCGCTACAAAATCAGCACTTGAAGCTTTACTGTTGTATGTTTCTATCAAAGGCTGAATGATTTAAATGAAATATCTGATTTTCCACTACAGAGTTCCACCACGGTTTGGCACGGCGCGGCTCAATTCTACTTGGTTTGGTTTCTTTTCCATTACTATAGTACCTCCTCGACGTGGGCGGAGTCATCATAACATGGCTGCAAACTGCCTCTGTTAAATACGGAGATTTTACAAATGTCCTTGTTAAATGTTGGGGATTAACGCATGTTTTCAGGATTTTCGAGTCTTTTTACCTGAGCTACACTTCGCCATTGTTCGCGTTGATTCTTGCGTCGGACGTCGTGCTCATGACTCTTCCAGTGACGACGCTCTCTCACCAATCGGTGGCCGGCAGTCTGTCCACGTCACATTTTAGTATCGGCTCAGCTAAAAAAAGTACCTGCTGCCAGGTGCTATACCTAATGGGAAAGAGACGAGCCGTGCCAAGCCGTGCTGGAACTGTGTAGTGGAAAAGTGCCAGTAGTGTACTTTGTAAGACAAGCTTTAGCTCAGTACTTACTGTGTCATAGAATTAACACAAGGTGGACCAAACTACTGTTTCATAATGCTGAGATGAAAACCTTAAGATGTCAGTTGTTTTGTAACCTTAATGTATTGTATCTTTAATTGGAAAAGAACAAAAATAGAATAATTTAAATTGCAGTCTCAAGGATTTGCTTGTTGCATTCTTTAACGTTGCGATTGATTTGGTTTGAAAAAGACTGACTTCATACGGAACACCTGTTACATCACAGACCAAAACAAATGCAAAGACAGTTATTTGTCTTCCAGTTAACTTTAAAATATTTCATCCTTTAACCTGACGGAGCATTAATTCAGCTCATCCTCAGTCCAAAACTGTACCCGCCTGGATTTCGCCATGTCTTTTTTCCACTGTCGTCGTCTTCTGTGTGCGGAAGAAATACAGTTGAAGTGCACTTTTCATGTATTTTAAAGGTCTGTGTTTAGTCGGACTAACAGGATATATAAACATATACTTTATTATTTCAGAGAGATAAGAGCAAAGACCGTTCAGTGGTTCATTTTCTATTGTGAACCCTCCAGTGTTACGTGGAACGTTTTCTCAATCAAAACAGTTGGAATTTGTTTTCCGACACACTTTCACAGCGTGCGCCGTCACATGCTGCCGCTTTTTTTTACTGTAAGTCTGCCGTATCTCGGCTGGATAAACCCAAAATGGCCGTCGCACGCCGATGCCGAATGAAAGCGCTCCTGAGGGGTTAACGGTACAGTAGGCGTCGCGCGTCTCACTCGCTGGACGCTTGTGCTCCGCCTCCTGCCATGCACGGCGAAATTGCAGGCTCATGCTGCTACTGGAAGAGGATTGTTATGGAGTGTAATGCTTCCACACTTGTATAACTGCAGACAGAGGTGATGTGGATGTGGCTCGCACGTGGACCGCGCCCTCTTTATTTCATATTGTATAAGCATTAAAAGAAATGATAAAGAAATTGGAATACACATTATCGGCACCATATCGGTATTGGCTTTGAAAATGTATTGCAGGCTTTTATTTTTACTTTAAAGAAAATTTATATCTACTGAGCATGAAATATATTATAATTTCACCACAAAAGAGATTAAATGACTTCTGCAGTTGGGAACAGGCAGGGGAAAATGCATAAATCGGTATCGGTTATTGGCCCCAGTAGTCCCAATATATCGGGATATCCCTAGAATACATTATAATAAATGATAAAAATAAAAATATTTTCTCATCTTGTCTTTTCCGTGACTGGAGGAACTATGGTTTCAGGTTCTGCCTTAATCTGCCCCACTCCTGAATGTGACACACCGCCAGGGAATTTCTTAAAATGTGTTACCAACGTTCAGTTTTTGGGTCAGTGGTGTCTGTGATCCTGTAAATTCCTTTTTTTTTAGTCTTGGGCTTTGAATGTTCACTCAGATGTGCAGAGCACCTGCTTAGGTTTAGGTGGTCAAATGGCTTCATGGCTTTTGAAATTTAAATTCCTTTTAAATGAACAGACACCCATTGAACTATTTTGACAATCAGTGCGCCAGTTGGAGTGTTTTTGTTTTTTCAGCTACTTAAATGTGATTATTTTCTGGTTTCTTTGCTGCATATGTCAAAGAAATAGTTTATATTTGAATATTTTTTGCGGACAAAACAAAGACATTTAATGTCATTATTATTTTTTGGGAAACATAATTTTTTTTTTTTTTTTTTTTTTTTACATTTACAACACTGTTAATATTGAACTGAAGCATGACCTAAAACAATATAGCTGTCCACACTGCAATTACAATATTTTTTTTAGAAAACTCACATAGATATTTTCCACAAATTTGTTCAGCTCTCCTGTCTCGGCCATTAAAACATTTTTCGGTAATCAGTATTGGCCAGTTATTTATTTATCAACCCTTTTTATTGCATATTTCGCTCTCAGAGACTTGATAAATATTGTTGACTGCACATAGAAAACATCTACATCAGTCAACCTGTTGTAAAAATGTGAAGAGAATCTCCCTTCACATGTGGCACAAGTAGGTCAGTGTGTTAGCTCCGCCCCACCCATGCCGGAATAACCTACTTCGGTTTCTCTGCTGCCGCTGGAGACCCCGACTATAACTGCAGCCTCTAATCCCGGCAAAGCTGCTCATCTGATATCCATTGTTACTGTTCACACTTGAAACTCCCGACAGAGCCGTGCTGAGCTGTGCTGGGTGGGCCAAGCTCATGAAAACCCTTTTATTTCATGTTACAAGGAGTTCATGTGGATTTAATTAGTGTACAGCTGCTCTGCGGAGAAAGACTGTTTCTAACAAATAGGACGGAAGTGTTTATGTACCAAGAGCCAGAATTTAAAACAGATGATTCTTTCTTTTTTCCACTCAGATGATGTGATGTTTGTTCCAGAAATTGTTTCCCAAACCTTGAAATTATGTTCTCAAATGTAGTTTTTCCTCCTTTAAAAAATACTCGCACCGAGTTCTTAGATTTTTAAGATTCTTAAATGTAACTATGAATAACAAAATTAAAATTGTTGTAGCCCTGGATTACAGGTAGAGGTTGATAAACAGTAGGTTCAGGCTAGGTTTAAAAAAACAAAAAAGATTCTCCATTTCAAATTCGTTATTTATTTATTCATAAGATCTGATATTGATATTTTAACATATACTATTTCCTGTCCTCTCAAGAATATTTGAACAAAAACGTGAGACTTGACTGCGCCGCTAATGCAAACGGCTGAGTCTGCAGATTTGTTGGTTACTTTGTTATCGTTGGTGTTGAACCAGGAGAACTTTTCAGATGCTCTGGTGTCTGGAATATCCTCCATTGTCACAGAACATCACACTTGTCTTCTTCTGATGAACAAAAACGGCGCTTCTCGCTGCTGTGCCACCCGTTAATTATTTGAAAATGTTTGCCACGTTCACAGGCTGGTTATTTTGAACTTGAACAGCGTTTTTTTTTTTTTTTTTTTGATACTTTTATGATCAAAATTGTCAGTCGAAGCCCTTTGAGGTCACAGTGACCTCACACAGTTTTATAAATCTGGGCCGAGACTCGAGAGAGACCATCAGATGAAACCGTGGGTGTAAACGTCTTCCAGATGTGAACATGTAATAGTGGAAATGTTCAGAAGAGGAGTAGCCCTTGTGAGTGTTAGGTAAATTGGAGAAAACTCTACTGCACCGCTTCCCACATGTTTAAAAATAGGAAACGTTTTTTCTATCTGCAGCTCAAAAGTGGAACTAAATTGTGAAATCAGTGCATTATAGGGCAGCAGCAAACAATTATTTTCGTAATTTTTTAATTTTACCGTGAATTTAGCTGTTTGTTCAATGAAATGTTAAAAAAAAATTGAATCAGTGTTTCCCAAACCATTTAATTTATGTTTTTTGTTTTTTTTTTAAAACAAAAACAGTGTTTGACAATAGATAATTATCAGATTTTTTAAAACTCTTACCAGGTTGCACCAGCCCCACTTGGTTGTCATTAAAAGGCCTGTGTTGCCCAGCGTTAATTGGCCATGTGCTATTTATTGTCACGACATCAGAGGAGGTAGGTCGGCATTATTTAGCTGCATCTTTCATATTGAGAGCGTGAAAGAAGCTAAAAACATCTGACCTGATTTTATTTTCCCTCTGCAGCCACTGAGCTTTTCTTGATCTCTGCTCTCGCTCTGTGTCGCCGCTTTGTTTCAGCGCTGGTTTTAAGAGATAATGTAAACACTAGAGGCAGTTTTTCATCAACAAGGATTTTATTTATGTGTTGATTTTGACTATATTCATCATAAAAGATGGTGGGTGGCAGATTTAAGTTTTTAACCAGCGTTCAACTTCTTACCAACACATACACATAAACATCGTAACAATATTAACAGGAGAGTGAGAGTTTTTATATAAATATATATTTCATCAGCTGGTAAGAGCTTGGTGCTACAGGAAACCTCCACCTACAAACTTTGGTTGCTATGGCGACAGCACGGGAAGCACCGCATTACTGCCACTCTGCGCACATCATGTGTCGACTGTGCGTGTGCCCTGATTGTTGACTTAATACCGTTTTCCAGGAAAGTACAATCGGAAGCACGGTTGTAAATAACGAAATAATGGAGGAACATGATTGTAACATTGACGTGAAATGTGATAAAAAAGTCTTTGCCATCGCATTCGTTCCAGGCGGGTACGTGTGTTTTCTCAGGCTGCAGTCATTGACGTCACGCGCGACAGCGATTGAACTTTCCCCTCGTTCACCATCTGTTTTCTGCTCGTCTGACTGTGATAAAATCATCATTTTCAAAAGCCTCCTTCGACCTGAATCACACAGACACTGTGCAGTTTCCTGTGTTCTCAGCACGGTTACCTGCTCACATTTCTTTATCTTTAACTGAATAAACTGGGTTATTTCGGCTGGGGCTTGAAATAAGTGCAAAAACAGGAAGAGCGACTGTGTTCACTCTGCTGCTGCTTTTTTAGGCCCTGAACTATAGTAAAGTTAGTTATCATCCAGAATAATCTGCCTGCTTCAAATTTAATTTCAATTTATTAAAAAATGCAGCAAAACAGTGTTGTCTTGTGTCTTGTGTTTCAAAGCTATAGAGTCAAAAGTCAAACAATGCACAAAACAATATATAAAAGCAAAATTGCTATTCTAGTTAACGCCATTTCCTCTGTTTAAAGTTGCGAATGGGGAATAACGAATTGTCCTGATTTTAGATAGTTAGATTTTAGAAAATCTTGATAAATTGACCAACAAAAGGTGAGGGTGTGAAGAAAATAAGCAAATATTCATATTAGGAAGAATGAGGCAGGGGTGTCATGATTCTCCAAATCCTTGATTCGATTCAATTTAAGGGTCACGATTCAATTCTTTCTTTTTCGTTTCTGTCTTATCACAGACGGGTCTGCCATTTTCATCATTGGTTTTATGTCAGGATAATTACATTTTTTTTCATTCCCATTTCGATTCTCTACATGGTGGTATGTCTATCATCACTAAGGCCTTGTTGCCAAATGTTAATAGTTTATTAACAATATGAATGTGACAATAACCAGCCAATTGTAAACTAAGTTAAATAAAAGAAGAGAAGTCATAGAGAGTCATGTAGCTCTGTGTTGCTCTGAAGGTTAAAGCCACTGATCTGAGGAAACACCTTTGTAGTAACATGTGACCTGCTTGGCATTTTGTAAATCCCGGGTTTTCCACCACTGAATAAAAACAAACCTATAGTGCTAGTTATCACTTTAGCACAAATTGAATTTTTGAGGATGCTTTGCTCCAAATAAGGAGTTGCCTACGTTAACAGTTGTTTTCTTTTCGTAGCAGTGTTTACGTCTTTGTGACAGATTTGCTACACGCACATAGCACAGATTACACAACGTGGTTTTATTGTCGACAACGCAAACGCAAAATATTTCCACACCGAAGTGGGAGGGGGGGGTGTCAGTTCGGTCAGTGTGTCGCCCAAATCTGCAGTTGCCGTGGTTACTATAATTTGGCAGCAGGCTCAGGTTAGTGGGAGGAGCTAGCGTGTTGTAGTGTCTGCAGGACGTCGCTGGGGGCGTGGCTAAATCGGCGATCGCACCTTTGCTTTTGGAGGTCGAGATTGTGACGTCGGTTGGATCGATATTTGATTTACAGTCAAGATCATGATTATTGTATCAGGACTGCAATTAAAGATTATTCCCACTAATAATTAATGTGCAGATTATTTTTCTGATCATATAAATTAGCTGTTTGTTCCAATAAATGCCAAAAAAGCGGGGAGAAATGTTTCCCAACCTCCTCAAATATCTCATTTTTTTCCATTTAGTGTAGGAGCAAAGAAAGCAGGACATATACAGAACTAAAATTAAACAACTTGTTATAACTTTATTTGTGAATTGTGTAGTCACTTTTGCAGCCCCGATGTACTGTATAAGGTTGTATAATGAGAGGATGTTGCACATCATGCACCATGTGTTTTTGTGTGTTTTTGTGTGTGTGTGTGTGTCCAATTTATGTCCACGAACAAGAATCAACCACAAATGAATAGAAAATGGAAAAAAAAAAGTTGGATGGACATGTTATCCAGGGCAAACTTCCACCTGAGTCATGGTGTGTGACACATGCATGAATACATATATCTCTCTGAAAAGAGCCTTTCAGCAGAGGTAAGATGGCCACCCACTGGTCCTGCTGTCTCTGCTGATTTACTGGAATTATCCCAGTCGGACGTTCCTGCTGACTCACACTGTTGAGCCTTCAGCCGACACATTTTCATGTCTTAATAGAGCAGTTTTCATAACTGCTGACGTCGTCGGGACTCGTTGATGTAATAATAATAATAATACAAAAAAAGCAGTGCTGCTTTTTACTCATGAAATGTCCTGTGTTGAAAATATAGGTGAAATTATTTTAATTTTTGCAAAAATTATATTGTGATCGATGATTTTTAGTGGAGATGCACAAGTAAGCAAGTAATTGAGTCCAAAATGATTAACAAAACAACAAAATAACAGCTTCTTAAATGTGTTTAAATCATTAAAACTGAAACATTTTGGCTTGTGGACAAAACAAGACCTCCGAGAACATCATCATTTGGAAGTTTGGGAAATGCTGATTAACATTTTCGGATATTTTACAGACCCGATGAATAATTGACGGGTTGATCGAATATCGTAATAATCGATTAATGAAAATAAGGCAACATAGCCTTGAGGTGAGGGATATTCAGCTACAACATGTAACTTAAATTTTACACACTGTGCCTCTTTATTTTCAATTGGGAAAGAATTAAAAGCACTTGAATAATTTTAAAAACTGAAATTATTTATTTTAATTTGTATAATTTACATATGTATAATATTTATATTATGTATAATAATCTTCATGACTTGGCTGCATGTTTATTTTCATGACACATGAGGGTAAGAGGAAGAGAAGGTGGTATTTAGCATGTGCACATTTGCTTGTCAGCAGCTCTGTTGTAATGAAAATACGTGCTATTGTCATGACAGAGGAGCCACCATTTGTCTACCTCTGCTGCACCCGTTGAAATAAATGGAGATTTCCCTGAATCGGGTCACTGATTCTGTCCATGTTGTCAACGTATGGTGAACGTGGCGGGTGGTCAAGATTAGATTTTGCCGCATCAAAGAACACGTTAAATAAAAACTGCCGCGTGTTTCTGTCAAACCAGGTACGGGCTGAAATAATTACACGCCCTTCGTATTCAAACCAAGCAAGTTGGGAACTTTCAAAGTATATTTTTTGAATGTATTAATGCCAGTGTCTGTGTATTAAAGTGTTTTTGTATCATCCTCCAGGTTCTTGCTGCAGAGTCTTGAGGACTTGGACTCCAGCCTCCGTAAGATCAACTCTCGCCTGTTTGTGATTCGAGGCCAACCCACCGATGTCTTTCCCAGACTTTTCAAGGTGATGTGTTTCCCGTGTTCAGACCTAGAATATTCTGGCATTTTCAGGACAAAAAAATAATAATGTTTTAAAACACTTTTAATTCCCTGCCTCTTCAGGAATGGAAGATTACTCGTCTGTCCTATGAGTACGACTCTGAGCCCTTTGGGAAAGAGCGGGACGCAGCGATTAGGAAGTTGGCCTCTGAGGCTGGAGTGGAGGTGATAGTTCGCACCTCCCACACACTCTATGACCTGGACAAGTGAGTAAATATCACAGCCATTGACTCTATGTATTTTTTATTTTTTTTTTTTGACCTAAATCTGACTCTTTGCCTTTTAATTCCGCCGCCGCAGGATCATAGAGTTGAACGGGGGTCAGTCCCCGCTGACCTACAAGCGGTTCCAGACCCTCATCAGTCGTATGGACGCAGTGGAGGTGCCGGCAGAGTCCATCACAGCTGACGTCATGGGAAAGTGCACAACGCCGCTGTCTGACGAACATGACGACAAGTTTGGAGTCCCCTCCCTGGAGGAGCTCGGTGAGTGGAGCTGCGAATCCAACGCAGTTCAGATTTAAAAATGGAGAACACAAACATCCATCCACAGTGATCACGATCACGGTCAGATGAAATAATAAATACTTCTAATAACTCGATTTGTAGAGCGCTTTCCAATACAGCGTTTCCACAGAACAGAAGATAACATCAGTAAAAAGATACAAAATGTAAAACTCAGAACAATAAAAGCAACAGAACAACAGAAGAAAAGTAAATGTCTATAATAAAAACAATATAACGGACCCTTAAATGAGAAGTGATTTATTTAATTTGAAAGCAGTTTTGCTGGTCTTAGGTCTACAGGTAGGTCCATAGCTAAGGAGGCCAGACCGAAAAGGTCTGGTCCCCCCCTTGTTAAACCCCAAGGTTTTGGCTCATAAGGGACCAGCATGTCTTAAATAAGTAGGGGCCTTGTCCTGTAGAGCCTTAAAAATTAATTACATTTTTAAATTGATTGTTAAACCCACAGGCAGCCAGAGCTGAGAGAAAAGAATAGAATTAACATGTTCTCATCTCCTGGATTTGTCTTCTGTGGCCACATAGGACCAGATCTGGCTTCCCCATCATTTATTCAAATACACAATGACGTCATGACTGTTTGCAAGAACAAAATTATATATATTTTTTAACGTAGTAGTGCTTGCCCATGCTTCGTGCAGCCCAGAAATAGGGACAAATGTGTGTGTGATCCCGTCGTGAATGGACCACTGATGATGTCGATACCAGGTCTGAACGCGGTCTTGAAGGTACAGGCTGAACTTAAATGTGTCTGAATGTCTTTTTCCTTGCAGGGTTTGACACTGACGGTCTGTCGTCGGCTGTGTGGCCGGGGGGAGAAACTGAAGCACTCACGCGACTTGAGAGGCATTTGGAGAGAAAGGTCAGTCACAGTCAACCGTGAAGCTTTTTAGCCCCTTTTTCACCAAGTAAATTAGTTCAGTACTTTACAGTTATTTGCATTTGGACAGTCAGTGGTTGTGAATGGTACCAAAATAACCAAATGTAGCATACCACCTTCTGTTTCAGTACCCAGCACAGTGAGTGATATTCAAGTGGAAGAGTTATACATTTTCTCATCATTTCATTGTTGTCATCAGGCATGGGTCGCCAACTTTGAGCGCCCCAGAATGAACGCCAACTCGCTGCTCGCCAGCCCGACGGGCCTCAGTCCATACCTGCGGTTCGGCTGCCTCTCCTGCCGCCTGTTCTACTTCAAACTCACTGACCTCTACAGGAAGGTATGCCCCTCAACGATACGAGTAACTAGGGGTGGGCGATGTATATCGTCTGCGATAGGATCGTGATTGTTGTTTTACCGATGTGCAAATTTACATTATCGAGTATTTAAGTTAGTTTGCCAAAACCAATGAAACTCACGCCGACACTTCACATTACAGCGCAGCAGCGCTCCCCGCACACAGCACCACTCAGCCACGCGACTGGTGGAGAAAGCGCAGGCAGAGGCAGCTCCAGTCCCTGAAGCTTGGTCTCCTTCAGATGATTTAGTGCCGAGACGCTGGTCTACGTCTCTGGCATGGAAATGGTTTGGTTTCGAAAAGACTGACGTTGATCAAAGCGCTGTCATGCAAGATTTGACGGAAATCTACCGCCGTTTAATGAGCACTTGCTGTTGATGTCTATTGCTCAATATTTCTTATGGATCCGTGGAAGACATTTTTTTTTTTTTTTACAAGAATTCAAAGTTCCTGCACAGTAGTTCAGTTGAGTTATTTTTTATTTGTTTGATAAAGTTTAAAGACAATAAATAAGAGTGTTTCCTTAAACATTTTAATCATTGTATTTATTGTAATCTTTAACTAGGTATTACCAATCAGAGTTTTGAAAATATCGACAAAATATCGTTAAATCCTAAAAAATATCGAGATATTATTTTTCGCCCGTATCGCTCACCCCTGCGAGTAACTGCTTCTGTCTGAAATGAAGTTTTCATGTTTTTAACCCGCTTCTTCTCCTGCCGCACCAGGTGAAGAAGAACAGCTCCCCTCCGCTCTCGCTCTACGGCCAGTTGCTGTGGCGCGAGTTCTTCTACACGGCCGCCACCAACAACCCGTGCTTCGACAAGATGGAGAGCAACCCCATTTGTGTTCAGATCCCCTGGGACCGTAACCCCGAGGCGCTGGCCAAGTGGGCGGAGGGTCGGTCCGGCTTCCCGTGGATCGATGCCATCATGACTCAGTTGAGGCAGGAGGGATGGATCCATCATCTGGCCCGACACGCTGTGGCCTGTTTCCTGACCAGAGGAGACCTGTGGATCAGCTGGGAGGAGGGAATGAAGGTACAGAGGGACATTTAAGCAGTTCCTGTCTCGTTTGTTTTCTCTATACTCTGAAGAAATACCTGAACACAAGGCTTGTGTTTGTGTGTTGAGGTGTTTGAGGAGCTGCTGCTGGATGCTGACTGGAGTGTGAATGCAGGAAGCTGGATGTGGCTCTCATGCAGCTCGTTCTTCCAGCAGTTCTTCCACTGCTACTGCCCTGTGGGGTTTGGTCGACGCACAGACCCCAACGGAGACTACATACGGTGAGCTCATCTGGCCTGTGGTGTCCGTCACATCTGCCTATCACATGCTGTAACACTTGTCCGACGCAGTTCCTCAAATTTAGATATTTTTTTAGGAGTACGTGATTCCAATTTTGTGTCATGATACATATATCAGTCTTGAGTTGCATACTGGTTGTATACATGAAAAGGCAACGGTTTGAATCTGATTTGGTACAAAGTTGGCAAATTCTCCTCATTCATTCTCGTGTGTTTGGGTTTTCATCAAATTGATTTGCATGTTTCGGTTGTGGTAACTCAAAAATGAAATCCGTTGGATCACTAAAGTGCCCCAGTGCCACACTGTGGACTCAGGAAGTGCTACAAAATGTGTCTTCCTTGTTAATGCAGTTTGCCTGCAGTGGCCTGGTAGGATGGCAATAAATGACTGGTACCACCACAGTAAATGTGAACCTGACGTTTTTATGTTCATCATGTATTGCCCCCTAAACACTCACTAAGCAACTCTGGTGTCTTCATTCAGCCGCTACCTGCCCGTCCTCAGAGGGTTTCCAGCCAAGTACATTTACGATCCGTGGAACGCTCCAGAGAGTGTACAGAAGGCGGCCAAGTGTATTATCGGAGTCCATTACCCAAAGCCCATGGTGCACCACGCAGAAGCCAGCCGCCTCAACATCGAGCGGATGAAGCAGATCTACCAGCAGCTGTCCTGCTACAGGGGCCTCGGTGAGAACGGTTCTAACTTTTATTTAAGCTTCATTTAGTCAAGGACAACAAACGCACAATATGTCTCTGGAGGTCACTGGTGTAATACTATCACAGACCTTCTGTGTTTACTCCACCATGTTGGCAGGAAAAGCTGCTGAACAATGTAGCAGCACCAGTGTTGGTTTCAAGCTCTAAGTGTCGCTGTGCACATTGGAAATCCACAGAAGGTCGTGGAACCTGGCACACTGAATATGTCTGATCCTTACACTGCCCCCTTGTGCCTTTCACGAGTATGTCAACGGCCTATGCGGACATTATTCCAGACCTGCAGTATTACATTCCTTTATTCTAGTCTGGAGAACATGTTGCAAAAGAATGTAAAGTAAACAAGATTTTTTGGTTAAATTGCCGTTGGAGTTACAGACATTCTGGGTCTATTTTCATAACGAGTTCATATTGCGTCAAGACAAAACGCTATTTTGCTCGACGCAATGCTGTGCCCCGTGCACTGCCGTTGCAGCTCTTTCAGTCGAAATCGCAAAAGACGAAATTTCTCAAAAATGATCCAATTCAGGCGGTTGTGATGGCAACACAGAACGTGAACTCGTTATCGTCCGAAAATAGACCACGAATGTCTGTAACTCCAGATTTTTCCTTTTTTAATTTACGACGATCATGCCCCTGACTGTCAAATCGAACAGCCACTTTCACGCGGTTTTTCATCAATGTTTTGAACTCACTCGGGAAACAAAGTTGTGACGCTTTAATGTGGGAATCAGCACAGGTGAAGGAGGAAATCATAAAAACATGGTAGAGCAGCCGTTTCATGTCATAACATATCAACATAACATGGCCCTGTTTTTTAAGTTACTGTCACTTTTGTCCCCAGGCCTTTTAGCGACCGTTCCCTCCAACGGCAACGGCAACGAAGTGAGCGAAGCGGCGTCAGAAGCGGTGGGATTCCACGCCGAGGCTACGCCCGACGTGGCACCTTCGTCCAGTAAGAGACACGGCGACTCCTCAAAACTTTCTCTGTAGCTACGGGCACGATACGTTGTTGAAGGAGAGCGTTGTTTTTCAGGTTATCAGATGCCTGTTCACTCCCAGGGAGACTGGCAGAGCGGTGTCATGCTGTACCTGCAGGGGGAGCCACAAACCAGCACTGGCACACATCAGCAGGGTGAGCACCGACTGCTACCTCACCTTCTATTCACTCAGTTCAAATGTATTTATGAACTTCACTGCTAATCCTTGAGTCTTGCCTGTTTGTTCCAGGTTATTCCAGCACCGGCACCAGCAGCAGTATGATGTGTTACACTCCAGGCTCGCAGCAGATTCCTGCCCCTCTCATTCAGAAAGGTGAGAGCTGAGGGGCTTTTACACTGAAAGGTTTCAGGTTGACAACCCCCGACTGTACCACTTTTAATTTGTCAATATTTTTTATTGGGTTGAGCCGATACGGTACTCTATATTGGTCCAATAACTGGTCAGAATCATCGGCTCTGATATCGGAAAGAGAAAAATGTTTTAGATTTTCAGTTTAATAACAAAAGACAAAAAAAAAAAATACAAGAAAGAAAATAGTACAACAATAAATGAAAGAAGGGTGTAGGTAGAAGCAAAGCTTCATGTAACACCTGCCCATTATTCCATTATGAAAAACAAGATCTTTTACATCCTCAACCTCAACAGAAGAAAGAAACAAAGACCAAATAAACCAAATTTGTGACAGACCAAAGAAAATTCCAATAGTGTCAAAGTCAGCTGATAAGCAGTGTCTCAGTAAACAAATACATATCAAGAAGAATCAAGACAGTTTTACACATTTTCATGTTTTCTGCACAATCGTCCCAGAGTTGAACCCCTTCATCAGAAACACAATGTTGCTCAGTGTTTGTTCTGCAACGTGGTTTTACAAAACATTATATTCACTCTAATTTGAAAGCTTCTGGATATTCGATGGTAACTGTCCATTTTTATATTTTTTTCTTGCGTCCAATTTCTTACACATAATTTCAATTGTACTGTAATATACTAAATCAGTAAATTTAAGTGCACCTACTTCAATGAACAATTAATAGGTTGGCTGATTAGTTGGTTTACGTTTGTCTTGTGTTACCCCAGACACATACAGGGAACAATAAGTGAATTATATAAAATGGATAATGATTTTAGAAATAATATATCCTTTTGCTTTATTTAATTTTGCTGTTGATTTAGTCATTCTAGTTTATATGTTTATATCTAGTTTATATTACAATTTAATTTACTATCAAAAATAACTCGAAGGAATTTTCAAGGAATTTTCAATTTTCGAAGGAATTAACTGTGTTAATTTCAACATTGTTTACTTTAATTTTTTTTTATATTTATACATTCAGTTTTAATATTATACATTTAGTTTTGCCATGATGAAGAGAATTTATTTAGGTCAAACCCTTTATTTGGGGTTTTTTTTTGTGAGTATTATGATTTTAAAATGGTAGTTACGTCAAGATGCTGAGCTCAAACAGCTTAGTCTTTTCTTTATTAAACTTGCTTGATTTAAAAGGCGTGGAATGACTGTACTGGAGCAATGGAACAAAGTGAATAATGTAAAAAACTACACTGTTGTATTTTCAGGGCTGGAACATCACTCCAACACTCACACAAGTGGGAAAAGACACAGCAAGGAGTCCGGAAATGGAAAAAGCTCCAAAATCCAGAGGCAGAGCACTCACTAAAGGTGAGTGTGAAAATGTATTTTTAACCTTAGGTTTCACTGAATGCAAAAAACAAACAAAAAACAAAAAAAAAACCTGGATTTGGAAATTCTTTGGGACTTTGAAACAAAATTGTCCAGGGAATATTTAAGTATCATTCAAATCAAAGACTTAACATTAAATGTCCAATTATGAGCTGCAAAGTATCTTTTATGGTCTGTGCGGTAAACTAAGAAGATGAATCTGGCAATAATTTATTTGTTTTGGTCATTAAAAGACTTAAAAATAGTAAAACCCTAGAAGCCGCCTTCTAAATAAACCCAATATGTATCACTTCTTATTTTTCTTGTTATATTTTATATTTATTAAATATTTACACCATATTTTCAGTCAAGTAAAAAAACAAATAAATGCCCTTTTAAAATGTACCCTATTTTATTAAAAGAATTTAAAATTACTGTTCCAAATCTTACAAAAGTAACTTTGGATTTGTTGACTTTGAGGGAAAAATATGTGACACCAAACAGCTTAAAATCTCAGATTTCCTAAAGATTTAAATGATCGAAACCATCAAACAAGCTTCCGTTGGTCTTTGTTAAAATCCATGTCCCGTGTTTTCTCTCCGTACAGGAGCATCTGCGGACACGCGTCCTGCAAACGTCCGAGGCCGAGTGGACGCTCAGACTTAACCGTGTGCGTGATCACACCTTTTTAACGAGGAGCAGATAAGATCCTCGTCCTAACACATTCTTCACAACTCAGCATTTGTAATCAGACTGTATATTATATTACCGTTTGGACTGCGCTCGTCTTTTGGCTTCATATTGCTGGGACTCGCGTCTTTGTGTATATAAAGAATTTGCTAATATTCGCTCACATACAACTTGTACATATTTGGATATTGTATGTGCGTTTTCTCTCTTTGTGTAGACCCGTCCCCCTCATAGACCCACTGATTTATATTTTTGATATGAGAAATCATTGTCAATATTTTTTTTTTTTTTTTCTTAAAATATTTCAATATAAATTTTGAGGCATTTATAGAATGTCCATTCCAAAATAAATGACAGTGACAAATCTTGTATCTCTGCTAAAGCAGCCACACGTCGTCTTTTACTCTTAACTTCCCAATCGTTCTCCTTTTCGAAACATCCCATGTATCTGTGGCTCATTTAGTTCCTTACCACTGTAGAGGTGATGTCACCATCACATTAATTATCAACTTAACAGCCTTGTCAATGTTTTTCTTTGAGTAAAGATGATGCGGGAACTAAGAGTCGTCATATCACTGTGTCCCCAACTTGTAATTCCCGATAAATGTACCACAGGAGAGAACTGCTTCATTTGCTTCCTGTTCCTACTCAATGTGCTTGTTTCATTAAAACTGGGTTCAGTACACAAACTTGATCCGTCTGTTATTTTGTGTTCAAGTGTTAACTTGCGTTTCAGTTAATATCTTCAGTGCATAACACTTGAAGTAAATGCAAACGGCCTCCTCTTTTCGAGGCTCTGTCTTTAACTCTCTTTTGATCTGTATAGTCACTTTAATAGCCGCTAACTCTAGTTAACTTTTCATACAGTTTGTCTGGTAGTGTCTCTTTAAACGGACTGGGCTTTTCCACTGAAAATACATTTTGTAACTTTGAAGTTTGGAATACACTTTAGGAAGTCAGAGGCCACATAAAACCTGTCCAAGTGCCAGAATTGGCCCGCAAGCCGGACTTTGGACACACCTGACTTAACAGAATTAATTAACGAATCAGCTCAATTAAGTCCATTTTGAGGAAGAAATCAGAATAGGGCAGTAACATTTTGTTAAATTGGTTTCAAGGACTTAACATGCACTGACGTGTGGACATTTTACAGAAGAAACTTAAAAATGTCTGCACGAGTTTCTCAGGATGTTCTCTGGGACTTGATTTTTACGGATATCATTTTAAGGAGCATAAGCAGGAAGCGTTGGGGATAATTCACTTGCTTGACGTAGAATGTTCCGGAAATTCTCCTACTGTGAACGGAACCAAGACCCAATTCCCCAGAGACTTTATACTTTATACATTTCATGTCTGACAATGCATAGAAACTGTAAGACGACGGACACTGAACAAAGACACCAAGATGTATTAGATGTTGGCATTTATTAGCCAACTGTTGTGCTCAAAAACCACAATCACAGCATGATTAGAACCTTTTTCCATGCACTGCTTTTTAAGCCATTTTTTAAAAATATTAAAGAATTTTAAAAGTAATCTTGCCATACATTCCAGAAGTACGATTGGGAATCGTGAGGTAACTCATTATATTATTCGCAAAACATAGCCCATAATAACATGATTCAGAGATTCTACAATAATCAACATACTGGATGACAATTATATAATGATAAATTGCGAGATTTGTCAAACTGAAGAAAACAAAATGTCCCCAAAAAGGATCTAGTGCAATGGTGGACGTCTTTGAAACTTCTTTGGTCAGTTGATTTAGGTTTACGTTGCACACATGTAGTCACACTCATGAAAACTGGCTGACAAATTTAATAAGAGTGTCATTTTATTAAAAATTTATTTATTAAAAATATTGGAATATGGTGTCAGAATATTGCTACGCACATCTTAAGAGTCAGGACCATATATCACCATATTGTATGCATATTTTTTACCCGCCTCGACTAAGCAAATGTTTTTTTTAGTATTGCTGGGTTTTGCAGGAAGACGATGTGAACACCATTGAATTGTGTATAAAACATTTACACACGCTCCAGTGTAAAGCCTCGTGCAAAAATATCAAATCCTGACATTCACTCCTCAACTGTCCTGAGTGGATTTACAGCGTTGGAGAACAGTCTTTGCCGACTGAGGTGCAGTTTAACGCGCGCCATCTCAAAGTCTTTCTTGGTTCCCACGATAACACCCAAGCTCCCAGAGCGTACGTCGTACCCATAGGAAGCTAGTTTCTGGATACGATACAGGACGATTTGTGTGTCGAGCTCCAGAATGTTCGGAGATTCCTTCACCTGCTCCGCGCTCATATCGTTATCCATCAAAGCCTGGAACCGCCCCACCAGCGTGGGCAAGGAGTAGTGCAAAATGGCTGGGCAGGAGAGGACTATTTGCTTCAGTTCATCTGCGGAGCAGTCAAGAGCACTCTGGACGAACGCTAGTGCCAGCCACATAGTTTCAGGCCGCAGCTCAGCGATGGAGGCTCGGAGGCTGGAGACGAGCGCGAGGAGCTCCTCCTCCGAGAAGCCCTGATCTCTGAGGAAACCCAGGCTGTCCCTCCAGACCTCGACGGGTTGCACGATGATCCCCGGGTTCTGGCCGAGCAACTTCTGCAGCCAAATGTGAACGTTGGCCTCATCACCGCCAAGATCCAGGTAGGTGTCCCTCAGTGTGTGGATGACCTTCTGGTTGTGTTCCACAGGCTGACTTAAGCACTGTGGCACATTTGCCATCAGTGTCCCAATGATCTCCTTGCTGAGGTGAAGGTTCTGGAAGTATTTAATGTTTGCCTGCTGGTTGCTACGGTGCGTTAATGTGAAGAAGGAGGCTGGAAACTTCTCAATGATGCTCATCAGGTCACGCTTGCTGGGACACACAGACACCCAGAGGTCTCTCTGGGCAGCTACTTCCTGCGGGTGACACAGAATGGCCTCGGGGTGACTTTCCAGGACGCGGGCGATTACTGTCTCGTCCGCACCCATGTCCGCCAGCAGCTCGGCTGTTTCAGACACATACGCGGAGCTCTCCGACAGGACCCAGCCCTTGGACTTGCGAATCTTCTGGACGTCCACAGACAGTTGGTGGAGGGAGCTCACAGTGCGCTGGTTGTCCGGCCTTTTTCTGGGTGGAGATGCTGTGGAGGCGGAGGCAGAGGGAGGGAGGAGGAGCCTCATTCTCCGACAGGAAGTGCACAGGGAGGCAGTGGTGACGCGAAGCATTGTTGACACTGGATCTGCACGGACAACAAAGAAATAAAAAATCTGTACGAACAGTCAAACGTAGTGTATATAAAATACTTTTTGTCACTTTTTATTTGTTTTCTTGTGAGAGCAAATTTAGATCAGGATAAATTACACCAGTGGTTCCCCAATTGACAGCCATCTTTTCTATTTACTAATTTGGTACAGTTTTATACATTTATCTAATCAACATTGTTTTATAGGACATATTTTTCCCCCTATGCCTAATCTAGAATATCTTCTGAAAACTGTTACAATTTATATCCACATTTCCTAAAATGTAATACCTTGTTTTGTTCAATTCCAACAATTTTTATAGTTTATGATGAAAGGAAATTAATTATATTTCAAGTTTACTACATGAAAGCCAGGAATTCTTTAATATGAAACATGAAATATTGCAGACAATTCAAAAACAACTTACTATGGGTACTATGGGTAAATTTGAGAAAACTCAAAATTCAATATGCTAAAATTTGTTCGACAAAATACATTTCCACAATTTCTAAAATTTTTAAAGTTTGTTTTGTCCAATTCCAACAACCTTTGTGATTTAGAAAATATATTTCTTTCCAATTTACTACATGACAGTCAAAAACTATTAAATTTATTATACAGAAAACCCACATTTAAACTATGCTATGATAGAAAATTAAACATTTTTCAAATGTCTAATGTGCTTTATGTATTTGAAATTTTTTTATACACTATTCAAATCAGTAATTGACAATTGAAGATTTTTTTTTTTTTAATTGCTATTATAGTATTTTAATTTAAAGAAAATTCATTTAAGATGATAATTTTAGTAATTAACTCATGGATTCCTGAAACGAAAAATATGTTTTACTTGGCCTGTCATTATTACTTGCTGTCATAGAAAACTCGAATTAATAATTATTAATTTTTAAAGAAAACCAATAATTCTTCATTATTAACAATTATAGAAAACAGACTTTTAATAGAAACAGTATTCTTGTTGATCAAAGCAAAAAAACTTTTTCTTTTTTGTCCCTGCAAAAACTAATATTTACTTTGTTTTATTTTGTTTTTCCCAAGTGTATGCTGGTAAACAGAATAAACACTCAAAACACCAGGAACATTCTGTTCAAATTAAGTCAGCACAGAAATAATTGGGTCAAATTTACACATGAACGAGCATCAAGTTAAAAACAACAGTGTGGGGAAAACATGAAAACATTGTTGTACCTCAATGTTGTCACTGTACAAAATGGTATCTACAACTGTTTACAACCACTACGCCTACAAACCAACAACAAAAACGCTCGAAAAGCAACAAAATAAGAAAAACAACGTTCATGGTTTAAATAAAATTTCGAAAAATAAGCACAAAATCTCGTTTTTACCAGTTGCTCAGTCTGCAGCTGGAGGACTCGGTGTGTTTGTTGGTCACACCCACTTCTCTGCTTTCATAACATGAGCGGAGCGGAGGGGCGGAGTCAGCGAGCGAACACGTGACCGTCCCTTCAGCACGCGGCGGGAAGCGAGAGGGGGCGTGGCCGCGGCAGCCATGACTGCTGCTGTGTTCACCTTAACCCACCGACGGGGGCGCCGCGGGAGACCTACGTGGATAATCAGATTCAGCCCGACGTGATACCTGAAAGTGAGGCGTCCTTTGCCCTGCGGGGCCGCTTTCACTCACGTGGAAGGTAAAATAATACGACAGTAATGTTAAAGCAGTAAAGTCACACGACAACAAGCCGTTTGACACATTTCCTTGGAGTAAATAAAAGGTACGTTTACACTGAAACTTACGGGTTAGCATGTTAGCTTAACTGTAGTGTTTTGTTTGCAGTGATAAGGGAAGAAAACAACGTACTATTGATGTAGTATCTGCTTTAAAACGGGCTAATTTTAACACGCTGTATACCTGGTGTTGTTAAGAGTCCGTTAAGCCGTTTTTACATTTACCCACCGATAGGGGCGCAACGAGAAACGCCTACGCAGTAAACAGGGAAACTGAATATGACACGTGAACGCACCATCTTCTCCATGAAGCAATAAAGTAAACATTCAGTTAGACATAATTGTTTGAGTAAAGAAATGATGGTATGGTAAGTTTATTTATATAGCACATTTCAATATTAAGGCATTTCAGAGTGCTTTACAATAAAAAAAGAGAAATACAGCAGCGGCATTACAGATATAAAAGGCATAATAAAAACAATTAAATAGCAAGGTAAAAGAAAAAGGAGAGAAAAGAGATGAAATGAGACTTAAAGTTGCAGTTAAGGCTGAGGTGCAGTAGATATAATAATTTTATTTCCATTTAAACACAGTGGCAAACAGCTGGGGTTTCAGGCTAAATTTAAAAAAAAATGAATTGATGTAGCAGATCTGCACTCAGATATTTTGGGCATAAAAACTCATAAAAACTGAAGGCGGCTTCCCCATGTTTTGTCCTGGTTCTGGGGGCACAGAGCAAACCTGACCCAGACGACCATAGTGGTCTGGATGGTTCATAGTGAGCCAGTTCTTTGGCAGGTGGGAAACCAGTGTTTACTCTAAAATGTTAGGCTAAAAGTCACCCTGTATTATTTTATCATTGGCCATATCTTTAAAATCACGTATAAATAATATTAAAACAAAAAAATATATAAAGTTATTGCTATATTGCACAAATCTAGATATACTTTAAATAAAAATAGTATATTTATTATGTTAATGCCTTATATAACCCATTATATTTAAGTTTGGAGTAATGCCTATAAAACTAACAAAACCAATTTTTATTTTTCCAAAATAAAAGTTATCTATTCTACTTATAATGGACCAAGGAATGCATTATTCCTGAATTCCTGACTCCTTAGTCGACCTGTGCACCTTGAAATTAATGTTTAAAATGTAAAAAAATTACTTTCTGCCCAAAGGAATACAGAATCTGTTCACAGAGAGTGAATATCAGAGGAATACAGAAATAACAGCATTTAGAACAAATATCAAGAAAAACTATATCGTGAAGGGTGTGGATCTGTGGAACAGCTGCACAGAGGAATTAAACTACTTCACTTTTCACACTTAAAAAAACATTTAAAGCTCTTAATAGATGTTTGAAGACAGAGTATTTTTCCTGTTTTGATTGTAAGGGTTTTGTTTTAGATAGATAGATAGATAGATAGATAGATAGATAGATAGAACTATATATAACTATATAACAGTTTAAATAGTTAAAAATAAACAGTTTAAATATAATATGTAAATATATAAATATAATATATAAATAAATATATATATAATATTTTATATATACAGTATACACAATATACAATATATAGTAATAGTGTATGAACTGTAATACAGTACCTTCATAATGTGCATAGCGGTAGAAGAGACAGAGTAAATATTGCACACATTATTGTTGTTATTGTGATTATTGCACAGACTCCCTTCCCCACCGGTCTTTGCTCCCTCTCCTCCCTCCCAGCGAGGAGTTTTATAAATCACACGCAGACGGGTAACAAAAGTATTTCTCTATGTACAGAATGCTGCTATTTAACTTATAAGATTGTGTGTTTAATATGTGTCAACACAGATTTATTTGTGTGCACCCGTGACCGAATTAAACTAACGCAAAGTAACCCACCGACAGGGTCGACAGCTATGCAGTAAACAGGGAAACAGAATTCGACACATCACCTGCTACATGTCCCTTCTTCTGCTGGACCGCTTCCGTACAAGTGGAAGGTAAAATAATACTATAATAATGTTTGCAATAATGCCATGCAAGCCATACCTTGAGTAAAGAAATTAACTAAAAATTAAGGGTTAATGTTACTTGGTATAACTGGAAAAACCTGAATTTTTATTTAAATAATTTGTCCATTGGTTATAATTACCCCAAAACACACATATAAGGAACATCATTGTGCATTTCTGTCTTAATAACTTTTTCGTATAATATGAATATATTAGTTCTTACTTAAAATTGTTTTACAGCTATAATACTTCAGAGGTCCAGTACATAAATACAGTTTTAATATAGATTCTGTAACGCCACAATACTTTGGAGTTTTTTGTCTTCTGTTCTGCTGGACTGCATTTCAGTGAGACACAGCGTATTCTACTTTTTTAATTTGACCTCACAGTTAACCTCGTGCTGTGTATTTACACCGATATTGGAAAATGTAAAAGGGGAAAGTCAGATGTTATGTTTTTTGGATGTTTAACATAATTTTAACTGTAAAAATAGCTCTATATGCAGCTGTCGTCTATTTATGCGGCATTTGCGCTTGTTTAGGTAGCACTGACAATAATGTCAACAGTCGATACTGTACAGAGGCTTTTTAATATCAACTGGAGAAGAGCACAGTGCAGGTGTACTGCACAGTATTGACCACAGGAGGTCACTGTGCACCTGGGTTTTCCTCCACAACTATTGTAGCTGCTTTTCATGAACTTTGACATTGACTGATTCCTTGACTCTTTTAGTCTTCTGTGCAGCCATTCATCAGGATTCAACCCGTAAATGACCATTTTTCTTTCAATTTGAAGACAAACTAGTTGCAGTTTATTTAGCCTCTCTCTTGACTCTGTGTCTATTTATAGCCCTTGTCATTTGTTTCCCATCTTTGCTGATACACACAGTTGTCCCTCGCCAACAGCAACTGGGGGCGCCGTGATTATAGTGGAGCCACCTGCTGCCCTCATGTCGTGCACAGGCGTGTTTTAGACGAGCTCGGTCCACTGTGGGACGAGACAGACGTGGGCGGGGCCATTCTCATAGGCTTTAAGACTTGTTTCGTGGTCCTTAAAGGCCACAATTAGAGTCTGAGCTCCAGTAGATTTATAGTAAGACTAAAATATAACCCCCCCTACCACACTCTCGCCCTGGAGACTATATGTTGTCTCCCGCCAATGTACAGTAAAGTCCCAAGGTTTAGTCTAAGGAGGAAGCCGTTTAATTTGGAATCCCAGACAGGGAATCCCACCTGTCTCTCTTTGTCAGTTATCTCATGCTTTCAGAAGTTGCATTTGTATTTTTACGAGTCACGGGAACATAAATTGTGGACAATGGTATTTAAATGTTGCCCCATGGGAGCAATTATGCCCTAATACCGTCAGCGCTGAAAACAGAATGCCTCTGATAACAAGAATGTTTTCATTACATTCCAAAATATAGACACGGCCGGAGCAACAAAGCTCATCGCTGACGTCATTGTTCTTAGAGAAAGACTTGCTAGTCTTTCCTCTTGTGTTGGAACTTTTGTTGTTGAAATACCAGTACTCAATTAAGTTTGTGAAAAATAAAAAGTTTAAATTTTTCTGACTGATATTGTGTAGGGCAAATGCATTCTTAAGTCAAGCTTTAGAGAAAATATGATTGATCTTGCTGTCATACAAGAATGAGAACTTAAATATTAATTGTTTCCAACATCAAACTTCTCACAACACCTGAGTATTACATTTTTAATCAGAATACAGAATAGAATCATTAAAAAATTATAATTTATATAGCCCATGTATTTATAATAATAAAAGTAACAAATAAAAACAGATGAAGCATCATGCATACCTCTTCATGATATATGGCTGATATAATAAAAAGATTATCAAGATAAGATTGTATTAAAATTCTTTCTCTACTAAATATTATATCGATATCCATTATTAATTGATTACAAAAGTAAACAACTATTTTGATAATCGAGCGTAAAAGAAGGTTTTTTGTTTCTGCTTCCTGAATGTGAATAATTTCTGTTTCCTTTTAGCAAAGCAATTAATAAAAATAAATTATTAAATTATTTATTAGAACATCATCATTTTGAGGTTTGGGAAAACCAACCCTTTTTTTTTTAATGAACCAAACATCTAATTGAGAAAATAACTGTCAGATTAATCGATTATGACAATAATCCATAGTTGCAGCCCTTAAATATATTCCTATAATTAAATAATCATATGTTTGTTTTTCTTTTAAACCAAAAATAGCATTAGTATTTTTATGCAAGTATTAGCTCCATTTGGAAAAAGTAACAGCTGTAACTCCCCGTCATTAAACTCGTCACCGGCTCTGACGTACTTAGGAGATCACAACTTACTCTGTTAATGGAGGTTCTTAAACACCAGCCACTTTGAAGCAGTAGCTTTGAAACTATCTAGATGGATTAGCGAGTTCCCCAAATTGCTGTCGCATTTGGCTGTTTTCGTTGACACGGACATCACTGCAGTGTTCCATGCGGAACGTTATGAATCCTTTGCATTTCTGCGTCTGTATTTGGTCCTCTTTGTCTCTGCAGGCCATTTTAAAAGCATGGGTGTTATTTGTTGTGTGAATGATGGCGTGTGTGTTGCTTTGTGCGGCTGGAAAATGCAAGTATGCGTGCATCTGTTGTGAGTCTGAAATAGTCTCTCATCTTGTCCTTACAAAGGAATGAGGAGCCCTGCGGGGTCAGAGTCGACAGCAGGGGGTCTTTAGGGGATAAGTGGGGCTGTGTGCGACTGACAAGACTTGGCAAAGGAGAAAATAGACTATTCCATCTGTCTCAAAGTCCGACCTGCTGCTGACCCACACCCTGGAGACTTAAGTCGGCCTGTGGTCACATGGTGAGGGCGAACCCTTTAAAACCCCCCTCAAGCTACACTTCTGGCACCACAGTCTCCTCTGTTTGGCGAGGCATCAGCTGGTCTTTGCCTCCGAGGAGCCGTCATGTCAGACACTGAGGACATCGTGGAGGAGTATGAGCAGGAGGAGGAAGAGGAGGAGGAGGAGGAGGTGAATGAGGAAGAAGTTGAGGAGGAAGAGGAGCAGGAGGATGATAATGAAGAAGAGAAGAAAGGGGAGCATGAAGGAGAGACCAGACCAAGACCTAAGACTACCTACATACCAAACATTGCTCCTCCAAAGCTCCCTGATGGCGAGAAGGTGGATTTCGATGATCTCCACCGCAAGAGAGTCGAAAAGGATTTCAATGACCTCCAGACGTTGATTGAGCTGCATTTCTCCAACCGTCAGAAGGAGGAGGAGGAGCTGGTCGCGCTGCGTAACCGCATCGAGCGCCGCCGTGCCGACAGGGCGGAACAGCAACGTGTCCGCGCAGATCAGGAGCGCGAGCGTCAAGCAAGACTGACCGAGGAGAGGACGAGACGTGAGGAAGAGGCGGCCAAACTACGTGCTGAGGAGGAAGCCAAGAAGAAGAAGATATTCACCAACAAGTCTTTTGGTGGTTACCTGCAGAAGGTAGACCAGAAGAAGGGCAAGAAGCTGACAGCGAGAGAGGAGAAGAAGAAGGCCTTGTTGGAGCGCAGGAAACCACTCAACATCGACCACTTGAACCAGGAGAAGCTGGTGGAGAAGGCGCAGGATCTTTGGCAGTGGCTGCACCAGCTGCACGCCGAGAAGTTCGAGCTGGCCGAAAAGCTCAAGAGGCAGAAGTACGACATCTATGTGCTCCGAAACCGAGTCAGCGACCACCAGAGGGGCTCTAAAGCATCAAAGACCTCTCGTGGTGCCAAGGGCAAGTCTGGGTCCTGGAAGTAAGGATCTGAATCTGAGACAACTGGACTACCAAGACTTTCCTGGACTATTCAGCTTGTATTAACAACCTGTATTGTAAAAGCTAATTTGGGGCATAAGCTGAGGAGAATGTCCTTGTTTCACGGCCCTGGGCGACTGAAGTGAATGAAGCCAAATAAAATAATTTCCTGGTTTTTTTCATCTTCATCTGTTCACAGGATGTGGTTGAAGGGTTCATTTTGTTCTCACATTCTAAAAGAATTTTCACCATTGTGGTTTTCATGATTGGTTTTGTGTGCCCATGTTTTTTGTCCCTCAAGGTATTCTATAATCAGTGACAAAAATTTTTAATGTGCCCAAGTTGTATTTTTTTTTTCCAATAAATCAAGACGCATCAAGACAACATAGAGTGTTTTCATACGTGTGCAAATTGGGTGTGTGTTCATGAAAGCCAGGTTCATTACAGAATAGGTGGGGTTGTATAAAATGCCTAAAAAAATGTAACAGGTGCTGCACAGCTGATTTTGTTTTTTTTAAAGCAGCTAATTTAGTCTCAGAAGCTCAGGGTCAGCCGTGTTGAACTGACCACAGAGGAGTAGGGTAATCCTCTTAAATCCAACAGTATATAATTAGACAAAAAAATAAAATGATAAAAGAATTATCAGGTCAAAATCATGCAAAGAGCAATATAGGTTATATCAGTATAGCTGAACCAAGACATTAAATATCAGTTCTATCAATTCTAACTAATTAATTCTAAGCTATTTATAGGTTACACTTGATAGTACATTCCGTTTACAAGTATTCTGTATTACTAGTTCACTTATTTCACAAGTATTTAATCAATATTAATGTCAGAAAGTTCTACAAGAAAATACCCTTGCCACACAGCAAAGTCAGTTAAAGCCTGGATGGAGAACCAGAACATTCGAACCATGCCTTGGCCTGCTCAATCACCAGATTGAATCCAATGGAAAACCTGTGGAAAATCATCAAACTCAAAATGGAGAACCACAAGCCCAAAAACAAAGCAAATTTGTTTGAATTTGTGCAACAGGAATGGGCTGCTGTGGCAGCTGAACAATGTCAGACGCTGGTGGAGAGCATGCCAAGACGCATGGCTGCAGTCATCAAAAACAATGGTTGTGCAATCAAGTACTAACTCCTGTGTGAATCATGTGACTAAAAGAGACAGAAAAGAAAACATGGAATGCCTAAAAGCACTGTTTTTGGCAGTACAATGCCGTAGCTACTGATGTAAGAACTTAAGTGATTTTGGTTATTATCAAGAAACCCATGGAAAATGGCTAGATACCAGCTCTTGAATTAAACTCTTATGAGCTATTTTTGTTGTTATCATTATATTTGTCCAAACAAATTGAAATTGAAGAAAACAAGGGTGGTCTAATAATTTTTTCCATGACTCTATTTCCAGTTTTCCTCTCTACTTCTATCACATTAAATCCAGTGTAAACTAGTGACTTTGTTCATCATCACAACTGCCCTTGTTTTGGCATCAAGATTTTAATCTTAATTTGACTTCTAATCTGAACTTTTATTTCAGAATAAATTAGTCTGATATAGGAAAATTAGGGGTTTTATTATAAAGGCCTGGTGAAGTTAGTGTCGGGCTTCAATGGTTATTTTGGTCTGTAGCTGTGTTTCTGCTCACTCTTTATTCTCAACTTTTGTTTAGGCGCACTCATGTCATCAAATATTATAAAATAAACTTAAAAAAAGAATGCATTCAGAGATTAAATCAAATATGGTGTGGATTAAATAGAAAAAACACTGAACCAATCTGAACTACCACATAATTATGTTATGAATTGCTTTTACATACATTAATTTCTGTCACTGCAGTGTCAAAGTATGGAGTAGTAACATATGTTTTCAACCAGGTGGCACTGGAGCACCAGGTTGGAGGAGACAACTTATCAAACACACTGTAGGAAAACATGCTGCGGCAGGAGACAGCCCAGTGCTACACATTTTATTTTTTAAGTTTTAAATATGTAATATAAAAAAACGTTTATACCCACAAAATAAAACCATAAATTAACAAATTCAAAGTCAAAAGTGAGTGTCGAGTTCAACGAAACATAACCAGAGTTTTTGTTTCTCACGCTTGGACCGTCTTTCTGCCGCGTTGCTCTCGTGGATGTGACAGGCCATTAAAACCTCCCAGATGCGCTAGTATGTCAACAGGTTACCATAGAGACGAGGAGAGGCTGTCTGTGCAATCAGGCCTTTGTACCCCCCCCCCACCCACATCCTGCTACTTCAGCTTAAATGTGTGGGGCTCTGTATTGATGATGTTGTGAGAAATGCCTGACTGGACAGCGCTGAGGCGTTTAGCGGAGCATCAATCAGCGCCCAAAACGACACCTGGGAACAAGATGTTCCCAAGACTCTGCTGCTGATATTAATTAAAGAAGAAGTTGTTGTCATATTTGGGTTTTCTTTCAGGTTGTCTACATTTTCTTCTTCTGTGTGTGTGTCAGGACCAGCACCAGGGTCATCAAGGGTGTGCTGTGTTGTCAGCTTATTAATATCCAGCAGAGAAGACAAAATAATGTGCTCTCCGTATGACTGGCAGCTCCTCGACTCCACTTTGAACTCTCATCAGAAACGTATTATCTGCTCTGCTCGTCCGCTGAATGAGGCGCATTTTAATTGGAGTGATGCACGTCTATAATTCACTGCTTGGTCATTTTGTTTTCCATTGTTTGCTCTCTCCATTGGCCATGAGAAAATGTGAACATTTCATGTCAACATGTTGTTGACCAAATCGTTTGCAGTATTCATCATTACTTCTGTACATGTGACACCTACTGCACGTCTGTCCGTCCTGGAAGAGGGATCCTTCTTCTGTGGCTCTTCCTGAGGTTTCTCCCATTTTTTTCCCTGTAAAAGGGTTATTTGTGGAGTTTCTCCTCACTCGATGTGAGGGTCTAAGGAGAGAGGTATACTCTATGGTGCTTTATTGTTTTGTCTAGCTTGTTTGTTTTTTTGTTTTTTGTTTTTTAGGTATTTTAGGTTATATTTTTCAGTATTTTATTTAGCTCTAATGTACAGCACTTTGTTTCGGCTGTTGTTGTTTTTAAAGTCCTTTGTAAATAAGGTTGGGTTGGATTGGATTGTTATTATGATGTTTTCAATTCTTAAAATGCACTGAAATCACTTTACCTTAACACTTTTCCAATCGTGTTTTATTTAGTGAGCATTTGGATGTGAATAACAAGAATCTTAAGGGTCAAGTGTGTAACAATTAGACACTTCTAATGATGAGACAGCAGATTGTAACATAGAAAATGCTCAACGTTCCCTTTCCCCATGTGCGTCAGGGAACTAAGGTGTCCTTCACATACCAGAAAAGATGCTACATTTTGTTTTGAATAGTGAGCCCCCACTTTAAAATATGAAAAGCATTCTCTAACTGGTTCGTCCATTAGAAGCAGCACAAATTGAACTATGGTCTTTTTGTTGGTGAGTGTCTCACACTTGCCGTCTTTGTTATGTACACAACCATCACCCTAAACCTTGCTTTACTTGTTCTCACTTCATAAATTTCTTGCACTCTTTTCAAATCATCTTGTTCTTGCTTTGCAGACATCTCAGCCTCACTTTGCCAATGTCACGCTCTGGCTTCGCTCTGGCATCTTGCAAACATTAGTCTCTCACTTCGTAAACATCTTGCTTTGTTCGCAATCGGCATGCTCCTGCTGCACAAACATCTCACTCTGACTTTGCACACACCTTGTTCTCACCTCACAACATCTCGTTCTCACTTTATAAAAGTATTGCTCTCTTTTATCTAGTGTCCGTCTCTCTCTCCCTTCGTAAACGTATCTTTCAGTTTGCAAACGGCATGTTCATGTTCTTTGTTCTTGCTTTGTACACGTCTCATTCTCTGGTGCCCCAGCTAACATAGGGCGAAGGGCAGGGTACACCCTGGACAGGTCGCCAGTCCATCACAGGGCCACATACAGACAGACAACCATTCACTCTCACATTTAGAGTGTCCAATTAACCAAATTCCCAAATCTGCATGTTTTTGGACTGTGGGAGGAAGCCGGAGTACCCGGTGAGAACCGGGTTGTGAACCTGGGACCTCTTGCTGCAAGGGCAAGAGTGCTAACCAGTAGTGGGCCCACGTCTCATTCATGTTTTGCAAAATTCTCGCTCTTACTAAAAGTATTGCTCTCTTTTAGCTAGTGTCCGTCTCTCTCTCTTTGTAAAGGTATCTTTCTGTTTGCAAACGGCATGTTCGTGTTCTTTGTTCTTGCTTTGTACACGTCTCATTCTTGTTTTGCAAAATTCTCGCTCTTACTAAAAGTATTGCTCTCCTTTAGCTAGTGTCCGCCTCTCTCTTCGCAAACGTCTTGCTTTTTTCGGTAACGGCACGCTCTTGCCTTGTAAAAGTCTCATTCTTGTTCTGTAAGCCTCTTGCTCTTTGTAAACCTATTGGTCTTTTAGCTAGTGTCTGTCTTTCTCTTTGTAAACGTCTCACTCTGTTTGCAAACAGCGCATTCTTGCTTTGATAACGTCTCATTCCTGCTTTGGAAAAATCTTGTTCTTGAAAAATGTCTCAGTGTTTCTTCTTAAACGTATTGTCCTCTTTCTCTTTCTTCATATAGTCTGGCTCTTGCTTTGTAAACGTCACTCCTTGGCTTCACAAACGTCTCATTCTCACTTTGTAAATCCTTCTCTGTCAGCAAGCCTCCGTCTCTCCCATCGTAAACGTCTCGCTCGCAAATGTCACACTCTTGCTTTGTAAATTTCCTCATTCTTGCTTCGCAAATTTCTTGGACTGACTTTGCAAACATCTTGTTCTCACTTCATTAATGCATTGTTCTTTTTTATAGCAAGTGTCTCTCTCTCTCTCTCTCCAGAATTGTCTTCCTCTGTTTGCAAACGGTATGCTCTTGCCTCATAAACATAAACATCTCGCTCCCGCCTCACTCGCTTCTTACTCTCTTTTTCGCAAGCACTTGTCTCTTATTTTCCGTCCGAATATTTCAGAACTACGTCACTTTAGAAATGATGATTTTAGGAAAGTAAAATCTCAGTGTTTGTCTTGGAGATGAAGCCAATCATACAATAAACATGAAAACTCATACACGGACATTAGAGTAGGTTTTACATTTATTCCACAATTTGATTAGACAAGGGCTAAGCATGAAATGAACAATGCTGAATATGAAGAAGTATTAACAGGTATAAGACAAAGTGCAGGTGGATGTGAACAGAAGATTTCACGGTCAACAATTCATAATAAACAAGAGGCTTAAGTTACAAGTGAGGAAGGAGAAAGGTCACCGTCAGCCGACTCATCTCTCATCTCATCTATGATTTAATTAGTTTATTCTGTCCCTGTGGAGATGAAACAGCAAAAATAGTTCCATGTAAATACCTGAACGCTTAAAAAGAGCATCATTCTGAACACTCTGCCTCCATGAAAATGTAGCCGTGGAGGAATAAAACAGCTCAAAGAATGGTTTTCTCAATTCATTAATTCATAATATGCAGTATATTTATTTATTTAACTCCAGAGTGTCTTTCATAATGACTCTCTGACTGTGTGGTGCAGTTGCTTGTGGTTCCTATTAAATATTTATGGTTTTCTTTAACAAGATTTAAATTAGCTAGCATGTACTGGTAAACAGCAGGGGAGATAAAAACACATTTCCGGACAGTTAGCTGCAAAAAACAGCTTTATTTTGTAGGAGAGCATTAGGTGGACACCCCAGTAGGTTGAAGGGAAATCTGTTTCATGTTGTGATTAAACTGTTAAAAATAAAGAAATAAAGACAAAGGTTGATCATGTTATCCCTGGTGTGTCATTTCAGTTTTATTCTGAAATGTTTATCTTGTCAGTGTTTTCTCCAGCCTGCAAAAACAAGAGTGTATTTGTCTCTTATTGTGGTGGCAAACCATAAATTAACAAATAATAGTTGGAAAAAGGAGTAGACACACATTGTGATCTGAATAAGAATAGATTTTCAAGAAAGTGAAATGAGCCTCATTTTACTGTTTAGAAGAAAAAATAATTTTGTCAGTTAAGTTTTACATTTGAAGAAGAGAAATAAATTTCAAGCTTCAAGTAATTACAGTAAAAATTCAGTAATACAGAAATACAGTAAAAAAAGTAACATTTACTATCACACATTGGTGCGTATAAATGTAAGAAATTCTTAGGTATAAATTCTTAAGGTCAGCTTAATTCTATCAAGGAAGACTCATTTTATATAAACATTTTATACATGACATAATTCCATTGCTTGTGATTAATAAAACTTTGTTTTGATCTGGTTTTCCTTGCTTTAGTGAACACTGCAGTCTGAAAGTGGCCAAATTGACAAGCTAGTTTTGTGTATTTTGGTCAAGCAAAATTTTTTTTTTAATACAAGACAATGTAAGACAATTTGGCTTATTTCAAACTGGTCTGTTTTTGTAGTGCACTCTGTAATACTGAGGGTAGTTGCAGATTCAGGTGGTAATGTTCACAGAATTTTTACATTTCAGTAAAATTCAGTATAATTTTTGCCACATTTTACCCATAATACTAAAACATAATATTTTTATTGCATTAAAACCTCCCCTTTCACATTAGAAAATTAATACTTTTGCCTCTGGTAGAGTTTAATTTAGGACATTCATCACTTATTTTACTGTTAAGTAGGCTGATAATTGTTATCCAGCATAAGTAATAATCGTGCAAGTTGGCAAGTTTGTAGAATTATGAAAATGAGAAGCTGTTCTTTTATTTTTCAATTTTTCCATTAGATGCCTGTTTATTTCTTTAAATATATGTCTTCCTGTTGTAAGCATATGTTGTACACAGTGTTGGGTAATAAGTTATTGTTCCATAATTAGGGCCAGGTCAGACTTTCCGCGTTCGTGTGAGCACAGAGGTCCGCAAGTATTTTAGTGACGCAAGTTTGTGCCAATTTTCCACAGAGTATGCGTGGAAGAAACCATGCACACCTCAATTTCCAGTCCACATGGACTGTACACGCCAACTACGCGTGCTCCGTGGAACATGGAACCGCTCTTGTTTTGGATAAAAGTATCATTGGTGAAGGCAGTAACCATGGGAACCTTCAGGAGTTAGCTGCAGGACTCCTGAAGAAAACTTTGACCTTCATGATTGAGCACCTTCACAGATAACAATGGAAATTGTTATGTGAGGAGCTCACTCTTGTTTGAAAACTACAAGGTACAAAAGAAGGCAAACACCTGGTGAGAAATTGCTGCTGGAATGGAAGATGACAGACATCGAGTACGTATTTTTGTCAACACCGGCGTGATGGAATTGCAGATATGTACCCAAAAGCGGAAATGCAAAGTAGCTCTCCGTGGATTGATTTACATAACTTTGCATTATTATTATATCACCTTTTAAATGCACAACAACTTTATTTTGGAACTAAATCTACTTTAATTAAACAGAAAATTAGCAAATTAATAGCCTTTCTCCCAAGTTTTTCTGTTTTCTGCATAGTCTTTACAATGTGACCTGCAGTACATACACATCATCATAAGGAGAAAAAAAAATTATCGTAATCTAGTAATACCCTAACTCTGCGTTACTTTAGTTGATAATTATGTTTGTACTTTTTTAATTGTTATTTATTTAATCAGGAAGTCTCTTGAGATAAAAATAACTCTAGAATCTGTGTAGCCTTTATTTTGCATACTGCAGAACTCAAAAAACACTTTGTTGATTGTGGGCTATTGTAAAAAAAAATAAATAAATAAATCCAGCTCCTGAATTAAATATAAAAGACTCATTCTGGTGCAAAAAAAACCCACATTAATTTTGCATAACAACTCTTTTGCACACTGCACAAGAAAATACAAAATGCATGTACAGAATATAAAACAACAAACTTGCATACAAGAGAAAAATAGAACCAAAACAGCTGCAACACCTTTTAACCTATAGTTTTGTCATTTATAATCCCCTACACTACTCGTTACTGGGTAAAGTAATAATATTACAGTAATTTATGACCGAGTTTCTCCCAACACTGACTGTACATACGCACAGAAACCAGCTAAGAGAGAGCAGCTCGAGTGCCGGCCCTCTGGAAGCCTTTAGCCTGTGGATAAATTAGTCTGCCCTGGAGACTGTGCCTTCTGGGCTTGAATCCAACCTCCTCCAAATTGAAGTGGGAGTTTGGTAGCATCCAGAGGTATAAAGGAGATTTAGCCAATCCGACAGGGCATCAATCTCTGCTCCTCCTTAGCATTCTAGCAAGTTTTTTAGAGCACAGCGATCCCCGTGGCTATGTAAAGACATAATGTTGCCGTGCATCCAATCAGCAGCTCGACGTGGCCCTTTGAGAGTGACGACATGAGTACACAGCTTCAGTTTCTGTCACCTGGCCATAACTCTTGTGTACGTGTGGTCTCATGTGGATGAGAATAGTAACTGTAAAGCTTTAATTGCTCAAACAGTCCCTCTGAAGTGGAGGCTCAGTTATCAAGTGGCTTCATCTGGAGATGCCTGCAGCTTAAGCTCATCTAAAAATATTTATTTTCCCAAGTTATGACACAATCAGTGGCCACTGTTTGTCTCCGAGATTTTTTGGTTCATTTTCTGGAGTTCAGTAAAACAGTTTTCACTTTAATTGATCAACTGGTTATTTATTTTTTTTCATCAGACACAATCAAAGACTGACTTAATTGCCAACTATTTTTAAAATTGATTAATCGGTTGTTTGTTTGTTTTTTCAATGAAAGCCAACAAATATTCTGGTATATTTCTCTATGGCAGTAATTACTTGTAATTTTATTCATTTCTGACATGAATATTATGAATAATAATAATAATAATAATAATAATAATAGTAACTTTATTTATGTAACACCTTTTTGAAATCTGTTTTCACAGACCAGATTAATGAAAGCTAAACAAGACAAGAAACTATAATAATAATGGTAAATATAATAATAATGGTAATATAAAAGACTGAAATAAGTGTAAAATAATAATAAATGTGGATGTAAAGGGCCAGGATAAGGGCAGGTAGGTAAATAAATTAATAAAACTACATTGATTAACATCTACATCACATCACAAAACAACTGTGATGACCTTTAAGACCTTTTGGTACCAAGAAAACTTTCACTGTTTAATTTGAGTAATTTCTATATGCCTAAATGGTAAAAGTTTGACCTTGGCAAACATGTTACATTCCTCTTTGTTGCCATGAAAGAATGAATTATGTGGCATGAAAATGATTTACGCTGCCTACTTCGAGGGGGTTGGAAAGTACTGTTAGAGACTCTTGTAAGAAACCGTGGAATGTTTTCCGCTTTCTCCTTTTGACAGTGATATCACTCGTGCCCACTGAGAGTGGAAAGTGCAAATGTACTGAACTCTACTCACTCATTTTTGTGTGTGTTGGTTGTCATGAATCGCAGGGAAACTCTACTGTATTTAAGTATAACTACCCGCGCAGTTACCTAAGAGTTTCCTGGCGGTGGCGGTGGCGCCCACTGACAAATTGTTAAGCACACAGGTCCAAACTGTGACTCACCACCACAGTGTGTGAGAGCTCAGGCTGTTCATTCATGGACAGACAGCTCCAATACAATAATAACATCACACGTCACATCTGCCGGCTGCTGCTGACGTGGGCTCCACAGTGAGACGATGACCGATTCGTGATGCGTTGTGTGACTTTTTATAGAGCCATTCTAAAGAGTCGTGTTAAAGCAAAGTGTTAAAGGGGCAGTTCTCACACTGCCGTGGGCATTTTGAGCTTGAAAACCGACAGCTGAATGAGCTGATACGTGTATATGACGAGTGGTTTTGAAGCCTTGAACTGAAAACGTCTATCGTTGTTTGGAGTTTGTCTGCTTGAGTCGACAGCTGGTGTTTGTGTGACTGGACTTTTGATTTCTAGGTTACTAGGTCTGTTTGGTCACTTTGTTCCACCTTGCTCTATAATGTTTATTCGGGAAGATATTTGCTATTAAATATTATGCATTGTTGTTCTCAGAAACTTTTTTTTTTCATCTTTTTTTTCCCACAAAGTTTACTTTTTGATGAACTACAACACATTCAAAGTTTTTGCAATTTTCTGGAATCAGTCAGCTCATTAAATTGCTCTTTACTTAGCTGATTAGTTAGTCAGCTAAGTGATAGTATGAATTCTAACAGTTGTCAAATAGGGCGGTCAGCTGTTTACCAACCTCACTTCTGCACAACACAACCGATGGTCCCAACCCCATTAAGAAGGCATGAAATTCCACAGATGAACCCTGACAACCTGTGAAGTGAAAACCATTTCAGGTGACTACATCATGAAGCTCACTGAGAGAAGACTTTGGAGGAATCTAAAATATAAAACATATTTAGAGTTATTTCACACTATTTTTTTTGCTAAATAATAATTCCATACGTGTTCATTCATAGTTTTTATGCCTTCAGTGAGAATCTACAATGAAAATAAAGAAAAAAAAACATTAAATGAGAAGGTGTGTTTAAACTTTTGACTGGTAGTGTATGTATTTTAGTTTCTGTTATTTTTATTGCAAAGACTGCAGTATGAATTCAAGCACTGCAGTACAGACATAAAATGCAGATTGGAACAACAGCTTAATGAAGTTAAGCAATTTTGTTGCCAGTTACAGGGGAAAAAAAGAAAAATTGGCAAAATATGTGGGCCAAAAAAATTCTGCAACAAACACTGGCCATTGGCTGCTCTGATTTCTGAAAATTGGAAGTGCCTGTTGAGAATCGGCTATTCTCCTTATATTATTATTACATAGCACCTAGTTTACAAACAGGAGCACAAACAAGACAAAGAGAGGCAAAAGTCTTACAATATGAAACACCAAATGTCAAAAACAAAAGAGAAATAAAAGCAAGACACAATTGCATTAAAACTTGAAATAAACAGATATAAAGGCAAGGCTTATCTCCTCAAAGCAGCGCAGTCCAAAGTCAAGAGACTCAGATGATGAGATTTGAGTCTGGATCTTGGGACAAACAAAAGCGCCCAACGTGATCATAATCAATAATCAATTAAAAGTGATCAGTAAAACACTAAAATCAGTTGCCTATGCAGAGATGCCAGAGTTGACGTTTAATTTAATTTTAATTGTCTGTTAAAAATGGGAAGTTAAATCTTCTGGATGGATTCTCATAAAGTTAGACATTTACACTACATTTCCCACAGGATTTTTATTCCCCCGACTGCCGCTCCTCTTATTGTAAATATTTTAAGTCAAACTGTTTCAGTTCCAGTTTTGAAGGGTAAAACATGACCACACTATTACTTTAAAGGCATATTAATAGTTTAAAAAGTGAGTTCAAATAATTTAATTTCTATTATTTATAATTTAATAATGTACTATATGACCTCTCTTTTATATTTAATGTTGACATTGACATCAGTAAACAGTTACCAAGGGTACCAGTGTGTGCAGTGCCACCTTTGGTGGTGTTTGGATAAGAAATGCAACAGATATTGGTAGAAATGCGACAGATATTTTGCTAAAAGAGCAGCTTCGATATTGATATGTATAACAATTTAGATCAAATCAAATTGTTTTGTAAAGTTTAAAGGTTCCCTTTTAATCTGGAGTGAAATGTAAAAATGGGAAACGTTCATTTAGGCTCATGTATTTTTTATTGTTGTACAAAAGGACCCTAGCAACTGTAGTACATTGTGCAAATAAATTTTAAGTCAATAAATCAGGTAAATATAAATATATCTTAATACTGACAGGTTCAAAGCTTCGTTATGCAAAACAATATAATTTTATTTGGTCAGTTCTAAATAAAGTATGTATTTCAAATCTGATAGATTTATTCGACATAGTAAATATGATAATTATTATCAATGCAACAGCCTTTAAAACCAGGAAGTCATCACAAATACCTTATCAAGATATGATGATATCCAAAATCTAAGACCATATCTTGTCTCCTATCAAGATATAGATATTATATCAATATATTGCCCAGTCCTACTAGTACTTATATAGAATAGTATTGATCAGTGTCAACAGTTTCCATGTAATTCCCAAAGATGGCAACTATTCATCTTTAAAAAAAAGCAGATTTAAGGTTTTTTAGCCTTATCTACCTGCATTGATCGACTCTTGTTAGAGTAATATACTGTATGTTTGCTGGTGTGAAAAATAATGTGGCATGGTGAGTGATGGAATGTGTCTTCAATCAAGGTGTTTTGCTGTCGTGTTCTCCTGTATGTCCTGGCCCACCTTCTCCGTTCATTCCATTGATTAGTGTGCGGCTAACAATCACTGTATGTGCCGTACCTGTGGCAGAGTGAGTGGCATCTGATAAACGACTGTATTTAGATTCACGCTCACGTCCTCGGCTGTGTCCGCTCTGTCTGCAGCGTGATTCATGTCGTCTCCTCCACCTCTGCTCGCTGTGGGACTCAGCAGACCAGCTGGAGTGGCCTGATCACGCCACAGCCATCCCCTCACAACCCTTTATTACCGCATCTTTCCGCCACTGTGACGACAATGATGATCATAGCGCCACTGTGCACACCTGTTAGAGCCACAGTGAAGCCCGGCTTTCAATCAGTGACAAACACATTGCCTTAATTAGCAATTCTGCCGGTGTAATTTTGAAACGACGCTTAATACCAGTCTGAGTCAGAGGGTAAATGGAGCAGCAGGGACAATCTCACAGGAGAGAAAATCTTTTAAATCTCATGCCCCTTCTCTGGTAATGTTTGCTTTCTTTCTTACTTCTTGTTCTTATTATAATCTGGACAAAAACATTCTAAAGGTGAAGCAAAGGATTGCCAGGGACTTGTTAAGCAAATACCAAACTATGTCTTGAAGTCTAATTACACTGTCATCACTCAAACTAAGAAAAACCAACACTGACGTTGGTGTTTGGACCATTATCTAAGAACCTTTGTCCTCTCCTGGACATCTCTCTTTGTGGAGATACAAAAAGAGTAAGTCTGAATGGAAATGCACCTCTGCTGGTTCAGATGTTGGTATAAAAATCTTTGTTAGAAAATATCTGCTTCTTTAATAAAGTCACAAATTTTTTCATGACAACTTCAGGGGAGCACATGATTATGACTTCAGATGAAACATCCAATTACAGAGCTTAAATTTGCTAATAACAAGGGTGTGGAAGAGAAAGAGAACTGATAAAACCATTAATTATCTAAGCCTCTTATCTTTCTTTTGAATTTTGACTTAATTAGATAATCAACCAAACAAATGTATAGTAGGGCTAATGGATACTGCAATGTAGTGTAGTAATCAAGACCACATTAGCAGACTTCTATCACGACCGAGACCATCGTAGGAGGCCAAGTAAAGACCAAAACCAAGGTCATAAAGGGGACTTGTCTTGGCCGTGTATAATAATTACGATTATTGCCCGATCTGGCAGACATGGGGTTTCAGTAAACATCATCCCTGTGTCATATAGAATCAAGGCTACATCTTTTACAACTTTCCAGCAGGGAGTTTGGCATGATTTATTATTTTATCTGCCTACAACGATGTGACACTGACCAGAGCGTTCTGCATGTCCAAAAGTTCTTTCAAGGTCACATAGAATGGTCTTTTTGAACCAAAAATCAAGATTACTGATGTCTACTTAGATAAATTAAATCATATTTATGGTCAAAAACCTCATAGTCTCTTCAGATTAAGACAGATTATTGCTGCTCTCTGCCAGCCTCTGACCAGACACTCTGTTTCTGAGCTAATGCCTGCCCCCCAGAACACTGAGTCTTTTGTGATTGGCCAGCTACCAGCTGACTGACTGCTCCGCGGTGCTGCTTCTTCTTCTTCAGGTTGAATGTTCACGCCCATGACCAGGAGTAGCTGTTGGGGGAGGGTTCGTTGCACGGCAAATGTGCTAGTTACGTAACTAAAGTGGACTTTTCAAAACCGCTTGCTCGAGCTCAGGTAAACAGAGAAGCCCTTCTTTCTCAGAAGTGGCTGAAGTGTTTATTGTGACACTTTAGTGATGTTTAGATACAGGAAGGACATGGGGACACACCAAAAAACATCTGACATTTGATTTTCCAGTAAATGTCCTCTTTAAAGAATTGACAGTCCATACTGTCCTCTCCACGTGACCCGAGGATGTGTCCAAAGTCATGTTTTCTCTCTGTCGTTAAGCTTTTCTGAACACAGCAGAGCAAATATGCATTGTCGACCACTGTTTGATTGCAGTCCTCTTTCTTTTTATGTTTTCCGTCACGTCTGTTTATCAAGAATTTCTGCCTCTATGGTTACCTGATCTTAAACAGTGACCATTGTAACAGACAAGAAGATCGTGTTGTCTGACCTTGGCATTAAAAGTCTTGGTCTTGGGTACACTTTAAATATTGACTTTTCTTTTTGTACTTCACTATTAGAGCTGTGATACTTTGCTCCAGGGAAGGTTAAAAGATGAATTCTGAGCAGCTGAACTGAAATAATTTATAAAGCCGTGGCTGTAATATCAAGCTGAAGGATTGTCCGATTATCTGGAAGAACACTTGTTTGGTACATGAGGACAGGAATTCAGTATATGTAAAAAGTTTCTCCCACGCAACATCTGTGTCTATTAATTCCTGTCTTTATTATTTTTTTAAAGTAAAAATGCAGTAATTATAACACTCTAAATGTCACTGTTAGAAAATTCTCACTTTAAACTGGATTTAAATATCACTCCTTGTCATGCGTCTTCATGGGCTTGACATTTTTGTCAAGAAAAATAACAAGAAGGAGGAAAAGTAATGAGAGAGGATTTCTGTGCTCTTTCCCGTGGGGTAAAATGTATATTTTTAGCCCCTTACATCAATCTGTTTTCCCTCCGTGTCTCCTCTGCCTAATGCTTCGAAAAAGCAATCTCGGCAACCTTTCATTTCCTGGTTGATTTGTGCAGCTCTCTTGACACCAAACGGCTTCAGACGTGCTCAGGTTTGCTGTCTTGATGTTTTAAATACTTGAACATGGTGTACTCAAAATTAATTTAACAAGACAAATGCTGGGTGTTCTGCTCTGTAGACGACAGAATGTGCACATCGAGACCTTTTGTGTCGCTGACTAACAGGCTGCAGCTGGAAGGGACAACACGAAGGAGCTGTCATTGGTCACAGTTTTACTTTGAACGCACCTATACGTCATCAGCTACCTTCCCTGCGACGACAGGAGTGGACAGATTAGTGTCAAGGTGTGGATGAGTTACTGATTTCATTAAGCAAAGACTCGTCAACATCTCACCCTGAACAGATGTTTCATGCTGGCAGTGGCTTTATATTTACATCATGAAGGTGACTTTATGAGATGAAATACCTCGTGTCTTGCGGTGCATTCATACTGAACCGACAGGGAGTGTTCGCATTGTGCTACGCAAAAAACTGTCCAGTTGCCGGATCATTTGTGCATAGGAAACTCGTGTGAGTACCGCAGCCACAAAGTAACACAAAAATATTGTCAGAGCTTTCCAAGTAGTCCAATTTCCTTGCCCACTTTCTGCCAAACCTCCTTAACTTTGCCTGGACTTTCTTGCTTAGGGTGACAACACGAGTAAGTCAGATAGGTTTTTGCCAGTTCTCAATGAGACATAGACCGATAAACAGTCGTGCCAGTTCATCGGGCTGACATTACAAATTATGCATTTTTGTTCTTAAAAACTATAAATGTTATTAAGTCACTTAAACTTGTTTTTCATTCATTTAATATTTAGTTTATACAGAATTTTATTGGCTGATCTGATTTCTAAAAATTTGCATCAGCACCGACGCTAGAGAATCCCATTTTGGTCAACCTCTGTTCTTAATAATCAGCATTAGCTATTTATTACTTAATTTAATGGCAATTATTAGTAAGTCTACAAGTCTTTATGTAAATCTACACATTTTCATTATTAGAAACCTGATAAACACTGCTCAGGCACTAAATCTTTATTGTTTGATCAAAAAATGTACTTTTTTCGATGACATGATTCGTGTATTAAATATCTAGTTCATACATGTTTTACATTGGGAATGTAGTGTTTAAATTCCCGCAATTCAAATTGGAGAATGTCAAGTGTTTCTCGATAAATGTTTAATTTAAGTCAAATAAAGTGTGTCATTTGTTAGTATTAAAGGGTAATATTATATGAGATTGAAGAAAAAAGGAAAATAACGTCTTCAACGTACTGTAGAGTGGCCAGTATTTTAAATAAATTACACAAATTTTGCATCTTAGCGTGATTTATGGGGTTTGCTTTGCCCATTTGTCTTTGCTTTGACCTTTTATGTAATTGCATCATGAAAAGGCATTCTTTTAGAGAGCATCATAAAAATACCATGTCACTGTATGCAGTCTTACCTAACACTACAATCAAACAGTACATAATATGTAACTTTGCCCATATAGTACAGAGAAAATGATGGCCATAAATAACGCTGCTGGATGGTAATGGGTAGTGGCTTAACTGTCCCTCCACTTACCCTTTAACTGTAATTGTTCTTAGAATAGAAGCAGCCCCCGCTACCTCTTTATTAATAAGTTGACCTTTGACCCTCTGTGCCCAATGAGCCACGAACAAACGAGCTAGAATAAAGGAAACCTGTGGTGCATCGCTGTAAGGTGTCAGTATGTGGAAAATGGCACATATTCAAGCAATTATGAAGCAAGTCTGCCCTGATATAATACAAATTACTATTTTAAAAACATTATTTTAAAAATGTTATTTGATAGTGTAAAATAATATGATCACGTTGGTACTAAAGAGGCTGTTCTATGAGCCAGTGGTGGATAATTAAGCTGCGTTTATTCAAAACAGAGTTTGTCTTCAAAGTGAAGACGTTGAAAGGAGCTTGTGTTGACAATTTGAAACTGTGATCAATAATTACTCTCCAAGTACTGACTAATCCTGCAGGTGCATTGTTGACGCGAGCTTCCAAGCAGATCCAAATCCCTCCACCCCCACCAACCCCGAGTCTCGGCAGAGCAGCGGAGTTAAGTATCCAGCACAAATAAACATTCAGGAAATGACTAAGCTTTAATTACATGTATCACCACATGGAGCTATTAGCCTTTGCTAACTGCAGATATCACTCCACTCTAAATATGGGTTCGGTGTTCAGAGAGTGGGCAGCTTTCATTGCCAAGGAAACTAATGTAATCTGTCTCTCTTAGCTTGCTCTGTGCCAAGGAAACTAATGTAACCCCCCCCCCCCCCCCTCCCTTTTGTGCCTCCATCCAATATTGCGGATCAAAAGGAAGTTGATGTGTGTCATGCTTTAGGAGAGATCAAAATATTCTCTTCATGTTTCACCATCAAACATGAAACATGAAGGGGGGGAGAAAGAGGGAAGCTTCTATCAGAAGAGCTTTTTATTTTGTCTTATAGGTCCTGAAAGCTCAAACTCAGGACCTTGTGTTGCTCAGTGGAATGGTTATCTAACAGTTATTATTTGTTAGTGGCGACGGAACAAGCCTCAGAGACAAATACAAGTATTTGTTGAAGGACAAATGGTCAAATTGTGTTTATCCATCACGGCCAACTAAAAGACAAATGTTCTATTATTTTACCTTGTACTGTTCAGCACACTGAAAGATTTAAAGTCACATTATTGGGAGTAATTGTGGTGATTTAAATGCAGGTAACACCTCTTCTGCTCTCAGCAGAAAGTGAAAAGTTAGTTCTAGTATTTTCTTGACAGCAACTTGGAAACCACTTCGGCTGCACCGTTGAAGGACATGGCAGAAAATAACCTGTGCGACAGAACCGTAATTAAAGTGTTTTGATGGACAAATGTGTGTGTTTTACGCCTGTCCATCATGTAGACAGTTGTGAAGAGTTAAGCAGAAAAGAAACTTCTACAAGCAGTCAATAGGTGATACTAGTTCAGCTTGGTATAACATGTGAAGGTTTTGGATTCAAGCCCCTTGTTAGATGATGGGGTTTTTTATTTTTGCTTGTTCATATCTGATCTTGTTAGGATAGAAGACCACCTGTGGCTTTTTTTAAATGACCCCTTTTGGCTGCATAAACCCTTCCTTCTCCATGGTAGCAGATTAGACGTAGACTGGTTTGTGTCTCTTTATGTCCAAGCATTTAGTTTTCTAGTTAATTAGGCTTTTCATTGCTCATTTGCTGATCTAAATACGAGTTGAAACATCATGACTCACAACTAAGGCTGACTCATGGTTGGTTGAGCTCAGACCACCAAACCATGGCTTCACTCCATGATCACTGTTGCACAGATTCCGGCTCCAAATGGTGTAATTCCCAGAAGATGATATTTGATATTTGGACAGCCTGTGATTCAGATGTTAACAGTTGCTTTAGCTAGACATTACCATACACAGATATGTTACGATATAAAGATAGGAGAAGATAGACGACCTTACAGAGGCCTGACTAGCTCAGTATGAGGCTCTTAATCTCAGAGTCGTGTATTTGATTCCCATGTTCGGCCAATAGTTGTTTGCTTATACTTTGCACCCATTTTTGTCTGATCTCGAAAGCTTTGCTTACGGTTCACACCTCATCTCTTCTAATCTTGCAAGCTAAGCTTGGTTCATCCTAGTTGTACTTGGGTAGAAGACTAATTGGGAATTCCAAGTGCTATAAGTCATGAACTCCTGCCCCCTCCTCAAGGTGGCAGCACCCATATCTGAGATATTTTACATTCGGTGTTGTACAGTAGGAGGAAGTAGATTAAAGAGCAGTGTTTCCTGAACTTACTATACGGGTAACCCACTTTTTTGAAGATGGTAAACTATTGTGACCCATTTCACAATGTAATTTGTGATGACTTCACATTTGTGCACGATATGGTGACTCATTTACAGCCATGTCTGTGATAACTCGTATCTATTTCAACTGGTAAACCAATTATTTTCATGGGATTTTTGGTAAATCATACTGTGAAAAGGACCCAAGTGTGGATCCCGACCCGGTCTTTGGGAATCACTGATCTAGAGTCTATGGTTCAGACGTTAGCAGTAGCTTTAGCCAGCCAATAACACACACTGCTACGTCACGACTTTTCAGTTTTTATTTATTTTGTTAAAATACATATGAAACAAATACAATAAATTATATCACAAATGTTTACTTTAAATCTTTACAAAAGTTATCACAAACTGTACACATCAGGACAGTTGTTCTCGCTCGATATAGATCCAGTCAATATGCAAACAATTATACAAGCCAAAGATCAAAACTCTTTAACATGGAATAACTTGATAAGGTAAGAGTTGGCTTCATTGGCTTTTTCCCAGTTGGATTAATTGTTCACAACTATTACATGTGTTTGAATTCCACTCAATTACAAGTCTGAGCTGTTTAAATTAAACAACAAACGATAGAAATACATCGTCATGTCTCAATTTCCACAAGTTTACGACAACTTGTTAAATTTCACTTTTAAGTGTAATATATATATAAACAGTTTTGTTGACAAGTATACTGTATATATACAAATATAAACACAATGATTGAAAATTCAGATCACACATCCATTACCGACATTTTCCCCTCATTAATCGTATCGTTAAAGTGATGACAAACATGCTACGAGTAAAAATATTTAATATTAAGGGCAGCACAGGGAAAACTGCATCACTGCGTGTGCAAGAAAGATAACAGTACATAGCCTTTTTTCCTATTTGCTATGTTGGATTCTTATTACTCACAAAGGAGATGCTGAGTTCTGCGTCAGATGCACTGAACTTTATTTCTTATGGCTTCATGTAAAGAGTCAAGACATAATGTTACAACAAATATGTGTGTGTGTAGCTTCTTTTACAATTCATACAATTCCCTGAATTTGTAAAAAGCGAAAGAAAGCTGAACAATAATGTTTTTCTGCTTTTTTTCTTTTTTTTTTTTTTTTTAACTGATTACTGTATCTGTATGTCTTTTTTTTTTTGGACATAGTAAATGTTCAGGTCCCTGATTGAGCACAGTTCTTCAAAAATCACTCACTCATTCACTATAATGAGCTCATCATGTAATTGTTGTGGCACGCACGAATAAACAATAGCATTTTTGTTTTAAAAACATTATGCTAACTGAATTTTCCCAAATTATTTATTATTTATTAATTAAAATATGTTTCCTGTTACAAGCCACAGTCAAAATCTGAGACTTTTTATTTATTATTAGATTTAGTCAATTATTGGTAGCTGTTTCTATTTTAGCTAATTTGATAGTGGTTCTCAAACTCTTTACAGCAATTACCACCTGAGAGAATATTGAGATCTGGAAGTAACACCATTATCACCGTTAAAATACAGTGGTGTAACTAGTCTGTGCAAACTTTGTTATGGACTTTTAACAGGAGGCAAATTTATTCCCAATAAGATAATCTGCTCTCTCATCATCCTCCTCTTCCTCATATACTTCAGACACACGTATAGAGAAATTAGATTAAGATGGAGTGAGAGATAAGGTGGCTCTAATTATTATTATCTAATTTATTACAATTTGTTTCTTTTTCTGTGCACTCCCGTCAAAATTCCAGTGCAGAGGAAGCTTGCGTGCCATGGGTTGGGAACAAAGGATTTAGGGTAATTGAAACGATTATTCATTCATTGTATTACATACTTTTTGATTATACCAATAACTATATAAACTGTAAATCGGACTGCACTAAAAAATGGTCGACTCACTATAATGTGCGAGGCGAGTGATTTCCGACACAGCCGCACTGACAAAAGCTTAGCTTCTTATTTTCTGCTTTTGCTAAATAAGCTAACGCCATGATATATACCCATGATATGGCTAACAATGTTGTTAGTGGCAGATTTATTTTTGGCTCAATTAAAAATTAGCACATTGCAATGGGGTTTTGCGTATTCACTATATTGCCGCATAATGTTTACTGATGATATCGCGCGTGCTAAAGCACCACATTCTCACTTGTAGAAAACAATGCACAATAACACTAGCGTTTCATAACATAATCACATTTCCTGGCTTTATCATCGGCTTCTTTGTTCATTTTTTCAACTGTAAGTTTTCACGTTGCACAAGAAAATGATTGAAACATTACGAGTAACCAGAAAACCATGTAAAATCGAGTGTCTGATTGTAAACTTAACCAAATTTAAAAGTGCAGGACGAAGCATTCAAATCTAACGGCATTAAAATATACCACAGTAAGTTTAAGGTCTGGCTCACATAAGAACTTTATGAATTATATATATTTTATGACATTCATGACCTTGGAAATACGGTCTGGTTTGTCACTACTGCTTGTTAGCCAGACATGCTAGCATTTTTAGCTTAATTTGGTTCTTTTGTTCTTATATTTTTTATTTTGGGGAAGAAGTACGTACAACTTTACGACCTGCCATGCCCAGTAACTCCTGAGCTATGATTGGATGGCTCCTGTGTGGGGGGAGGAGTTTAGCATGTCTTTTTGTATGACTACTGCATTCTGTGCATATTTAGACCTTTTTTTTTCTTTCAAAAAATAACCTATTTTAGCTTTTTACAACTAATTTCTTAGTGTGCAGTCAAAACGTTAACAAAAATGCTGTTGTTCAAGTTAGCTCAAGTGCTGAAATTAAACCTGTTTGTACAAAAATAAATATCAAATGGTTATTTTTATTTTTGCCTCTGTTTTGGGAATGAATTCACTGTATAGTTACTTCAAATTTCCTTTTGACCTCCCAGTTTGCTACATGTATCTGCTACATTTTACTCCCTGTTGACTACGCTAATACCCAGAGGCAACAGTGAATGGTTAATGGCCAGGTTTGCACATCTGTGACAGTTGTGACTAATGAATTTTATGGCAAATTTAATTTCTGGGGTTAAAAACTGGTTGGGTCAGGTGGAAGGGAATCGCTGAGGATATATTTCAATAAGGTCTTTTCAATTCATGTGTTCTAAATATTGGGCACAAGATGTCAAAACATAATGAAACTGAGCTGAGTAAGAGTTTGTGCTGTGCATAGCCAGCTCTGTGTCCACCCTCAAAGAGCTGGAGTTTGAATGAATGAATGAATGAATGAAAAAAATTTCAATTCAACTTTGTTTTTTGTTTTGTTTTTTTGTGTGTATTTTTTTCCACAAACATGAAAAACATATTGGAATGGATTCATTTTCATATAACACGCTCACAAGGGACTTATAGGCAACACAGCTTTGCAGCAACTGTAAACAAATGTCTGTTTTCTTACAGGGGTGATGTCATCACTCTACCTGCGATCATCAGGGAGTCTGCGGAGGTTTTGGTGACGGACACGAACCGTGACTCTCAAAGCTTGCTCCTCTTCCAGGCCACTGCAAGGTAAAGTGTCACACAGCTTTTATTAAGGCATGGCATCTGTTTTTTAATAAGCAGGCATTTCTCTTGTTCACTGCACTGTGATCATGGGCAAACGGGTTATTTCAGCCCAGCTATGACTGTTCATGTCAGCAGATCATGGTGTCTTTTGTAGCAAAACGACTACAATGCTGCATTTTGTCTGTGCGGACATTACATTTAGGTCAGACAGTTTTTTGAAGTGGGGTTGAACGGCTCTGCTTTCCGTCATGGTACGGATCGTCTGGCACAGTACAGTACGGTTTGGATTGGTGAAGCCCTGACAGTACCTTTACTTGGTAGGTTGAGTGTGCGTGACGCTGAGCGGTGCGACGGAAATGAACAAAGATATTGAACACGACGCAACAGACCGATCACAAGTAGAGACGTTTTTCTGTCACCCAATCTGCTGAATATCGTAGGTGGAGCCAGTTTAGCCCCACCCTGACCCTACCGTACCATATTACTCTAGTACCCCAAGGGAAGGGTTCCAAAAATCCTAATGGAAACACAAAAGAAATACATACCACACTGTACCAAACTGAGCTGTTCCACTCGGTGTAAACACGGTTTAAACCCACGTAAGCTTAAGTGTATGCTATTTCAAGAATATGTGAGACAGCCTTTTCCAACAGCAAACGGAACTTTGTGTCACTTTGTAAACTTCTTACTCGCCGCACCACTGCTGACTGAAACAACTATTTGATTATATTGTTTGATAACTCTGTGTCATTAAAGTAAATCCAAACAAAGGATTTCGAACATAGAAGTCACCAAGTAACACGTTAGAATTGGCTAAGGAAGGCAATAAGGGATTAACAGCTCTTGTGTGCCATAATTGTGAAATTGCTGATAATTGAGAAAAGGCTGTCTTAAGGCAAGATAAAGCAACAAACATTCTTCAGGTAACATCGACTTAACCTAACATAGATTTATTAGGCAATCTATTTTTTAATTTGCTTAAATCACTGTTTTTGTTTCTGCTGTCACAACGTGCAAACAATGTTTTCACTGAGCTCATGCCTACCTGTCCAGTCTACTTTACCTTCAGTCTGGGTCAAAATACCCCTTAATGGTCTGAAAAGAGATAGAATTTAGTTCCTGTGCTGCACATGGACTAAATGCTTGTTTAATAACTGTATTATTTTAAAAAATGTAGATGAATAGAAGGTCTCAAGTTCTGCAGTGTTGTTCACTTTTAATCTCTCGCGGCACATGCTCGTTCCAAGAATAGCTCCATAATAGTCATAACAATAAAAAACCAGGTCAGACTGCTGCGAAATCCATTTTTAAAATGAGACATCACGTGTTAATGACAAGTGCTACTGCCAATGATCACAGTTTGTTTTTATAAACCAAAGTAGTAGAAGTAGTTTCACCACTGAAAATGGGTAATCACCTGTATTTTCCTATTCGTCAGGTGGGGAGTGGGTGGAGCAAAAGAGGAAAAAACATGGATAACATGTAAAATGTGAAATTATTTTAACTGGCATGAAACAATCAGCCAGCTATTTCTTAGCTATAGCATGCATACGGTAGTCGTGATTCATAAAATGCTACCTTCCCATTAAATCACTCTGCACTGTATGTGTCTCTGTATGTTAAATACACACATGCAACATGTAAGTCAGTATTTGTTGTTCCCCGTATAAACCATTTCCCCATATCTCTACTTGGTTGAGAAAGAAAGATAATTAAAAGTTTTTTTGCTTTGAATTTACGATGTATTTTCTAATACTTGAAATTAATACATGTACGTTGTTGAACTTTTAAAATTACAAAATCATGTAACTGACATTGTTGTGACTCTAAGTTGATGACACTGTTTATTTTAATGGATTTCTTCGTAAGTTAATAATCCATGTTTAAATAGTCAAAGTGGGATGTATTAAGAAAAATATATGCAATTAATTACAATATCTGAGTTTGTTGTTAGCGGCTAAGTCTGTATGTATCCTTGTTTATCTATCGAATAGACCCAGACCCTGCTTTCATTCATTTGTTTTTTACATAGATTAAACTGCACAGTACATAGGGTTGCATCATACTCGCCAAGTTCCATTGCTGCAGTGAGCCTCCTCGGATTTCCGGTGATTTCTCACCAGGAGTTCACCCTCATTTTGTATATCCCGGTATTCTTTTGAGTGCCAAATTGTACATATACTTAAATGATTTGTACTTGTACAGTAGTTTTATTGCCCACTTTAAGCTGCTTTACACTAAAGTTTTGCCATTCCATGCCCGTTCACCCGTATGTCATACCCTTTAATATGCTGCTAGCAGGACCAAATTTGGGTTAAACCTGGGTGTCTTGCCCAGGTACTCATTCGCATCAACAGAGTTTGGGGTCAAACCAACAACCTTGTGTTTAAGAGACGACCTGCTCTACCACCGATCCACCACCGGTGGGTACTGGCAAATGTCGCCGTAAAATCTCAAGTGCTCATCCAGGGTTACTGTCTTCTTCATTGTGTTTTGGCCAAAACAAGAGCACACCACCAAATGGCCTGGAAATGTTTGTGCTACCTGGGAGAACCCGAATTCTGTGTGTGGTGTTGTTTGGACTCAAACTTTGCAAATGGTCTGGATGGACCACCACAGAGATGGGCACATGTAGAAACTGACATCATATAGACCCTAGCCAACCTCAGTGGACATTGCTGCACTATGTATGACCAAAACCTTAAAGGAAATCAGGGGAAAACTTCATCTATACAGATCTGGAGTCACATAGAGCAACTTTCCTAGTCAGTTTTACATGCAGGGACTTGGAAATCTCTGTTAATGTAAGGATTTTGAGACTGGGGGGGGAGGGGCAGCAGACTGAGGAATAGAGAAAGACAACATATTTGTACCTCTCCCAGAGCATGCCAGTGTGTGATGGGCTTCCGTGGATAAGCCAGCATTTCGTTCCAGTGATCTCGTCCAAGGCCCTCAGCATCTGGCCCAGCACGGCATATACCAATCACCTCATTGTGTCCGACCCTGTTAGCAGCAAAATGCGCACATTAACCCAGATTTAGATGAACACGGTCATGCTTTGAGAAGCCTGGGTACAGATTCTGTAAAAAATGCACACTATTTCTCATTCAGTTTTAGATGAAAAAATATTGAACAGAAGCTGGAAGCTTCTCAAGGTCAGGTATGAACCAGGAATATAAAAAAAACACACCTAATACTAAGATAATTGTAAAAGCCCTCCTAATTAGATATGTTTAGTTAGACACATGAGTTGGCAAACGCACTCACCGATCATAATCCATCACCATGATGGACAAACTGACTTGTTCAACGTTCTCCGGAGGAATATCGAAGATGATCGCCTCGTTGTACACCGGGTTGAGTGTGCTCTTCTTGGTCGTCGTTTTCCGCTTCTTCAACCTCCGTCCATCGCATATCAGGTAAACCTTCACGTATGGATCTGAGAGACATGCTTACTGTTATTTAAAAGTTCAGATGCGCACTTTGACGTCCTTGTAAAATCAGAGTGATCTTAGTTTATTAAGTCTTGAGGCCTCTGCACATCAAAGGCAATGGAAATAAATCGTAGGTGAATTTCCAAGCACCATCAATGTCTTCACGTTAAAGAATATAATTCGGCAAATAATCTACAACATTTGGAGTCAACATGTAGAGAAGTCACACTAGTGCTCATTTTCATGACAAAGACCCAAGTCCACCAAACCCTGCAGAACAGGGCAAACATTACCACTTCAACACATACACATTACTTAAAAATACATACCTTAGGCCCTTCTGTGTGTGTCAGAAAATCTTTAATTTGTACATTGTTATTGTCATATTCTCTTGTTGACATGACAATGATTGATGTGTTCCCCTTGGAGAAGAATATACAGTATACTAAAAATCAACATTTAGGATTAACAAACTTCCATTGCTGTTTGCCCTGATGGGATATACGGTCTAAAAAAATTTTTTATAAAAAGGTCTGATGTGCAAGAACTAGTGACAATCCAGCCACAATGCTTTCTGGCTGATTTGTCTGTGCGATCAAAGTGCATGTAAAAGGCTTATTCTAAGGCTACGAAAACCAAATTAGTTTTGTTTTACAAACATAATTAGGTAGTTTATTAAATTTCTACCAATAACATCGCTAAGGGATAGGAACTCGACCTTCTGTGTTTGAATAAAGTGCATTGGAAAAATGTTTCTAGTGTGCAAAGGCCTCAAGGGAAAAGCTTAAGGGAATGAGGAGCACACCTGTCCGGTTTCACAATTTAATTTAACACAGTGTAAAGTAAAGCTGGTTAAAAAATAAAAATTGGCATCATCTGTTAAAAAATTCTGAGTTGGACCCCCCTCCCTTCCGTTTCTTCTCCTCTATTTCCATTCTAAGTGGCCACCTGCTGTCTGTTCTCAACCAAGTTTGACTCATGGCTCAGTCTGAGCGTTTGAAGTGAGCCTTATCTTATTTGCTGTCAGGTTACCTGAAGAGCCTGTGATGTCCATGGCTTTGAGGTTCCTGCATTTGATGACTGTCAGGGTCATTCTACCTGCTGTGGGGAGGTAGCACAGCGAGTACATGATCTCTCCAAGGTCAACGCTCTCCTGAATGACAAACACGGGAGACAACGCAGAGTTTGGTGCATTTTTAAATGTTTTGACATTTTCTGTGGATTAAAATGCCAAAGCGGAGAAATAAAAGGTTCAGTCAGTGAGCAAAGTTGTACTTTATCATATGGACGTTGCATTAGCGCAGCATTGACAGGCTATTGTGGTCATTATCTCTTTTAACTGGGATCAGGACAAAGAAATATCAGCTATTATTTATTTTTAAAGTATGCCTGACAATGTTTTTGTTTCCATCTTTAAGTAGAGAAACTCAGTGCTGCATTGGTTGAGTTTTATCCAAAACAATGTTTTGTTGAGTTGGCAGTCTGATGTTCCTATTAGTTTAAGTCATTTACCGTCAGATTATTGTATTTCAGTCTTATTTGCATTGAAAATACATATTCCTCTCGGAAAGATGTACTTGAAACTCTGTTTTTCACTGCAGAAATTGTGACTTGTCATAGTCGCAAAAGCACAGGTGGAAGTTTAAATGTGGCTCCATTCAGTTCAGCTGTCACTGGTAAATCATGACAAGGGCCTCTAAAGGACCCATAAATACCCTAAAACCTCTTAAATGGAAGTTAGCCATTACCATTATCTCTGTCTTTTTGCTATTGTGACCTGACAAAATGTCTTCTGTGAAAAGAGCCAATAAGGTGAAGATGCCCTCACGTGTATCGACGTACAGTAGGTCAGGTCAATCTCTGGCTCTGCTATTGTTATCATATTTATAATAGTACTTCACTGCACAAATGAGGCCTATAATTAGCTTACGATTGTCTGCCTGGAAATGTTTGAAACCAAAAAAGTTCACCTTTTCAATCCATTATCACAATTATTCTTACTTGGGTTCTACATCAGATAAAAGCAACCATTTTCTGCAAAGAGGAAAAAAATTCTGGAAATGGTGTCCTTTGTCTCTCTAATAATTCAAGGGATGTCTTGGCAGGTGACTTACAAAAGGTGTAACGTGTCAACTTTGACATTGTTTGGATAAAAAATGAAAGAGATTTCATCAGAAACTAATCACAGAAATCACTGCATCAGTAAAAATGTGACAGATACATCACTAAACAATGCCCAAATACGTAAGGATATGTAAGGCAATGTACAAAGTCAGTTGAAGCCTGAAATGTGGGTACTGCATTTCTGTTTGAATCATTAATCGCTTGTGCTCTGGCTTTTAACCTAACTTTACAACGTATTTTACTGCAATCAAGTTTATAGAGATAAATGTTTTCCTTACTGACTATAATGACCAACCTCTCGGTCATAGCTTATGCTGACAGGTCTGTCTTGCTTGCGAACTGTACCTGTCCTGTTGATTTAAGCTGGTTAAGTCAATCAGTTCAGTCATTATTGTTATGGCAACCAATAACAACATGAGAAGTAAACTTTGAAAATTAATCTGATTATGTCTCGTCATGAATGTTGTCATTATTACGCCTTGAAGGAGCTATGATTAACCTAAAAACAATGGTTCATTGTTACTTAACTAAAGTGTTAATATCAAATGAAGTGCAATTGAGGGCATTCTTGGGGACTTCATACTATATACTACATGCAAATACTATTTGTTTAACTACTTATGACTAATGTAATGTTTGGGGAATTTTACGCCCTGTTTTATTTATGTCCAGAATACCCAGCAGTTTTTAGAAAATGTGTGTGTGGGTGTCTGGCTGATGAATTGCGTTTCCAAGAGCGGCTGAATTATGAGTATTATGTGTTCCTCCTGCCACTTTTGTGAACCTCTGCTGATGAATTTAAGCTCTTAGGAGTGATTTAAAGTTGTACTTGATGTTTAGACCTTTCCAAAAACAGCAGAAGTTCCCATTCACTGTGTGTAATTTCTCCTCAGTGACAAGGCAATAGTTTGGCACATTTCAAATGTCTTACATAGAAACCATGTCCTCATTTGTGGGGATCTGGCATTGTGTCAATGCAAACGCCAACTCACTGTAGTTGCTGCATGAATATCCTTCCACACCACCGCCTCCCTGGAAAGATCAGAGAGTTCAAAGAGGTTGTCCACAACCACCTCGCCAATCATGTCGTGGCTGGTGAAGCGGTCAAAGTCGTACACGCTGAAGTGCAGCTTGCGGTTGCAGATCTCATCGTATGCCACAGGGAAACAGAAGGTCTCGTCAAACATGGGGTTCAGGTTCTTGCGGTGGACACGTGTCTGGAACTTCTTCTTCCTCTCTGGCAGCAAGTAAATCTTCACGTATGGGTCAGAGGTGCCAGTGAAGTCCTTGGCGGGCAGGTCTAAGGCCTTAAGGATCCTCACAACCAGCGCCTGTTCCTCATAGTCGTAACGCAGCGAGAAGCTCAGCTTTCCACAAGTCTCCACGGGCTCTTTTGGCTCACCTTCAGAGTCCACGGACTTCTGTTTGTAGAGTTCAGGCTTTATTCTTCCAATGCTCACCGTGGAACTCTGCCGCAGAGGCACCGTCTCCATGCTGAAGTCAAAGCTGGAGACATTCATCTGACGAGGCAGGTGGCGCCGGAATGAATTGTGCCTGTTGAAAAGGGTAGAGGGCAGCTGGTAAATGTCTCAAGTCTAAGTGTCATGCATGAGTGGCTTGTTATGAAGGGCGCTAATGGTTTGTCAGGAGAGGGTATGCCTAAGAAGCATAATGCATAATATTGTGGAGTTCATGGAATATGTTTTGACATGTTACAGTCTGGTAGAGCAGCACAAATATTTTGGTGTTGAGAAAGAACGACACAGATCTAGAATAGAACAACCTCAGTGTTTTCATTTGATCTACTGCCAACTAACCAAGGCCTCGCGTAGTATTTCTGGTAAGGCAAAAGATGCACAGTTATAAGAATCTGGTGGAGGCTGTGCACAGAGGGTTGCACCATAGACCAAGTTGAATTCCACAGGGCTAACTACTAAAATTTAAAGAAATTTAAATGTGATATCAGAAGTAACAGTAGCTTACAAAGTCCAAGATTCCCCTTAGCGACAACTAACCTGAAGTCAAGGAGCTGGATCATATTTTAGTGGAGGTTGTAGGTGGCTTGAAGTCCATTGTGTGAGTGTTCCCTAGTGCATTTGGGAAATAGGGGTGTGCAGACGAGTCCTCCATTTGTTGCAATCCGCAGTCTCACCATTAGATGTCACAAATTCATAGACTCTGGACCTGGCCTGGATTACACTTTCTATGTTATGAGTCCGCAGAGATTTGTGTGCCACCTCCATTATTCCAATCGGTGACCTTGCCTATAATTTTATATACAGTACATGCAATGTTCTTTCACCGGACTTTGTAGACATACTAAGAAATCTCTGACAAAGATGGAACCGTATACTGCTCTTTCTTAAGACAGGTAAGTGGTCATACAGAATGGTTTGCCTCATTTTTGTCCCTTTTGATAAAGAAAGGGTTAGAAATCTTCAGCACTCAGAGTTGAGCTCTTCTACAAAGAATTTACCCGAATGCTGCAAATTTCTTTGAGGTTGGCATCGTTTGAGGGAAAACTGTTTGACTTGCCAATCCTGTTACCTAGCAACTGGCCGCCCTCCTGTCTGACAATAAGACAATGACAGCAATCTGACAGCCGGGGCACAAATGATACAGTACAGACAGGGCAGCAATAAAAATAAATAAATAAATAAAACGGTTGTGAACAACAGAAAAGTGATTGAAATACAACCAAAACATACAGAACAGTAAGCGAACAGACGAGCAGCAGCAGCTCTTTGCTTTACTCCTTTTAGTTTACATCTGTGCCAGCTTCTGTTTCAATCCACCGGGGATTAAAGTATGTCAATGTATGCTGATGTAATCTTGCTCACAAGGTATTAAAAAATTAAATTATGGATGCAGAGTGCATGCATTTTTATTTTAACTGGATTCGAGGATGGAAAACATCCTCTTGACCTCTTTCTAAATAAATGCAACAAAAGTTATTGCTGTGTGCTGTCAAGGCAATGCCAATATTACTTGGCTGTCCGTGTTTTACACCCTTTTTTATCAGGGTCGTTGTTGGTGACATTCAGCTCGACAGCTGTGACACTGTATAAAATATATTTTTTTGTCTTAAAGATGGGAAGCATTGTTGATGTTATTGATCAATAATTCCATAACTACGCTTGATGTGAGACAGAACTTGACTTCTTCACCTTTTTTAGATGTGCAACTCTGACCAATCACAAGGCAGTTCAAGGAGAGAGAGAGATCGATACCACTAAGCAGCAGTGCAAACACCATAGACCACATATAAAAATTGAATGTAGTCTTTTGGTTTGCTGGTTGCAAAGAGCTCAATTTGAATGGAAGTCTATGGGGAAAATTAACCTTTACTTCTCAGTTGATTCATGATGTTAGTCAATGTTTTTCCGAGGAGTCTCAATTGCTATTTTTTTTGTAAATAATGTTTCCCTTCAGAATAGATGCATGCACCGCTATCATCTACTAGTATCCTCTTCTGTGTTATTAATCAAGATAAATATACATCCCCCTTATTGTCTGAAATTACCTGGGCTTTGAAAAACATGCTAATTTCTTTTCCTCGGATTTAATACATCTAATTTTTGAGAAAAAAATTAATCCCTAGTCATGACTGGTTGGCCCCTGGCAATCATATCCCTTTGGTGTAAAGGTTTGTTCTGGTACTACACTGAGTTTAAAGAAAGTGTAAAAATGAATGTTGTAAAAATGCAATAAAACGCATTTTAATATGGACGGAGCCTTTCAGAGATGGTTCATCTGTTACGTATCCTACATACTGCAGCTTTAAGTAAGGAGTATAATGTGACAGTAGGAAAGAGTGTTTTTTTTTTATTATTATTATTAAGTGAAACCACTGCTGTGAAATACCCAAGTAAACAAGAATGTACAACAAAGTTAGAGAAGTCAGCTTGTCTTACTATTTTATTCCACAGCCGTTTTCATTATTCAACACCTCCTCGACTCCTGGGTTCAAATTTATTTTCTACAGATCTGTCTTCATATTAAAGTACATTATAGAAAAATTAATATTTATAAACCATTGCTTAAAGCCTTATGAATACAATGGCCTGGAGGAAATTGTATTATTATTTTTTTTTGCTATTTTCTGACATCATGTGCAACAAATAATTCTCAGATAATGAAAGTAATCTTGAGTTGCTGTCTCGTGGTGCTTCATCTTGTTCGTGGGTGAATATTAGCAGGATTTAGTTCAGTTTGTCTACCTTCACTTTACATTAAGGTGGTAGGCATGAGGCATTTATATTAAGGTGTTTAAATCAAAAAGGGAAACTATGAGATTGTCATCTTTAACATGGCCTTCACACGGTCCTTGGTAGGTGTGCAATTCATGTAGCTCTTCCACTCAATATAATTTAATTAAAGTGTCGAACAACAATCCAGAGTCAGTAACATCTTCCTGAAAGTGAGCGCAGCTGTGTGATGCGTCTCACCAGGATACCAACCTTCCACCATGACAGCTCCCACCCCACAGCACTGCTAATTATGGATTTTCTACTTTAAACAATGTTCTGGAAAACAAAGAGAAGCGAGAGCTGATTGTTTAATTACTGTGGTTGCTTCCCGTCGTCACCATAGCAGCTTGACTACGTGTGATTATAGGTTTTCGAAGTGAAGCGAGGAGTTGTGCCACATCCCCTGGCTGACGAGCCCACAGGAGGCGATAAGTAGAGCGCAGTGTTCATCATGCACGACAGCGTCTGAAGGTCGCCGGACAGTCCCTGATGCTCCCGCGGACACGTGCCAAACAAACTCGAGGGCACTTAACTGTCACAGGGGTTTGCTTTTGTTTTTATGTGGGTCAGACAGACAAAACCCACCAGAGTAGGTTTTACAATGCTATGGTTGTACGGTAAATGTATGCAGCACACACGTCTTTGAAGAGGCCTGACCTACATTTGTTATTGTGGCAGGGGTTAGGACGGGGCTGCGACTGCAGTGGACTCACAGGCTACATCCAAATGACTAGGTTTTCTTTTAAATTAACATTTTTTTGTCAGAAATAACTGATTGTGAGTGGATTGGGCTCAAGAGGTAATCATTTTCCAATTAAAACTTAAAGCCTGCAATTTAGTAGGTACTGTATGCAGCATATCTCACCCAGGATTTTTACTTTAATGCGTAATTTCGTAATAGGTGTTAGTGTTAATACTTTGATTGTATCTCCTGTGGTTAGATTCAAAGATATAATATCTGGAAGCAAAATCGCAGTTAGATGTTTTTTCCAAATTGTTCAGCCCTTATTCAGGTTTATGTCGGTGTAAACAGGAAGTTTATACTTTTCCTCGCGCATGTTTGCTTGGTTTCTGAAAGTCATGCTCACAAGAAATACTGATGGCGAAAAGTCAAGTGCAAGGATTTTGTCTATTAGAGAAAATGAAAGTGTTAGTGGAGCTTTTTGTTCACATGCCTGTGGTCGAGCTGTAGCTGAAAAGAACTGGTCTCCAAATCAAGAACCAGGTCTTCAATCTGTGCAGACTAAAACGAATCCAGCAACATTCAAACCTTTTTGGGGCTCTAACATACCAGAGTCGTGTGGATGGCAGGTGTATCTGGAACATAAGGGTAACGTGGCAGTAACCACAGAGTACCTGGAGGAGGAGGTCGGCTCCGTGGTCTGCCTCTGGATTTTTGCTTGCTGGCTGAGCTTCTCCTTCAGGGCTGTTTGCACCTCAGCGGGAATGTCTGGAGACGTCTGGCTGATCTTCATGGCTGCCTCCAGAAGCTTGACGGAGCTCCGCCCGTTGGCCGTCACCTCTGGCGGATACTTCTTTTCCACCTCTGCCGATTTGCACTCGGCGATCGGTGGGGCATTGGGTGAAGGTGCCTCGGGGAAACCCACGTGAAGACCATTTTCCGCGTGGGCTGACAGAGCCTTGCTCCTCCAAATGGGCCAGCACAGCTTCCAAAACACAAAGAGAGAGACTACCAACAGGGCGAGGCCACAGAAACCTACAACCACAGCAAGCAGACTAATAGAGATGTCTACATGTAACCACATGAAAGGAAAAGGACAGGCACACCGGGGACAAAATAGGACAGACAAACATGCAAGGGAGAAAGAGAAAAAAGAAGAGAAAGCGAGCTGTAAGAAAGAGGGGGCAGCATGTGCACCTGTTTGATTAAAAAACACCGTCAAGGCTTCAGCTGAAACACATGGTACAAGTTCATACTCAGTATCAGGCAATGGTTAAAATCACTGGATGGTATGAAATCTAAAAATGTCTCATAAATCCTTCATTAAGCACAAATGTCGGCTGTTTATTCCTTCAACAACTTAAAAATCCTTTTTGTTTTTTAAATGGTTGCTTATGTCTAAACACATCAGCACAAATGTGTTGGTGCGAACTGGGTGACTTAAAACTTAAAAATAGGACTGCATCGCTCTGATATCGGTGATAATGGTAGCTTCCGTCATGGTCAAACATTATATTGTATTATTTTGACTGATTTTGTAATTGTGATCAGCACAACTTTGGGCTGATTAATAAGGGTTCATCATGTGTCAGAAAATGTTGATCACTGTTTCCCAAACCTCGAAATGATGATGTCATCAAATGTCCACAGACCAAAATTGATCAGTTTATGTGGTCTCTTTACAAAATACATTGATGTACTAAATAGGCCAGACAAAGTCACCTACGGACTTTTCACAGATTTATTCCCAATAAGATAATCTGCTCTCTCCTCATCCTCCTCTTCCTCACATATATTTCAGACACTGGTTAAGCCAAATTAGATTAAAATGGAGGGAGAGATAAGGTGACTCTAATTATTAATATTTAATTTATTATTTTTTTTTTTGTCCAGTCAAACTTCCTCAGCTCCACTCTGATCACATACCGTGATTTATACAGTACTTCTGATTTTCCTCCACCAAAGGAAGCTACCACAGTTTGACAACCATGGTTATAAAGCATAGGAAACATAAAATATTCACACTTAAGAAGCTGAAAACTGAAAACTCACTCAAACCAATCAATAGACGATTAATTATTTGTTTAATAATCAGTTAATCCTGGTAACCTTAGAACAACTGATATATATTTTTTTTCATCTCATCTGTAATTCCCCTGAGAACATGGAATTCCTGTAGCATTTCACCATTCACTGCAGAATTTCATCACAATAGTGTCACTCATCTTGATTCCATTTTGCTCCTGGTCACATTGCAGTTTTGATTATTTTGCCATTTCTCTTCTCCACACATGATTTTAGGTTCCCACAGATGTTTACATTAAAAGTTTGCGCTGTGGGCGCAACAGAACCTAATACATACAGGATTTGAAGATTCATTTTTTTAAAGAAATCCCTCCGAATTCTAAGTGCGGAAAGCGAGAGAGCGACAGGCTGCCGTGATGCCTTCAGCCCAGCGCAGCTCCGTTCATCATCCACCTGTTGCTCCGTCACTTTACACTGAGCTGCAGCAGCAAGATGCGTAACAGGTGGAGAAACTGTTCCTTCTTTCACACTTCAACACACAGATACACTAAGTTTGACGTTGACAGAGAGTGAAGTGCTGCAGTTTCTCCTCAACGGCTGCAGCAGCGCATGGTCTTCATTTCAGGAAAACAGAGGAAAGCGAGCGATTGTTCGGGAATAATGGAAAAGGAAAAAAAAAAAGAAGTGTCTTTGTTGCATTTACCTGCGTATCCTTTACCTGGTATGTTGCTCTCCAGCGGGAATATGTCCGAACATTTCTCCCGGTCTACGTGTCCCGTGAGACAAAGTTCCGTAACGATCTGGAGCGCCCTCTGGCACAGGGGGATGCTGTCCTCCGCGCGGACACTCATGTCTCTCCTGTTAAGCCATTGCACGCCGGAGGATCCGGGAGGACGGCGGTTCATTTGGGCACCTTTTATGCGCCGCAGAGTGCAGCGTGTCCGCGGAAGACGGCGGCGAGGCGCGCTGCGTCCTGATCCATGTCCAGCGCGCAGCGAGGAGCGACTGCGACCAAACGCGCTCTGCTCTTCCTTCGTGTGACCAAACGGGCAACAGGAGTCCAACCCTCCTGTTGCTGTGCGCAGTAGGCTGTGCCAACGACAGTAACGGGATTACTTCTGGTAATGACTGGAGTGTTTTACCTTGAGTCCCCGCCTCACTGGTTCACACACTCCACTTCTGCCAAACCCCAAAAGGGTTTCATCCCCTGTGACCCTGAATGTTAATAGTCCTGCAAAATAAGTCATTATCCCCATCTCGCGTTTGTTATTCCCACATGTAGAGTAGATGATTAAGCATCAACCACCTTTTTACACTTAGTCAAGTCACTGATGGTGCAACAAGGGAAATCCACTACAGGGAATGAAAAATAAAGTGTATAGAGCTTTTCAGGGGCCAAAGGTCCAGGTTCCTCTTATACTTATTTGTTAAAAATATATGAGAAATACATGAGAAAATATATATTTGTTAATTTTAATAACCAAGCACTCATGCAGACGTGTAATAGGCCTTCTCCACAAATTTCTACAATAATGACTGCTGTATGTGTCACAGATTTCCAAGTGACATATGTAAGAAATGTATTATAAAAAGATATAAAATGACCATATTGTGCCATCAGACATTAAGGAAACAATTGTAATAATGGCTTCACTGATAACAATGGTGCAGGCATGAGCAACACTTCAACATACAGGATGCCAACAGAGCGAGCTGTGGAAATGCTGAAACCTGAAAAACCTTCTCAAAAACATCTTTCGACCAGTGCAGAAGAAAAACAAAGGTCTGCAGTGGGAATGCATTAAAATATTGATAACGTATGGTTGAGAAATTGTTTGTAGGAAATTTGGAACAACTTGTGTCGCGCTTGTCTCTGAAGCAACAATAGAAAAACATAGCTTCACTTTAGTGATCGGGGGGAACCGTTCTTTTCATTGAATCATTAGAATCCATTCATTCAAATGATTTGTTCACTGAATCGTTCTGTGCTTCCTGCATGACCGGAGACCAGACTCCGTCTGACACAGTCACTGAACTCAAATATGACTGAAGGGGTTGAGATTTTATTATTTTATTGATTTTATTGAGATTTTAGAAATGTCCTTGTTAAATGTTGTAGATTAACGCATGTTTTCAGGAGTTTTAAGTCTTTTTAACAATTAACGGTGCCGATCTACAGCTCGGCATTGTTTTTGGATTGGCTGTGGCTGATTCTGACACTTTAAGCTGCTGAATGTTAGTAACATTCGCCGATTCTTTTTAGTATGTTCAGTGAACAAATCACTTGATGTACCAGCACACATACTATTTCCTCGCAGTGAGAAACAGGACCTGGGAAAAACCTACTGTTTTGAAAGGTGATGTCAGAGTGTAGCACTTAACAATAATTCATCTTGCATTAAATAGTCACAGAAATGTTTGCCTTTTTTTATGTATATGTTATGCTTTCCCAGGGACACATGGGGTTTGCCTCAGTGACTGTCAAGCTAGTAAGTTAGCGTTAATGTCAATTTATTAAAACTTTTCAATGTTGGAGCCATAATTTGTCCTTCTTTTCTATATATTATCATCACCGTTGTGTAGATTTCTTTTTTTTTTTTAAATTTAGAATTTGTATCATAATTTTTTATACAGAAAGTCTCAGCCAGCAGCCAGGCTACCCAGGTACTAAGTGGGCATGGGCTTGAAATGGGCACATTATGCATGTCCCATATGGTTTCGCCAACATGAACCCACGGAAACCGTGGACAAAACCTGCTTGGGACCCATATTGTCACCCCATATATAAGCCCTATGGGGCCCACAAGGACATGCTGGCTGGGTACATACTATTAGAGTAGAATCTGTCACTGGATTATTAAGTATTATAATATATACTTTAAAAACGTATTTATTTAATGTATTTACTGCACACACTGCATGTCTTGGTCCTAAGAGTTTTGCTTCCCATGGGGGATTTTTCCCCTGCTGCCTGAGATCTTCTCGCACAGGCGCTTTGAATCCAGGAGGAGCCGTCAGCTAGACGGCAGTCCATACATTGTCAGTAAACTGCGAGTTAACATTCTATATTTGTCTAGAGTAGCCGTGTGTAGAGAAACAAAGCAGTGAGCCTGTTGTGACACCGCTGTGCTGCTGAAAAAAATCACCTCCACGTTAAAATGCATTTTAGCAGCAGTTACGGTTTTCTAATTGGTACAGCTGGAAAGAGGGAGTAGTGCATGATGAAAGGTTTGTCTGTGATTATGTTAATTCAAACTTGTCGCCACGAAAAGTAATCACTGCCCACATTGTGTGGATTTTTGTTACGCCTACAAACACAAAGACACACACAAAAACCACCGAGTGTCATTCTAAGTGACATGAATTAGCAGTTTTCCTGTCAGAACTGATTTACATCATAATCATGTCTGCATTGCAGTGTCGTCAATAGAAGTGCAGTCAAGAGAAATTAAAGTTGGGTTTTGAAGGAAAATTCACTTTTCCTGGGGAAACAGCGTAAACATCCACAGACATAACAACTTCCAGAACTTATTATTTTGCTCTGCAACTTTTAGGACATTTAGATGGGACATTATATGCTGAAATATATGCTGAAATTGCAAATAGGGATGGGACAGTACCATTTTTTGTCTGTTACTGATACCACAAACATGGATCTGTACCAATATTAGTTGGATACAGTCATTTTAGACCATTTATGAACTATGAAGTTGTCATTCACACATTTGTGCTGAGTCATTTCAATGACGTGATTCTCCAACGGTGCAACAGATGAAATAAAAAGCCCAAATATAACAGTTAAAATGCTTTTACTGATTTTTATTTACATTTTTACAGTCTGTGCATAGTGAAGCATGCATTGATAGGATTTTTTCAGCATATCATGATATCATAGCATGAGATTTTGACCAATATGGGACCGAGATGCAAAGTCACATTTGTTTTGGGTACCAATAGGGGTTTATTGCTGCATTAACCCATATGTAGTGTAGGCTTTAAACAGTATGCTGCCAATTTACTGTAAGTGGGGCTGCATCACGTTTTGCTAAACTGCATTGTAGTCCAAATGGCGATTCTCCACAAAGCTTTTTGTGTTTTTGTCAGGCAGATTCTACCCAAGAACATTACCAACATTAGCTCGTCTTTCTACGAATTCAGCCACGAGTGACACTGACCTGTTAACTTCTGAGAGTCGACTCCAGCCCCAGGCATCAAATGTTAAAGCCACAGTGTGCAACGTCTGTCGCTAAAACACTGCTTCTCTGCAGACGTTTCCACAAGAGATAGAGTGCACATAGCAACTTGAGCAGAGTCTGCGACGTCATCGGCCATCGCGTCAGCAAATTTCTTTGCCAAAGATGAAAAATTTCAACTCGGGCAATGGACGTGTCTATGTATGTAAACTTTTTTTTTGCGTCGCGTTCGTCGTGAACACAGTGTCATGCTTCCTCCCCATAGTGGTCATTTGTGATTCATCACTCCGTGTCACCACAAATACAAAAAATAAAACCACCCCACAGCAGCTTTGCGAGGCAAAAAAGACCAATTTTACCTTTTACTTTTTTGTCCTCAGTATCAAAACAACCTAGACTCTCAATATTGTGCGCCTGAATCCAACCAAACCATGACTGTCTCAGATCAGAATTTTTTATTTATTTATAATTTATTTTTTGTTATTCTTTTGAACCAATCTGTAAAAGTTTTTGGCAGATGATCAGAAAAGATTGCCTCCTGCCAATTGCGGCGTTTGATCAACAGTGCTTATGTCTCTGTCTGGAGGGCGACTCCAAATTACATTTTTCATCACGGGATTCAAAGGAGTTTTAAAAGATGCGAATGCCATCTGGCACTCGATCATAACGATTTTTTTTCCCTTAATCAAATGTTCATGTTCACAACACAATCACATGTTTTGTGATTGTGTTGCAGTTTTTCTTGTCAGTTAATTTGGAAAGTAATTTACAGGCGTTCATTTTCTCTTTTGTGGGCAGATGACTGATTACACAAATGTACTTGGACAACCTCAAACATAATAAGTCCTCAGGAGACAGAATTATCTTATACAGATTTTTGCAGAGGTAATATCAGCCCTGACTTTGGCGCTTGTTTCTGTTTACTATCAACTTTAAGAAGATAACATTGACCATAGTGCTTAAAGAGCTGATAAGTAACATATTTTAAAGCTGTTTATCAGTAATTCTATAATACACATTCAGCTTAATTTAAATAAAGCGAACTGAGAGAGAGCTAGGCTTTGGCACCTTTGGTCTATAGCTTCATGATGTCAGATTCTGACCAATCACAGTGCGGCTTATAAAAACAGCTTCACATGTCCTTTCTGTGCAATTGTAGTCGTTCCAGTACTGGCAGACTACACTAGAAAGCCATCCAAAACAAGGAAAAACAGAGTTGAAAGGAGAGTAAAATCATAATGCCAAAATGTCCATATCCCAATCTGGAAATGAGACTTTACAATCAGCTAGTTTCCCGCCCACTACACCTTTAATTTTTACATTTTCCTTTTGTATCAGTATACATACTGGCCTGAATCATTACTTTTTTATCTTATGATACCTGAACAAATTGGCAAATGCCATAGTTGATACATATCAGAAAATAACTGTGAAAACTGAGATTAGGAAGTGAGATACAGAAATACCAGACGCATCATGATTTAAAATTAAATTTGAGACTGTTAATGTTTCTATGCAGACAAGCTGAGAAAATGTACCTGCAAGGCCAAACTGAACAAAAACCTGACAAGAAGTTCAACAAATGTTCACACTGCTGTGGAGAAAGTGTGCATTTTGTAACTAAAACTAACAAATAATACTAGCTTATATTCTTGGTCTCTATATTTCAAATGTCACGGTAAATGTCAATGGGCAAGTGGTCATGGAAATAGCCAAAATAGGGAAATTGTTCATATCCGTGGTAGAAGGTACAAAACATTGGCTTTCTTTAAAGACTGTTGAGTTTCTCCAAGATTCAACCCAGTCGCCTGAATCACATGTTGCCATTGGACGTTTCTACAAACCACTGATAGCTATGAGCTCACGTTTTTAAATCATCGTCCACTTCTGATGTTAGTGGACATTTCCTGGTTATTAATGTGCTTATGTTTAGCCATAAAAAGAATCTAATTAATGTCAGAACACATCAAGGTTTTTCCTCATAGTGTCAAATTTCTATCCATAAAAACAGAATGCATTGCTATGAAATCTATTAAATATTCACTTTGTTCATTTTGCGAGGGTTTATTACCTTAAATTGAATATACTATTCATACGTATAATCACTCAAAAACAAAAATCACTACGTTTTTGTAGCCTTGTCATTACCCAATTTGTCGCGTTCACAGACCGCCAGACCTACGTTGTGCAAGTTTTGGACCAGCAGTTAATGGAGGCTGTAAACTGGTGTAACGTAAAACAGCTAGGGATGCACGATATTATCTGCACCACATCGGTAACGGCAGATGTTGACTTTAAAATGTATTATCTGATTTCGGCAAACACACCAAGATCTGCCCATATGACCAATGACTACAACAGTTGGCTAAAAAATACTGCTATCTCCTTGACTTCCATGCTGGCGCCCTCTACAGCCATATATTTTTTTTTCACATTTATTTATTTTGATCAATGAAATTGTGAATCTACATCTGCTGTGACATGAGTAGGCAAAATTCTATGTTAAATTTACCACAAAAGAGACGAAACGACCTAAACATAAATATATCGGTGTTGATATCAGTTATCAGCACAAGCTTTCCTGGTATATCGGCATATTGGATATCGGCAAGGAGTACAATATCGTGCATCTCTAAAACCAACCATGGTTAAACTCACACTCAGCCACAGGGGAGTTCCCACATTTTACACTCCAGTCCAGTGGGGGGCAGTAGTGCTCCTACAAACTGGTCGGCAGTTCAGATGTGGTTTTGCTGTACCGCACCTGGTGCAAATTAGACTACCGCTGCATATTGGACATCAGGTGGCATATGTACTTTGGGCAAGGCCCTTGCTTTACAGAGGTTCCCTTCTTGTGCCGCCATTTTTCTGCAGCAAACAGACAAACCAGTCATTGTGTGCATTCTGTGTTAGAAGCAAAAGCGATGCCAAAGCCAGCATCGAACCCTGAAATGCTGAGTGGTATTACAGTTTTTCTCAAATGCTAAAACACAAAAGCCAATCCTCTAAACCAAATGACCAGTTGTCTAAACACATTTACTAAATCTAGCCATCATTTGCCAATACCATAAACACATTTCACATGAAGACACACTTCACAAAACACAATCCTCCGTTCTAATAAATCTAAACACATTTTTCTTTGCTAAAACACAAGTTGCAAAAGAACTCTGCTCATATTCTCAAATGAAAGCTCATGTGATGCAAAATGCTTGCCACAGTCAGCAATATTTGAACACAATGAACACACCTGGCGTCATTCATTGCACACAACGACTCAAAATTAAAGACACTTGTTGCTAATGATGTGACCACATGTATAAAAGCAAGTTCAGAGCACAGTTTGCTGAAGATTCCAAACAAACACAATGGATGAAGGCAGAGTCAGGGGGAGAGGAATTCGAGTCAGAGGAGGGAGAGGAGCTGGCCATGGAAGAAGAGGAGCAGGCCAACGAGTAAGAGGAGGAGTTCAAATCAGAGGAGGAAGAGGAGCAGGCCAACGAGGAAGAGGAGGAGGCCATCAAGGGAGAGGAGAAGGCCCAGGAGGGAGAGCAAGACAACCTCGCACCATCATTACGGACGAGATGCGAGCAACAGTCATTGACCATGTCATTGTCCATGGCATGACAATGGCTGAAGCAGGACTAAGAGTCCGTCCAAACCTGAGTAGGTTCACTGTGGCCACCATTATCAGGGCATTCAAACAACACAACAGGTATTGTACTCTATTGCTTTCTTTGTCACAATACAGTTTTACAAGCCTGTGAAAGTAGTCTATTGGTTTCAAATCAATTGTTATTGTAAAACATGTCAATTGACAACACATTTTTCTTTCTTTAGAGTTGAAAGAATGCCACATAGAGGTGGGAGGGTTGCCATATTTACAGCAGCACAAGAAACCCTCGTGGATATGGTTCGTGAGAACAACCTCATCAGACTCCGGGAGATCAGAGACAAAGTCATTGCCGATAATGTCAACTTTGAGAGCATTGATGATGTCAGCTTGGCCACAATAGACCGAGTTCTCCAGCGTCAAAAGATGCGGATGAAACAGGTCTATAGGGTTCCCTTTGAGCGCAACTCTGCGCGACACAAAGACCTACGTTACGAGTATGTGCAAGTAAGTATACATCCATGTTCACAGTACAGTTAGTGGACATACTGTGTTGCTCAGTGGCCTACATTACTTCTGGACAATACTGTGCTACCTGATTGACTGTTGTTCTGAACACCTGTGCACTTTCACATTTTCACAGAGGATATTACAGTTGGACGCGATGGCCAGACCTCATGAGTACCTCTTCCTGGATGAGGCTGGCTTCAACTTGCAGAAACGAAGGCAAAGAGGCCGTAACATCATTGGCCAAAGAGCCATCACTGAGGTTCCTGGCCAACGGGGGGGTAATATTACTCTTTGTGCGGCCATGGGTTCGGAGGGGCTTGTCCACAGGCATGCTGTCCTTGGGTCTTACAACACCCAACGTCTCCTCACCTTCCTAGAGGAGCTAAGAGACATCCTCCTGGACCGCCAACAACACCATCCTGGGCCCACACATCCCATTTATGTGATCATTTGGGACAATGTCCGCTTCCACAGAACAAACCAAATCAGAGAATGGTTTACCACCAACAGTAACCAGTTTTTAAACGTCTGTCTGCCACCCTACTCCCCTTTCCTGAACCCTATAGAGGAGTTCTTCTCATCGTGGAGATGGAAGGTTTATGACAGACAACCATACACTAGAGAGAACCTCCTAAGGGCAATGGAGCTGGCCTGTGTTGACATCCCAGTGGAGGCCTTCCAAGGATGGATTCGCCATTCCAGGGCGTTTTTCCCACGGTGCCTGGCAAGAGAGAATATAGCCTGCGATGTGGATGAGGTGATGTGGCCCGATGCAGCTCAGCGACATGATGCCGCACAGTGATTGTGGTGTGTGTGTGGTGTGAATAAAGTAAATAAAAAAACTTCACACCCAACATGTTTTCAAGAGTACTGTTGTGTGCAATAGATTCTGTTTTTGCATTGAGTTGTGTTACAGTAGTGTACATGCAGTATTTTCTATAGATTTATACTCTTCATATGAAACTCACAAATCTAAATGCCTAATCCTCTACAGAGATCTAAGAAGATCCGTTACTGTAAAGTTTCTAAAAATATGCGTTGGCAGTTATGAAACAAAGAACCTTCTCACAAATTGAGCATTGTGTTTTCAATTGTTTTGCTGTAGTGTGTAATGATGTGTATAGTGTTTACATTTTTGAAAGCTTTGAGCTGCTCTTTTGGTGTGAAAGTTTGAGTTTTGAAGGTAGAAGGTGTGGTTGTGTTTATGTAGCTTTAGAAAAGGGTGTTGTGTTTAGACATTGGGGAACATAGAGGAAACGTTTGTGAAATGTGTTTTAGCATTTGAGAAAAACTGTAACAGTCCTCACCTTTAAATAACACTGGCATCATGTCCTCATAACACTGTAAAACCAAACTTGAAATGCACAAGGGTGACATTGCGATGTTTCCATTTGAACAGTTGGCAAAAAAAAAAAAGTCTCAAACTCACAGCCCTCCAATTGATTTCATGTGGCCTACCACTTTAATCCAAGTTATAATTAATTATTATTATCTGTTTTTGATATTTTTATAAATTAATTTTGCTTCATAAATGTTTTTATCGTGAACTTTATATCGTTCCATGTCAACACAAACACTTTACTGTTGAAAATCTGTAAAATAGTGTCACAAATGTTGTTATTTTGATATCGTGGTGGAATATTGTGCCATAATTTTAAGTTTATATTGCCCCTCAACTGTCCTGACCAGAGTAGATGCTCAATGTCCCCCAGGTCATTTGAGTTTGAGTCCCCTGCTCTAGTCTGTTGCCTGTGTGGGAAATTAATCTTTAAATGCCAAGATCACACAGAATAAATACAGTCCGTAGATAATAACTTGAGTGGGAGATGTTTTGGCTTTGACCATCCGTCTTTGAGTCAAATTAGAAAAGAAAGCTGTTCATATCCTCCCGCGTCATGATGTTGTTATTATGACATGTCAGTGTTGGAGGATTGTTATGGCGACAGACTTGATTTAGGTCTGCCTCATCAGCTGACATTAGGGGACACAGCGAGTGAGAAATGATTTAATAATTAATATTCATGAGCGGGAAACGTGGGTGACTTCCAGCATCGCTGTGCCACTGCCCAAAACCAAAACACCGGCAGCTACAACACTGCGGTTACAGCCGTAATTGATTATTTTGGAGAAAGTGAGCACATCATTAGAAATCTAAATGCATCAACACAACTTTGGGTAGAGAACCAGTCCGCTGTGGTCGTCTACAGCGACTGTGGAAAAGTAAATCACTAAAAAACACAATTAAAGGTGACACGGGGTTTAAATCTCAGGAGCTGAGTGAGTTTGTGCGGTTGTGTTGTGTTGTGTGAGACAGAGGATTAATTTGTCGCTAAACGCTTCACTGTCACCTTTGCTGCCTTCGCGGTCGACTCCTAAAAACACTGTTTTGTTGTTAATTATCCTCACTGAGCTTGAAGCTGGTGACGCTGGGATTTGAGTGCCATTTGGCAGATTTAACAGCTTCAGCGACAAGACGGGGATTATTTTCTCATGTTTGCATGTCCCCGGAGAACGATGCCTCCATGCCCAATATATTTTTGAGATGAGAAGACACTGAGCCGTTTGACTCTGCAAAAGTGGGAGTGTATGAATATCAAAATATACCCTAACCAGAAAGTACATCTTGTGAAGCTGTGGATGTATTTTGAATCTTAAATCTCAGTTTCTTTGCTTATGAAAACGGTTTGAATTCAACATTTATAGCAGGAATCATGCTATTATTGGTGTTGTGATGCATTTATTTAAGAGCAAACTAATAATGAAGAACTTAATGACTGTAATGATCATTGTTTTATACTGTAAAGAAATGCATTTTAAGGTGTTTCATGGGACTTTTGGGAGCCGGGGCCTAAATTACCTGTTGGGCCACAACATTGAACTATAAGATCATTATCAACTTTATTTATTTATCATATAATTTATTTGATTTACTTATAAGACATATAACAACACATGAAAATACACATTTCCCATAAAATAAACACATCATACATGGACAAATACACACATAAATGCACATTTTACACATGAAAACCATGGAAACATGAAAAATAAGAATATTGCATATAGTAAAAAAAGAAATCTACATTTTAAACTTGTCACAGACATTTTGTTTTCCTTCAGTTGTTTTAGTTCAGGGACTACATACGGTGCAATTTGATCTCAATAACCTATAAACATGTTTTACATGTAATGAAGTATCTTTTTACATATTATGGGCAACCTGAAATTTTTGGAAAAAAATAAGTGTAATTTCAACAATGTTATGCTCAAGTTTACCATTTAAACTTGTGCATTACAACATACAGATCACAGTGGATCTACAAAGGCACTAAACAATTTGTCACAGCTGCCTGGAACTGAAAAAATATAGTGTTTTACATTATGATTAGATTCAAATCATAATGTGAAACTTTTACAAATTCATCCTGCGGGCCGGATTGGACCCTCTGCTGGGCCAGTTCTGGCCTGCGGGCCATACGTTTGACACTCCCTGAGTTAGGACATACATGTATATCTTGATGTATATTGTCTTGCAATACATTGATTATGACACAATCATTGTATCGTAAAATTATCGGTATCGTGGACCCGCATTCAACAGCCTGTGTGTCGTAAATAGTAAAACACAGTTGTAAACATGAAACACTAGGTCAGTTTCTAATTATTATCACTTATTTTTGACAACTGACATGATTGAAGTGGAGCCTTACAATAAATCCTGGATATTTGTGAACTTTGAGAAACTCAATTTAGTAAAATTTCAGTGTGATGCTTGCACGCGTCGTATATTTTAAAAGTCTGGGCTTAACATAATACTTCAATTTTCCTCTTTTAAACATCTTTCAAACATCCCAATTGCCTGGGTAAGGATTCACACAGAGCAGTTAGGTTTTCAGCTTTTGTCCCATAAACGATTTGAGACGACGTCTCGTTTGAAGCGACGTCTTCTTTTCCTCTCCGGCTGCAGCTCTGATTAAATCTCACATTTTCCTAATGGCTCTGTGGTTTAATGAAACCATTTAAAGGTTAATTGCGCTCACATTGATGGTCAGGCATCTTTCACTCTGTCGCACCCTGCTGCTGCTGCTGCTGCTGCTGCTGCTGCTGCTGCTGCTGCTGCTGCTGCTGCTGCTGCTGCTGGCAGCATGTACTGTATTCATGGCTAGAACCAGAGAATTGTTCATAACTGTACGTCGCCGTACTTTGTGGCAAAATCTCGCACACAGTGGGATGCTATCATTTATTACCTTGAACCATAAATCTTCAGAGTCGAGCTTCTTTTTCCCTGTTTTATTCATTGTTTATTGCCATTGAGATAGTGTATATCAGACATGCAGCTGTGCAGCTCTTCTTTTCACTCTTCGTGTGATACTTATGTTGTTTTCCTTTATATATATTATTTACTTACATTTTTGCACTAAATGGACCAGATGTATGACTAAATTCAAATTAAATACAGATTATTCAGGACACCATGCTGCTTGCTGTGGTTTTTATTCCATAATAAAAACATAATAAATAGCTCAACATTAACACTGTTTGCCTCAGTTGTATTGCGTTGTCATGCGTTGTAGCTTAAACAGTTTGCGTAAAATGTTTATTTGTATATTTGAAATGTGACTTTTTCCACATTTAATATGTTTACTTTTAAGTCTGTTTGTTTGTATACTATATGTATTTTCATGTCTAACACTCATTTGTTTGTGTACTATATGTATTTTTGTCAAACGTTTATTTGAATGTGTGTATTTTCATGTCTGACATGTATTTGTTTGTGAACTATATGTATTTTCATGTGTGTTTTATGTATAATGTGTAATTTTATATTTGTTTATTTTCCCGTGGACTTTTTAACATTCAGCTGGTGGAAGTAAATAAAAAATAAAAAAAATGGACCCATCTCACCGTTGTTGTTCATGTCACAGTAAGTGTTTATTTTATTTTGGGCCAGGGCATCATTAAAAAAAAAAAAAATTCCCATATGTCCCCAGCTGTACATTGAAATTGAACCTCAGTCCATGATGTAACCAATATGAAATAATGAGGAGCCAATCTTTACCGCCTCTCTGTTACTGCACACACACACACACACACACACACACTCTGAGCACGGCTGTACTCGGGTAAGTGTTGAGTGATCACGCTGAGAGCGCCTCACTGGGATGTTCAGAACAATTACCTGTGCCTCGCTGCCACTCAGGAACCCTCAGGTGAAGTCATTATCTTAACCAGAAGCTGCTCGTTACAGTCACAATTAATTCACATTAACAGTGGAGCCTGGACCACCAGGGCCATCTGGATACACGGCTCCACTCAAACTCATTACTGGACAAGGTCCCTTTTTCATTATTATTATTATTATTATTATTATTATTCCTGTTACACCGCTGCTACGAAGCTAAAAGGCACTTTTGGAACGCTGCCATCTGAAAGAGCAAAAGGGGAAAAAAAATCCATGCTTTGTATTTAATGGTTGGGGACTGGCAAGAACATGAAAAGTGGTTTTCAAATCCAAAGTTAGTGTGTAATTTTCTTCACTTACTGCGTTAAAACATCTTAAAAGTAGACGTTTTCAGACGTCCAATGTGTTAAAATGTTCAGTTTTTCACTACACTGGGCTGCAAAAGCTCTTAAATAAATAATAAAAATTGGCAGAATTGCGCTTTCTACGGCGTCTGTAACGACATTTAAAACTTTTATCGTACAGGATAAAATGAAACTAAGGAAATCATGTCATACTCACTCACTCATTCTCTACCACTTTATCCTCCACATGAGGGTCGTGGAAGGGGTCCAGTAAAATGAGTTGTACACATTATTTCTTATTTATTTTATTTGGGATCTTAAAGAAGTCTAAAACAAAATCACTAGCCTAAAATGTCTTAAATCAGTCTTAACAATATCAACACAATACGATTTTACTATTGTCTGTTTGTGAAGAAAAGACTTGGTAACTTTAATTTAAAAAAGAACCTAAAGACCTCTTGCAAAAACATAATGCAGATCAGATAAGCGGAACCACAACAGTCAAATGTTTCCACTCAGATGCTCAGAGAAGATGCAAACTGTATGCTAGCAAGCTACATGACACTTCACGTACCAGTCACTTAAACCTTGACAACAACGGAAAGTGTGAATTCACAGAGTTCTGGGCGTGGTTTGTTTACTCCGCCATGTTGGCAGGAAAAGCTTCTACAGAAATGATTGGCACCATTGTCGGTTTCAAGCCGTCAGAGGTACTACGCGCTTCAAATCCAGCAAGATCAAGTCATATATTGCAGAACCTGACAGACTGAATACATCTGACTCTTATACTGCCCCCTGCTGCTTTTCATGGGTATAGAAACGGACGTTATTTCAGGCCTTCAACATTCCGACATCTTCAACTTTTTGATATTCACGTCTTACTCTGGAAAATGCTAAGACTTCGGAATAAAAGCTTTTGGGCGGGCCATGGCCTAGTGGAAGGGGAACTTGGCTTGTAACCTGGAGGGTTGCCAGTTCGAATCCTGACAGATCAAGGGCTGGGGTACCTAATCCACATTGCTTCCCATTGATTTGGTTAATTGGACTCAGTTGGATAAAATTGGGATTGGGGTTAATCACTGGGCAACTGTGGCTCAGTGGGTCAGGTGGTTAAGGGTTTGATTTCAGGCTCTGCTAGTCAACATGCCAATGTGTCCTTGGGCAAGACACTTAACTTCACGTTTCTCCTGACAATGGTGTGAATGGTTTGAAAGATGTGTAATAGAAAATGTACTGTGTAGATTACTCTATGAATTTGTGAGTAAATGGTTGTGAATGGGTAAATGGCATAACTGTTATGTAAAGCAGCTTTGAGTGGTCATCAAGATTAGAAAATTAGGAAGTACAGCTGGCGTAAAATCAGTGCCAAATCAAATATGCATTGATCTGCTGTAGCGAACCCTAGAGGGAGAACTTGAGAGGAAAAAAAATGGAATAAAGGCTTTTAAAATACAAAACAAAATCTATCCACCACCTTCACTTTTTATGGAAACAGGAGTTGTCTGACATATTGTATGATGTACAGTATATGCTGCCATTTATGTACATCTATGGATGTGAGCTTCCTGCCAAAATGGCGTCGTTTTGGTGTCCGAATGTTGCATACCAGAGCTTTATTCAACCAAGATTTGGCCTGATGGCAAGTACAAGGCGAGGTGTGTTTTGTGGATGAAGTGATTCTAACTCGACATGAAGGGAATCAAGGCAGCGGCGGAAAACAACCACAGAATCAAACTGTCAACAAATGGCAGTTGTGTTCAACTTTTTATTATTGTAAAATTGGTCTTAAATTTCATTCCAAATGGCATTAAAAAAAAGTTTCAAAATTAACTTGCCTTAAGCTGCAGGAACAATGTTACAGACACTGGGCCAATGCTAAATGCAGAAAAGCCGTTTTCTTAATTTAAGTTCTACATATTTGCCTTTTTATTACAGTATTTTTATTATAAAGTTTACAAGTGACCTATGAAATATTTATATTTGTATTTATATTTATCCAGGAAAATATTCAGGGTTTTTTGTGCCCAGTGTTTTTGTTTTTCCTTGTTGTTTTACATCAATAGTGAATACAATCACTAATAACAACAATTCAACAGAGAACAATACATCTTCTGAGACATTTTATTATTTATTTTGAATTCATTTATTTTTTTTACTACTGTACATCTCGAGCGAAACAGAAAGTCGGACCTCAGGACTCTGTAATTATGATAATCAATGTGCTCTCTGCAATCACAACTCTGATTAAATTCTCCACATTTCCAGGCTCGGCTGATGGTTTGCATTGGCCTCTCAAGTGTTTTTCACTTTGATTGTTCACATTCAACACGTGAGCCTTGTGCTTATGACTGAGAAAATAACGTTTAAGCAAAAACAGTTTTTCCCTAAAAGCTGCATTTGCACATTTGTAAGAAAATATCACAACATAACCAGCCCCAAATTAATTAACCAGTGTATGCATGTAATGTATTCAGTTTCATATTAACTAATCAATGCTTTCTCTCTTACAAGGAGATGAGATTGAAAAATGTTAATGTATACATCATGGCATTCACTTATCTTTTTTTTTTTTAAATATCCTCTACAGCGATTCAATTTTAGAATAGACTCTATAGACTCTATAGCACGCAAACACACACATGCATGTACTAATGCCATGTGTACCACTATGCTGCCTGTTTTTAATATGACACATGTATGTGACCTGCTAAAATGTCCTCACAATGATAGGTTTCAATCAGAATTTGTCCTAACCTCAACCTAACCACAATTCAAATATTAACCAGTTCCTCAAATGTGAGGTTCTGCCTCATTAGGACCAGGTTTTGATCTCCATGAGGACTACTGGTCCTGACATGGTCAGTGTTTATGACAGAAAATGTCCTACAAAACAAATTCAAGTATATGTGTGTATGTGTGTATACATGTTTTTCCCATCCCTGTGGTGACCAAAAATCATACAAACCTATCTTTGTGGGGACATTCTTTTCCCCAGTGAGATTAACAGGCTTTTTCAGGGTTAAGACCCAGTTTAGGGTTAGTGGTTAGAGTTGGATTTAGATTAGGGTTAGGATTAGGCATTTAGTTGTGACAGTTAAGGTTAGGGTAAGGGGCTAAGGAATGCATTATGTCTATGAGTATCCACACTCTGAATGATATACAAGAATGTGTGTGTGTGTGTGTGTGTGTGTGTGTGTGTACCTGGTATTCCTTATGTTGTGGGGACCTAAATCTCTTCACACAGTCACATTATGGGGACAAAAATCAAGTCCCCATAACATACATTACTACATTTTTAGGTGAAGACATGTTTTCAAGTTAGGCTGAGGTTAGGGTTAGGTTAAAGTTAGCGTCAGGGTTAGGGTTAGGGCACTAGTAATTATGGTTAAGGTTAGAGTAAGTCTCCAATGTAATGTCCTCTGAAGTCATGGAAACCAGTGTGTGTGTGACTCATACATACTTGGGGGAAGACACACACATACAATTATTTCCACTCTTATTGTGTGTGGTGATTACTCCAACAGAGGCATTCACAATTCAGAGTCGGTCTCTGATTTAGGTGTTGTCATGGTTACCTGGATGTTCGATCGCTACCCAGCTGGACCACGGAGACTCTCCCCCACTCACAAAGCTATAATTAAACACAATAGATGGCAAACCACAGCCTTAATCTCTCTCAGCGGTGATGATATTGTGGATATTGCGAGGATGTGTACAGTGTGAACACAGCGGGCCACCTTGACAGACTCTGGTCCTCCGGAGGAAAAAGGTTGATGGTGTGAAACCCTCACTTCATTTCATCAGCCTGGTCTCCCAGAGAAACATTGTTGTTTTACTTTTCGTCAAACACGAGGAAATGTAAGATGTGGACATTTTGTGCAGCATAAAATGTTTGAAGGTGCAATTGTCATGGGGAGGTCAAGGGTCAACAGAGTGTAAATTAGTGAGCAAGAGCCAGATCACCAAACACCAGACTGCACTGTCTTGTCTTCCCGTAGTGTTTTAACACATATGTTTTTATGTATAGTACTTTAATCCATGTTTAATAACTTAAGTTAAAACTGTTGTTATGAACCAACTCACTGGGGGGGAAGCAACTTGATAAGTGGATGTTAAATTTTGTAAATAAAAATGTATTACACAAAGAAGTTGGAATCATAAACGTAATGGAAAGTGTGGCAAAATGTAAAAGGAAAAAATAATAATAAATATAAGTAATACAACCTCAACATGGGATTAAAATCAAGAAAACAAAAACCCTGTCTAACTAAACTCTATCCACGCACAAACTATACTACATATTCAATTCAACTGTATTTCACAACATACATGATCTCATGGCACTGTACATAATAAGGCAGAGATCTTTACAATATTACAGAGAGAAGAGGTGAATTATTGTACAATTAGATGTGGGTAAATAATGATCAGTCAGGAGGGAAAAATCTTTACATTTTCAATATCAATGCCAAGTATAATATCGAGTGTGTGACTAAGGCAGTGGATGGGTTTATTCACATAAAACCAATTGATGAATTAAATGCAGAACTGTCACTGTCAACATCTACATAGATGTTGAAATCCCCTACAGTTATGATTTTATCTGTCCTGAATAAGGTGCAGGTGGACGAAAAACAGTGACTACCAGAACCAGTTTCTGTAATTTTAAACTAGGATACGACAGACTAACGATAAATATGCAGGTTTGGGCTTAGAACAGCACAGCAACACTTAGTGTTTCAAAACATGAGTGCAATCAAAATCTGTTTCCAAAACTAAACCCTGTGCCGAATTTACAATATAACAATAAACACACACAAAAATGGACCATAAGTGTGACTGGTTGTACAGCTCTATATCTCTATACGTTTACTCTGCAATAGACTTGCCACTTGTCCAGGGTGTGATGCCTTCTTTCGCCCTATGTGGGCTGGGATTGGCTCCAGTGGCCCATGACCCTCATGTGGATGATAAAGCGGTAGACAATGAATGAATGAGTGGATAAACAATAAATAAAAAATCTCCAAAAATTACAAGTCACAATGTCCTACTGTTGACCGTCTTGAGTGATGATTGGTTGGATGATTGGATTGGTGCTTGGAGGAAGTCGCCACACCAGTGGTGTAGTCCACATTACGCACAGGTTTCCACTCTGTATCCACTAACTCTACACCGCGTTCCAAATTATTATGCAAATTGTATTTAAGTGTCATAAAGATTACATTTCTGTTTTTCAGTTAAACTCATGGATGGTATTGTGTCTCAGGGCTCTTTGGATCACTCAAATCAGTCTCAGGCACCTGTGATAATTAGTTTGCAAGGTGAGCCCAATTAAAGGAAAAACTACTGAAGAAGGACGGTCCACATTATTAAGCAGACCACCATTTTCAAGCATGTAATAGCTGAATGCCTTGGACAAGGTGTGAAAACCTTAGATATTAGGTGTGCTCTTCATTCTGTCAAGAGATTTGTGGCTGATTCAGAGCACACACGGGTTCGTGCAGGTAAAGGCACAATCAGGAAGGTTTCTGCCAGACAAATAGATCGATTAAGAGTGCAGCTGCCATTACAAAGCAGCAAACAGTAGTTTGAGGCTGCTGGTGCCTCTAGAGGCTTGCAGTTATACAGGAACCTTCTATTCAGTCACCCCTGACCAATGTTCACAAGCAGAAATGGCAGAAATACACAAAGACTAATTTTAAACAGTCTTGTTCGCTGATGAGTGCCGTGCAACCCTGGATGGTCCAGATGGATGGAGTAGCAGATGGTTGGTAGAAGGCCACCATGTCCCAACAAGGCTGCGATGTCAGCAAGGAGGTGGTGGAGTCATGTTTTGGGCCAGAATCATGGTGAGAGAACTGCTCGGCCCCTTTAGGGTTCCTGAAGGTGTGAAAATGACCTCTGAAAAGTGTGTGTGGAGTTTCTGACTGACCACTGTCTTCCATGGTACATAAAGAAGAACCGTGCTTTCTTCATGCATGACAATGCACCATCTCATGCTGTAAGCAATACCTCTGAATCATTGGCTGCTATGGGCATAAAAGGAGAGAAACTCATGGTCTGGCCTCCATCCTCCCCTGACCTCAACCCTATTGAGAATCTTTGGAGCATCCTCAAGGAAAAAATCTATGAAGCTGGCAGTTTACATCCAAGCAGCAGCTCTGGGAGGCTGACATCCTGCAAAGAAATCCAAGCAAAAACTCTCCAAAAACTCACAAGTTTAATGGATGCAAGAATTGTGAAGCTGCTATCGAATAAGGCCCCTATGTTAAAATGTAACTTGACCTGTTAAGATGTTTTTAAAACTTAATTTGGAACAGTGCATTTTAGGTTTGTTATTTTTGATAAAAATTCTGTTATCATTGGGAGGTTTGTTCTATAACATTTGAGTTATACTCGCATCATTTGCATCGACTATTTAGGAAAATGAGAGACAACTATCATTTGCATAATAACTTCAAACTTGTAAATGTATCACTTGGTGAAAATGAAGTCAAGGCAACAGAAAGACTTGAATGATCACTTTAATCTGGATATAAGAAGCATAGAAGACGGTGCTAAAATGTCGGAGTCGCACTGAACTTGACGAGGTAAAGTGGTCATTTTCTTAGACATAAGACTTGTAGATACAGTAGCTCAGGTCCGCTTTTTCAATGCCACTCCTGTATTGCTGGAAATAAAATCACATGATATAAGACAGGAACAAATAATACCCGATAAACTCACAAAGCCTCGGCAGCTTTATTAGACTCCTGAGGTACATGGGAGTAAAATCAGCAGCGAAGACAAACACGTCTGGAGCTATTAGCACCTCACCATCTGTCTGCCCTAACAACCCCCCCCCAGTGACCCCCGGGTGACCTTCTATCCAAAACCTCCTCCCAGCCACAAACGAAAAGCTTGAATGAAGCTCCCTCTGATCGGCTCTTCTTCTTCTCCAGCATTTTTTCCCAAGGTTATTAAAGGAGACAGAGCGGCACAACCTCGGACGTGGTTATAAATAAAAGCCAAGGCTGCAGTTCACCACACCACATTGGTTACATAATACCGGATAAGTGATGTGTTATGTAACACCTGCTGTGATGGACAAGCATGATTGAAAAAAAGTGGTCTTTTTCACTCAGAGATTCTGGCTAATTGGCCCGAGAGTTTCATTGTCCCCTAAACCCCGCGAAGTGCTGTAAATTAAAACGTTGACAAAACTGAAGAAAATATATAACTTTTTCCTCAAACTCTTTGCAGCCCTTTTTATTTATTTTCATAGGCACAGACACAGAAACAGAGACACAGAGTAACTGTGTTGCTGACAGTTGTTTCTAGCTAAATGTCAATTTGCAATATTTGTCCCTAGAAGGGTTTTTATGTCAGGATTTGACAGAGATAGATGGTGATAAAATATTAAAGTAAACTAAGCAAAAAAAAAAAACAGCACAATAAAAAGCACATTTAAAAACATTACATCCAAGGACAAGACATGCATGCAGGTTTGTAGCTGAATCAACAAGGATTTGGTAGCGCTCCTGAAAGCTGTGAAGTTTGCAGCTGATTTCAAGGGAGCAAGTTTCAAGGTTTCGCTCCTTTTACAGAAAAAAAATCTGCCTGAGCCAAAGATGTTTTACAAAATCACTTTGTTCAGTGGATCTGCTGCAGCCCTGTTGTCTCTGGATGTGTTTAAAAAGAGGCTGAGGGCATTTAAACACATATATAACCCGCTTAACGTATTGAAAATAATGAAATTGTCAAAGCTCAAGGTCTGTATTTAGTTAAGACGTGACAATGATGGCAACATATTTGTTTTCTAGCCAAGTTTTTCTTTCTTTACCATCACTTGTGTCTGCAGCCACAGCAATAAGAGTTGAGGCTCAGGACAAAACAGATAAATTAGCTTAAAGTACACGGTGATAAGTGAAGGTGACTCAGATGAACATATCGACATTTTCATCAAATCTGCTCTTGTCTGGATTTTGGCGGCTGACATTCAGAGAACAGCATCCAGAGAAACTTAAAGCTGTGCTGTGCCACAGAACTTTTAGTGATTGTTTTGGCCTTGATGTTATTATTGTTCCTCTGTGTGAGCTTCATGAACTATCAGACCTGACAGCAGCAGCACACGGGCGGACAGGGACGCCAAGTCTTTATCCTGTTGGTTATAACTGATGGTTATTCGGTTTTTTGAGTCGTGGAATTAACTTCACAAACACTGGCACTGACGACTGTCTAAATGGAAGAGACATTTGTTTATATTTAAAAGTTATTCACGACAATTTAAACAAGCGATTTTGATAATTTAACAGTATAATAAACCCCTTTTTTAAGGGAGTCCTTTAAGACAAATTGCAAGAAAACCCCGGTTGCTCTAAAAGTCACCTTGCAGCTGCTTCTTGATGCAAAGATCCAATCAGCCAATCACCTGGCAGTGACTCACTGAGTTTTGGAATGTAAACATGGTCAGGACAAGAACTATCAGACCTGACAGCAGCAGCACACGGGCGGACAGGGACGCCAAGTCTTTATCCTGTTGGTTATAACTGATGGTTATTCGGTTTTTTGAGTCGTGGAATTAACTTCACAAACACTGGCACTGACGACTGTCTAAATGGAAGAGACATTTGTTTATATTTAAAAGTTATTCACGACAATTTAAACAAGCGATTTTGATAATTTAACAGTATAATAAAAATAAACATGGTCAGGACAAGTCACTGAAGTTAATACCAAGCATTTATTGGCATCACTCAATGTACAAAGGGAATTAAACAGTTCCACAGTAATTAAATATTGAGAAGCAGGCATTAAGAAACAAATATGAATAATGATTTTTTGTCATATAGCAGCATTGCACATGTGGAGTTTCCTGATAGCACATGGATAAAATTTAACTTTAATCTGGAACTGCATGATTTAACTTAATTTAATTTAATTTAATTTGAAAAGATGATGACCTGGGTTGGATTAGGTGTCCTGTGTATCATATAAAGTGGCTGGGGAGTGTGTATTCCAACAGAAGCTCTTCCACACCCTCTAGTTCCCCCATCATGACAAGTTTATGCACAGAAAATTCACAAAAAAAGCTTTAAACATTCATTGGCACAAATGTGCTCCTGCACATTATGAATAAATAAGTTCTAATATCCTGAGACGTGAATTACAGATGGAGGCAGATTATGTGAATGTGAGCAGGAGGAGTTTAGGTGAAGATAAATAAAAAGACGTGACTGAAGTAAAGAAAAGGATATTATAGGTCTGCAAGGAGTGTGAAGACTTAATCTGTGGAATTTTTAATATTAAAGCACACATCGACCTGAAACAGTAGAAATGACACCCTCATTAAACTGTGTTGGAGTCTGACAGACTGATGTGTTTGTCCTGTGCTGTTTTGTGTAGGAGAACAAACACACAAGTAAACACTGAATTAAAAAAATCCATTAATCCCCACCTACGGTTAATGACTGGCTGGAAATCATCAAAGAATTTCCTGAGATTGAAAGGTTGACTTAACTTCTCAGAGTGAGAAATGCCAAATGATGAGAGTATTAGTCAGATTAATACGTTTGGTCGGTGACCTTCATTCTTTCCCTCTGTGTTTAAACTTGTAGTCATTCATGCTCTTCAACCAGATCAGCAAATATTTACACACAAACTTCATACAATTCGCCCACAGTGACACACCATAAATGTTCAACAGCATTTATTGTCCGACTTTTGTTTTAGTTTTATTTTTTAGGTTGCTTTGCAGAGATTGTACTTGTTACCTTTGTTGGAATAGCTACCTTTCCACAGAGGGGACATGTACAAGCAGCTAAGTAGCACAGCCACTAGGAGGCGCCGTTCTGTCTCTTCAAACTGTCATCAAAACCTCCGTCACAGGCCAGATTTCCCCAAAGCTGGAAACAGAGTCTGGAGAGGGTGCAGAAGTCTTATTTTTATTACATTAAAAAGTTACTATAGAATTATTCATCAAGAAAGCTGTTCATATTCAGCCTACCCTAGTTTAAATGTACAGCTTGTAACAATTAAGAGGGTTTATTAGCAGAAATTAGATATATTATACCTAAGTAATTTTGTAAAATGTTCCCAAAAACATTTGGTTTTCAAAGCCCTTTGTACTGTATGTAGTTAAGGCATCTTGTCCAACAGAGGTGGCTTTCAAATGACAAAGATCAGCTCCTCCCACATAAATCCAACACATGAACCTACAAAAAATAGGAAATGACGTGTAGGCCACCGTAGTTTCCTGACGTGCTCGGTAAAGTCTTACGAAGTCTTCCGCACTGGACCTTTAAGGTGCCTTTTTTCCCAAACCTTCTATATGGGAACCCATTTTTTAGATATGGGAAACTATCATGACCCAAATCACAATATAAACTGTGACAAGAACAATTTTGTACATAATGTAGGGGCTAATTTTCAGCCACATCTATAACACCTAATATCATTTTGAATTAGTAAACGAGATGTTTGGTAAATTAATCAAAACTTCATTACATGCATGGTTTAAATACCCATCTGACTAGATTCTATACTTTGGAAACGTCTGCCTCCAGACTCCATTCATTCATACGTTTGTACATAACTTGTTGATTCCGAGTGAAACAACCTCACAAAGGACATAACAGATAAACCCGGCCTTCTGTCTTGCTGCTCACAGGCGATGATGCTATCGCGCTGTCTGCACCTTCAGTATGGTTGAGCTGCAGTGATAGCGTGCCTATAGGCAGCCGCGGCTCATCAGCACATCACCTGGAACAAAAGGGCAAAGAGGGAGGAAGGGATAAGACTGTTGTGTAATTATCACAGCTAACAGAGATGCAGCTACGGGTCTCGGTCTATCTTCTTTTTATCGGACAGGATTATGGTGACCGTAATGGTTTCTGGGAATGGACGGGGCAGAGTTTTAAAAGCCGGCAATCTCGACTTGTCAGACTCCTCTTTATTTCACACTCAGGCTTTTAGACGGAGGAGATTTGAGAAGTGTCGAAAAAGAAAAGGTGAGCTTAGGAAGGAAAAAGTTCCAGTGCTGTGAGAGACACACGGTAGATGGATGATTTATTTTTTTATTTTTTATTTCCCCCATGATTTAGAAGGTTAAATTGAAGTCACTGAGAATTGTCTCTGTCCAAACTGTTTTTATATACTGTGAAGACACTGAAACTGTGAAACTGTGTTGTCAAATATGACCTTCACCTTCCGTTTTATCAACAATTTGAGAAAAGAGTTGAGGACCTTTCCCACAATCAAATTTCCTGATTATGTGTGAGACAATGTAAGAGCAAAAACAGCTCCGGAAAAAACAACAGCAAGAAAACTCTTATTCACACACTCCTTTCTAGACAGGATACAGTCTGAGCTCAAATGCATAACTGTGAATATTTGCATGCATAGCAAGTCCCTATTCAAATTGAATGAGCAGCATTTAAGTTAGAGCCTCCACCTCGTAGGTGTGAGTGCAGCATTACACTGCGCAATCAGTTTCAATGTCATCGTAAAGACAAGTTTATGCCAAAAATGGGTTTCGATTTCAGGCTCTCAGACGGTGGAGATTTGAGAAGTAAAGAAACAGAAAATGTGGGGTTAGGAAGGGAAAGTACCAGAGCTGCAAGAGATACAGTCGACTAATGGAGGATTTTTCTTTTTCTCTCATTGTTTAGAAGGTTAAATTGAAGTCACTGAGAATTATAAATGTCCAAACATATTTCTATACTTTAACAGTCTTGAAACAGTTTGACGTGTCATTAAATATGAGTTTCTCTTTTAGATTGATTAACAAATCAGTAGTTCTCTGGACATTTCTTGTCAGTCCCCTTGTAATGTGCGAGCCACTCTAAGATAAACAATCCCAGAATATTTTTTTCAGTCATGGGGACACTGTGTCCACCGTTGTTGGGTGGATTCTCTTTTTCATAAGTGAGATGACCTTTGTATAATACTGAGGTGCCATCAAATATGAGTTTCCCTTTTAGTTTGATTAACAAATCTGAAGTTCTCTAGACATTTTCTGGAACTTTCCTTATCCTTGTTTGGCCTTGTCGGATTTCCAGTTAATATATGAGCCCATGAAAGACAAACAATTCCAGAGTATTATTTGTAAATGTCATGGGGACATGTGTGTGGTTACAAACATTGTTGATACTTTGAAGGAAGGAACTTGTCCGAGGTGTCATCAAATAAGATTCCTAATTTTAGTTTGATCAACAACTCAGTAAAGGAGAGTTCTGGATAATATCTTTTCTTGCAAGCCCACTTGTCAAATATCCAGAAACATATCTAAGTGAGCTCACATGAGAAGACAGCAGGAACATCTCCAGAACATTTCAAAAGTATTGGCCATGCTGCATGCACTGGCTCCAATAAAAACACTGGCAACTAGAGTAGGGGCTTTGTTTGGACAGTGTTCTACATGAGATTTTGGCATCACTGTTGTCCAAGTTGTCCATTTCACTCTGTAGGAACATCAAGTTCACAGTGCATGAATATGTGGGGTTTCTTTGGACACTTCAAAAAGAAATAAAGCTTTTTTGTACCAAAATTGATAAATAAAAAATAGTTTGAAAGGTACAAAAATAGGTCCGTATACAAAACTCAGAGTATGATCACCATATAAGAGCTCATTATATCTTTGAGAGCAGCTCATTGTGTGAACAGCAACTTTCTTTGACCCTTCACGTGAGCTTAACTTCCATTTGTAGGAGATTTTGTGTTTCCCCCCCCCCACAATCACACTGTAAACAGGAAAATGAGCCACTTGGCAATTCTCTGCTTGTATCCCCATGAATTAATGACAGTCATTGGCTCCTTTGAGCCTCTTGTGGAGAAGCTGAGCACTTGAAAGATTTTCTATTAGAGCAGTATCACTGAACAAGCTCCCGTTTGTCTGAATCTCTGGAGACTTTAATTTGTTGCCCTCTTAAATATGATTTAACCACAAGGAAAACTATTCTGTAGGCGCAAGATAATGAAGTATGATGAAAGCTGGATTAATGGATGGATCATTTTCCATATGTTCCTCTGCCATTAAGCAATGAAATCAACATTTTTAATATCATTAATGTCATTAAAAAGTCCCTTGACTGATTCATTTCTATGCTTTGTGTGATTGTGGTGTGTCCTGAAAGTAAAGAATGAACTGACTTGGGAAGAAAAAGCTTTTTTTTCTGTCTGTCTGCGTCTGAATGCAGCTGTTGCACTCCAGTTCTGTCTGAAGGCTCAATTCAGCAAAGTGCTTTGAAGCCACATGGACCTGTAAAGTATTGACAAAATGATAGAATCAAAACGGCCATTATTTTTCTACCACACTATCAGGTTTACACAATGCTACACACAATATGGGGGGGGGTATAGAAAAGACAGATACAGAGTCAGACATTAAATTATTAAATATCTTAATATGACCTTTGGTTGGACAGGGATCCACCAAGGATCAGGCCATTTACTCTCATCATTAACTCTTCAGTGACAATGTCTTTGCTTTATGGCCTTAAGAAATTATCATCTGCATAGAAACAGTAATACAGGTGTTTGTGGTGATAAGGATAAAACCATCTGATGTCGTAAATTTTCTTCTCAAGTTGTGAATTTTTCAAAAAATGGCAAAGCCCATAGATGTAATTTGTTTTGGCGAATGGTTGTTTAATGTTCGGAAGACCGCAGAGAAGGTTCATGGATATTGAGAAGGAGGACATGTGGACAGTTGGTGTAGGGGAGGACACAAAGGATAAGGCAAGATGGAGGCAGATGATCCACTGTGGTGACCCCTAAAGGAAGACGCAGAAAGAAGAAGAAGTTCTGTATAGTTTTTAAAACTTTTCCAGTGGTCTATGCCTTGCATAGCAATGTTATCTCACAGATAGAAACTTGGTGCCATGGTGTCAACCGATGTCGGCAGCAAAGGGAAGGTTGGCATTTGTTTGGATGGTGAATTCTTTAAGTGTGATTTGGTTGGCTGCTGCCTGTGTTGTGATTTGACTGGACATTACTCATTGCCGCATGGAAAGCTGATCATTTTATTGTTATTGTAGTGTTACTGTCTCCTAGCAACAGCGTTTGGCAATGACTCTTCTTCTTCTTCATCTTCTCCTTTTGAGCTGTTTCATGGCAGTTGGTCTCTGTAATGTTGTCTCCGTATTCCTTGACCAACCTCTAAGGCAGTGTTTCCCAACCCTGGTCCTCAGGGGACGCCGTCCTACACACCTGATTCAAACGGTCAGCTCGTCATCAAGCTCTGCAAAAGCCTGACAACGACCCAGTGTTCCCCGAGGACCATGGATCTGCTCTAAGAGAATGGATCATTTTCACAGCAGTCAATTTGACAGGTTTTATCAGCAAGATCCAGGTGTGACTGATGAACAATGGTGATGACACAACTCAAGATGGCTAGGAGTTGTGCTGTGAAGCTATTTGAAAAAAACCATCCAGCTTCTTCACTGTTTCATCTTAAGGTGCTTGCCTAATGGATCTTGATAAATTCAGTTAAAATGTCACATACTGTACCTCTGCTTCCATACACAGGTGCATTATCACAGACCTGGAGCTGTCTGCTGATTTTGCATGACCACAGCACTGGAAAGGTTAGTAAAGAAAAGTTTGCTGGATCTGAATTTCAAGGTCCATTTATGTTTCCTTTTATAGTTTTGTACAAATGTACTGAGATTATTTTGTTCAGCTTTTTTTTTGTTGCACCTGGAAGAAGAGGCTTCTTTGTCACTTTTTCGTGTGGGTGTTTGTTGTTTTCGCACACTCGCTGCTACATGCTAACATGTTTGGATCACCCTGAAACACACTGTTTGCCATGTAATCATTGGTGTGATTCAGTATGTGAGCTTGGTTTGTCTTCTGCTTTCGGCAAAATTATTTGTTTGTCACTCTTTAGTGCTGCCAGTTAGCAAAGCCACTCAATGCTTGTCTTTGTTACGCCACTGCTTTGTGTGAAGCAGCTGTCTGTTGGCTGCTGTTGAAAGGGCAGACTTGTGAAAAGAAGCTGGTAGTTGTTGGGCTTAACTATTAAAAATCCATAGTGAAATCTGAATGTCAAAACAACAAAAAAACCATAAAAAAAAGGACAAAAACTAAGAAAGCACAATGGATGCATTGATAAACATGACTCCATTAAGTGCACAGTGCAAATATTAAATGACCTCATTTATAAAAGAAGTGTATTAAAATGGGTGTATCAGTTAGTAATTATCTAAAATGTCAAAAAATAGCCAAGGGACATTAATGAGTGAAGACTTGAACCAATCTTCTCATGACTTGTATACCGAATAAATAACTAAACCCAAACAAAAACAATACTGAGTAATGTTGACGTCTCACTACAACCCATATCCTTGAATTTCACCTGCCATAAACACAGTAACTTAACTGTTAGAAACTGCCACATTTCTTTTAAAATTTGTATTCTATGTAAACATGGGTTTATGTTTTACGTGGATTATTTGGCAGAAGTGACATGAGCTGACAGATCCCGACGCACGGTATCTCATTCTTCTGTTCATCTGAGTTCTTCCTGCCTCTTTATCCATCTGTCTGTCTCATCTTATCTGTCTAACCTACATGTACCTAGTGTGTCTACCCACCCACCTACCTGTTCATCCATCCATCTGTCCGTCTAACTGGAGCACGTAAGAGGGAACACATAACACCCATTTTAGCCTCGCTTCACTGGCTGCCCGTGCACTCTCTCTCTCTCACTCACTTTCTACCGCTTTATCCACTAGGGGTCGCGGGGGTCGCTGGTGCCTATCTCCAGCTAACATAGGGCGAGAGGCAGGGTACACCCTGGACAGGTCGCCAGTCCATCACAGGGCCACATAGAGACAGACAACCACTTACTCTCACATTCACACTTACGGGCAATTTAGAGTGTCCAATTAACCTAATCCCCAAATCTGCATGTTTTTTGGACTGTGGGAGGAAGCCGGAGTACCCGGTGAGAACCCACGCACCACGGGGAGAACATGCAAACTCCATTTAGAGGTCATTTTAAAATTCTTCTGTTTGCTTTTAAATCCTTAAATGGTCTTAAAGGGCCCCCCACCATCCGTCGCTGCGCTGCATCATCCTCACACTCCTGCCCGGTCTCTGAGCTCAGCTGATCGGCTGCTCCTACAGACACCAAAGTCTAAACGGAATCTGCTGCGGAATCTGTGGAAAGATCTTTCTCTACATATCAGACAGGCCCCTTCACTGTCCACTTTTAAAACACATCTTAAAACCCATTTTACTCTATGGTTTCTGACCTAGTATTATATTGATTTTACAGGTTTTTATTGTTTTTATTACATTAGTTGTTTATTTATGTTATTTATATATGTGTGTATGTATGTATATATACACAGTACTGTGCATAAGTCTTAGGCCACCAGCAGCTTTGTTGTTTTTATGTCACTTTTGGGATCGTTGGCGTTCAGATTGAAAAGATGTGACTAAAAGTCAGTCTTCTACTATATGATCAACCTGTCAGTGAGTTGAACTTGTGCAACATGTGTATGTAATGCTCCAACATGTCTGGAGTAAACCAGGTATAATAGACCTTTTTCACAGCAGCTATTTGTTGCCATGAAATAGTAGGAGAAACACAGGTTTGACCAATAACATTAGGGTTCCATTCCAGGTTTTAAAGAGCCATGGTTGTGTTATTGTTCAAGTGGAAATGTAGCTCACACTAAATATTTGATATTATACAAGCATTTTTGTTGTTTTTTTTCTGAAAAAGATGTTATTTTCAAACTGCATATGTGTTTCTCCATATTTTCCATATTTCCATATTATGTTCCAATAAAGTGATGGAGAAATAATTGTACAGTATGGTCATTATAGCATTGCTAAAACAACAAATCTAATGGTGGCCTAAGACTTGTGCACAATACTGTATATACTCTACAGTATTTTATTGGTTTTTTAAGGTCTTTTAGTAAACATTTTTCAATATTTTATTTATTATATTCATCTCCGATGTACAGCACTGTTTGAGGTGTTGTTTTTATTGGATTGGATCCATCTAACTTAGCTACTTTCCTGTTCATCCATCTTCTATCTAGTAGAGAAGTAGTTAAAGTTAAAGGAACACCACTTCTCTCTCCCCCTGCAGTTTAAACAAACCACTATCCAACACACCTTGTTAGAATCCAATCAAACACTGAACTTGAGCTTCTAATTGTTTTCATTCCCGAATGCCAAACCTCCCCCCCTCCCCCTGCCGTGTGTTTGCCTGTGCTTCATTACTCCACATCTCCCCTAACCTTTAAAAGCATTTGCTCCCCTCCCGTGCAGCTGGATGCTTCTCCTGCCGCCTCATAGGTTAATAGATTTCTGCATGTGCAGCGGAGTGCAACTATCTTATTCTCATGTCACGTGTGTGTGTCATTACTGCGGACGATGCTGGGTGACGATCGATTTGACATGCATTTGATTATGTCCCCTGAGATTGTAATTGGTTTTTTTTTAAAACATTTTGACGGTTTACACGGAGACAAAACACTAAGTTAGCTCAAGCTGGAAGGTACTAACACATTTGCAGTTAGAAAACAGACATTTACACCCAGAAGCCCCATTAGTTTTCATAAAGAATCAGCTTCAAACTTAGACCACCCTGTTTTATTTATTTATTTTTTATTTCAGAGGCGGTGCACCCTTTCTACAAAGCAGCCATGAATTGTGTCCTACTGTTCACCCAAAGATGCAGGAGAGGCTGAGAAGAAAGCAGAAGGATCGAGCCGTTGGAAAAGGCAAGGCATGAACCAATGGGGCAAATTGATTTCTCTCAGGGAAACAGCAGTGCTGACAATCAGACCTTGCATGTTGTGTTACATAAGCGCCGTGCCACAGCTGAAGGGAATGACAGAAGTAAACAGGGCATAATTGCAAACACAAGCGATTGCTAGTGACAGGGTCGGAGACGTGGACCTACTGGAAACCAGGGGGAGAATTCTGCACTGGAAATTTACCAGGAAACCCAGTGGTTCATTGTTCCTGTTGTCATTGTTACATAGCTGAGATGCAACATAACAGACAAGATCTCTTTACATGAAGCTGATTTCTCAAAATCAGTGCTGCCATTTGGGGGCCTGATTTTCTTATTTTCACCTCAGTTGGTGAAAAAATTATTCGCCCCGATGAAAATGTCATTGTTTTAAAAGTGCCTGTTAAACAGAACAAAGGATTTTTAACGCAGCTTTTTCAAACATCCTCGTTTTATTTTGGATGCTTCCCCTTTTTGACTTTGTACACAGAACTGAAATTATTCCACAAAAATCAAAAACTACCAGGGTCAACATGATTGTCCCCCTGATGCTAACAGTCACTTGTGTCTCCTTGTTGCTGGATAACAGCCTGCAGTGGTTTGTTGTAGTTTTCAACAAGTCTCTGACTCGTCTCCTGAGGAATCCCAGCCCATTCTTCTTTGGCAAATCTCTCCAGCTCCTCCACATTTGATGGCCTTCTGGCATGGACCTTGGTCTTCACTTCAATGGGATTTAAGTCAGGACTTTGTGCAGGCCAGTCAGTAACGTTCTCTCTGGTCTTCTGGAGGTCGTTCTTCACCAGGAGCCACGTATGTTTTGGGTCGTCGTCGTCGTGTTGGAAGACAAAGCGACGACCCAGACCCAGTTTTGCTGCCGACTGCTTCAGGTTTCCTTTCCAAATCTTCACATCTCCTTGTTTCTTCATGATTCCTTCCACCTTGATGAGATTCCCAGTTCCAGACTCACTGAAGCATCCCCACAGTATAATACTCACACCACCGTGTTTCACTGTGGGGACGCTGTTCTTTGGGTTATACGCCTCTGTCTTCTGTCTCCAAACATAAACAATGTCTCTAGTTTGGTCTCATCTGACCAAAGGACATGCTTCCAGTATGAATAATCTGGGTTAAATTCTTTGATCTGTTTAACAGCACTTGGGAAATACAATAATTAAAATAATTACAATAGGGGGGCTAATTATTTTGTCCTCAACTGTAACAGAAATTATGCACAAAATTGCTTAACTTGAGGAATTATTCAATAGCTCTGTGTACCCTGCATTGTGTGCCTGCACTGCAGTGATATATTTCTTAAATGAAAATAGTAAATTAAATATTAAAACCATAAAACCCATCTTCTTTAAAACCCTAAAAAACCTTTGAATTCGTTTTTAGTGACTTTCTCTCTTTCTCTTTCTGAGAATAAAAGTGTGTTAAATTATATGAACTAGTGCAGCGGCCGTATCCATTCTCTTGCATTCCTTATCCAAAAAAACGGTAAAAACCTGTCAACTGAAAAAGCTGACAATCTTTTAACTTATTAATTCTGCTTTACCATCTCTAGTTCCACACTGATAATGCTCATATGGGATTTTGGCAATAATTTTGTTTAATTCAGTGACAAACTTTTGACCTCCTGTTGAGTGTAGCTATGGGCAACTGGTTTATACAGTGACCTGCATCACTGAGAACCTTCATACACACACTTTTCTAACCTAAATAATCAGGATCGGACAGAAAAATGTTATGAAAAATACACCTTTAATGAATTGAAATAGAGATAGAAGAGGAAGGAGGTAGTCAGTGCTAAACGGGGTTTCATCATGAACCACATGTTATATAAGTGGGGGAAAAATTGTGTCCTGACATGGGGGAAAGCGTCATCTTCATCATCATCCTCATCGTCCCTGCAATGAGGACTATAATGTTTACAAGAATGGGACTAACTGTGTGCCTCTGAGAGAGAGAATGTTCTTGCTGCTTTCAGCAAATTAATGCATAACAGACATTTTGTAAGAGCATGTCAGCATTCAAAGATTAGCACTGAACACACGGGACAAGCTGAGATGTATCAGACAATCCTTAGTTTTCTCAACATTTACCTCAAACTACGGTATGATCACAAAGGTTCATGCAGTGTATCCTCAGGGGACCATGAATGTCCCTTTTTATGTGGTTATATATCCCATTTCTGTTGGGACATTTCACTAAAAAATAAATGAATAAATAAATAAATAACTGTAATCATGAAAAATCCGAGAAATTGGTACCAAAGTTGTTAGGATACATCCTCTGGGTACCACGAACAACACTTTTATGGCATGTTTAAAGTAAATAAAATATTTTCCCTATAGCTGGCTCATTTCAGAAACATCACAGTGACACAGAAAACCACACTAGCTAATGTTTTTATGTAAATATGTGACAAAAAGGAATCTGAAATACCTCCTTGAATCATGCCATGATCAGATTGTTGTGCACTGATTTTCACCCGCAGCTGTAACACAGTGATTTATGGCTCCATTCATATTTATTCCAAGTATCAGATATTTTTCCATGGGAAAGTTATGAATAAAATACATTAGCTTGTATGGAAATGAGATTATTATTTTGGTGAATTTTGGACCATCATTTGTTGAGCTTGTTGTACAGCAGAACGAGCTCTGATTTACAGACGTGTCAGCTGCTCTGATGGGAATAATCCCCCGCTTATTCAAACACAAGCAGAATCCCATTCATTAGCAGTGGAGCAGCGTGGGCTGTCTCAGTTCATGGCATCGCTGATTTACGCTCCTGACGCCGTGTTCATGCTCATGGATCCAGAATAATCTTTCTAATTTTTTTTCCCCACTTTTTTTGGTTATTTGCTTTGTCAGACACACAGACATTAGTTGAAATATTTGTTTTGTCTGTCATGTTTCATAGTGTTGTCGCTCCTTCTTCTCGCTCTCTTAGTCTCTAGCTGCCCGTGTTAAATCAGAAGACGTGAGCGGGTTGATGCATGTGACAGCAAAAGCAATAGTTTTATTATCTTGTGTAAACAACTATATTTCTCTGGGAATTATTCTCATGTTGGAACATTCTACATTAGTTTTTGTGCTTTATGCTGGGGGGAAAAAATACAATGTGAAAGTGCTTGAAACCTGTGTTTTCATGAAGGGCCATGAAGATATATTTATAAGCTGTCAGCAGGGTCAGTTTTTATATTTTCAGTTAAAACCCCTAATTCGAAAAATAGTTGGGACGCCGTGTAAAATGTAAATAAAACAAATCTCAAATCATCATTTACAAATCTCACAAACCCAAAAACAACATATCAGATGTTGAAACTGAGACATTTTACCATTTCAAGAAAAATATGAGCTAGTTATGAATTTGATGGCAGGAGCACATCTCAAAAAAAAGTTGGAACAGAATCAACAAAAGGCTGGAAAAGTAAATGACACAAATGAAAAACAGCATTTGACAACTAAGTATGTTAAATGGCAACAGGTCAGTAACATGACTGGGTATAAAAGTTGGGCAAAGGTTCACCAATCTGTGACAAGCTGTGTCTAAATTGGTGGAACAATTTCAGAAAAAAATGTTCCTCAACATCTAATATGTTGTTTATGTTCTATTGGTAATAAAATATGGGTATATGAGATTTGCAAATCATCGCATTCTGTTTTTATTTGCATTTTACACAGTGTCCCGACTTCTTTTGAACTGGGGTTGTATTTACTAGCACAATTTTGACAAGTGACAATGATTTCGATGATGGCGAACATCGGTGCACTACATGTGTAAGTAACACTTACTCCTCATGATCACCGTTGTGTATTTGCTATTGTCAAAGCATCAAGAGGTTCAAAGCTATAGTTGAGCAGAAAAGTCATGTCCATTTATGTTTTTATGGGGAAATAAGGACTGATTCATTAGTCACAACACAGACCTATTGAATATGCTTCAGTGTCTGTCAGGGACATTCACATTTGCGGATTGTTTGGCTGTGAAAAAGTTGGCAATAAAGACGAGAATGAGCCACATTCTCTGCTCATAATCAAAATTGCTCACTGGGTTATGTAAGCTATGGTAATGTGCCCGTGTGCAATTTACTCTGCTTGATGTGTTTGTATGTTTCTTTTTCTTTCTTGTTTTTGTCCTGGAAATACAATAAGTTTATATCAACACTTATTATTATTTTTTCTTATGTGCTTTTTGAATATTTGAACTCAGATAAGCATATTCTAGAACCTATTAGGGATTAGAGTGGACCAAAAAAAATGTGTTGTTCTTGTCCTTGTTTGTCTTGCATCTGTTTTGTCTGTCTGTCCTCTGGCTTCACTGCTGACCTTTAAAACCCTTTGAGCGTGAGACACTTTTGGATTTAGCACAGTCTGCAAACAGAAAACAAACAGAAAACCGTCATACATTTAATGTACTGAATATTCATTTTGTTCTTATTGCTGTTGTTGTAGCAGTAATGGTCATTATTCTAGCATGCACTTAAACTAGTATTAAACAGAAAGTTTAATGCTGCTGTTAGCAATGTTAGGAGAATTAGCCTCGGGCCTTGCATGTCAAAACTTGGAAAAAATGGGCAAAATGACATATTTTTAAACTACATAATACCAAATTAAGAAAATATTTGATGCATCATGAAATAAAATCATTCTTATTAATAATCCCACAATGTTACACCAGGTAATAAGCAAGGTAATAATGTAGACACTCATTATTAAGATTAGTCAAATGTAGTAATATAGAAAATGATATAAAATTTCAGAGGAAAGTTCCCCAGTATCAACAGTTGTAGGAGACAGTACTGTTTTCCAACTGTAGGGGGACCCGGGAGCAAATCCTACATTGTGTTACTTGATGATTGAGCCCATGATTGAGCAGAAGATACTGTATATGGGTTTGTAACTTGAGGGTGGCCGGTTCTAAGCCCCTGTCAGGTAAAGGGCTGGGGTACTCCTTAGCAAGGTACCCAATTCCCATTGGTCATTGTTGATTACACTCTTTAAATCTCTAAATCCCAGGCTCAGATAAATGGGAAGGTTGTGTCAGGAAGGATATCCGGTGTAAAAAAATCTCATTCTCATGAATAGGTGTACCTAATAAAGTGGTCCGTGTAACATCATAGTGATCGGCAGTGTAACGTCATACTCACTGAATGTGCAGTTTCCTCCTCTGTGGTGAAAGTACTTTAAAATTGCTCATGAGTGAAGCACTTGAGGAAACGTTGCTCCCTGTGACTCTTTTTATAAGAAAATTCTATTTTCATTTCAAGGCAGAAGGCAGCAGAAAGGTCACATTCTTCCCCGAGTCTCCTGCCGGCTGTTAGCTCTTAGACAAATCACCCACTGCTGCCAACAGGTCTGAGCACTGGACGTCCATTCATGTTCCTGCTTTGTCCTTCCCAAATCCTTTACAACCCAAACCTCCCAACCCTTTCATCAGACCAGAGAGCAGACTGTGACTGACACGCCACGACTCCTCCGGCTAATCAACACGTCCGCAGGGCGTGCTGCTCTCAGTGTGGTGTTGGAGCCCTGGACGGAAATAATGATCCGACTCGCGGCACCAGAATCCCTCACAAACATGTGTCAACAAACAAAAGAGGCTTTTCAGCGACCCGTCTGCCACTGTGTCTCCATCGTTTATTTGCTAATGTAGTATCTTTAGAGATTAGTAGTTTCCCTGAAAGCTCAGTTTTGGGGGGGGGTAATTACAAGTTTGCAGAAATATGAGTTCATACAAGGTGAGGTGAGTTAAGGCGTTCATATCTGACTTGACGTGTCTGAGACACTTTGTAGCTGTGGAGACATTTACTGTGATGATGTCCTTCTTGGATTATGCTGTGCACACTGGAGAAAAAACTGAAATCCCAACATTGAAATATACAGGAAACCTACCCACACAGATCAATACTTGCTGTTCACCTCCCACCACCCGGTGGAGCACAAACCCAGTGTCATCAGAAACAAACGAGGGAAAGACGAAGGAACAGAAACACATCAGGGCAGCGCTTAAAACCTGTGGTCACCCAAACTGGGCCTTCATCACAACCTCCAACAGAAGAACATCAGACAAAGAAGAAGACACCGACAGATGGAACAACGTTGTTCTTCCGTAATATATGGAATAATAATGTCGTGAAATTATGTATTTCACAAAATACTGCATTTCACAGAATAATAGCATAACAGAAAATATTTTCTAAACCAAACCAGCAAATGAAAGAAATTCACAAAACACTGTTTACGTAACATGTAACAACAAATTACACGTAACATATTTCATAAAACACCACATTGCAAAATACACTATCAGAAAACACAATAACGTTACGGAATACACTATAACATTACAGAAAACGTTGATATTTAACAAAAACCTAGAACATTACAGGAAAAACTATTGCATTTCATAAAACACTAATATTTCCCGAAACACTATAATCTTTCAGAAAACACTGACCTTAAACAAAAACCTATAACATTACAGAAAATCTTTTCACATTTCATGAAACACTATCACATTCTAGAAGACACTAACATTTCCTAAAACATGGTAACATTTCACAAAACACTGTAACATTACAGAAACACTATGATAGCTATCTTTGTCGGCACACTTTGTCTGGTCCTCACAACTTTAGGTTAGGGTTAGGGTTAAAGGGCAGGGTGAGGCTAGGCAATGCATTATGTCTATGACGTGTCCTCACTAAGATATAAAAGCAGGTGTGTGTGTGCGTGCGTGCGTGCGTGTCACACATCAGGAAATGGCATATTTGAGCTGAACTTTAAAGGTGTCTGCTGAGAATTCCTGGAATCACAGCACAGGGTGTTGCTCTTGTGACAGGATTCAGCGTCAGAGGATGTGTTATTTTACAAGAAATAAAAGAAGGAGTCATTAATAGTATTTGCAGACAGCAAACCTCTAAAATATTCCAAGTATTATCATAGTCTTGTTGTAGTTTATCTGTAATTACAAGCTCTGAGTGATGATAGTCTGTGTCCGACAAGACACAGCAAATGCAGCTTTAGGGAAATGACTGACATTTATGGCAAAATGTACGGGCAAATCGCAGACTTATCCGTAGATCTGTAGCTTTTAAAAGACTGACGAGCTTGAGTTCTTTAAATTTGAGCCACGGCTCTTTTTCCCCGTGAAATGTGAGACTTGTTTTTACCCTGGCATGTCTGCCGTCTCACTACTAAGCTGCTATAAAGAGAAAAAAGCCAAAGGGAACGTCAGCAGGCTGTGACAGGCTGCCACCAAACTTACGCAGGAAACCGAAGGCTGATCCTTGAAGGCGTTTCGTAGTGAAAGTGATCCTGGACCCCCCCCCCAGCCCATCATCATCATCACCCTCCAGAGCTGTGCTGCCTGGCTTCTCATATATATATATATATATGTAAAGTATATCAAGGCAGGATGAGATGAATGACCGGCTCAACCTTGATGCGTCAGTAACATGGCAGTACACTGTGATATTATACAATAAAAAGGCCACACTATAGAGCAGCAGCAAACTGAGTGACTCAAAAAATATTGTTAAAGATTCAATATGAATCAAATCAAATGCCTCCACTGTCACTGCACAGCGAACAACAAGATCAACTTGTCCTCTCGCGGTTCGTTTAACAACATTTGACAAGCTCCATAAACGGCATTAAAAAAAAGCAATAAATATTTTAAACAAGATGTTGTTTTTGCAAGAAAAGGGCCTAATATTAATCACAGTCCTCAACTTTCTGATAATCTTTCCCTCCTCCTACTCAAGAGAACATGTAAACATCGTTAAAAAAAAAAATCATGTAAAATAAACAAGATTAGTTTGCGTTTATTTCCGGCAGTTACTGAGTCGGCTTTCGTACCTTTCACATCGGCTTTCGTACCTTTCATATCTTTCATCTAACTTTGAAGTTCATTAAGCAAAGTAAACCCCAGTATATGTATAAGGGGAACGCACAGTTCTCCGAAAAGCACCTGTGACAGATCCTATAGACACATTTGCTAGATTAATCATCAGGACCGGTACGCCCCGTTGGTGAGTGAGCGACAGCTAGTACCGTTGGAAATTCAATATCACATGAAAAATATCATTACCTAGGCATCGTGTTTTGTGTTTGTATTACAGGTTTACAACCTGACTGTAAGTCCAACTAACCGTGTACGTGTAATAAACGCGGGAAAAGGACTTGAGTTGTATCCGCCGTACTTGTTCTGGTAACCCTTCCAGAGGGGAGTTTGCTAAGCCCGGGCAAGAGGTTTGGTAAAAATCTGGACAATACCTGATATGAAGTGATGAATGGTGGACTCTGTTTCCCGTGGATTCCCATCGCTCCGTTTTATTGTAGTGATCCAACTCCTGCCGTCTCTCAGGATCTTTGATGATCCAGTCAAACTTTGCCCCTTTACTTGTCCCCGGCACAACAGCTGTCATTACTCATATAATGCCTGGTAAATACAGTACGTCTATGGATGTGAACGGTGTGTTTTCCTGCCAAAATGGCGTTGTTTTGAGTCCCAGTTTGCATGACAGGGGTTCGTTTCAGTTACCACAGCTCTATTGCACACCTCACCACACTTTTATTTGAAAAAGACAACTCACAGACAGACAAATGGGTTAGAATTACGGACCCTAGCTTTAGGATTAATTAGTACTTGTAAATATTATCTGGAATGTACCAAAGGAACAAGCCAAAGAAGGTCATCAGAACAGATGAAGTACGTTTGTATAAGTGTATAATCGCTTTAAAATAATTTTTCATAGCCTTTTATATTTACTTGAGGCAAGGGCCTTTTGTTACGTAGGCTGCCATCTTGAGCGGTTGTCAAACTCCCATTTTAAAGCCTCGAAATTTGTGAGTTGACCCGATCCTTGACAGTTTTTGCAAAGCAACGTTTACGGACGTCACCTGCAACCAGATACCAGCTTATTGTCTACTTTCTTCTCAATAGGTACATAATTTACGAAATGTCCATCATGTTCTATTTAAGAAGAGCTATAAACTAGTGATTCTGACTATGACAATTTTTTGGTATGTTATATAAAGCGGAGGATTCCTTTATTTGTTGCAGTCTGTTGTCCCACCATTAGATGTCACCAATTCTTACCCTCTGGACCCTCTTCAACATAACTCATTTCCAGATCAAAATAGTGGAAACACTGAAGATATTTTTTTTGTTGTTTTTATTACAGCTAATATAATATAATTTTGATAACAAATACTCCTGCTGCTTATCAAGTCAAACCGTCACAGCAACCATGAAGGAATCGTTTGGAAGCTACACCAAACACAGACAGTCTGTGTCACACACCGAAAATATCACACATTTATGGCAGTTTTCCTTTTGTACACTTTTGTAGTACAGTTTTGTAGTTCTCACCTGTGGTGAAGTGACCAAATCCAAATATGAGGGGGCAACATCTTCTTTCATTGTGAAATGTTGCAATAAACTTTTGAATTTCTTTGGCGTTGTTGTTGTTGTTGTTGTTGATGATGATGATGATGACGATGACAGGGTGAAAGAACAGCCTGTGCTCCTCAAGAAGACTCGGCAGGTGGTGCTGGGTTGTAGCCAGGAAAAGACCAACTGCTTTTCAAACTCCACGCTGGCGGTGTTTGACACTGACATCGGCAGACAAACAAACAAACGCACCCAAATCCCACCTGAACGAACAAAACAAGGTCATTTTAAAGGTTGCTCAGAGTCTCAACTAAGAGATTATGCTTTTATCAAAGGCATAAGGCATTTCTTTACAGATGTTTCAAATGAATGCACCGTGCACACATTCATCAAATAATCATAACTGAATCCATTATTAATTGGACAAAAAAAATGACAACTCATAAGAGACACAACGTGGAAAAAGTGATGATAAAATATTCAGGCTTTGTCACACATTCACATTTTCTGTTATGCACGATAGGAATCCGAGGTGAGTGGCGGTGTAGTAGAGAACAACATTGGGAGCGAAAGAACAAAGGTCAGTGGTTTTGTAACTAGTCAGTTTACGTTAAATGAAAATAAGCAAAAGGCCTAGAAATCCAACCGAAATTCTGGTCACAACAGAAAGGTCAACCTCTGTCTAGACAACTCGTTCCTGCTCCAGTAAACCTGACTGCTGCATGCAGAGGAAATACCTGATTCCTGCTGATATCAGCTCACATTTCTACTTTTTCATTTCTTTCTGTTGAGCAGGAAAAACTCACATATCTTGAGTTAAAGGTGCTGTTAGTTCTGAAATTACAGTATTGGCGGTTTTCCATGAAACATTTCTAGCACTACTCGGCTCTACTCGACTCGACTCTACTCAGTTTGGTATTGGACCTTGTTTTTCTATTACTATAGTTCTTCCTATAGTACTAAACAATGGCTGTACCAAAGTCCATAGAGAAAATCAGTGATTTTACATCACAGCACACAGGAGCTGTTAATCCACTGCTGCCTCCATCACTAAGTTCAAATGTGCTAATTTGTGACTTTGTTGTTCAAAATCCTTCATTCTGCTTTGCCAAAATGACACAAAAGTACCAAACAAGGCAGCAGTAGAACAGCAACTCATGTGTGCCTGTGACTTCAAATTGCAGATTTTCTCTATGAACGCTGGTACATTATTTTGACCGTACAAACTAAATCAAGCCTCTGTCGACAGAAGCACAAAAACCAGTAAACAACATAACAAAATACACTGTCTTCTATTCAAACCAGTGGCACCAGATAACCTAACCAACTCATAAAATGTCATTATTATGATATTATGGGAAAATAAAGAGTACACAGCACTGTCACACTCCATGTTTTACATTTTTGGTTTCCCACAACATGGTTTAAAAAAAGAGGGATCTGCGTAAACAAACATGTTTCATACCATCAAATCTAATATTAGCTTTTTTATCCCCTCTACAAATTATGTAATATCACAATGGAGAAAGCAGAGGTGGTGTTTACTGTACACACGGGTTTATCCCTCAGTCATTCTCAGGGAGCTTAGAGCCTGCAGTAGATTTATAACAGGATTAGTTAAACAGGGATTCAGAGGAACGCCTACGCTTGTCTAGCTGTTTTAATCTGGAAATTTATTCAGCAAGCTTTTGTGGATCTCTTTGAACTGTTTTCTCACAGATGTGTAAAAAAAAAAAGACGCATAAGAGCCACAATATTGTATATATAGTGTACATTCAAAATGGTGGATGCAGATATACAGTATATATTTAACAAGTTAGTATAATATGATAAGTAATGGATAAAGTTCCAGTACGTCAAAAAACTAAGGAGGACCCCAAAACGCAAAGACTAAAAATGAGAGTTTAATAATGATTTATTTACAAAAAGACAACTAAAAGTAGCCCGTCCATAGGAATCGAACAATAGGCGCTGAGGCTGGGCGGCTGGTGAGGCGGAGCTCAGGAACAGATTTCTATAAAAGGAGAACACAAAATCATGGGACGGAAAAAACATTTGAAGATAGAATAAAGCAAAAAACGGTCTAAACTGAGTCACAGAGTTGGGTGACGTGGAGTTACCAGACTAGAGAAACATGAGGAACAGGAAATCCAGGTATATATAGGTAGATGCTGATGAGACTATTGAAGACGGCTGTGGTGGTTCAGCTCCCAGCCCAGCCGAGCAGCCAGCCTCCTAAACAGAAAAACACAAACGCTGGAGCAAAAGGAAGTAGACAAAATAAAACAGGAAATAAACTAACCCAAAAACTCCCCCAGCCAGGAGACAGAACATGACAGTATATTTATGAAAGCAAATAAAATATGAGAACATGTAAACTCCATACAGGTCGGGAACCTGGGTCTTTTTGCTGTAAGGCAACAGTACTAGTCAATACACCACCGTGTGGCTGTAGAAGCTTCACTTAAAAGGGTCCTTGTTTCGCACCTGTTAAATGTAATGCCTGTCATTCGTCCTCATGGCAGGGACAGGGTGTTTTCTGTTCTTCCATGACAAAATGCTCCACACACTCGCACCCATGAGGACAAACACTCAAACGCAATAAAGAAATGAAGAGTCTCTTGTTTGAAGGTACGAAATCTTCCGCAGTGACTCAGAAATGCGATCCCCTTCAGTGCGACAGGCAGCAGAGGGAGGTCTCAGTATAAGCATAATTACATTTATGACTGAATCACTCCACATCTCATTAGTCAGAGGCCGAGAGCGAGGCTGAGCTTATCCGTTTTTGTTGTCCGTCCACACAGTGAAGTGGGGATATCACTTCACCTACTTTGAGCGTATTAGGCTTCAGCTAATTGAATGAATTGGACGAGGCTCAAACCAGTCTCCACGTCGCCCCCTCAGAGCCTCATCTGTAATGACACCCTTCCATACATGAGTGGATTTTTAATATTAAAGCTTTTGTCCTCTTTGATCTCACTGTGATTCTTCTGTACAATTTATTTTTATTTTACCGCCGTAATTGAGTATGTTCTTTTTTTTTCTTTTTTTATGCAGACTTGAAAATTATTGTTTACTGTTATGGTACAATTGCCTTTAATTAGTCCCTCTGGGAAAAAAAAAAAGAAAAAATGTGGATCGGGATGTTTAATAACAACTGATGTATGTGATTAATGTTCTCACTTTGCAAAACCTCACATCAGTGACAATATTCACCATCGTTCGTGTCCAAGTTGATTATATTCGCAGTTTGATGCGGGTGGTGCTGTGCCGGAGAGAGTGTACTGAATACAAACAAGCAGAAATTGAAAACAAAGTGTGGCAAATGGCATCGAAACACAGTGTTTGTTTGTACCACTTGATTTCCACTTATCACTCAGAGAGACATCGGGTTTGTTCATCGAGCTGTGCTCTCCCCCCAGAGTGCATCTAAGTTTAGAGATGTACGTCTTGTTCACAGTTTTAGAGACAGTTTTATTAGACAGTAAATTTGTTCGGAGGAGCCTGCCCCTGTACAAGATGTCACACTATTTGCGGCTGTAATTACACATCACAAAGACTGGAACGTGTGTGCCGGTCTGTATCAATCTATAACTTATAAACACATGAAAATTTAGAGAAATATTGGACACGTGTAAAAGAAAAAAGGGACAAATAGACTGCAAAAGCAATATTGTTTAAGTTCAGCTTTTTGTGCGTAAAATAAAATGAATCTGTAAAGTAAAATCGATTGAGACGTGTCTGAAACCTGCATTCTCTTGAATGGCCTTTAGGGGGAGATAAAAAAATGTTGGTTTGTATGTGAAAGTGAATTTAAGACAGCTGCCTGGCTAAAAAAAAGAAGTCGCTAATGAGCCTCCTATTGGATAATTACTGCATGGGCGATTATCCTTCAGCTGGCAACAAGTTATTTAATCCCAACTGATGCAATGACTAGCTTAAACAGCTAGCTGTTTCTTAAACAGCCGTACATCCTGATACTGATTTGCTCCAATTTGACTTTTATAAACTCAGACTTTGAGCAGCGTTTTATTCCATTTTTTTCATGTAGGAGGTGGAAAATATGTAGTGACTCTGCCCCCCCCAAGATGGTAGCAAAGCAGGAGACATCGACGTAGGCTAGTTTTAGCTTGTTAACATGCTAATACATACTGGCTAGCATGACACATCAAAAATGGCAGAGGCTAAATTGCATGTTATTCTTGTAGGTTTTTAGTCATAAAATGGTTGACTTATAGATAGATAGATAGATAGATAGATAGATAGATAGATAGATAGATAGAGAGGCTTCTTTTTTAGCAGTTTCTGTTTGTGTTTCATGGACAGATTGCCTGAAGGGTAATGTGTGTGTTCGAACTGAAGTAACCATCTGCTGTGTGTATTTTTCTTGTTAATGTAGTAAATTCAAAATATCTTTGGACAACAGCAAAGTCAGAAACTGAGTGGCCAAAAATTAATAAATAATACTAATCATTTTCCCTCTTCAAACCTTACCTATAATCCTTACAAATCTCCTAAATCTTGTAGCAAGAAAACAAACAAAAGTTAAAATATGCACATACATATTTTATCTGCCTCCTCCCAGGTTTTGTTTTTCCAACAAGGGACAGAGTGATATAAGCTTCAGAGTGAAAAACAAACAGAAGCACTCTCACTGGGCGACATTTTGTTCAGGCACAAAAAAAAAACACACCATGTAATAGATTAATCATATTTCGGTGCGTTTTTGATTAAATATAGATGGCTTTGCCAGACACTATTAACAAACAAGCTGTCACACAAAATTGGATCGTTTCACAAAATGTCCGCTACCGTTCATTGGGTGTTTTTTTAATTGCATGTTCAACAGGGTGGAATGCTTTCAGGTTAATGTAGCACAGTGTGTCCTTTCCACCCAAATTTGAAGTGCAAATGATACTTGTGTGTGTGTGTGTGTGTGGGTTTATTGTCGCCATGTGTGCACATGTGTGTCTGCTGTAGCCTGTTGCTAGGTTTCCCTGCGCCGTACCTTCTAGAAGGTGAACCAAACAGATGCCTTTGTGTCAGGAGACGGACTCACGAGGTGTACGCTCACCAGAGATCGTCTGAGTTGTTTTTAGAAAGGAGAAAAATTGGAAGCCACACGTGTTGAGCTCTGAATAATTCCTCATTTCTACGCTTCTGTTTCTGCCTCAGTAACATTATTCTTTTATTGTTGGCACCTTATTGAGCTGAGGTTCTCTCTGTAACATCATTTTTTTTTTCTTCTTTTCAGGATTTTATATTGTACCTGAGTAGTTGAATAGTAATTTTGTGGTGCAGTGGTTGGCACTGGTGCTTCAGAGTAAAAAGGTATTTGGTTCAAATCCCAGTTCAATTTGGCCATTTATTTTCTGTGTGGAATTTGCTCATCCCCGTCTGCGGGTGTGTTTTCACCAGCTTTCTCCCACAGTCCAAAGACATGCAGATTGGAGTTAATTAGGACTTTAAGTGTAGCGAAGAGCAAGTAACCACAAAAACAAAATTACAAAGAGCAGAGAACTGTGTCTTGACATCTGTACTGCACACATCTGGTGGAGACTAGAAGTCCATAAAGAAAATCAACAATTTTACATCACAGCACACAACCGTTGTTGAATTTTTTTAGGTGTGGTGAAACATTCAAGACTGTTTGCACTACTGAGTCGTTCTCTGTCACTAAACCCTACCTGAGGACTTTCCAGTTGTTTGTCCACCTGAAAATGCCTTAGATTTTCTTTTTCTGTATCTCCTTTGATATTTAATGGTGCTGATTTGACGTCTAGACAGGCCTTGTAATCACGCGGCTCATTCGACGCTCGTCTCTCTCGCTTATTCTGCTCAAGCCCTTTCTGTGCGTTCCCTCTCTTATCTGACTCCAACATTTCAATTGTCCCTCCACTGGGCAGGCACTGCTTTATCATTAGCCTCCACAGAATAATTATGGGATGTCAGACAAGAGGCTCTCTGTGCCTAATGGACAAAGCTATTTGCAATGTGTTCCTGTCTTTCTTTGCACAACTTGCACTTAAGAGACAGAAGGGATGGCGGCAACTGTGTGCCATGAATGACTCTTTTCTACATGGACCCCAGGAATAGAAACGCGACGACTGCTGTCAGTGGTGATGGTTGCTAATGTCTTGTCACAGTATGTAAATCAGTTGTCACATGAGATTAGCCACGTAAACCCCCACTTGCTCTTTGTGTGACTGCGTGTACATAGACTGCGTGTAACACATGCTGCATGAACGCTCAGTGTGCATTCAACAAAGACAACATGCGCTTGGTGAATCTGGCGACATTTGAGGCATGATAATGATCATTTTAGGGTAAAATGGACAGTAAAAGTGTCCAAGCCTTGGATTTGAACCTGTCATTTTGAGGAGGAGGAGGAGAAGCAGGAGGAGGAGGAGGAGGCTCAGGACCCTCAGAGACCCTGCCACCTGAGCCTTCGTCTCATTAATTATCACTCTGGCAGGTGTGTTGAATAAAAAATACAGAAAACACAAAGGAACGTGATCTCCCAGACCCCATCAGCGGTGTGATGAAATAAAAAGTGTTTCAATGTCTTCACTAATGAAGGGATCACTCATCTAAAATTGATCTCAGCAGAGTTTCAGTCCTGTCATTCTAAATTGTCCGTCATCCTGCACCGTCGCTGTCTTTCCCCCCAGCTCTTTTTCAGCTTAGACATTTGAGCTTTTGTGTGAATGTGTGAACAGAGTGTAAGACCAGTGATACGTGCAGGTTTCCATGGTTCACTTTTCTTTTCCAACCATGTTCTCCCAACTGTTGATTTGGGATTGCAGTCATTGTTGTAAATGCTGCTGTACATTCATTCATTCATTGCCTAAAGGGGAAAAAATGGGGTCACACACTGGACAGGTTTGCCGGTCCATTGCAGGGCATTCACTTTCACATTCACACCTACAGTTAATTTTGAGTGTCAAATCAACCTCTGCATGTTTTTGGACTTTGGGAGGAAACCCACACAGGGTGAATTTGTGATACATACTATATATTCTCTTTAAAGTTGAAATAATCAGCCTTTTGGTCTAAACTTATCATTATGACATTAAAACTAATGGCACATCTTAATACTGAGCCCATATGAGCCTTGATTTCACTCTCTTCTTTTACTGCCCTCATGAACAGTTACTGAAATGATTTGTGACAAAGTGCCTCCTTACCGGTCTTCTTTATGGCGTTGCTATGGACACAAAAGTTGAATATTCCCTCTTTAATCTCATCATTATCTATTATTACCTTTGTCCAGGAGGATATGCTTTGACCCGTGTCTGTTGGTTTGTGTTTTTGGTTTGATTGTTGGCAGGATAATAGAAAAACCTTTTGAGATGGATTTTCACTAAACTTTGGGCCACTAAAAGGGTTTTTAACAAGATTCAGTGGGGAACATCTCAGAAGGTACTGGATGGTTTGTATTTAAACTTGGCCATCTTGAGTCCACATCCTCTGACTGTCCAAAAATGAAGATAAAGAATGATTGCAGTTAGTTTACCCTCAATACCACATGACCACATATGTAAGGATTAGTGACAGATTTTAACAAATGAACAACTCTTCGGCTCACCCCCTTGCTTTCCCATATCTCTTGGGGAACCATGGTGGCCTTCACATATTAGAAAAGGTGTCACTTTTCCTCATCTGTGTGATAAGTTTCCTCTTCAAAATGATAAAACTGCTGTAGAAAGATGATGGCACAAGATGACCACCTTTGTCAGCCCAAGGCTGACAAATTAAAATAATTTTTTTATTTTAATTTTAAAGCAATTACTTCCGAACAAACACATAATTATGGGTAGTATGTTTAATTTCCAACAAAAAGCCCTGTTGTTTTAAACCAACCGTTGAAAACTATCATGAGCCACTATATCTTCAACCATTCATGGTTGAAGATATAGTGTACTGTGTATGACATTTGTTTGTTTGTTTTATCTCAAGGAGATGAGGAAGAATCTGTAGTACAAATAGTATGTAAGATGTGGATGGATCCTTGGCAGATTAATGCGAACACACCTCTAGTTTGAATGTGAGCGGACTGTATTTGCCGACCGCATGCTCCATGTAGCTCAATCTGTAGCGTCACTCACAACTTCTGCTAAAATATAGCTCTTATTCTTTTTTTAAGGTAACATTATCAGTAGTCGGTAAGCCTTTTAGCATTGTGGCTATAATTTGTCAATAAACACTCTTGAAAACGTCTGACTCTAGAATATCTCTGCATCTTTGGCTGACAGCTTACCGGCTTATTGGAAATCAGGAAGTGACCTGCTATTTTGGTCAGAAGAGACCAAATAAGGAAAATGGTATCCATGGACATGTGCTTGAGGTAAAGCAAGGCAGCTCACTAGATTCTACAAATGTACAACTCTGCACTTAAAGAGTAAAAGGACGTACAAAGATGTATCTTGAGTACGATCCAGCAATAAAGAGGAATAAGAGGCAGCAATAAAGAGGAATAAGAGGCAGGTATAAAGAGAATAATAATAATATCTGACTTTACTGTGTGTGTCCATATAAATCATTTTATAATGACTCAAACATTTCGTGTTTCTGCTGACAAAACCGACACAGCAAAAGGTCAAACTAAGAACTGGTCTCTCTCTAGGTGTCATCCATAAAACTGATTTCTTCAATCCTTGTCCAACAACAATCTTTTGGACAAAACAACATTAGTGTTTGTTAGTCTGTGCACATGTAACTCACCATGTCCCGGTTCAATGCAGCTTTCAGCGCTGGCATTTGATCCAGTTGTGAATTATGTTTTCTACTTACCCCGCTGGATATTTCTGTAAGCTGAGTGCTTCCACAGTGAAGTGCCCCAACATGAGCACTTGACCTCAGCCTGGAGTTTAAAGCAGAACAACTTGACATCAATACCGCCGCATTGGTCTTGGAGCTTTTTCTCCTGACTCCTCTGAGCATCAAAACTCAGAAAATGCAGAAATGGTTTGTCCGTTGTGGGCTTCCATAAAGCTGGCCCAACTGAAAAGCAGCAATTCATACAGTCAGGTGATTGTTCACTAATTGTTTTATCTTAAATTTCTGCCAAATTAAAATCATTTCTTTTAAATTTTACACCATGGACCTTTAAGTGATTTTAAATGTGGTAGCACAAAGTGTTTAAATACATAGTTATCAACTACAATCAAACTTCCAGCTAGCTTCAATAAACCACACAGAGGGAAATAATCTCAATGTTTTGTTTTGTCTTTTTATATTAGTTTACCATATTGTTCTATATGCTGATCCAAGGTCACATGATGGTGAAGTGGCTAGAATTGTTGCCTCGCAGTAAGAAGGTCACTCGTTCAGAATTCAGTTTGACTGAGGGCCTGTATGTGGGAAGTTTGCATGTTCTCCCTGTGGCTCCAAAAGAGTCCAAACCCATGCAGAAATTAAGGATTAGGTTAATTTGACACTTGAAATTGAACGTACTGTCGATGTGAAAGTGTGAATGAATGATCTGTCTGTCTCTGTGTGTTTGTCCTGCGACCTGTCCAGGGTTTGACCCCCCCCCCCTCCTTTTACCCTGTGTCAGCTCAGAGTGGTGACCCTCATGTGGAGGATAAAGTGGTAGACAATGAAAGCATGAAATAAAAAATTCTCTGTTTCCTTTACATAATCTGATGTGTTTTACTATTACTCATGTATTAAATTCACGGCAATATCTGACTTTTTGATTCTTTACCTAAAAATTATGCCACCAATGACATTTTGGGGAAATTATTACTTTCTAGAAAGGAATCAGCATACATCAAAAAACATTTAGTTCAAGTAATGGAAGAGAAATTTGTCAACTTGATGCATCCCTTATTATTTTCTATTTGTCAAGTTGCAAGGTGATTTAGGAAAACATTCATTTATCAAAAAAAAAAAAAAGGTTCCCAGCTTTTATCTGCTCGACTTTCTTGTCTCTTTCAGCTCTTGTCTGTCTCACATCCACGCGCTGCTTTTTATTATATAGTCTTCAGCTAATAGTCCTTTTGTGCCGCCAAATTAAAAATGCATTTCAAGAAATCTTTTGTGGAGAGAATCCAATCATCTGTATGAGACCAGATGTAGGGAAAGCTGCATTGGTTTTATGACAATCCAACATGTTACACAATTTGTTCACCTTTTCTCTGTGTGACTGATGTGTGAGCTTGTACTTTCATTAAATTGACACCGGTCTGTGCTGCGTCTTTGTTTTGCCTCTGTTGCCCTTGTGCTGCAGGGACAGTCTGTTATATCACATCTTTGGTACATTCACATATTGCACTGTGAGATAAAGTCAAGGCTCCATCACCTCACCGTTTTTCTCTCTGTGCACAGCAGTGGCTGCGAGTGCGTCTCTAACTCCACCTGCTGGTTCAAACCAATTAGTCCACACTTCACTCTCCAATCGGACTCAGCGGGAGGATTCTCACAGGTTTACAGCTGAAGGTTTACATTGTTTTTTTTGCCGGAGATATCAACACTGTTTGCACAATCTTACTTAGGTTACATATGGTATTTTTTATTTCATAAGTAAATAGAAGAACTTATATAGTAATCTCATGCTTCAGTTTTAACCATTTACTTAAAATTTATTCATATGTATTTTAAATAAGGTGTAATTAATCTATAAAACTCATATCTCTGGTTCCCCCTTTAAAAAACAATATTAGGTGTTATAAAATTGCAGTTAAGTTAGTCAGAAACATCAAAGTATGCACAAATGTGTGAGTGTTTCAATAAAAATTATAATAGAACCTTTGCATAGCAGCCATTTTGTAATGTTTTGGCAGGAAAAACAGATGACGCAGCATTGAAGAAGGTCAATTAAACTTAGCCATCATTCATTTGACCATTTACACCCGTGGTTTTCCTATTGTGACCATTCAAAATGGCTGCAGTGAAAAAGAGACTATTAGGTGTCACGTTTTAAAAAACATTTTCGTCCACCTATTAAAAACGAGGGGAAAGCTCAGCGTAAACAATGACAATAGTTTCAGCATAAACAAGAAATTAGATCTGACTTTATTGATCCCACTGTTGAGGAGGAAGATGGTCTGGGTGGAGAAAAAATGACAGTTACAAAATAGGAAAAGGATATCCTCCACATGAGGGTTTGTGGCCCTGTATCAGACAAACCCAGCTGACATAGGGTAAAAAGTGGGACAGGACAAGTCACCCTCCACTGTCATAGTTACACCTGCAGTCGATTTGGAGTGTCCAATTTGCCTAATCTGCTTGTTTTTGGACTGGGGGGGACCTAGAGAAAACCCACAAACACGCAGGGAAAACATGCAAACTCGATGCAGAGTGCTAACCACAAAATACAGTTACAAAATGGGAATAGAATAAGCAAATCTAAAGCGATAAAAACATGAAAAGTATAAGAGTTAAAGTTAAAAATAGAAACCAATAAGAAAATCCTCTTATAAGAAAATAATGGTGGTTTCTTCATTTTTACAGCTTTTACTCAGGAAGCGGAAGTCCTCGCTTTCAATTTGAAAGGCCAATCGAGAGACTTCCGCTTTGCTGCCCGCTGTCTTCTCAGCAGCAGCTTGACGTCGCTCCGTGTGTTTCTAAAGTTTGGATGACGAGTCGAGTTCAGTCAGTCAATTCAATGGGAAGGTGAACGTTCGCCATGAAGCTGCGCTGATTGTCTGCAGTGGATTCAGCTGAGTCCTCGGTTACAGTTTCTGGGTCAAAAAGTGTAAGTTATTCAGGTTGTTTTCAAACATTTTTCACGTCACTTTTAACGGGTTAAACGTCCCGAAGTTGCTAGCTTAACCAAACGAAGTTAAAGTTAAAGCTAGCTAGTGTTTAATTTTGTTCATCGTAGTTAAACATGCGGTGTTTTTGTTTTGGAACAAAACAGAAAATCTAAGAAATCTTTATACATATTTTTTCTTAATTTAAATTATATTTCCATCGTTGCAATAACTTGGGTCTGTAGGATTTATAGTATTGTGTCATTTTCCTTTGCTTTTTAAGGTAATTAGCCACTTATTCTGCTCACCTGAGCTGAACAACGTAGTAAATATGGGGTCGATATATCACGATTATTCAGACCAAAACATTTGCAATTTACAGCTAACTATTGTGATAATTCTTGAAATATTCTTTATTTATACTTATCTGTACCTTTTTAATTTAGTTTGTAATCAATTTTTTGCACATTTGTGGATCTAATGTTACAAAAACATATATTTATAACTAATATTTCGAAAATATGTCGCTAATGTTGTAACGTAAAAAAAATGTTACTGATGGAAACAAAGTGTTTTACATTATCATAAAAGTCGTAAAAAATTACAAAAGCACAATACTAATGTTACTAAAATAATACTTGGCAAAGAAATGTAATACTCTACAAACTATGAAAGTTTCCTGAACATTTTAAAGTGAAAATCAACAAAGTAATATCGTCATGAATTACAAAAAATAGCTTGGGCTGTATGCTGGTGAACCGGAAAGCATTTTTTAAATAATTTTCATGAAATTAAAATGATATACTTTATCCGTGATTGTTCTAAAAATGAAACTCACCATAATCAATTGTTGCGATACACAATAATGTCGTATATTGGCTCATCCCTAACCAATAGTATCATTGCTTGGATTAAATAACAGCAAAGACCTCATCATGCTTTCCATAGAGATTGAAAGATAACAAAATATTGTGAGATATAATATTTTTTTCCCTTAGTTTTTAAAGCAGTGAAATATCCATGCATTTTAAATTTAACCAGAGCTGATTTATGCCTCACATGTCCATTAATGTACTTGCCAAATAGTGAATCATTGTGGTGAACCTCCAGTCAGATTCACTTTGGTTCCCAGCAGCAGTTTCAGCAGAGGAGAGAGCATAAAGCAGCTATTTTAATCTGTTGCTGCTTCGGCGGTGGCTTTTTCATTATCAGCCTCAGACTTCTGCAGCCTTTGTTTGTGAAAACCTTTGTAGTGTACATTCGTTCAGGAAAAACCTCCCTCCTGAGATGCTGCCTGACCTGCTGGCAGCTCTCCACTCTCGGTGTGTCTGGTGATATGTCAGCTTCCAGGCAGAGAACTGAAAACAAAAGATTTGATTCCAGCAATAACCATATTTGTATGTCCCACCACTCTCCTCAGCTCTGGAAGCTGTTACGCATTTTGTCACACAGCCATCGTTGATGTCACAGTGGGGGAACGTCTACACTAAACACTTTTATTTTAGCAACACGAGTAAATGAAACAAATCTCCTGGCACTTGTTCCTCAGTGAGGTAGAGACAAAAGTATAAGGTACAAATTTGACATGCTGTAACATCAACATGCAATAGATTCTGTAAAAATCCCAAAACGAAAGGTAGATTAAGTTTCCCTCAACTTTCTCTTATAACACAGACACCTTATTATTATTATTTTTTTAAACATTTGCATTACTTGCATTTGCAGTGCTGTATTTTGAAAGGATGGAGGTGCCGCTTTTAAGTCTGCATCCTCTTTACTCTATTATTTTATAAAAATGCATAAATTTGTTTAGCAAATATCTGTCGTCCACAACACCCACTTTGGCTCCATTTTTTTTAATTTGAAAACAGTTAACTTTTCTGATTGTTGTTGATTGTTGGTTGTAATCAGCCGCAACTTGACGGGCATTAATTTTACTAAACGTAAAACGTTTTCCATAGACAGCGTTTATGGAAGACACTGTTTTGAGACACTGTAGTACACATGCCAGGCCTGTATGTGGAGCTGTAATGCTGCTACAGAAATACACCAAAAACAGAAGAAGACATGGAGCATATAGATGAGTCTAGTGAGGTTAAGAGTTAGGCTAACTAAAGAGTTAGGCTCGTGAGGTGGAGCTCATTGTGTATTGGTTACATACACAAAAGTACAAGGTTGATGTTTTAAGATTTTTGGCTCAATGTGGATAAAAAAAAAAAAAAGGCAGATACACTGTAAAACTTTTGAGAACAGATCCTTATTTTCAGTGTTTATTTGACCTCAACATCGGTCCAGTAAAAGAAATCGCTGTTCATATTTGTTGTTTCTAGAATAAGAACATACAAGATTTGTCAGTATTACTTTCTGAAACGAAGCAAACAACTGCGGAGGAGAGAATCGACTTCCTGTTTACACATACCCGGTGTACCTCAGTGGTCGCATGATTTATATTTTTAGTTGTGGATGCGGATCGTTTATTATCTTCAGTTGCTGTTTTTAAATGAAAAAGTAGCAGCATGGATGTTTTTCTAAGTCACATGAGACTTGTGGAGTTAGAATCAGAATCAATCAGTAACTTCAGGATTGTAATTAAAGGCCAAGTTTATATGGACTTTTAAATTTGTCTCTAACTTAAGGAAGATTAATACCCCAGTGATTTTGCTCTATGAAAAGCTGTGCAGTGGCTTTTTGAGTTTGGAGATTTGACTGTTGTTATTGCAATCCGTGCTGGGAATACTAGGAACTGGCAGTTTCTGACTGAGAGGAAGACATTTTTCCAGAATGTGCCAGGAAACGCTTCCTGACAGGGCCGAGTGAGGGTCTTCCTGTGTGTGGGGATGCCTCCGTTTTAAGCCTGTTTATGCTTTCGGATCATTCATGAGCTGAAACCTTAATGTCTTTTAATGTGATGATGAGGGTGGGGGAAAAAAGGGGGGCTGCTTTTGTGCTGAAATCTTGATAGCAAAAGCTGAGAGGCGGTTTTTCTTGGCTTGCTGGGGCTTTTACTCAGTCGCACTATCCTCTTTACTTGTTTCCTCCTCCAGTGTGATCTATCTCTGTGATGTAGTTGGAGCCACGTGGAAAAACTGCAATAACTCTGGATTAGTGTCGCAGTGCTGCCATCAGAGTGAGTGAGAGACAAAGACTGTTTTGTGCCACTGCTGCTGCTGCTGCTGCAGTGGGTGAAGAAATAAAGCACCAATTTAAAGGCAGAGCTGTTGTTTCTGTCAAACAGTCTGACCTCACAGCAGCTCAGACTAAATGTCCGACAGACCATCTCTCTGGGGGAAATTGTAAACAAAAGCAGGGGTGTTTGACTGGAGGTTGGATTTTATGTGCCTCTGGATTCCAACAGTCCATGACATCCATGTTGTCTGTATCAAAGCTAAGTATTACAGCTGCACTGGAACAATTGGTCAGTTAATCCATCAAATATTTTGATTAGTAAATTAAATTGTTTGGGTTTTGAAAGGGCATTTTAATAAATTTTCTTGTGCTCTAAGTTTTAACTATTTTACATCTAAAACAGTTTATGGAGAGAATAACTGGAAAGGTGCTAAATAATGGAAATAGTTGTTGGAAATAATAGTTTAGTTGAAAGCCAGTTTATATTAGAGATGCACGATATTGGTCTTTTTTGCCGATATATCAGGAATGCTTGGGCAGATTCTCTGCTGTTGTGAAATTAACACAATATTTTTCATACTGATGTTGCAGCTCATGTAGATAAACATTTTCTTGATGGTGCAAAATAAATGAACATGAAATGAAACAAACAAGTAGTTGAAGAGGGAGTCATATATAGGATGTTTGCCAGTATCTAATAATACATTTGAATGCTGATATCGGCCGATACTGATGCGTCCCCAGTGTATTTAGGTATCTATTCATGTTATTGCTGATCCAGGTGCAAGTCTTCAGTTTAAAGTGTTGAAATTATATGTTGTGATTAGAATCAGTGTATCTACTTGCCTCTCTTTGGTCAAACACTAACTGCTGCATTCAAATTTTGCCATTGGCTATTTTTACTACTACAAGACCTCCCCATGCCAAAATCTTTAGTTTAATGCAGTTTTCCACAGATTTTGGGTAATATTTTCAATTTCTGCCAGTTTACACACTGGACATTTTATTTATAAAACCGACCCTAAACAGATTTTCCCCTGTAAGGTTGTATGCGACAATACTTCTTTTAGCATTAACACAATTTTGAGTGTTTAGAAGAACATGTTGAGAAGTAGGATAACGACAGGCAGCAGCTGTAATCCTCCATTTTACAATTTTAAGGCCATTTTATTTTCTTCGGTCAGACAGACATTCTGTTGTTTATCATTGTCATGTAAAATATCAATTATGGAATCTTTTATTCATTGTGGTGCAGTAACAGCCCGCTGCTTAAGGCCTCTGCAGTTCCCATCTGAAATCCACATCTGTATCACAGCTGGATCTCCACTGTTGGAGGCACCAGCAGTGGCGAGTATGTGCGTATATGTGTGTGTGTCTTTCAGAGAACGACCACTCAGCACAGGGTCAAGTAATTCACTCTGGTTTACTTTTCAGATGCACACTGTCATATTATATCCTCACCATCTGGTTGATGTTAAAACCAACACACTGCAGTAGAAAACTCAATTCCGGATCTCTATTGATTCATAAAACAAAATCTAATGTATATTACTTTAGTTAAATGCATTAAATACATTCATTTGATGCCTTTTACTTGACTAGTGTAGTGAGCAGCAGCAGCAGCAGCAGTGCCATAAATGACGCTTCTTTATTGGCCTCAAGGTTACACAACACAAGTAGGGGTGGGACAAAATATCAATACGATAATCGATATGTCAGCGCGAAAATTTATATTATAATTAATAAATTAAGGTGCCCTGAAGTAATGAGGTCTCTTCCTGCTTTACTTGTCAGTACGTCACTACTATGTGTCTCTGCGGCAAAAGAAGAAATGGCACTGATAACTTATCCATGCTAAAGGAAAATTTGTAGTTCAGTTTTGGGAAAGACTGGGTGTACAGCAGGTGCTTTTGTTGATGGACTGTTCAGTCTGTGGCTAAATACAGATTTGCAGCTTAATTGAGATTTCCTGCTGCCTCAAGGAATCGACTTAAAATAAACAACATGATAAAGAAGGAAGATATCAGCCAGTGCAACAGTGAATCTTATTTATGTGTCATGAGTAAGTTTTGGAACAACAATGGAACACTGTGACTCGGCGTAATACGAGGAGACACAGGAAATGTTTGTTTTAGCTCTTTTCTGTGTTGACAAGTAGAGAAATACCAACAGGCCGATGGCTTAGCTGAAGTCCTCCATAAGATTTAGTGTGAAGTTGTGCTTAGGTGGGTGTGAGGTCACAGGTCTCAGCAGAAGTCAGCGGGAATGTTGGTACCAGGGGTTAGTGTTTGGTTTGCAGGGGAACTAACCTGCTCAGGAATGTGTGTGGCGCTCACTCGGACTCTGTGGCATCATCCATCAAGATAACTCCATGAAAACACAACAGTCTCATGGCTGGATGTGGAGGTGGACCCTCCTCTCTTGAGGTTTTGGTCAGAAAGATTTTAATGGACGACCTGTTTCATCACTCATGTGAGAAGAAGTGGAAAATAAACTCTTACGAGTCTGAAAGAATGAGGACACGTGGCGGAATCCAGGGTGTAATTTTCTTCTATATTACCTGCATCATTATTTTTATTATTATTATTATTCATGCATACACTGCAGACATTGTCACAATTATTTTATCCCACTTTGATTAATCGTCAAATGGAAATGGACTGTTGAGAAGGTTTGCTTTCAAAGGATTTCCCATGAGCATCAAAAACTCCAGATTTAATGATTAACCTTTTCTGCCACATGACCATCAAGATTATAGGACGGTTATTCCTTCATTATTAGTTTGATTACTCATCACATTAAATGCATTTTCCATCAGACTCAAAAACCCAGACTTGATGTCTGATGATCTTTTTTCTTTAAAACAAAGGATGTCTGGATGATTTGCCTCATCTTTAAGAAATAATCCAACGGATGCATGGTTCAATTTTACTTTTTTTGTGTCCAATTCTAATATCACAACCTCTTATTAGCATTAGGGTGGAAAATTCCCAGTACATTTCAGGAAACTTTCCAGAAAGTTTCACGGAAATTAATGAAAATGAAGTGGAAATTTTGCATAAACAATCTGTGTCGTATACAAATATGAACAATTCATTAAAAAAAACATGCGGTTTCATGAATAATAGCATTGATATTCAATTGTTTTTGCTTAATTTCTACTTTTTAGCCACGATCATACTATCAATTATTATGTACCATCTATAAGAAAATTCTCAACCTTTAATTTTGAAAATCTCCAGTTGATTCCCATCAATTCCCTTTAATTCTAATGGAACGTTTCCACTTTTTTACAATACATGTATGAGTCCGATACTGTCTCTTTACACCTTTTGCAATATCGACTGATATTGACTTTAAATTGTTATTTTTTTATCATCAAATATTTAGTAAATTTCCTTATAGAACATTGTGTTTACATTTTTAACTTTTTTGCTATCCGATCCAGTGATTTTTGACCAGTTTCATATTATACTATCGAATCAGCTCATCCCTGCCGCATTATTTTCAATTTTTTAATTTCAATACCTGGTTTTGATTGTTTGTTAACTGTCAAATGTAAATTGACTACTAGGAAGCATCTAGACTAAAACTATATTACAACTCAGTGTTTTGGATAGCGATGACCTGGATGAATGAGAATCTACACCGATGAATATTAAACAAATTGCCCCTGAGACTCAAAAACCCAGATTTGTTGGGGCTTTTCCTACAACAACGGAGGATATCATTCTGTGACACACAGGAACACTGATTTATCTCCTCTTAAAAATGTTGAAATTCTTCTCTGAACCCTGTGGAAACTCCACGACCAGAAGAGCACACAGGATAGTCAAGTAAAATGAGGCTGTGAACGCTGTGGTTTTCCCTCTCCTCATACATTTCTTGTTTTCAGCAGTCACACAGAGCTTGAAAACATTTGAGTTTGCAACAAAAACACATCTTTTGGGACCAGCTGTAGTTTTCTCTCTCTGGAGGAAAAGCAGCTGACCAAATATAGCCCCCCCCCCATGCTGAGTGAGTGATGGTTTTCTGTCATTTTGCGGAAAATACCTGCGGAGGAGAATGTATTAGTAGTAGGACTGTGACCCTCGCACACCATGGGAGCTATAAAACATTATTGAAAAACAGTTTCTTTTATTTTGAAATCTGAGGTAATGTTTTGGTAACCAGTGTCATGTTTTTTCCTGCTTTAAATTACGTTGAAATGTTTTCTGTGTATGTGTATACGCAAACAGTACTCTGTTCATGCTTAATCTTGATTTGTTAACTGAGCTTTGCAAATGTGCAGCTGTGAGCATGATGTTTTGTGAGAAACCTACTTGGCTGTTTTGGGGCATGTGAAGTGGAATTAGGTCGATGAAACTCTTAAAGGGCCCCCCCTCCTGTTAACGACAAACCCCAGCCCCCTCCTCATATAGAGGCCACTGGCTTAATTATACTCTCCATACCCACTTTTTGACCCTGCTAGGTGTGACACTGTGACCCTACATGGGGAGGAAATTAAGTGAAGCCTTGCAGACCCTGCCCCCAGCTACCTCTGTTTTTTTTTTTTTTTTAAGTCGTTGGTTCTGTTTTTTTTTGCTGCTCTCTTCACAAACTCCTCACTGTTGTCTCAAGCACCTCAAATCACATTAAGTTTGAAAGGGTGAGCGCTCAGTGAGAGTACAGGGGAGACGTGATAAGCGTTTGAAGCCAGATATCGTCATGGGGCTGCTCACCAACTTTGTTGTGAAAGTTTGAGATGCCAAACATGCCAGTGCTACGAGGCCAGAGACTCCTGGGAGAATAACACCATTATTCCACATAGGAGCCGGCACACAAGCAGCTGTGATTGGTTGGTCTGCAGGAAATAAGGCCTGCTGGGTAATTCACCCCCAGAGATCACTTTTTTTTTTTCGTCTCTCATGCAGTCAGTGTTTTGTTTGTGGCACAAAACTCAAGGTTAATTTAATGCAATAGTTGTTTGAGAAGGAAGAATATGAGCTTGTGTTATAACATGATTAGTGGTAATGCACTTATGGAAATGAATAAACGCACAAGCAGGGCTTTTGTAGTTTGAGACAAAACTGTCCATAAGAGCAAAGTATTTCATGAGCAAAAATAAAATGCAAAAGCATTTGTTGCAACTAACAACTGTCATTTGTTACTGACATGATTCTTCATTTGTCACAATTTTAAAGATTAAACCTCCAAAATGTACAGTTCATGGTCAAACAATACAAAGAAAAAGAATTAAATTGTCATAACTGAGGAATATTTGCTTGATAAATCATTGTCAAAGCTATTTTTCTTTGGAAATTTGACCTGTCTGCAACAAATGATTGTCCTTATCAGTTCATTGTTTGGATGGATAAAATGGTGGAAAAAGGCTATCAGATATTAAACCTCAAAATGCCAATTTCTTCAGATGTCATGTTTTTTTCCACAAACCAAGTAATCTAATTGGCAGAGTACTGTCATAGGGGAGCTAGAAAAATATTGTTTTATTATGAAAATAGTTATGGATTATTAGTTATTGGATCAAAACATGCCTCCTACAAAGTCCCTTCATCTAAGTTTGACTTTAATACAATTTTAAATCTAGAAAAGGGCTGGGCAACATAACTAATAATGAACAAATAGCTAGAAAAGCCCATCGCTGATCACTTTAGTGTCTCGTTTTGACCTTTTTTAGTTCACCTAGTTGTTCCTTTGCAAGGATTTGTTTGCTAATGCTCAGAATCTTATCAGTGGAGAAAAACTTGCTGCTGACTGTTATCTGACTACTGTACATTATGGGAAACCTCCTGACTTTGAGGAGTCTGTCATTCTTCAAAATCTTGGCATTTGCAGATATTGTTTGTGGATTCTCCTCCTCCTCCTTTTTTTTTTTTGCTCTCTCCTTCATCTCTTTCTCTCAAACCTTCTTTCATAGATTCACTCAACAGAAGATGATGATGTCTGACGCCAGTGAGATGTTGGCAGCAGCCTTGGAGCAAATGGATGGAATCATAGCAGGTAAACCATACTGTACACTTGGACTTTTAAGACCTGGCCACAGCGCTTGAGGTGGGCATGGCATGTTATGGGATACTATGGGGTTTAGCCACATCTGGAAGCTATTAAACTGCAAGCTGGGAATACTACGTCCAGTGGACGGCAGCAAAATGTGCCCCTCTCCTTCTCCTCCTCCTCCTCCTCCTACTACTCCTACTTGAAATTTAATGTAATCCTCCTGAATATACATAAAAGTTTGGAACAAAGCTGAAACTGTGCTGCAGGGCCACTGGCTCTTTATGCCTCCACTGGATTACGCCACCGTAAAGAAATGAAAGTTTCCATTGTCCCCGCAGTGACGGAAACTAATGATTATCCAAGCTTCATGACTTTGGAAGACAAACTCCAGCTCAAGAACTTTTAGCCACACTCTCACTGAATATAATCGTGCAGCTGCGGATGAGCAGAGCAGGCTGCTGTTTCAGATTCCCTACTTTTCCGCTGATGTGTGTAATTATAGTGCTGACCTTTCCAATAGGAGCGAGATGGCGTGATCACATGACAACCCCCCACCCCCCCCAGCCCCCCAACCTTTGTTTCCACAGAAACCACAGCTATCATCAAATCCCACTCCCACTGCTGCTACTGTGTGTGTTTAAGCCACGATTGTTGGGAGATTTAGTCATTTAGCTGCTGCTTTGTTAACACTGGACGTCTGCATTATGGTCGACATTTAAGACAGATGACAGAGGCAAGAGGCTGAAGCACACATGACGGGAACATCACACACTCGAGTTCAGTCAACAAGAAAAAATCTGGGAATTTATTTTCAGCACAAATGACATTTAATTATTGTTATTCGATTATACTGTCATCTGATGCTGGATAAATCCCAGCCAAACATGTGCTGGTCCAGTATGTTAGTAGCTGAGTGGGTATGTGATGGAGATGCCGGGAGACAGAGTATCAGTGAAGTCATTATGCTGTTATTTAGCTGAGATGTCTTCATGACGATGCGTCTTTAATCAAAGTATTTCAGTAAGTGAATTAGCAGGACTGGTTAAATTGGTCATGGTCTTTAACCATGAGGATCACTCCATCAGAAAAGTCCCCCCCCCCCCCACCACATGCTGTGGTTTTACACATTAAACCATTGGCTTATATGTCTCCAATTAGATTCTTAACAAAACCATAGCCGTAATAGATAAATGTAAAAGTCATGTGCTGTGTAGAACATTTCCCACAAACACTGTAAACCGGCAAGTTGAACCTTCATGCAGCATTTGTAAAACGTGTCCTGAAAGAAAAAGGTGTATTTTGGAGAAATTAAAGTGTTACTTGACACCTGTAGAATATTCATTCATTGTCACAGTTTGTTGTTCACTGTGACTGCACTGAATCTTATCCTCCCTGTCACTTTAATGGACACTCTTCCACTGTCTCAGTGAAGCACTTTGGTCAACTGCATTGTTTTAAAGTGCTTTATAAATAAAGTTGGATTGGAAGGAAAAGGTATCTCTTACCTCTTCAATTAGTCAGACAAATTAAAATAAATCGGTACAAATATAGACAGTAGGATAAACTGATGTGTGTGTGTGGTTACCATGGAGATGACTGGACCCTTTTAGAATAGTCTTTATAGTCATTGTACGGGGAGGCACAACAAAATTTGTTGAGTGGCGATAATCAAAAGCGTCGACTAACGGAGTATAAATTAGGGATGAACCCATCTGATTCTGATTTTGCAATTGGTCCGATATGATTAAAAAATAATAAAAGTACAACCCAGCACCATGTGGAAATCCTAATTATCATGTAAAATAGGGAGGCACAATATTGGACTTTTTCCCGATATCCGATATACTGATATATTGGAAGCGTTTGCACCGATAACAAATACCAGTTATGTATGTTTTATGACTGTAGAGGTCATGAAGTGTCTTCTGTACTGAAATTAACATAATATTTGGCATATTTATGTGGCAGCAAATGGCACTATGCATTTTTGTTTTCATACAAAATAAATAAACCTAACCCTTGAAGTCAAGGAGGGAGCAGCCTATTCAGCCTCGTGTTTTAGGCTTGTTTGCTGATATCTGATAGTACATTTTAAAGTCATCCGATACTGATATTGTGCTGATTATCCCATCCCTAATATAAATGGTCTAAAGAGAAATTTGAGAGCATCAACGGTAAAAGCACTGTAGACTTATATCTTGTAGACAGATACTAAAATTTATGATATTGGTATCAGTGTTGGACAAAAAACAAAAGTATTATCAAGCTATTTCTACTATGAGTTAGGCCCTTTTGTGCAGATATGCAATTGTCTAAACCACACATGATATTTATTAATTAATATGGGGGCTGTCAAAGTTAAGTGCAGTGATGGCTGATGCAAATGTGAAGAGCAGGCAGAAATGTTGATATGTGAACAATTAAGTGCATGCCTGTGTCAATCTACGGCCAACTGCTAAAATCTCATGCATTTGCAAATCAATGACTTAAACAAAACCACATGTTTTTATGAATCTAAGGGGGGGGGTGCATGTATGTGCACGTGTCTGAGTTCTTCTGTGTCTGCATCAGACCCTGTGGTTAAGTGGCATCCACAGAGGATGGAGGTGTTTTCTTCCGTGTGGGTAAAAGTTTAGTAAAAAAAAAAAAAAAGTAAAGTAAACCGACATTTACACCAACGTTAAAATGTGCAGCCTTGACTTGTCATCGAGCCTCCACCACACCCACACGTCACCCAAAGAAGCTTTGCTCATGAATTCTTCCTTTGAGTTATGTGCTGCCATTTTGTCTGCGAGAACTCAATACATGGGATTTCCATATTCAAGTTTCATAAAAACTCTAATGACTCAATTTTGTGGGTTTCTTTTTTTTTTTTTTAATGATTTCTTCACATCTGTCTCCATCATCTTCTGTGTTTCACCAGGCTCCAAGGCGATGGACTACTCCAACGGGCTTTTTGATTGCCAGTCGCCCACCTCTCCATTCCTGGGTGGCCTTCGGGTGCTGCATCTACTGGAGGACCTGCGGGCGGCGCTTGAGCTCATGGACACTGAGGAGAGGGACAACCTGCGATGTCAGATCCCTGATTCGACCGCAGAGGGGCTGGCGGAGTGGCTGCATGGACGAATGGTAAGAGAGTGGGAAAAACAAGACCATCTGTATAGTTCCATTTAGTCTTTTAGCCCATGTTCACATAGGAAGTAGACGTTTGTGTATTTAGACATATACAGAATGTAGAGACCAGTAAACCAGACACTTAATTGCAAATTTAAAAAAAAAAAAAATTTTCTCTCGCTTTTACTCCTGAAGAGAAAAGCATTTCTCTGTAGACACAGGTTTCTGCACAGAGGGTTTTTATCTCCACAGCTAGTTTATCTTTCAATGCTTCATTTATGTTATGTTTGCTGGCAGCCTGCAGCCCACACATGACGTTAATGACATTAACTCACACAAATTAAATTAAACTGTAAGAACATGGTTTAATCATTGAAACGTATAATAATCCACCCGATTGTTTTTTAGGCTCATAAATTCTATCGTAAATAGTCGCAAAAGACAGTATTCAGAAAATCATTGTTTGGCAGTATCAGTAAGAGTATTGATACTACTGTTGAAATCTACAAATCACTAGTCTGTCACATACACAAATCATGTAGGGTCCAGCTAGAGTGGGTCTTCATCCGCTCTGAGTGACCAGACCAATGTGGACAGCGATAGTACGACATTTTCACTGACTGATGTCTGTTTCCGAGAACACAGTTAGAATTTTACAGATTTGTCTGACGTCAACAGCACAAATAAGTTGTGAGGGTGCCTTCAAATTTGATTTTTAATTCATTTAATTTCCACAATTATCCTACCCAAAATAATCGAGATTGTATTGCAATATTATTGCATTGACTGGGAAAGAACTGTTTTAATAAAATTTTCTTTTTATTCTAAGATTCTCAAACTTAAACAGGCATAGCCTTCTGTCTGCACTTGCAGTTGTCAGAGAAGTCCAGATAGGATACATATTTGTTTGTGAAAAATGTTTAATTTAATAGGATCATAATAAGTAAGATGCAGCTCCCCATGTTAAAAATAAATCAGAAGCACTACACGTTGGGGAGCTAGACAGGATTGTCAAGTCACTTGCATGAAATATTAATGTTTTTCTCCATTCAGGATTATCACGATAATAGAAATTCACCTCGATTAACTTATTCTGAGTGGTTTTCATGACGGTGAGTGATAATATTGTATATTGTCCCATCACTGCTACAAATAAATGAACATGAGAGTTGACTAGTGTAAGAAAAACTGAAACTGCAGTGGATTGGTGGACCCTAATTCATCGGATTTCGTGAATGCATGCTCATGTGTGGTCAAACCAGCTTAAAATGTGTTTGGTGTGTGTGAATTGGTTAGTTTTCAGTTGAATTCAGAGTGAGAGTACTCAGTCCCGAACTTAGAGCTGTCCACATGCGACTGGTTGAACTGAACGTCTGAAAGGGGGGTCGTAGATTGCGACTGCAGTGAAGAGCAAATGTTACTTCTGTGCATCTTCAGAGAAACAGATGCAATTCCTTCTTTTCAACATCTGGAGAGAATGAAAGACAATTTGCCTCCCGAGTTTGTTTGAGTCATCAGATTTCAGTCTTTGCCTCTTCTGTCAGACCTGGCCAAGACACATAAACTGATGCAATGAGTTAAAGTTGGTCTCTGACTCTTCTCGTCATTGGCTAGAGAGAGGAAACATTTGACATGAATCTCAACATTTTTGCACAGAGATTTTAAAAAAAGAAACTTACTGTTTGTACAACTCTGACACGTTTTAAGAGGTCACCTGTTGTGAATTATTCTCTGATCTGCTCGGCATCTCGTGCTCCGTCTCCTCTACTTGTTTATTATATGAAAGTGTGCTGTGAATGATAGCAGCTTCTATAGGAGTCCCTGTGAAAATAGTTTCCATCTTTTTAAACTCATGTGAACTCAGAGCCAGGATCTTTGTTTTTCTTCCCTCACAGACCCAGACCCGTCTCCACATGTGCAATATTTGAGTGTTCAGTGTTCAAATAAGTTACATGTGAGTTTAGTTACTGACTCTCACATGTTTCTTACACAGTGTACAGTATCTCCTCTGTTCCTCAAGGGGGGAAAAGAGGTTAAAGGGCATCATGGTTGTATAATTACTATTCTCCAAATCCTTTATTCGTTTCTCAATTTTAAGGTCAGGATTCAATTAAATTCTCTTTTAGCACCGATTGGTCTGCCACTTTTAGACTTGTCTAGCTTAGTCTGTGATCATTGGTTTTATGTCATGATAATTTAAATTTTTAATTCCCATTTTGATTGTCCACATGGTGATACTGTATGTCTATTATCACTAGGGCCTTATTGTCAAATGTAAATAATATTAACAATATGAATGTGACAATAACCAGTCAATTTTAAAGTAAGTGTAAAAAGAAGAGAAGTCATGTAGCCTTGTGTTGCCCTGAAGGTTAAAGCCACTAAATCTGCACTGACCTCCAATAGCACGATCATACATACGCCTTTGTAGTAAGATGTGACCTGCTTGGCATTTCATACCATGGTTCCAGCACGCTAATTAAATGTTTAAATCCAGGGTTTTCCATCACCGAATAAGGTTGTCCGATGGTACAAACAAGCCTAGGGCGCTAGTTATCGAGTTGAATTTTGAAGTCGTTTTGCTCCAAATGTGGATTGAAGAGTTACATTTAAATCGTTACATTACATGTGGAGATGTCTTGTGCTTTGCTACATGCACATAACATACTGTAGCTGACACACCGTGGTTTTCTTGTCGCCAATGGAAAAGCAAAATATTTCCTCACTGGTGATTTCAGAGAAGCGGGATGGGGTTCAAATGTGGTCGATGTGTCGCCCAAATTAGCAGTTGCCGTGGTTACTGTTAGTTGGCAGCAGCTTCAGGTTAGCAGGAGGAGCTAACGTGTAGTTGTGCTACAATGGCTACAACACCACCTCTCTGCTTTTTTTTCCCTCTCTGGCACGTCTGCAGGACGCCGCACTGGGGGCGTGGTTAAAGCGCAGATTCCACCTTTGCTTTTGAAGGTCATGATTGTGACGTCGTTTCCATCGATATTTGATTTACAATCAAGATCGTGACGCTCGTAAAAATAGAAACAAACCTAGAAACCCTAGAAACAAACTTTGCTTCTTATTTCAGTGTCACAGGTGAAGGCCTCCCCTCTTAACACAAATCAACACAGTATTGTTTCTGATTTCAGAGTAACGGGCACGACGCCGTCTACCAAGAACGTCTGTCACGACTGGAGAGTGACAAAGAGTGTCTAATTCTTCAGGTATTTTTTTTTAAATGGTCAATTAAGTTGTATTATGCTCATTTGATTGGCCATTTAGTATTTGTATGAATGAGGTTATGCTTTTATGTCTCATGAGCTGAATGCTTTTTAAAAAAAAACAACAAGGTAAACATGCTTTACATGCTGTTGACAAATATCAAAGGGTATCCTTTCTTTGAAATGTCACCTTGTCAGGTAATAGTTTTTTTTTTTTTTTTTTTCTATCAGCAACTTCTGGTGTGCGGACACTTTTTACTATTTGTTGTTTTGTCAATCTTTTTTACTTTGTTGACCTATAGCATCACTGTGTGACTATTTATGAGATGTAAAAAGGTGGTATGTCATTTTTCTCACATTTTGACCTTTTGACATTTTCACATTTTTTGGAGGAAAATGAAAACTTTCAACAAATTTTATTGAGAAATTAAGCCAAGCTTTAATTTTTAAATGTATTTATATCCTTTTCCTGCAATTATTGTCACGCTTCCTCAAAATATGGCCTATAAATACGAACTGCTACATCTACTGAACACAATTCTTATTAGTTGTATTAAAATTTTGGTTACTTGAAATGGCAGCATCCACAGTATGAGAGGCATTATTATAATTTCATTTAATTATGGTGCAGCTTATTACAGTTTAAATCTATATTGGACTTTAAATCTATTTTAGTTAGTATATAATGTCAAAATTAGCTAAAAATTAAATATTATTTAATAGTCAGAAATGTATTTGGGTGAAGGAACTACAAGTGAACTGCTCAGATTTAGTCTGATTGGTGTAAAGATGGATTTTTACTCTAAGATCTCATGATTCACACTAAGAAGCTGATTGAGAAACTGAAATATCAATGATACTGTCTCATTGTTATCTAGATAAGTGTTCTGACAGACCAGGTGGAGGTGCAGGGTGAAAAGATCCGGGACCTCGACTCTTGCCTTGAGCATCATCGGGAGAAACTAAATGCTACTGAAGAGCTTCTTCAACAGGTGAAGCCTCCTCACCTGATCTCATTCCTGCAGTGTGATTTTACTGTTTGTAAAAGTAGGAGTTTTAGCACTTAACGTCGCCATTTTCATCCCGATCCACAGGAACTGCTGAACCGAACTGCACTGGAGACACAGAAGCTGGAGCTGATGACCGAGGTGTCCAGTCTGAAGCTGAAGCTGTCAGCCGTGGAGCGAGATCACAGGGACAACGAGGTAACACGACCTGAATATGAACTCGTATAAATCTGTGAAGTGGAGAGGAGATGGTGACGTTCTCGGTTGCACCTGCACCTTTATTCCATGTGATGTTTTGACTCCAGGGTCTTGGCAGTGACCCAGTTATTGTTGTAAAGTCTCAAAGGTCTGGCTCACTCAGCGGGAGGACTCTGATCCGTCAGTGTGAACTTCTTTAGGCTCTACAAACGAGGCTTTAACACCCCTTCTGCTCCTGCAGCTGTTTCCTGGCCGAATCCCCCTCACCACCTATAACTCTCCTCCTCTACCCCTTTCTCACTCTTTCTGAGTGTGACTTACACTTTCCATACATTCTGTCAAATACAAGGAAATAGCAACATTTGGAAAATAGGGTGTGGCATTTTTTTCCCAGACACATGTATCTGTTTCCATCTGAGCCGTGCTGTCACATTGTATTTGCTGTTTTTGTTTAACCTTAAGCTCCCGATTGACAAAAAAAGAAAAGCTCACTATTGCTTCTCAGAACACACACTGTGGCAGCTCATCACATAATACAAACCTGGTATCCCAGAAAAAACATGTTGCTGTCATAATTTTCTGCAAACCATGGAAAAAAATTGGATTTGACCTTCTGTAAAAGAGAGGGAAAAAGTTTGAATTTAACATTTTTTTTTTGTGAAGTCGTTTCATAGACGTACGCAAAAACTATGGCCAGCACATGCCTGCCTGGATTAGAGCCAACCAGTGTTAGCAATTTAGTGACTTTATCGCTATATTTAGCAAGTATTCAAACCCCTCTCGCGAATCTTTTTCAAGAAAAGCGACTACCAACAAATATAGCATCTTTTTCTGGTGTCAGAATTTGATTTACACACAGCATCCCACTGAAGCCCCATTGTGAACCCCCTTCAGATTTTTGTGTATTAAATGTTAGCGAAACAAACATAATCAAGCGAACTTCCGCCGTGTTAAATGTTTGGGCTGTACGTCAACAACACTCGTTCTGATTATGACATAAACAAAACAATCAACAGAAGACAGTTCATTTGTAGTTCTAAACATATTAAGGGTTTTTTTAATTTTTTTTATTGACTTTGTGTCCCTTCAACATTGTCGTTTCTCTCTCACAGCATCCATTACAACGTCTGAATGCACTTTTCTGTAGTAGCTCAACATAGAAAATGTTAAAAATGCTTTAATGTACTTTGTGTTTTTTGACTGAAGATATTTAATTTTACAATATTTATATATGGGTGCTGATTAGTGGGGGGGGGGAAGTGTAAAACTGCAGCAGGTAAGTGGACGTCAGCTAAAGAGGTGGTCTCTAAACCATCTGGAGGACAGATTGCGTCCACGCACAGCAATGTGATCGGATCTGAGGACGCAGCCGGGACATTTTGGCTGTGTTCAGACCTGTACTGGCACGATTTGGACGTGATCGGATTACTCAGGCTGGATGTTAATTCCAGCTCTGAATGGGGTCACAAAGCAGTGTTAACATAGCAGAATCCTGGCTTTGAAACATCATGTCTTTAATGGTTTGAACACACTTATGGCATCACTTTGGTTTATTTTAATCCTGCATTTTTCTTAAATGAATAAGATGCGGCGGCGCAATGAGGAAAAACCATAATCTTAGCTCTAACTAGGTTTTTGTGCCAAACCATAACTATATTCATAGCCAGAAAATGGTTATAATCACCTCCATTTTCCTCAGAATTTGGTTAAAACACATCATAAGAGCATGTGTAATGTGATTTCAGTTCAGACGTTAGTAACATGTCATCCAGCTTCATACATATGGTTATTTCATAAGCCTGTAAATGAATTAAGTCAATATTTTTTAATAAATGAGCTGTTAATGCTGTGATAGTCCACATAAACAGTAATACATAAGGTTTTTTCTGCCTTTGGCAGGAATTCCTCCCCCTGTTTTTAAAAAGAAAAAACTAATATATATATATATATATATATCAGACATCTCCCCCGCACAGTCTCCATTAGTTTAGTGCGTAATGGGAGTTGTTGTCTCCTCCTCAGGGGTTATACCAGGAAGTAGTGGACCTGCGGTTCAGGGTGACTGACGCAGAGAATGAAAGATTGCAGTGTGAGAAGAAATTCAAAGCAACCAGAGTGTTTGTAAGCCACTCTTTTACTTTTGATTTTGTCTGGGATGTCACAATTAATTTTGCTCTTTTGTAACTACATGCAGAGGTTTCTCCTCCTCCTCCTTACCCCCACTGTTCACTTTTTTCCCCCCCTTGCTTCCTCTCTTCTGTTTCTATTTTTCCAACATCTTTGTGCCACATGCTAACCTGTCAAGCGTCCAAATCGGAACACTGAGTGCTTCACTGGAGGCCGAGTGAACAAGGTCAAATCTCCTCCCTGTCTTCTTCTTCTTTCTGGCCCTTAAGATCCTCTAAAGCTGCTGCTTCTCCACTGCTGCACTCTTGTTTGCAGACTTTGACCACACTTGCTGTGTAAGTGCTTCCATCTGAACTGGCCACAGGATTTGTTCCAGGTGCAAATCCTCTACTCGCTTTTGTTGCTATTTAAACCTGTTTGTTAACACGTTAGAGTCACTTTCTCCAACTTTAAAGGCATTTGCACAATGGTGGTGTGTAATAAGTAGTGTGAAATTGCGATAACTAACTAATTTGGGGGTCAAGAGGTTGGTGTAGCGGTTAGCAAGGATCTCTTTGCATGGAGTTTGCGTGTTCTCCCCATGTGTGCGTGGGTTTTCTCCAGGTTTTTTCCTCCCAGAGTACAAAAACATGTAGATTTGGGAATTAGGAAAAGTGGACACTCTAAATTGACCATAGGTGTGAATGTGAGAGTGAATGGTTGTTTGTCTCTATGTGGCCCTGTGATGGACTGGCGACCTGTCCTGGGTGTGACCCCGCCTCTTGTCAGCTGAAGTTGGGCACCAGCAGCCCTCGTGGAGAGTAAAGCAGTAAAAAAATAATGTTGTGTTGAGTTTAGAAGAGCAGCTTCAAGATGCATTCAAGAACAACATGAAGTCCACTAACTAAATGTTGCTCCCTCGTGGTTATAGATGCACCGTCGGAGTTGAAATAGTTGTTTTTATAAATGCAATCAGTGATTGAAAACATTTATTTTGTATAAAGTGTAGTAACTAATTACTTGAATAATGAGATACTTGTGCGTGTCCCTCGTATTTGGGAAGTAGGAGCTCTTACGTTGACCTCTCTCTGAGTTTGGTTGATAAAGTGATGAGAAACCCCCGAGTGCTGACTTTGACGTGTGTCGTCCTTGTCGTCGCAGGAGGAGCTGCAGCTTCTGCAGAGGCAGCTGGAGGAGCGAGAGCTGGAGCTGCTGACGCTGACGGATGAAGGCAGAGTGAAGAGTCAGGGAGCAGACAGAGGTGGGAGCTGCTTTTAATCACTGTCTGGATGTTTTCCTTCTTGCCATTTCATGGAGCCCAGCTCTGCTTTTACATGAGGGATTGGTGAGGATTAGACAAATAGACATTTCACATTCCAAACAAAAGAAACTTCAAATCTCCCTCCAGCAGCTTTCATGGTGCAATAAAAGAACTTTTACTTTCATCTGGACTTCTCCGGCCGTTACTTACTTATTTGACTTAAGTTTCACAGAGATTCTTAAACTCTAATTAGGTAATTTAATGCTCTTTTTTTTTAAACTAGAATCCTCATAGATGTGTTTGTGTAGGCTCCATACCAAACATATATGCTGTTGATCTCCTTCCACTCACTGCTGACTTTATCTTATCCACTCTGATGGTAAAGGAATTCCATTTATTTGAAGGGGAGTCTCTTATTATCATTATACTGGTCTGTATGTAATCACATGCTGTGCAGTGTAACCTAAATAATGTCAGGTTTTTGTTTGGTTGAGACTCACGGTGTCTGTTCACAGAAAATATGTTGAATTAACCTCTGACCTCTTTTATGTTAGTTTTTGAAGAGCAGATACTTGTTTGTGTAAGCCCTTTCTTCGCCTACATTTCCAGGAACTTTTATTACCAAGAACTCATTTACCCGGGTAAATAAGTTCCTGCTAAATCTGTGTAGTTTGCGTTTCCACTGCACCTCGAAGTTCTTGAGTGTTGTTGATGACGTACACTCAAAACATTTAACACGCCAGTGGATCGCTTGATTGCCTTTTTTTTCTTTTTTCTCAAAACCTGTTTCGTGTTAATAAACAAGAATAAAGTATAAAGCAGTTACAGATGTGTGGACGGGGGTTGTAAAGGTGTTTCAGTGAGATGGTGGGTGTGAAAATCAAGCTTCAGAATAGTTTTTACTGACATCAACAAAATCGCTAAGTTGAAAAACAGAAAGATCTGCAAAATGTGCTCCACCAGTCAGCGTCCTCCTGCACACAACTCCACCCCTCCAAAGTTCCTGGTAATATTAAAAGTCCCGAGACAGTAGTAGGTACTTCTTTCAGGGAAAGTTTGTCCGGATAATCTTCAGTGGAAGTGTGTCGAGGTTTTCAAAAGTCCAGGAAAAGGAAAAAAGGGCTATTGATGAACTAAGGATTCTTTGCATAACTGATTAATCTGTGAGAAATGTTTTCTTAAATCATTGATTAGTTGTTTGCTCCTTGTAATGTCAAAAAATATTGATCAGTGTTTCCCAAACTTCGACTTTGTCCTCACCCAAAATGTTTTTAGTTTATCAAAAAAAAAAAAAGAAAAATTCAAATTTTAGGAAGTGTAAAAATCAGAAAACTTGGTTTAATTATTGAAAAGAAAACTAGTTGGAATTAACTGTTGCAGCCCTAGTCATCTATTGTATGATTTTATTTATTAGAAACAATTTAGAAACACAAGTTCTGTCTGTTTTTAATTATTTGAATTTAAACATTCTGTTTTGGGTGCATACAAACCTGCATAAATTTTTGCTTTGTTTTGAGCATACAACAATAAGATATAAACACTACACTGACGCATTATGATCTTATGCAGTCACAGATTTCAGGAGACACAAGGCTTCATTATTTCTATTTAGTTGAAGATAAACAAACCTTAAAACATGTAAAAACCCATTTTCCTCTTTTTTGTGCAGATACAGAAATGTTACAGATGAAGAGGGTGTTGGAGACACTGACGTCAGCCAACGATGAGAAGGTACGGCGTCGTCATCAGCAGCTGCTTTGGCCAGCTCCAGTCAGACTTGACTCATGTTTAATAATAAAATGTAACATTATTCATGTTCACTCACAGGAGAGGAGGATAAAAGAGCTGGAGGAGTCGCTGATAAAGTGCAACAAAGTGCCGGAGCAGGTTAAAGGTAACGACTGTGTTTAAAGAAACTTTAATAAGTCATTTTTTGAGTAATTTATTTACTGATTGAGATTTGATCATTGCTTTTACTGTAAGTGTAGAAACAAGCCAATAAAACATCTGTATTCTTGGGGTTTGTGTTGGTAAACAGTCAAATTCTAATTATCCCACTGATGGATTTGTGGGCTGAATTATTCCAGCTTCACTAGTGTAATGTTTTGCAGTATTTCTCTCTTTTATATTTTGGTAAATTAATATTTAGAGTGATTGTGGTGGGGAAAAAAAACATGATATTTAAATCATGTTATGTTTGTTCTTGGGAATCAGATTTTTTTTTTTAAGAAAAGTTTGACAGGAAAGACTTCAGTCATAATTTAAGTAAATTGCACATAATGGAATAATGATGAAATGGCTCAGTTGTTGTTTGGGTCCAGACTGACCTTCAAATAATGAGTGATAATCAAGAATATAAAACAGTTTTTCAGATGTTTACAAGAACTCTGTATTTTCTTGTTGTTCTACTTAAACATTATTTGGATATAATTATATCATGCAAGTTTTATAATAAAAAGTTAATAAAAATTACTTTTGTGTTCATTTTTTTCCTGAAGTACTGAGATTATTTTTCTAAAACAAATCATTTCTGCTCATATTTTCTTAATAAGTTAACTGTTTCAGAAAATACATGGTGGAAGCAAACATGCCATGCTGGTTTAGTTTAATCCAGTTTTACTTTGTCTTGCGAGTAAAGAGTTCACATAAAGTAAATAACCAAATAAGTTTGGTTGGTGGTTTTTCGCTGCTCACTGTCCTCCCTGTCCTCCCTCAGAGAAGTTGAAGGAAGACGACTATGACGATATCCCAGATGATCCCTCTGTTCCTGCAGCCATGGAGGTGGATCAGGTCACGCTGGTGTCAGAGGGGGAGGCAGGAAGGAGCTTTGGCGAGGTAAACACAACCTTTGTCCAGACAATTAGCACACAGGACGAACCCAGACTGTAGGCTTCCTTTTAGGAGTAAAAAAAAACCACTAAATTTGACCTCCCACTCTGAAATAGTTTGTGTGGAAGCTTATGTTGAGGCCGTCCGGAGGTTCTCAGTCTTTTAGGTCATAGTCAGCTGTTAGTTAAATGTACATTACTGTGCATAAGTCTCAGGCCACCAACAGCTTTGTTGTTTTCATGTCACTTTTGTGATCGTTGGCGTTCAGATTGAAAAGATGTGACTAAAAGTCAGTCTTCTACTATATGATCAACCTGTCAGTGAGTTGAACTTGTGCAACATGTGTATGTAATGCTCCAACATGTCTGGAGTAAACCAGGTATAATAGACCTTTTTCACAGCAGCTATTTGTTGGCATGAAATAGTAGGAGAAACACAGGTTTGACCAATAACATTAGGGTTCCATTCCAGGTTTTAAAGAGCCATGGTTGTGTTATTGTTCAAGTGGAAATGTAGCTCACACTAAATATTTGATATTATACAAGCATTTTTATTGTTTGTTGTTATTTTCAAACTGCATATGTGTTTCTCCATATTTTCAGGATGTGTTCTAATAAAGTGATTGAGAAATAATTGTACAGTATGGTCATTATAGCATTGCTAAAACAACAAATCTAATGGTGGCCTTAGTACTGAGTACTGTAGGCAGCTGGAATTGCTTAAGTTTGAAGAAATTTCACTTCTCATCTGCTCAAGAGGCTTCTTCAGTTCTGTCTAACGTGGAAACATTCAGGTGTTTAACCTCTGAAGACTGGATGCCTGTTAATCAATATACCAGGGGAAATGTTGATATTTTAATTAATAATTGAAGGTGCGCTCAAGGTGGCGCTGCTCAAATGAATGAGGGGAACTTGGGCGGAAGTTACCTGGCTAAGGAAGGAGGAGTTTACCGTGGGATAATATCGGAAAAATCTACGTTAAGCGATGCTCCATCTGCGTTCAACACGTAGACGTTTTCTTCACTTAGATATCACGATGTATCGCTTGCATTGTCTTGCAATATACTGATTTATCAAAGAACAGTCGGATTGTGATATTGTTGGTATCGCTGATCATGTACTGTGTATCGTGACCTTTCACTTAAATTCACTTAAAACACAGATGTGAAAGAAGGTCTTTAGTTTATCTTCAGAACTGATGAGAGGCGAAACGTTTTTAACGTAACTCGAGGTAGCTCAGTTACCTACAGCTAACTCCTGAAGATGATCATGACCTGGATGACCAAGAGTTATTTGAAATTCAATTCAGTAAGCGGGACATAAATATCACGTTTGAGCTGCTCTGACCTGCTTAAAATACCTACCATTTGAAGTAGTACCCCATAGAATCCAGTAGAGGGTGCTCGTAAGGTTTCCTACCCTGTAACATGACAGTGACTGGACAAGAGGGACCGGAACAAACAAAGTGACTGTGGCAAAGGCAGCTGCAGCAGCGACAGCACCCTTAAACTGTTAAATGGAAACTCGTTTGTACAGGATAAGTTGGAGCTCTGATGGCAGCCCAGGGAGGGAGGCGTGTTTTGATTTTATTAAAAAGAATTACAGGGTATTATAGATTTTTGTTGGTAAATTGTGTCTCAGGCCACATCTGTTGTTGACTGATGTTTGTTTCTCCAGGTGAACATAGAAGGTGAACATTTCACTCCTCTTCAAACCGTCTGTTTTCCCTTGACAGAACACAGACATTCTTATGATTCCAGTCTGGTTGTTATTTGTTGTTGTTTTTTTTTTCCATTTATTCTCATTTTCCTCTCTTGTCTCAGTCTATTCCATGTATCGCAGTTCTCTCTGAAATGAATGAACTGGACAGAGAACGACAGCTACAGGCAACAGAGAGGTAAAAATAATCATTTAGTTAATCCTGCGTGTTGTTTCTGCTTCATTTTGTCTCATTGTGAAATGAAATACAGCTTTAAATGTTGATAATGTTTAATTTTTAATGCAAAATCAGTATCACATGAAGTGTTCAGCTGATGAACGAGGTCACATATGATTTAAGACTCAAATGCTCCTGGGGTCATGTTTGTTTGGAGCACAGTAAACCACAAAGTAAATTATTATTATCATTTCAATTCTTGCATCAGCAATATGACTTTTCAGACATTTTATAAACATTTCTTTGAATTAATGCTTGAAAATCCCTTTGTTTTGTTTCAGCTTGACTGTTAATGGCAGCAACAACCAGGTAAGTTCCAGTCGTTGTCTCTGATGTAGAATCGGCCTAAAATTTCAAACTTCATCGCCAAGAGCCTAAACATAAAAGTGTTTATTTGTTTATTTTCCTTTTGACCTTTTGAATATTGAGTGAACAATCCACAAGATTCTACTGGTTTCTCTCAAAACCAGTAGAATCTTTGTCCCGTCCACAGTCCTACGCTGACATCTAGTGGTCAAATAAAGAAGCAGACCCATTTCTTTCCTCGTTTATTGTTACTCCTTGAATTTATCAGTGAAAAGTTGTCTTCTTTCTCCTCACAGATGAGCAGCAAAGCAGGACCTGGTTCTTCTTCTTCCACCAAAGTATTAAACAACACAAATGATGAAAGTTTTGGTACCAAGAAGATTCGAGCTTCCTTTGGCCGTGGACTTTTAAAGCTGCGTGGTGGAGGCAAACGCACATCCAGCACTCCAAACCTGGGTGAGCTTTACCAAACTGGTGCTTGCTGTTATTTATCTTCCCCCCTTTTTTCCCCCCCCCCCCCCCCCGTATTTTAATGTGTGCTGTACTTTTTTTTTTTTTTACCAATGATTCTGATGTTTCTTTCATGACGATGGAGCCTGGAGTGAGAGTTGACCAGTGTTTTGGTGCCGTAGAGCAGAGCGGCTGTGTTTGCCTGTAACACGGCTGCTTTGCACCACACAGCCGACATTAATGTAGAGCTCCAGACGTTATGACGTCGGTTTATTGACACAGACATGTTGGCAGGAAAAACCTCTGCCTAAACAGTGCAGGTTCTTGTCAAAACGGCATTGTTTTTTGTTTTTCTTTTGCTCATGTCCCCACACCACAAATACAATGGAGTAAAAGAAAAGGTCATTAATGCATGAGATTATTTCGGGGAAAAATCAATGGGCCCAACTGATTAATCTAAGTTCTCAGAATCTTTTAATATGCTGGTGAGTCACTAAAACAGTGTTTTCTTTTTCATTTAAAAGCCATTTTTTTTGGACAATTGATTTATTTCAGATTGCTTGTTTAGTTTCTGCATTGATTTCATATAAAGTACAGTGCAGACACAAAATGCGGATTGGAGAGACAGACCGAAAGTGCTGTTTAATAAATATAGTTATATAAGTTGAATAACTGTGAAAATGTACTTAACATTATTTGTTTTATGTTTTTTTTTATGGATGGGGGGGAAAAAAGAAATTGGCCAAACATTAACAAAGATCAGCATGAAGCTGTCTGTTTAACTGACCGGTTAATACCAGATTTTATTATATTAGTAACTTAATCTTAATCATCTTTAATCTGGAAGAGGGTTTTGGGTATAATCTGTAGTGATTGGATATCATTGCTATAAACATACATGTGACTACTTCTCCAGCTGAGGCGGAGCGTAGAGGCACGGATCACCTGGACTTGGCTGGTGTTCCTCAGCAAAAACCCCACGGTGGAGCTGCTCTGCCGTCCTCACCCGAAACCAAAAAGAAGCCCAAAGGGTTGAAGAGATTCTTCGGCAGGTAAAGCTCAGCGTCACGCGTTCGGCCGTAAACGTCCGAGGATTGTCTTTGATCACTTATACTATGACGTTTGTTTTCCTCCTGCAGGCTGAAGAGGAGTCACTCGTCCTCCTTCAACCTGGACGACGCAGCCGAGATGGAGTTCAGGAGGGGCGGAGTCAGAGCCACCGCCGGCCCTCGACTTGGGTGGTCACGTCAACCTAAAGTTAGGTACGCCACAAATAATAACAGTGATCGTCGTCGAAAAAGGTTTTTGTTGAAGATTGTAAAGGACTTTATCTCCCACAATCAACTTTAGATGATTCTGGGAGATAAAATCCTTAAAGTATACAATCTTTGAACGATTGGTGGAAACAAAAATATACAAAATTGTTGGTAAATAGAGGTGCATTTGTTGATTAACTTGTCTTTCTGCTTGTGTTCAGTTCTGTTGACGTTCCTTTCTCGCGGTGGAGTAAAGAGGAAGTGTGTGAGTGGCTTCACGAGCAGGGACTCGGTTCCTTCGTTGCTCAGGGTCAGAGCTGGATCAAGTCTGGACAAACGCTGCTGCAGGCGTCACAACACGATCTGGAGAAGGTATGAGCGCCATCAAGGGGTGTTTGAGGGGCATTTTGTTTTTGTCACAAGCTCGGTTCCCGTAAAATACAGTATATAGAAAATACTTCCATCCACTTCTGTTCAGCAAATATCAGGAGTTAATTCACAGAGATGAGCAGCAGGTGGAGCAAATGTCCACGTCACTGTCGTGGAAAGGTGCGATACTAACAGTTGATACATGATCTGCAGGTTTCTTTTCTGTCTTTTACCATCTAAGTGGAAGAATGTTGTCGTTTTCTCATCAGTCCACACTTTCCTCCTCTCATCCTCCATTTTCTTCATTTTTCTGGTGCACAAAATGGAGGGATGTTTTAGTCATGTGATTTCTGAGCATCTTTATTCACAGAATTTGCCTTTTATTGGTTAGCCGAAGTTTCCACCTATTTTCCTGTTTGCATTCAGTTTCCCATGAACAAATTGAGATTATGCATTAAAATATGGTGGAAACCTCAGACTGAAAAACATTTTAGTTGATATCACACAGTAAAAAAAGACAAAATATTGATGAACATTCAAATGGTAGCATTTATTTATTTTTAATATCTCCATAAAATGTTAAACTCTATTTCGCAAACCTTGAAATGATCTTAAATGAAGTTTTTGTTCACACGTTTTTTTTTAATGATTTCTTTGATACATGAATCAAATAAACCAGAAAATATTCAGTAGATCTGTTTAATATGTATTAAAACATCTGGCCATCAATTAAGTAACAGATTAATTGTAGCTAATTGTCCTAAATGAAAGTGAATGCCATGTTACTTCATGATAGAACAGGGTCACGTGAAAGAAATGGGACTCGGCCTTTTTCTCTGTTGCAGTCTGAGTGCAGGTGATGATGATGATGATGATGTTTTCTCAGGAGCTGGGTATGAAGCAGCCTCTCCACAGGAAGAAGCTGCAGCTGGCGTTGCAGGCTCTCGGGTCAGAAGACGACGACCCGAAGGGCAAACTGGACCATAACTGGGTGACCAGTGAGTGTGACGTCATCATCATCGTCATCATCAGCTGTGCTCACACGTAAACTCACGCATGTTTGTTTGTCTCAGGATGGCTGGACGACATCGGCCTCCCTCAGTACAAGAGTCACTTTGACGAGGCTCGTGTTGATGGACGAATGCTGCACTACATGACCGTGGTGAGTGATCGATCGATCGATCGTCTTTTCCACCGCAGGAACTTTTCTCATTTACTAGAGATTTTTAAATAACCTTGTCGCGTTTCTACTGAAATTACCCGGGAAAACACTTTACTCGGGTTAAAGAAGTACCTGCTCGTGACTAGGGACTTTTCAGATTACCAGGAACTTTGGAGGGGTGGGGCTCTGTGTAGGAGGACACCGATTTGCGGAACACATTTTCCAGCTGTTTTCATGCAAATTTAGTGACTTTGTCACTATATTTAGTGAGTATTCAGAACCTTCTAGTGACAAATTTAGTGTCTTTTTCTGGTGTTTTTAGAGACTTTTGGACACACTGATGTGAAAACACATATAAAGGTGTTTGCACACCAGACGGGACGTAAGTGGGAATGATTCAGATTCAAATGCACATCAAGCGTGATGTGAAGAAAGTAATACATTTTGAGGATGAGGGGGGAAAAAAATCACCTCACTGTCTCTGGCTGATGCAGCTCAGAGTGACGCTGGATTTTCACTCCCATCATCTCACTGAAGCACCTTTACAACCCCCGTCCACACGTCTGTCATTAGTTTATAGTTTATTCTTGTTTATTAACATGAAACGGGTTTTGAGAAACAAACAATCCAGCGATCCACCGGCGTGTTAAATTTTTTGACTGCAAACTACACGTTAACAGTTAAAAGTTCCTGGAAATGCTGGTGGAAAAGGGAGGAAAAATATTCTTATTATTAGCTGCTGTTAAACTCTTTTGGTGTCTGTTTGCCTGCAGGACGACCTGCTGTCTCTGAAGGTGGGCAGCGTTCTCCATCACCTCAGCATCAAGAGAGCCATTCAGGTTCTCCGCCTCAACTCCTACGAAACAAACTGTCTCAGGCGACGGCCGTCTGATGAGGTAACGCACACCAACAAGGAAGGGCCACAAACTTACTTTTCTGTGTGTATATATGTCTTAAAAATCATGCTTCTTTTGTAACTTCTTTCTGTCCAGAACAACATCACTCCAGCAGAAATCTGTCAGTGGACAAACCACAGAGTGATGGAGTGGCTGCGATCCGTGGATTTGGCCGAATACGCACCAAATCTGAGAGGCAGCGGCGTTCATGGAGGACTGATGGTGAGTAAGCACGATAAAACATGTTAAAATTCTTTTTCTTGTTTCATTTTGTAAGGGAAAATACCATATAAATTTAGGGGGAAAGACGGCAGATTTTGTTTTTCAAGTAAATTGATTCTGTTTTTGTAGGCACCAGACTGCGATGATGTTTGGATTAGAAATACTAGATTACGGTACAGAAACTGTGATAATCTGTCTATAAATGAACAGGGAATTTAACGCGTAACTGGTTGGTATCTTACTAAGGGCATCAGTGTGTCCAGTGCCAAGTTAGACATTGTTTGAATTTGAAAAGCAAGCAACATCTGACTGTTGGTGACCATTCACAAACACAAACAAACAAAAAAAAAGTCTCAAATTGAACGGGACTAGTTTAATAAATGTAAATGGAAGATTAAATAATATGGTACCAAAAATATAGACAGTAACTTCTGCAATTTGAGGGAAACAGGGATTATCTACCTGCTGTGACTTTGGTTTATTAAATTTTCTAAACATAAAAAAATGCAACTACAAAAATACATTGCATTTTTAAAAAGGAGAAAGAGAGCAATTAAAATGTTTCTCATGTGTGTTAAAGGTTCTGGAGCCACGTTTCAACGTGGAAGCGCTCGCTCTCCTGCTCAACATCCCTCCCAACAAAACTCTGCTGCGGCGCCACCTGGCGACACACTTCCACCTGCTCATCGGCTCAGAGGCTCAGCGGCTCAAGCAGGAATGCCTGGAAAACCCGGACTACACCGTCCTGACTGCCACTGCCAAGGTCAAGGTGAGAGTCCGACCACTGCTACGGGATTAATTACCTCTTCATCAGCTGCAGTTTTAGAGCCTTTACGCAGAAGAACGAGTTCAGAAGAATCTGCCATAGTTTTGTATGAAACCAGCATTTTGGAATCCTTAAAGTACTTTAATAAAGTACTTTATTTGACAGTGAGCCATCACTACTCTTACTACAAAAGAAGAAGATGATAATACTTTTTGTCTTCATACAGTTTTTATCTGCCTAAAGACTAAATACTTTTTGTCGCAGCCGAGACGATTGTCATTCGGTGGTTTCGGGACTTTGAGAAGAAAACGTCAGGATGACGGTGAGGACTACGTTTGTCCCATGAACGTGGAAATGCCCCAAAACAGCAGCTTCCAGGTGGGAGTACGAGTCTACGAGGAAAACCTCCACCACCTCGAACGGGTACAAACACGCCACACCCTTTTCCCACCCTGTGCGATTTCTTTTTAGAATAAGTTTAATGTGAATAAGAAAAGATGTTAGTTTGCTTTGTCTTTTAAAAACCTTTAAAGTTGTGAGTAAAGCGACTGGTTAATAACCACCGCACCAGATTTGAGCGACTCAAACAGTCAATGCAACATTTTCTACTAAGAGACACTGGAGGTGTGTCGTGTTGGCAGTTTAACAGAGTCCTGCTCTTCATCTCCCTCTTCGTTTCCTCATCTTTAGCAATTTTGAAGAAAGTTTTTAGGACGAAGAAGTCGCAGCTAGTTAGCAGTTAGCAAACCAAAGTCAGTAGCATAAGCAGGTGCAGTTACCCACGGGTAGTGATGGCAAGATGAAGCTTCTACTGGACAAAAAGAATTCAACAGGCCGAGTTATTTATTACAGCGACTTTAGTGGTAATTTTTTGTATATTTATCTACTTTCCATGTTGTCAGTTTTCTCAGATTTAAGCCTTAACTTTTTTGAAATTACAATGCTACCAAAGGAAAGTGGAAATAAATAAATGTAGGGGGTCAGAGAAACCCTTTTATTAAACGCAAACCATTGATAGAGGTCACAGATGGTTTTTATATCAGAATTTTGGACTTTTTAACTCTATAATACTTGTAACATAAAAAGTAAAAAGAAAGTGAAACTCTCCTTTAATATTCTTGTTTTTGTGTATTTTGTTCAGATGGACGACTCCGAGGGAACAGTCCAACAGATCGGAGCTCTTTCTGAAGGAATCAACAATCTGACGGTGAGATCTTGTCAAAGTGGGAAAAAAAAAACTGGATGTTTCTCTGCGTGAGGAAGATCAAAATAAGAAATAACCCGAGTTGGTGTTTGTTTTCAGAACCTGCTGAAGGACGATGAGTTTTTCCAGGAGATCTCCGTCTGCCATCCAGAGGTGGACGCAGCAGAGACGCACATGACGATGTCCTCAGCATCGTCCCAGCGTCAGAACATGTGAGAATCTACTTTTTAAAACAGTGTTTCATCAGTCAGAAATACAGCTGCGTCTCCATCACATTATATATATATTTATTGAAGCTGTCAAACATAATGCATGAACTTACAATGCAAGATTTTGCATTAATTCTTTATCTATGTATTTTATTACTCAAGCATTTGTGTGGTTTTATGTAGTCAGTGAGGGTAAGCGCCTACATTTAAACTTTTAGATTTTTCCCTGAATTTAAAGGATTCAAGCTTGTTTTTGGCCACAACTGCAGTAAAAATGTATTTGTGGTACGTAGACCTCAGGTGGAGACAAATCAACAACCAAAAGTGACTTAAATCATAGAAAACAAGAAATATTTAAAAGGCCGGGGATGTACTTGTAAGCGTTAAAGGCTAAATCACAAATTTCCCAAATGTGCTACAATCTTCGGTAAAACCAAAAATTCAGTTAACTGTTCTACTGAAGGAGAAAAAAATGAATTACTTATCAATTAAATTGTTTTCACAGCCAATCAGTTCTATACGCATAGTTTTCCACTAGGAACTCCATGTAAAATTCACTTTTTGAAAACAAAACTCGTTGACGTTAGAACCTTCAATTGTTTTAAATAAACAACGTAGTGATAAAGGCTTTACTGCATCTGCCCCCTACTGGTAAAACAAGTATTACATCTCGAGGACAAGGGAGGGGAAAAAAAAGTAAGTACATCTCCGGCCCTAAGAGCAGTTAACATTTTTGGATACAAGTGTTTGCTTTCTTAAGGATCAAAACAAAACACATCTGTGTCATAAATACAAACATTCAGGAGACAAACGGCTAAAAATTAAATGCTAACCTGTATTTTTAAAGCTAAGTCATGCTGTATTTTGTTTTTATTTGTAGTTTCTGCACGCCACTGCTCCTAAAATCGACTTTAATAAGATGAAACATGTCGGGTGTTTTAAATCTACGATTAAGACAAATTAGCTGTTGATTTTTAGCTGCGCTCACCTTTGTTAGATCTGATATGTGGACAAGTGAAATTATGAATAACATTGTCGCTGACATTGCTAAGAGGAGAAAATGCCTTAAGAAAACAAACTGTAAATTCCAAAAACCAAAGTCTGTTTCTACATGGAACTGGTTAAATCTGTATTCTTGTTATATTCTACATTGTTTTTAAATTTTTGATAATAAAAACCCTGTTTTTCTTCTTCTTTGTCCCTATTCTTAAACACGTTCCCATGCAGGAATAACACAACATGATTAAACTCAACATTAACGGACTTTTGCGTTGCATATCCCACAACTGGCCGTGAACACGTTTCTGCAAAATATAAACTTCACGACACATGAACGCGAGAAAACTGTCACGTATGACGCCATAACAATATGAAACAAGTCATGATTATTTTTTTTCTGTGCATAAAAGAAAAAGCTTAGCATGTGTTAAGGCACTGGAGAGAAAAAGCACTGAGGCCACAGTGGATTTGATTTTCTTTTTGCCTGGAATCACGTCCTAAATTTCCACCTGAAGAAACTACACACACTTCAATCTTAACTATCCGTCCCTCCACTTCCTCTGTCCTTTCATTGGTCCAAACTGTGATTCTGCTGCATGATTCGTGTCGTAGCATAAATATTTACGTAGTGCCATATTCACAACAAGTGCACGAGTGCTTAATGCTTTAGAAGGAGAGACAAGTTACTTAGTGCCAGTCAGTTCTCCAAACCTCGACTCTTTTATCCCCGCGGGTGGACCGACGACGATGACGCGTCTAGAAGGTGAACCTGCGACTCTCGGCGTGGCCGACTTTGTCCAGGTTGGGGTTGCAGGCGAACTGGATCATGGGTGGAGGTCCACACATGAGGATCAGGGTGTCGTCGCTGGGAGGAGGAAGATGATCCCTGACCATGTCTTCATTGACGAAGCCTTGACTGTACTCCCAGTCTGAAAACAAACAAAACAACATGGAGGACTTTGAAAGACCAGTGGTGGAAAACAAACCAGATAACCAGAAGCAAGAAAACGCAACAGAAGTTATTTGGATTCAGTTTAAGGCCATGAATAAGTTAAAGTGCTTTTAATCAACAACTAATAAGGAAAATAATAGCCCTAATCACAATATATCCATTTACAAGAGTGACATCTACTGGCCAGGACCTGGTATGTCAGTGGTGAAAAGTAAGTGCTGTAAAATATAAATATAGTTGTATGTTACTTCACACTTTTACTTCACTACAGTTTAGAGCTGCAACAATTAATCAGTTAAGGGACAAACATTATCATATTCTAAAAGGATCACATTAAATCAAACAAATTTAACTTGATTAATCTGTGTTGGTTTTTTCACCTTAAATGTGAATATTTTCTGGTTTCTTAAATCATTAAAACGATCATTTTGAACCGTGGACAAAATGAGACATTTAAGGACTTTATTTTGATATATATATTTTCATTCTTTGATTTTTAGGTTTTAGGATAAAAACCTAAAACATTTTTTTCCTTTTACTACATGACACAACATTCACTGATGAGTGATCGCAGCCCGGACCACTTGTTATTTGTAATGGTTTGCTTGTATCATGAACAAATACAAAACTTTGGAAAATGTCACGCCATATGTTTTAACACAAAACAATAATTAAAAAAAATATCTGACGGTTGCATGTGGGTGAAGTAACTTCTATTAAACTTGGCACTTTAGATGTCGTCATAATTTTCAGTTCCAAGAACACTACTAAAAACAAATTGTATAAAAAGTATATTTTGAATTATAACACTTTTATTTTAATTCTCATATGTGCATTTTACTACTTTATTCTAACAAGTACAGTGTAAGGTAATTCATAAAGTGTTGGACAGCACCCCCTGGTGGGCACGGAAGGTACTGCATGTGGCAAAGTGAGAGGTGAAAAAAAGATCCTCCGTTTCACTTACTGTCAGGAGCTCTGTCCAGGGTGAACCACAGCTTGAAGCGGTCAGGGTGGTTGACCTGAATCTCCTCCAGCTCTGGTCGCAGCAGGATGTCCTTCTCCGTCTACAGACGAAGACACAGACACGAGGACACGAGCAGTGCAAACCACGGCCGAGTGGACGCATCACTTCAGAGAGTGGAACTCACCTGGTTGGCAAAGAGCAGGTGACACACAGTCTGGTCCTGAGGATCCTTCATCACTGCGGTGACGATCTGCAGCATCGGGGTGATCCCTGCAACATAACACCGGCCGACAGAAACAGAGACGCACTGAGGGTCAAAAGTGTTTATACACAAACGGATCAGAAGTGATGCGTCCAACACTAACACAATCTCACCTGTCCCTCCAGCAATCAAACCCACATGTTTGGCCGTCTTTGTCACAGCTGGAGACTTTTTATCAGCCTGAATAGCAAAAGTTCCTGTGAGGGAAAATTAAAATTGGCACAAATTAACTTGGTTTGTATTCGGGATGAGCATTTCCAACAAAAAATTGCTGTTAGAATATTCAATAATAATAAGGGCTGGGACTTTTGATTTATTTATTAATTTTTTGTTTAATCCATTGAATGTGAAATCTTAAACTACTAATAAAAATTATGGATTTTATACCATTTTGAAAATGGGACAATTAACCTAATTTTTGTTGCGAAACGCAAATTTTGACCCTGGATTACTACAAAAGTACACAGTACAAGTACTTGATATTCATTGGGTATAGAATATAGGAGGTACTGAGTCCATTGAATGTGAAATCATAAACTACTAATAAAAATTGTGGATTTTATACCATTTTAAAAATGGACGATTAACCTAATTTTTGTTGCGAAACGCAAATTTTGACCCTGGATTACTACAAAAGTACACAGTACAAGTACATGATATTCATTGGGTATAAAATATAGGAGGTACTGAGTCCACTGAATGTGAAATCATAAACTACTAATAAAAATTATGGATTTTATACCATTTTAAAAATGGACGATTAACCTAATTTTTGTTGCGAAACGCAAATTTTGACCTTGGATTACTACAAAAGTACACAGTACAAGTACATGATATTCATTGGGTATAGAATATAGGAGGTACTGAGTCCACTGAATGTGAAATCATAAACTACTAATAAAAATTATGGATTTTATAAAAATTAATGATTAAAGTAATTTTTGCTGCCGAAAGTGAACTTTGACCCTGGATTACTACAAAAGTACACCGTAAAAGTAGTTGATATTACTTGTAACATGTACTATCGCCAATTGAAAAGCAGAGGAAAAAAAAAAAAAAAGAGTAGAGTTGAGCCGAGCTGTGCTGTGCGGAGCCGTGCTGGGACTGCGAAGTGGAAAGAAGTATTTCTGTGCTCACCTTTGCCTTTGTAAACCAGGAGACCGCTGGGTCCTCGAAAGTCAATGGTGTCATTGATCCTCAGACTCTCCAGGTACTGACTCATCTTTCCACCCTCAGGGAACTTGGGGTGTACACCTTTAAAGTAAACCTGTAGAAAACGGGAGAAAAGACGTTTTAAACTGTGTTTTTTTTTTTTTTAGAGCAAAAATGTTCCTAAAAGGCTCCCGTACCTTCACCACCAGGTCCACGTAACCCTTGTCGTCATCGCTGGACACCGGTGTGTACGGACGCACGACCAGTTTACCATCGATTTTAACAGAAAGATAGATGTGTTGCCCTGGAAACCAAAACACAGACAAAACAAGTGTTTGTTTGACGACTGAACACAACGGATTATAAAGATTCTTAAATTTACATTTAAAACTAACATGTATTTGAATAAAGCTGACAAATAAGGAGACAATAAAACTTTATAGTTTTGGTACTTTTATTTTTACATGCATTTACACTCTGGTTTTTCCTAATTTGTGGTGAATCTATTACCACAAGGTGGCAGCAGCAAGAACTTACTCAATAGACTTCATGTGTGTTTGCATAATTGAAGAAATGTACAGTTTCTTAATGCATCTTGAAGCTGCTGCTGCTTATGATTTGATTATTTTCCTAAGGCTGCTGTTCTCTTGAGCATGACCAAACAAAGTTGAAAATAAGCCTATTCTATTCAAATAAAATAACTTTCAAAGGATACATGGATAGATATGTTTGACATTTTCACCATTAATGATTCCGAGAAACTGAGATTTAGTCTTTTTCTTCTACAGATTTTTAACTTTTTAACAACAGACAAAATAAAAGAATTCAACAAATGCAAAACCTACATTTAAAAACTACAAATGTGCATGTTTTAAATATACGCCTACATCATTCATGCATCTTCTCCCCGTAGATTTCTATTTTACAGTGGTAATTAACCACTGTTTTCTTTGACTAATCAGCTGATTATTTCCTTAAATAACTCATTAGTCTGAACAGCGTTTGGGGGAAAAAGTCATTCAGCTCCTCAGTGATGTTTGTTCTGAAAAACCTATTAAACAAAAGGCAGCAAATCCTTTACGTTTGGCACTTTTTACTGAGGCAACTTAACGATTAATATTCATAAAAGCACTTTGAATGCACCTGAACGATGAGGCGAATGTTTAAAGCTACTGTTTGGAGCGAGGGCACAGAAACTGACCGATGGGGAGGCCGAGGACGTGTTCGGGCGACGGCAGAGCAAAGCGGAACTTCCTGGTGTCATGGCTGACGATCTGAACAGGAAACAAACACCATTTTCACATTTTACGGAAAAGTATGGATTCACATTATACAGACGGAAAAATGGAACAGTGACATATGCAACTAACTCAAACAAATCCGTATTGACAAGCCCCATTAACATGAATGGAAAAACCCCATTAACATGAATGGAAAAACCCTTGAAACCTTGACTTATCACCAGTGTAACAGAAGTCCAAATACTCGGCTACTGTCCTTATGTGAACTTTGATATTTATATTTCAAGCAATGTTAACTTTCACTCCACTACATTTCCTCAAACTAACTTAATAATAATTCACTCGCACATTCATACAGCGTATTTTTCCATCTCTCAACCATTATACCCATTCACAAGGGTATAAGTGTATTGCCCAAGGAAAGATCGGCATGTAGACCAGCAGAGCCAGGAATCAAACCCACAACCTTCCAGTTAAAAGACTACTCGCTCAACCACTGAGCTACCATCTCTCGATTGTAACCCCCTCCAATTTTTTTTAATACTTTTACTTCCGAAACATAAGTACATTTTGTCAGAACATTACTTTTGATATTCAGTAAATGTCATATACTTTTACAGACTTTTACCCAAGTAACATTGTAAAAGGTAACTTGAACTTCTACCAAAGTCATTTCCTGTTAAGATGCTTGTACTTTTACCCTTCTAGGTACTTCACACACAACTACCAGTCTACATAAAGACCATTCACCAACTCTTCTTCTAGAGTGGTAAAAACATGAGGACGTGTCCTACTGGCCCCCATTCATTTGTGGCGTTTAAAGCTAAATATACATTTTCTAAAAAAAAATGGATTGTTTCTAAAGCTGCGACTTTCTGGTGGAGAAAAGTGATGCAGTGTCCGATAACATGGCGAAAAACATGACGGTGTCTGTCCTCAGAGGACATGATATTCAGTGCTGTATAGAAAATGCCCATCTAAGTGATAGAAGTTGATGCTGTGGTGTTAAAGTTTGTCTCTGTATACTGTAAAGTATACACCGGTGTGTGTGACAGTGTGGGAAAGACGGTGCCCTTTAAATTTTCCCACCCCTGCCCTTCCTAATGTCTGTGCACGCCACTGTAGTTAAGAGGAAATGTACTGGACTAAAACTATATAATTTACTGTATATATATGCCAAGAGTGTTTTGAAGAATCTAAAATATAAAACATGTTTTGAGTTATTTCACCCTTTTTTTTTTTTACTACATAATTCCATATGGGTTCATTCATAGTTTTGATGCCTTCAGTGAGAATCTAAAATGTAAATAGTCATGAAATAAAGAAAATGTGTGTCCAAACTTTTGACTGGTAGTGTATATACAGTATATATAGTGGAGTACAAGTAAATAAAATTCAAGTACTTAACCCTTCTATTATTAGTCATACCAATAAGCACAAAAAATATTTTTTAAAAGCAAGCTGTAAAAAATATTCATTAGTGCATTCTACTTCCATTGAGCTGATTTTGTTTTTACCTACATCTGACCTGATTATTGATTTCAAATACTAATTCATTTTTGAAGGTTTTAACCCTTTAAATGTCGGGATTTGTCACTATGCCACCATGTTCTCAGATGGTATCTCGTGAAAATAGCATGGTTTTTTTTCTTCTAATTAATGCAGAATATGGCCAAAAAACGACGCCATCTGGTGGAGAGTAGTAAAAATAACCAATAGATGGACAACCAGTTATAATACAAGTCGTGGGATTTTAAAAAATGCAGTTTTAAAATTTGTTTGGCTCTTAAGAATGAGTGTAACACTAGTTTGTACAGTGAATGTTACTGTAGCAGAAGCCAAAATGGACACATGCATTACCAGTGGGACGTGAACGCATCTGTTGCGTTCAAGAAGACAGAGGAAAAAGGGTGGAAAACGTCGCTCACCTGTTTGTCAATCAGCCTCAGTGCATATTTAATGTTGGGGTCCTCTAAGGTGATGGCGGCTCTTCTCTTGGAGAAGAAGAGCCTGAAGATGAGGTTGATGATGCTGTCGAGTCCTCCCCGGATCAGCTGCAACACAAACGGCCACGGTGTTAGCCTTAGCTACAAGCTACAGTTCGCCGTGTGTGTGTGTGCGGCCTCTGCGGGGCGTTGTCCCGGGTCTTAACCCACAGTCAAGTCCTATTTACTTTAAACCTCGACGTGACTCATTGAAATTCCAGTGGAAAGTTAAGGCCCGAGCTTCCAACACCAACACTGGCGAAAGTCAGCGTTAGCTACTAACAGCGGGGGAATTTGCTAAAACAGCACAAGCGTGCGAGCTTTTCGTGAAAGTTTACTTACGCCAATGATGTAGGACAACATGTTCGGTCCGTGTTCACGGCGACAGGTTCGTTAATGAGCGGAAAATCCACAACCAGGTGCGTCAACGCAGCAACTGACTTTCGGCTACTGCTGGACGAGCTGTCATGGACGTCAAGCTAGCGGAAAAAAACTACGCACATCCGGTCGCCGTTTTAGAAACTAAAAACAATGAGTTCAGCGATTAAATTAAATTCAACTGAATTCATACAAAACTTCAATTATTAGTGGATAATTTATTAGAATCGAATAAAATGTTTTTATCTAATTATTGTTTTTATAGAACGGCACTGATCCTTTGAAAGTAAGACACTTTTAATACTTCCGGTATGACAACGGCTACTTTTTGCTGCTCTGACGGTCTCCCCTCAAACGTAACGTCCTGTGTGGATTATCAAAGTAAAAGCGCTCAATATTTTTCTTTTTCTTTCTTTCTTTTAATTCAGAGGTCTCAAACTCGCGACCCTCCACGAACTATCGTGTTAAAATGAAAGCTTTTCCAAGTAAACACATCACATGTGCTGTTTTGTTTGCAGTTGGTATGAACAGCGAAAGATATTTTTTAATAATGATAATACATTAGGTATATTTATCACATTATGAACTGTACAACGTATTACATTCAACATTAAATAATAAGAGCTGGTCTACTTTTTAATTAATTACTTTTGTCATTTACAGATTTGTTTTTGTGAACTATGTTCCATGGCAAAACAAAGAATTTTATTTTGAAATGGTGTGCAACATGATCATGAACAGTTGACCCTTGTTAATGTATGAATCCTGTTCCTTTAATGTTTGTATAACTCAAAAGTGGTGTGCTGCCCATTTTCTAATGTTAACATTTATGGAAAAAACCCAAAGAAAATCCAATAAATTTGTCTAGGTTAGTAATACATATTATTAGATGCCTATAGTCGGATGTTTTGTCATGTTTTTGGACATAACAAAGCATACCATCATGTTTTATTCTGTACTACATAACTACAAGGTTCAACATCAAAAGATAAGTTTTGTTGTAAAACTAGTTGCCTAAAATCTACAGAGCTCTGCCCCGGAAGTGACATCATCAGATTCATCATCTGGTCCGAGGCAAACTCTTGCATGTCTTCTTTGTCTCTAACAAGAATCAAGGAACAGTCACTGATTTGTGTTTGGGCCTCATCTCACATAGTGCGTCCTTCTCGTCTTTGTCCTCCAGAGGGCAGTGTTGATCTTCCCAACAGGCTGGTGTGGAAGATGCAGAGTATTAAGAAGCAAATGTCGTTAAAACTGGGATTAGCCATGCATTTTTATTTTTTTTATATCTGATTATGTGTAAGAGCAGTGACTCATTGCCGATCAATAACCTACTACAATGCACAGTTCTGTTATTAAACGTCCAGTGTGTAACATTTAAGAGGGTTTGCTGGGCGATATTGAACGTAAACTCATAAGAATTTGTGTATAAGTGTGTAATCGCTCTAAAATAAAAATCAATTGGTTTTTGTTGCCGTAAAATGAGCCTTTTCTATTGACTTCAGGCCAAGGTTTTGCTCTGCAGAGGCCGCCACTCTGCGCTACCATGTTTCTATGTCAGCATTTCATGTTTTAAAGTGAAAGCTCACGACGCGATCCATTTGCAGGAAGTCAGACGTGAGCTTGGGATACGTCCAAGTTTTTTTTTCCCTCTCTGAACGCAGTGAACTGGGAGGTGACGTCACTCTTGTCTCCGACTTCCGATGTAAATGGAACGCAGCATCACCACGGTGGCCTTTACACCTTTACGGTGTAAAGGCCACCGTAGTTTGCTTGAAAAGGTAGTGGTGCTAATCCCTACATACGAGACCTTTAAGCGCTATGACGTCATCATTTTCTACTTGAACAACAAACACGGTTCCCACACACCTTGGCTTTCAGGTTCACAAACTTTCAAGGATTTCAAGGACCCCCTGGGAGCCCTGAACAAAGGTCAGTGCGTCAATAAAGAAACCCTGACGTACGTTTCTGTATCAACAGGAAATAAAACATTTTTTTTTATTGATCATTTGTGTGTATATGAAGTTATATAACAACAGTCAGATCACAGAGTGAATCACTACACAAAGTGAAACGGAAACTGTCAAAACACCTCGGTCAAAAAATGAAGGTATACACAGCAAATAGAAGTGTCGGCGTGGCTCGCCGTCGCCGAGCGAGCGAGCGAGCGAGCGATATGGCAAGGAAAAAACACCCCAAACAGTTTTCTACGAGAATTACAGAGAAAAAGTCCACACACAAAATACTCAAGCAGGCAGTTGATATACACAAAGGCAACTAGGATCTTTCTACAGCATCAGATTCTAATACTTTACACAGCTTTGTTTCTGAAAGGTCAGTGTGGCTTTTGTGCGCCGGTGTCACTACAGAGAGAATCTTAAAGTTCCTCGTCACACAGAGAGTTTGATAGGAAATTAGGGGATTTTTTTGTTTGTTTTGGTAGGAAACTGTAATAAAAAGGAGCATCGCTCTGCAGTGCAGGTAATGGCTTTTTGCTTCGTGGGTCTTTTTCCCCCCACAAACCTCCCAAACTGTTGAGTTATGCAATGCTGCTCGTTACTCAATTCCCCTGATACATGTTCTGTTTGACCAGATAATTCCATAAGTACAACCATATTTTGTGTTACTGAATTCCGCAGGCCATTTTTACATAGCCTTTTCTAATCCACCCCCTCCCCCCATTTAGATCTGAAGCTGTACTGGAAATCATGAATCTATGTCAAAAACATTAATAAAATACTCCCTCTAGTGGAGACAGAGGGGAGATGCAGCTGAAGTGAAGTCTATTCAGTGGTTTTTTTTTAAAATGTTATCAGACAGGAGAGTTTGTTTGTTTGGGATAGAAAATAAATCCATACAATAAGGTGAAAAAGTATAAACAAAATTTACAACAAAAAAAGTGCAAAGTACATCTAATCTCACGGTTAAAGTAATCTACAGCAACACACAGTCCGTACTGTACATTCAGAGTTTTCATTTCAAATATAAAAACAGGGCTTTTGAATCAACAGGGCAGTTAAGGAAATGAAATAAAAATAAAAAAACAAACATCCAGGAGGAGAAAGAAAATGATGCTGATGACATTTAGTATATGACTGATAGATATATATAGATAGATATTTGCGGCAGAATAATCCTATTGATGTCACTTCATATTTAATCTAGATATACATCTTTGACACGATTATGTAAATATGTACATGGCATTTCAATAAAGGGGGGATAGTTGGATGCACAATGTTGGTATTTAACTGATAACTCCCTGAAACGTCTGATGCTGGAACTGTGAGCAAGAGGAGAAAACAAACAAACAAACAAATAAATAAATAAATAAATAAGCGGGAGGGAACCGTGTGCAGAGGTCGACAGGCGTCAAGCTCTGACCTATAGACAAATCCGACAAAGTCGCGGAACGAAGTGAGCCGCCATTACTGCTGTGGCAAGATGGAGTCTTGAACGCAAAACACAGCTTTCTACTTTCACCTGGTTCTGTTGGAAGTCGATAAGAACCAGTGCAGTTCTCCGCTGCTACAACACTAGCGTTAAATTTAAAGTCCTCCTACAGCCGACTCGGAAATAAAATTAATCCCAAACGTCAATCTGATTGTGACTTCCTGGTTTGGTGCCACCATGTGTTGGTTCCACATAAACGTGACGCATTTCCATTTGCTTACTGCTGTATTTCTATTCCAATAAAAAAAGGGAATACGCGGAGGAAAATGTGACGGATAGTGGACATCGAGGGGACGAGTTTGTTTACTCCAGAAGCGGAAGTGAAGCTTCTGCTTCTACTTCCAGGAAATTAGACAACACTGTACATGTCAAAATAGTCCATTCAGACTGAACATGTTTGCACTCACCACAATCGGATCATTTGGATTTTGCATCCATTTTAAACCGCGGAATTGTAAATCGCAAACATTCCATGTATCAAAAAACAGTCAGAAAGTTACAGTCACATCGTATTTTCTGGCTATTGTCACTATAATGTCAAAATTTGTAATATCGTGACTGTGTAACCTGACGATTCCCTATGCACTAAGTGATTGCAAACTCCTGCCACTAGGGGCGTTTGGTGAAAACCCTTTAAATTGTAACATTTTAAGTGTTAATTTAAATAAATTCTGGTTTTCCATGGTCGGAACGCTCCCCACAAGCATCGCGTCACATCTGAAAATGCTTGAAAAACACGTGGAAGAAGCCAAATGTTTTGTAACTCTGTTGCTGTTGCACTTGTGCCACGCTTGTGATTACAAAGTCACCAAAACCTGGGAGCTGCAGAGACGACTTCAGTTGCTGCAGCTTCGCTGAATTAATTAACGCATTAAACTTAAAAAAAAACACACACACACACACACAAAGACATAACATTACCTGTAATTTTAGAGCAGCGTCAAGTAGACTATAGAACCTGCTTTATTTAGTCAAAAAAGAAAGCGCTGGGGTGCGAGATTTGGTGTGACACAGAAGCCGCGTGAGGCGCCCCCTGCCTGCCACCGCAGTAATGATGCAGCTATTTGTCTGCATCATTGCAATATGGATTTGTCCATATGAGCTGAATCTACACGTGCTGTGTCCTGACCATGTCTCTGGATAGGAAAGGACTGGACTGGGACTGGAATGACCCTCCAACGGTTAGAATCTGGACAACGTCACCCATTGGAACACAATGGGATGAACACATAAAGTATTGCACAGTGCTCAACAAAATGCGATGTGAAGCGACCCGCTAGCACTCGGGTTAAGATGTCGTTGCACCTCTTCATTTTTTTACTTTTCTGTCGTTCGTTTCTGTGCGGACGACACAACGCTCTCTCTCTCTCTCAGTCTTTCTCGTGCTCTCTCTCTCTCTTTTTCTCTGCATGTAGAAGGGAAAATGGCGTTAAACGCTACGACATCACTACAGAACAAACTGGTTTTGGCAATCTACTGATAAGTCTACATCTCTACGCGCACACGCACACACACACAAACGGCAGTCACAGTGATACACAAAGCAGTCCTCAAGAGACGCCTATGGAATGACACGTAGCTTTTTCACAATAGTATCAACTACACAAGAACATTGAAAACATTAAGAAAGTCCTCCTGACGCTAGCTAGCATCGAGTATACGCAAGAGGTTCCTCCAAGATAAGAGACTTCATGGTTTCCATGGATTACAACTTATTCCGTTCCCGATTTGGACCCGTAGTAAAGGACATGATGGACTAATCGTGTACACAGACCATTAACTTTTACGGTTGTTTCTCTTGGTGTCGTCACGCGCCAACAGGTTAAACAAATAACTGCTAATGTTGTTGGCTATGTGTCGTCATTGCTTTCCTCTTCATAATCAAACCGATCACGCGGGAGGATTTCTGGCCCGCCCCCCTGCAGGTGTCCTGAAATAAACCCAACCAACGATCGTCCGAAGAGAAAGGGAAAAAAAAAAAAAAAACCACTTCTAAAGAGGTCAACAAGTAAGTTCTCGAAGACGTCCAGTGCAAAACAGCAGCCACATACAAGGTAGAATTGGCAGTAAAATATGGCTAGCTCTAATGTCACTGTGAGAAGGCAACGCAAAGCAAAGACTGCGATTCAGGGCACCACTGCAGCCAAAGACATTGTTCCCGATAAACCAAAGCTACGACCAACTAGCACGCGGGAGGGAGAGCGCGTGAAGACGGGACATGAACGCACGTCGCCTCCCTGAAAAATGGCAGTGTTTAGAAACTCGCTCCACCTTCCGCCAACGTTACACTTAACACAAAGTCTAAACGATTCATCTTCCCTCTCCTCTCCTCTGACTGAAGGCAAGGGGGTAGTGTCAGAAGAGCGCCCCCTGGTGTCAGTAATATTCCCACCCCACCCCCCCGTCCCAGCCTTAAGGAAAGATCGTAAAAAAAATCATGCAGATCACTAAAAATAGTCAAGACGTTGAATTGCTCTAAAAAATAGTCTTCTTAAAACCGGAGCCACGACTGTTTCAAAGATCGGACTCCTGGTCTGAATGCGATATTCTCCCAACATTAAAGTTAACCGTTAACAAAATATCGTTAAATTAGCTTAAGGACACAATGGCTACAACTTGGTGCTTTTTTTTCCTCCACATGGGGCCTTGTTTGTAACGATGCAAAGTTTTATTTTAAAAGCAGAATTTTCCCCTTTTCTTCTTTTGTTGTTTTGTTTTGTTTTGCCCGTCGTCGATTTAACGTGAACGATTTAAAACGTGGGCCTGCTTCAAGTGGAGAAAATCAATCGCTAAGTGGTTGACTCTTGCTTTCTCGAGATCGTGTGCATCAAGCTGAACTTATTAGGTTACATAAGTACAAAAAGTCATAAGAAGTCATGTGCTTGTATTATTTCCAGCAGCATAATTGTATTTCTCCCACAGAACCATAGCAGTTAATGGCCTTGTATGTATATTTGGACATTTGCGTGTGTGTATTTGTCGTTTCTGTCATGATCCTAGACATCGTCCTTTTCCACTAACGTCTTGCAGGTTAAAATTTTTTGACTCTTCCCATCTGGAATGCAATAAGGTAATAAGGTAGAATTTTTAAATCCTGGGATATATAATATTGGCTTTCCTCTATATCTGCATTTACATAATTTAAAATAGAACATCTTATTAAAAACATCAAGATATACACAGATTAAGAAACGGGTAACAACATACAAACACATAAACTAGAAATCATTTTTGTCTTCATACTTAATATATACAACTGTGGTACAATAAATTCTTTCAGTCATGCGCTATCTATACAGATCATATTGCTTAAAAGAAGGGGGCATTTGGTCGGGGGCGTTGGTGTGATGATGGACGACAAACAGCAGAATCAAAGTGGAACAAAATGCGCATTAAATGAATAAGAAAACGAGAGAAACTTGATGGGGGGGAAAGAAAGCAGAGGACAGGAAGTCACAGGGCATTTGAACAGCTGTGTGTGAAATCAGGAGGCGGGGTTAAACAGAAGGGGGAGGGGTTACATGGATGGACCCATTTATCACTGAGGTATTTACACATACTGGCTAAAGAGTACTACAAGGCAGGAGCTGAAAGGGCGCCTGTCTATTTCTTGGTGGACAGCTGAGCGTCCACCTCCTCCTCGGGCTTCAGCACGTGCCACTGGGCGATGGGTCTCCTGGGGTTGGCCAACATGTCGGACCAGTGGCGCAGCTCCGTCCCCGAGCTGTTCAGGCCCACGAAGACTTTGCCAATGGCATCGTTCTTGCCGATCTTGTCATAGTCCAGAACAGTTATAACAATTTGCACTTTCTGTGGAGAGAAGGGAGGAAAGGGGGGGAGAGAGAGAGAGAGAGAGAGAGAGAGAGAGAGACAAAGGAAGACATGACATGAAAATGTAGTAAAAGCAGCTAATGCTTTTTAACAGTTGCCATCGTACGTCTGTAAACTTCTACTGACTATCTGGAACAAAGTCCCAGAAGAGGGCAGAACTGCTACATCTATTCATTCTGTTGAATCCAGCCTGAAAACCTACCTGTTTGCCACTGAGTTTAAATGGAAATAAAATGATCATATCTGCTGCATCTCAGCCGTAACTTTAATCTCTTTTTTTTCAGTGACTTCCTGGTAAAATAAAGGTAAAATAAAATTAAAAATAAAAACAGTTGACAAATATGCTACATTTTTAATATTAATATTTATATATAGCAATAAATGCCCCAAAACCCACAATATTATTTATTCTATATGGTAGTGATTTGATGTCAGATGTCAGGTCACATGACACAGACGCTATTGAAAGATAACTTTAATGTGAACATAAAACAAAAGATGTACACAAATATAAATGTTTTTGGGAAAAAAAAGTTCATATACATTATTAAAAGTACTAAAACTTCAGGATTATGTGATTTGAAGTTGATCTGAATCTAAAAATCTCACATTTATTCAGTGATTCTGCTTCGTCTTAAATCATTTTCTTTTCCTCTCTAACCAATTAAAAACACAATCTGTGATTCCCACACAATTTAAACGTATAAATTACTGACATAAATGGTCCCAGTGTCAAGTTTTAACTTAAATCCAACACTCCACCACCGCTGAAGTGAACCATTTAGGTGTCGCTTTCTCAACAAGCGATTTGTGTAACGGCTGCAAATTTTAAACGAGATGAACGGAAAAAAAGAGAGAGAAAAGTCTGCCTCAGAAATTAATAAACAAATTAAAGTTTGTTTGTTTTCGCTTATAAAAGCAGAGCGATGTGATATTGTGGGAGTAATTAATTTGTAATTAAAAGAGGAAATACTAACAACTCATATAAAATGTGATCTTCTTCAACCAGAGGCTCAAAGAGCAGAGTGTATTTAAATAGTCCATTAGATTTAACATTTACAAAAATACCTCTCTGAGGAGCATCATCTGTGTTTGACCTTTAAATGTGGTTTTAAACCGCATCATAGTCTAACTCTCATGTCGTTCATTGAGGGGTTTGTGGCACCAATAATTATACAATGATCAACTCTTAGTGATGAGATTTAAAAACAAAAACAAAAAAACGAATCTGCGGCTCTAAATAAAGCGTTGATTTGAACACGAGTTGATTGAGATCAACAGTTTTAATTGAATCTGAAGCTCGTGGACCCAAACCCGTGATTTGTGAGCCAAGACAGCCTTAATCAAATTGACTCAATTATACTGTCTCTCATGAGAAAATAATTTTGTTCATTGCTTATTATTTTCTGTCACAGTTTGTGCATTCTTTAAAAGTAAAAAGCTGATTTCAGCTACTGAACAAAAGGCTCACCTCATAAAGTAATATAAAAATAAAACTTCTTAAGTCCACAACATGTTAAGAATGTGTTTGCTACTTTTTCCTCACTGTTAGGCAGCCTATTCTCATTGGAAACCCATGGTTTCTAGTTCTCCTGCACCAAACTCCATTGAAAAAATAAGCGTTTTTAGCTCACAGGACTTGCAGGGGACACAGGACTTGCAGGTCTACTTCTGCCTTGTTTGTTAAGTGTGTGTCATTTAGGTAAATCTAAACAAAGGATCTCAACACCTGAAGTCACAGAAGAAAACACTTGAATTTACTGACGGAGGCAGCAAATGATCAACAACGTCTGTGTGCTGTAATGTAAAATCGTTGATTTTCTCTATGGACTTTGGTGCAGGGCAATAAGTGGTTTACAGAGTGACATTTCCAGTTGGGAAAGGCTGTGTCATGGTGAGAAAAGGTTATTACGGAAGAGACGCATGCAGGTGTACATTTTATTGTTTTATTTCATGGCAAAATCAAACCTTGGCTATCCCTTAATCTTTTCTTCCATAATGATTTTGGAGAAGATTCATGTTTTACATGTTAATTTTCTTGACTCTTACATAATTCAGGGTGCACTGAATCACGTCCACAGAGCGAGTGGCTTGTCAAATTTCAAGACTGAGTCTGATTTAAGCTCAAGTGTCTTTTATTATACGGCTATGATGAAAAGGCTCTAAAGTGATTATTTGGAAAATGAGCTCCCACTTATCAGTTGCTTATATGAAACCAAATATTTGTGTGTTTTCACAAAACAATTTGTGCCCCTCAATGAAGCACAGGAGCCTTTTAAGAAATCAAATTAATTACTGAACAGTTTTCAGGATGTTCTGTAAATAAAATAAGAAAAAATCATACCTGGATTTGTTCGAATGGGACTTCAAAGCTAAAGGACTCGTTGTAGTAAGGGTTAAGGGTGTTCTTCTTGATTGTCGTCTTCTTCTTCTTCAGCCTCTTGCCGTTTTGCATCAGGTGGATCTTCACGTATGGATCTGCAGACAGAAGAAGTGAGAGTTAAGAAGAGGTGAAGGAGGTTTGGCTCCACTTGACCTGGAAACTGATTGCAAGCAACACGTTATCATCATTGTTTGTAAATCTTACATTTTTTTATTCTTTTATAATGCATTCTAAAACTTTATCCACTATCTTGTGTGTAGTTGTGGAGTCTGTTCTTCTAATAATTAACCCTAACCCTAACCCTAATTATGAAAGCTAATTGAAACTTAATGTAGCCAGTTTTATTATGACAAGGTTTTACTTATTTCACTTTCAACCTGCTAACTTTAGTTTGAATGTATTTAATCTTTTTGGATGTTACCAACTGAAATATACAGTATATACAGTTATTAGTGCAGCAAGATGTCTGGGACATACATTTCTTCTTTTAATGAATTATAGAAGTTGAATGATTTTGGTCACTTGACAGTGGCAGACTGACACAGGCTGTAGTAACTTACTACCTGCACTGGAACAAACTTTAAAAAAAAAAAACTATAATTTGTTCAACCTAAATTAATTTGCTTCATTAAAACTAAAGTTGTCTTCAGATAATTTGCCAATTTTACTTTAAATAAGCTTCACTAATTTAAAGTTTGTCAAACATTTTGGGTTTTTTTTCAGTGTGTCTCATGCTTTGAAGCCACAAGTGAAGAAAACTACAGATAAACATAATAAATCTCTTTATTCTGTGATGTAACCTACTGTGAATATGAAATACAGTATTATTGAGTATAGCAGCTTTTAAACACAGTTAAACTCTTAAGAAACCTCAGAGGTGAATGAAAGCCTTTAATATTATTAAAGGCAATGGTGCTGGTATGGTAATACTCGTGACTTGAACTTGGCACCTTACTTTCAGTAAATAAGTCTACACAATTTCAACCAAATGTAGCGTCAAAATTGTTGCCAGATTTGTCTGTCCTCGTCCACTCTGAGACAAGTAAAGTCCATCTGATTAGAAGCTACCATCGCTTTTATTGATGACATTTTTGATTAATGCTGACGTTGTTTACGTCCTTCAAACGGTCGCCAAACCCGAACTGGACCAGGGTTGAGAGAAAGAGTTCGAGGGACAGAATCAACAAGTGGGTGGGAAGTAAGTGTCTTTTATGTGGCATTGTGAAATCAATGCCACGTTTCCAGCTTTTAATTGAGCCATTAAAGGGACACGGGGAGTTCATTTTCACATTCAAAGAGGCTCGGATTGAGCTCAAGTGTGGGCAGCTGAAGAAAAGAAAAAGTTAAGTTTAAAAACAGATGCAGAGTGTAATTACTGCGGTTCAAAGAAAATGTAAATCGCACTCATTCTCTTCATTGTCACTCAACATGGTCAATTTGCTGCATTCGGTCCTGCAGCAGTACCATGCTTTTTCCACTAGAAATTCACTCCAGACATGTATTTTCCAAGAAAAATGAAAGGAACTACACATTACAGCAATGATAATGATGGTGCTCACTCAATATCTATTGTGTTTTTCATGCAGGAGTGCTTATGAACACAGCACCGGCTCTGAAGAAAAGCATCTTGCTACTTCTACATCTTTACAACACAGACAAAAAAAAAGGAAAGAACTTGGGATGCTGCAGTCATCTCTACACATTTTGGCAAATTGTTTGCAACTAAAAATTTGCCAAAAAATAAGCTGTTAGCAGAATGTCCGGAGTTCAGTGCTTTCACGACTGAAAGCAGCTGTTTCATCATCACTGAGCGTAGACTGATGGTCAAACAATACACAAGTACAGAATTCTGTTCTCTGAAGAAAGTCTATATCTCTGTCAGCGAACATGAGGTAGTAATCTAAAATATAAGCACCTAAAACTAATATCATCAAATTCACGGCACTTAATGATGTCTGTTTTTCAAAAGACAAAAAAACAACTGCAATCATCTCAGTCATAATAATGAGGTAAAACATTGACTGTCTTCTCGTGAACCTCAAATATTGTGTTTCCTTCTTTTATGGCACTTTTCCACGACACAGTTCCAGCACGGCTCAGCACAGCATGGCTCTTTTTTTTTTTTTCTTTCTTTTCCACTGGTGATAATACCGGTACTTTTTTAAGTAAGTGTCGTCACTGGAAGAGTCATGAGCGCGGCGTCCGACGCAAGAATCAAAGCGAACAATGGCGAACTGTAGATCAGTTAAAAAGACTTCAAAATCGTGAAAACATGCGTTAATCTGCAACATTTAACAAGGACATTTGTAAAATCTCGATATTTAACAGATGTATTTAGCGACAGCACTGCTGAAAGACGGTGTTCTGTCAGATTTTGCTGCTCCGTCAAAAAAGCTACAGCTGCGAAAATTGATGCCAGCGTCTGTCGAATTTCACTATTCTATAAAAAAAAACGTTACCTTATAATTTTCCACTATACCATTATTTTAACACTATTATGAATTATTTTCTTTCCTCATTTATTTATTTTATAAACACAGTGAATGCTACCCCTGAAATCCAGATTATAGATGTGATCAAAATATGCTCCCCTTAAACTTGGTATAATATGACTACATTTATTGGTGGGAGCATAATTTAATGGGTGTTATTGGTCTATAAAGCACTGAATGGTTTAGGTCCAAGATACATTTCTGACCAGTTGGATCACTATGAACCGTCCAGACCAATAAGGTCATCTGGGTCAGGTTTGCTCAGGTGTCCCCAGAACCCAGAAGCAGATCTGCTACATCAATTCATTCTTTTAAATCTAGCCTGAAAACCGACCTGTGTTTGCCACTGTGCATCGCAGCCATAACTGCAACTTTTAATCTCTTTTCTCCTGTTATATCTGTAATGCTGCTGCTGTATTTTTCTTTTTTTTATTGTAAAGCACTTTGAAATGATGTTGAAATGTGCTATACAAATAAACTTGCCTTGCCTTGCCTATCAAAATATGCTAAATGCTATCGTGAGCCATGATCGTGAGCCGAATCACAACCTGTATTTTATTTTTTACTTACTTTTATTTCACTTGGGTTTTTATGATTTACTTGTGTTTTATGGTATATTAATGCTACCGTACAGTCATTTTTCTTTTTTAAATGTGCTCCATAATTAAAGTGAATTGGATTGGATTACAGGAAGACAATCTTGAGTAAAGTACTGGCTTCATAAACAGTCTTCTATAGAAACTGTCTGTACACTTGCAAAGTTATGGACACTTTGGTTTGTCTGTAGGAAGCCTCTCCTCACTACCACAGAAGTGAAATGTTGTTTTGAGCCTTAAACTGGTTTTAAAACTAGCGATTTGTCTCGACGCAATGTTATGCCCCCGCTCTGCGGTTGTGGCTCTTTCGGTCAAAATCGCAAAACCCGCAATTTCCCAAAAATCATCTGATTGACGCAATTGTGATACCGACACAAAATATGAACATGTATATTATCCAAAAATAGACCTAGAATGGCTGTAACTCCGGATTTTTCCTTTGTCTTTTTGATGGAAGATGATTTTTATGGCGCTGCCAGATTTCTGACAAAGGCAAACACTGAACAAGCTTAGCTCCTTTAATCTTTCATCCAATTTTTTTAGGGGGGTGGATGGATAAGGACCTGATTGCAGACTGATGGACTCATCCAGAGCAGCTGACATGAATATAGAGAGAAAAACCACAAAATCAGGGAGTGAGTCAGAGAGAGAGAGAAAGAGAAAACAGAGGAATAAGTCAATGACAGAGAAATGAGTGAAAAGGGAGCAGGCAGCTAATGGAGTGGGTGTCCATTATTACTCTCCTGCTGAGAGGAGACGCAGCACTGGGCTCACAGAAAAAGTGAATGAGGACGTTGAGTGTGTTGTCACTTTATAAGGAAGATGAACACATTCAATATGTGGCCAAATGAGGAGCCTCTCCTTCCTCGAGTTGTTTAGAGGATGTGAAACAGCAGAATGTCAGCGTCACACATTCAAAACATGTCACTGCAAACAAGCTTCAGCGTCTAACTTTTGTTGTAGTTCTGCCTCCTTTAGGTCAGAAACAAGTATTTCACGCCGTCTTTCATCCGAAAACAGGCTCTGTCACGCAAAACTATCAGACCCGACTGAGGGAGCATTGGTGTGTATACAGGACAGAGGTGTTTTTGAGCACTGTGTGGACACTTGTTTGTGTTTTCAGTCATAGTCCAAACTGTGTGCAGCCATCTCGCTTTACTGCTGCAATGTAGAGAAATGTCACCAGGCAAAACACAGGAAGTAGAGCTGATAAGCTTAATCTGGATTGTGTGAACTCACTGGACAATGGTTTGACTGTAACAGACACTTGTTTATATGAACTTTACTTTAAACTTCAGAAATCCTGTTGGCTGATCTGAAAACTCGTTGGTTTTTCCTGCTGCTGATTTCTGCCGTAGAGTATTTTTACCGTCCTTGGTTTTGGTCTGTGTGATGGAAGTTTTCTTTGTCTGATTAGCCATGGGTGGCTGTCGTTGCTCATAAAAACTCCACCTCTGCTCATGTCAGACTAACCTTGCGTAGGAAGAACTGTGTCTCATCAAAGTCACAGAGGTCCAGGAAAAAGAACTGAGGCACAAAAGCCCTGAAATTATAAATTCTTTGAGATTGGAAAGCACAGCATTTCTTCAAAAAAAAAAAAAGGACAACATTTCAAAGCGTCAACCGTAAAGTTGGAACATTAGTCACATTTTGCAATTTGGCCCATAACTACTCCTGTCAAGCTTTCTGTTCTTAAAGTCAAAATTCTCAAGCAGCACGTCCACGATTTTAAACAGAAATATAAAAGAAACAGGCATTTCATTATGAGATTTGATGAGGAAACACTATCCCAGGCTGACTCTTGGCATTTTCAACGGACCAGAATTAGAAGTATTTTTCACTTCTGCCACTCTTTCAAACTCAGCTATAACTGAATAATCTTAGAACAGTGCGATTCACAATGTTCTCACTAGAAAAGGTGCAAATTAAGGGGAGGAAAGGTGAAATTACCACATTCAACAGCCAGCGTTTCATTTTACATGACTAACATATCTACTGCCACTGCAGACCAAAAAGCTTGTGTGAGTAGGAATTTTGAGGTCAGCACATACTGTACATAGTACATGTGTACTGCACTTTATTGAAGATCATTTACTGGCCTAAGGGCATTTTATCCAAGTATTTTAACATAATTATTTTAAACTGGTAATTTAAAATGTTGCAGTGTTGGCAACGGCTTTATTTATTTTAATCTTACTATGCTGCTAAATTGGTGACTGCTGTGTAGGAATATGCAATGACAATAAAGTACCTACCTACCTATACAGCTGTTAGCTGTCACTGAAACAGATTTGAGATAAAAGTTTACAAAGCCTCATTTGGACTGGATTTATTTCTGTAGTTTTACATGTGTGTATGTTGTGATTTGGCGCTATATAAATAAAATTGAATTGAATTGAAATGCAGTTGAAATTAATGCTACTACTGTATTATCCACCTTATGATTTAGTGTGTGGTAATATCCTTTTGTGGTATACTAATTTTACAAAGTAAAAGTGTGCATAAGTAGCTGTTGGCAGAGTGTGTTTAAATCAACTCATTCATGCACAGACAGTTACAGTATAGCTGGATAATATTATTACAGAAGAAAAGTTAAAAATGTAAAGATTCACAGAAGTGTCTTTTGTTTCCTCTTATTTTCAAGTGGATTTTACAGAGAATTTGACTCGTCACATAAAACGAGACTGAACTGTAATAACCAGTTTTATTTTAATTGAATGCTATATTTAGAATATTTTCAGCAGTTTACCCTGTTGTCAGGCAACCTGGTCATACTTATGAGAAGAAAATTTAGTTTTCTTCAAGTAAAACCTACTAAAGTTAAAATTTTTTTACAAAAACATTGGGGCACGTTCAAAGAAAAAAAAGCAATGAAATACAACAGTAACAATAAGATTTTCTGTGTTTTCACTGACAAATTAAATCTCTTTAACCACAAATTCAGAAATTGATGGCTACAACTTTTTACTGATGATACTAAATGTAAAATATATCATCATCTATTATTGAAATCACCAAAAATCTTTTCTTTGTACTTTTATAAATGTTCCACAAATTAAACAAATCTAATTTTTAATCAAAAAATGAATTAATTTAATTTTTATTGCAGTTTTTAAAAAACTCACACATGTAGTCTTGCTCATATCGGACTATAGTAACACCATCCACTGAACTTGAATGTCTGTTGATACGACTTCAGAGCAATGACTGGACAATTGTTGTTCTCAGGATGGGGTTTCAACACTGATTATTGCCACTACAGACAGAGCTTTATGTAACAATATTACAGTGCATGACATGAGCCCTCTTATACTGCTAAATGTGCCCGAATAATCACAGCACAAACAGCTGAATAGGAATATTCAAGATAACCCTTTCTCTGACTCAAAAAAGAAAACACCTGTGGTGCCACATCACCGCTGTCCAGACGCTCTTATCTTTGTGGGCAGCAGATGAGAGTTCAGCATTATTGACTTTCTGGAGGCTCGTCGTACCTCATATCCGGCCCATTTTACCGTCTCATCCCAGACGGATGTAATCTCTCCCATTTTATGGATGAATGGCAGCGCCACTGATGCCACAGCACTTCCTCACATACAGCACAGAGGCTCGTCCTCGCTCGCTGTGACGGTTACTCATCTGAGTCCTGAATCCTGGCCATGGTTTTTATGAGGCGCTGCACTATCAGTGGTCCATACATTTCCCTCAGGAGCTGAACGCAGGCTTGTGGATAAGTGATGAGTCCTTAAATCAGCTGTAGAGTTAAGTGGAGCTACTAAAGCACTTTAATTTTACAGTGGTTACTCATAGTTTGGGTTGTAACCTGGGAAAAATGGCCATCTGTGACTCATTTGAATGATTTTGGACAAAGATGGCACCTGTCACAGGCTAATGGCACTTTTCCACTACACAGTTCCAGCATGGCACGGCAAGGCTTGACTCAGTTTGATGTCCTTGACGTTCTTGACGTAGGTGGGGTCGTCGTAGCTGCACGAAACTGCCATGATGCGGTTTAATATGCGACACAAACTACTGACGAGCAAACCAGTTCCTTTCGGTGTACTGAATCATTAGAATCAGTTGATTAAAAAGATTTGTTCACTGAATGGTTCAGTACTTCCTGCATGACACATGTCACTGAACTGAAATACGGCTGAACAGGTTGTGATTGGGCTCACCATCTCCGTCTTTCAGCAGTGCTGTCGCTAAATACACCAGACTCCTCTGTTAAATATGGACATTTTACAAATGTTCTTGTTAAATGTTGCAGATTAACGCATGTTTTCAGGATTTTGAAGTCTTTTTAACTTCCAGTGACGACACTCTCTGACCAATCAGTGGCCAAGATGTCACATATAGAATTTGAGCTAAAAACACAGATTTTCTTTACAAACTTCTGTTTCCAGCTTTCTAACAGTGAGATAAACTGGTGAATGTATAGATTTATTGAAAGTGTGGTTGTATGAGGAACGGACAGATTATCAACAATGACTTCACAGAGTGCCACCATCTCCTGCCTGAGAGCTGGAGAAAATCACTCTCACTGATTTTTACCAGATTTTATCCATATAACAAAAGGCTCACCTAATAAAATAAATGCCACCTTACACCTACAAAATCTTAAGAATATGACTGCCACTTTATCTCACATTTAGACTCTCAGTCTGAAAACTGCTCAGTCTGTCACACCAAAGAGAAAATGAGCAATATTAGCTTTACGAGGACACAGGACACTGCTGTCTACTACTGTTTGGTAAGTTTGAGTCACTTAGGTAAATCCAAACAGAGGATTTTTGTAGAAGTAATAAAATACATCTAAACTCGAGATGGGAATCAGTATTGTTCCAGTTTTGGTCAAAATTATTGGATTGGATATCGGACAGATAAAAATCCTCTATATATTGGATGCTTATGCACAGACTAAAAATGTAAATAAAAATCAGCAAAAGCATTTCAGCTGATTCTTGTCCCTGTGTCCCTACTGGCAGCCATGTTGTGAATGATAATGTGCCTCCATGGCTTATCATTTTAAAATCAATCAAAATGAAAGAGTCTGCAGTTTTTCTGAGTGTGGCCCGAGGGTGACAACAGAGTTGTGTCCAACAAACACCAATACAAGCCGGGTTAAATATAGCCTGGTTGTTATTTTAGCTCTACTTGCATCAGTCTGGATTTGCCACGGTGGGTGAACCCAGTGGTGAGTGTCGCTTTAGTTTTACACACTCAACTCAGCAGTGTTGAAACACTTCCAGATCCAGAGTCTCACATACCCCACGTTAATGTATAGTTAATTGTGGTTTTGTGCCACAGTCTGAGAATCCTAATTATCTGGAAGTTTGGAAATCCCTCTGCAACTCATCTGCTTCTCATTCGCGACATCTTCGGAATTTGCATTTATTAAAGCCAAATGCGGACAAAAGGAATGTTGCTCTCTCTAATCACTTTCAAATTGCTTTCTTCTCTCGGGCCTGTTCATCATTTTAATGATCCCTCGAGCTCGTTGCTTTACAGACGCGGAGAAAGAACAAGCAGAAGAATGAAACAAAGAACCCGCCCTCCTAACCCGGCGGCGAGGCTTGATGCTGAGCTGGAGAACCAGGTCGAGGCACTTTGGCTCCATTATGGCCGACACAGTGCCTGTGTGCTTTAATAACCTCCCTCAATGTGGGTCATTACCTGGCTCTGTGCCGCGCTTCACAGCCTACTGGGAATTCTTCAGCAGGACAAAGAGGGTGGGACAAAAACACTTTTGCTGTCTCTACCTCTGTAAGCCATTTAGCCTCACACACATACAGGGCAAAAAAAAAAAAATAGTATAGTATTCGTCGAAATACAGTGACATTTTAAAGAGACATTTTTAACAACAACTGCACAAAATAAAATGATTCTTCTGTGGGAGGAGATGTTAACTCAAGGACAACGTATCATCCTATCAGGACTGGCAGCTTATTTATTTGTATCTACTGTATATCTGTATGTCTTCTCTTTGAAATCTGACTGTATGAATGAAAGGCTACATTCAGAACATCAGCTATGTTACTTAAATCTGATTCATTACAGATGAGATTTGATGGATCACATTCCAAACACGACTGACCTCTTAAGTGGTACGCACACGCATAAATATTGCTTTGCATGTGCCGTCATCATCAGCAACAGAAAACATCACATTTGCAAGACCAGTCTGTATTTAAGCTTAGATGAGCTAAATTGTGCTAAAGTAAGCTAAGCTAAAATTAAATAACATAAGAGAAGATTAACTAATTTAGAATTAGCTAAAATAAGATCAAATGAGCTAAGCTAAGATGAGCTAAGATAAGCTCAAATAAGCTAAGTTAGGCAAAGATGAGCTAACATAAGCAAATGAGCAATACGTGCTAGGATAAGCTAAAAAAATTAAACTAAGCCGAGTTAAGATAAGCTAAAACTAGCTGAGATAAGATAGGCTAACAGAAGATGAGCTCAGCTAAGCTGAGGTAAATTAAGCTAGGCTAAGATGAGTTAAAAATAAGTTGAGATAAGATAAGATAAGCTAAGATGGGCTAACATTTAGACAAGATGATCTAAGCTAAGTTAAGTTGTGATAAGATAAGATAAGGGATAAGGGCTAAGGTGAGTTAAGATAAGATAAGCTTAGTTAACATGAGCTAAAAGAAGCTAAGACGAGCTAAGATATGGTCAAATAAGCTAAAATGAGCTAATACATGCTAGGATATGATAAAAATAAACTAAAATGAGGTAAGATAATATTAGAGAAAAAAGTCAAGATAGGATGAGCTGTAGTTGTGGGTGACATTTCCTTCTAAAGAACAACAATCTCTGATGTTTGACTTGGCTTCGCTGTGAAGAAGCTGCACAGATATGATTCACACAAATACGACGTATCTGACCCGGGGCCACATGACCCGGGGTGACACAAAACTGATTATTTGAACATTTGAACTGTTGATGAGATTTCTGAGTCCCCACAGGCCTGAAAAACTCAGATGTGAGTCACAGTGGATGTTTATTGGAACTATACGTTACTGTGGAGTTAGCCAAAGTGGGAAGAGGACTAACTTTGTCTGTAATGAGGCTGGGATTATTTTGAGACGACAGCTAAAGAGCATGGTGCTCATTACATCACTGAAGTTAAGCCGCAGTAACCAAAAAGTATGAATATTTTTTGAAAGGCATGGTTTTTTTTTTTTAACAAACCCAGTGCTGAGGTAGATTTGGAGCAATGTTTCATGAGGAGCCAATCAAAAGAATTATTTCTGATTATACATTGGTTAATGATAATACCACCATCTTCCTCTGTGAGCCATAATTAGGCACGGTAAACAGGATGACAATTGAGGAGAAGGCCGATCCCAGGCCATCAATTACTTGTCCACCTCCTTAAGCTCCGGCTGAGCCGCCTTGTAGATGGAGGCTAATTATTGTCATTAGAGACCTGCCCATTATTTCATCTGTCTGCACTTTTAGGTGCAGTTGCGGCCGCTTTTCTCGGAGCAGGAATGCTGTCGCTGCAAACCAACAAACGCTTTAAATCTGAACTCCAGCTGTAATTTGGAGTATATTCTGGTTGCGTGTAATTAGAAACATGCACTGTGTTATTACCGCATGCTGGTAATTCACACTGGAAACCCTCACAGACTGAGTGGATACAGAATGAAAGGTGACAAACAGTACACGGTGTCAAACTCTCTGTTATTTGTAAAGTAAATAAATTTGCAAAGTGAACACTCTTTTTTTCTAAAATTGAAGTGAAAAAAAAAAAAAAACTGTGGTCGACGAGTGAAAATGTCGACACTAATGGACACACAAAATGGAAGCAGGGGAGGGTTTTTATTTCGCGGCAAATGGCTGCTGGAGCTGGACTGACAGATGAAAAGAAGCTCTGAGATTTAATGTGCTCCGTGTTACTGTACTAAGATAAGTGCACGCCGGAGAAATGAAATCAAACCATTGAGGAAAGTCAGAGGAGAGTGGTCAGATTAAATCATCGTGGACACAGAGCACTGTCAAAGTCCAGGATGTTGAATTGGATGCTAATTACTTCTAAATAAACGTCATCTGATTGAGGTAACATCAATTTTCTCCTCTATTTAATGCCAACTCCAAAGAATGCATAATAATTGTATGGATTGTAAGCCATAGAAAGAAATAATTTAGCAAATACTTGAATTTATTTTATTTTTAATTTTCAAATAGTCTCATAATACTGTGTATGTTAGATACTACTTTTGTGTGTAGATTTGAACTCTGAGAATGTGACATTTTTAAAAAAAGGAAACATATATCACTAAAACTATGATTCTATCCATATGAAATTTAACTGGAGACCTTTTTAAACATAATTTAATACTTTTTCACTCACTTTAATACTTAAGTGACTCAAATTCATAATTACAATGTAGAATTTTTTAGGTGAATCTTCATTAAGCTGCTTTTGGACTGATTTGCATTAGATCTGAGTATGTTTGTGACAATCTACGTATTGAGGACAGTGACATGCGTTTCTCAAAGACTGGGTCGGGATTAACAGATAAATGAAACATTTCTGGGAACTTATTTGTTCACCAATTCAAAATGATGGCTGTAAATTAGTCGGTACATTATGGACAAATTCTGATATTGTGAGTTGAGTCACGGTAATTTGCCATCTTTAAATTTTTTTGGGGGTTTTGGTTTTTAAGTGATTAAATACACTTATATGCAATTTCCTTAATATTACAGACTTGACCTTTTTCTTACAAGTACGTAAGCGTATTATTGATGCTACATCAGAGCAAAAATGTGTCTCCCGTTGCGATCCATTGCTGGCAAAATGTCTATGTTGTATGAGAGTTTCCTTCTCCAGTTTAGTTTAAATCCATTTTTCCCTCATTGTTTACATTTGATTCACCTCACCGGCTTCATGTTTTTGAAGCTGCTTGTGATGTGTCACTGTGTGATCGTTTCCTTACTGTCACCACTGGTGCACGTTACAGTCATTAGTGGCTGCATGTGTATTTTTCACACAACATTAGGTCTAAACCCTGCAGTTTCTTTAGGATCTGACATTTCAAAAAATATGAGGGGGGGGGACTCACACTGAAATTTCCTTTGATAAGTCTAATCCTAACCAGTGTTGTGTTTGGAGTAATTGCATGCTGCAGGAGAGGAGGAGGAGGAGTGCAGTCAGTGCATGTACACTGACAAACAAAAGCCCTGTATAACACCTCTTTTTTGAAAATTCTCCTCACCTGACAAGCCTCCCACGTCCATTTTCTTCAGGTTTTTGGCCTCGAGGATGACCACGGTCAGCTTGCCAGCAGTGGGGACGTATCGCAGCGAGAAGCAGATGTCGCCCAGTTTCTCTTGCTGTTGGAGAAGCAGACACAAAACAGAGGTGAGACGAGGAGCTTAAACAGCACCTGCTAAATCCAGATTTACCAACCTCACATCTTCGCGGCAGATGTTCAGGCTTGATGAGAGGAGGAACACTAAATTCCCCTGCAAATCTGACTAACTACTGACTATGGTTGCTTTTTAGTTTTTGACATGTGTGTGTTTATTTTGATTCTGCCTCAAAAAACAGGAAAAATAGAAAAGATCTGGTGAAGAAGTGAACTGAAAATGCACAGTAAGTGCTGGCTGATCCTGCAAAAGATGATTCTGTTAGAGCTCTCCAATATGTATCAAATTTAGCAGCCAGCTTTTAACTAAGACCAATAAAAACAGTTCTCCTTAGACTCGCTTCCTGTTCGTTTCAGTTTGTTTTTTCTCTGAGCCAAACTACGACAGACGTTTATACAAAGTTACAGAGTTCGCAAATGTGCCCTTCCTGTGGTTTGTGCAAAACTTACTCACTCTTAAAATATAGCGACTCCACATTCAGCAGTTCGGTTAATAATAGGATCTGTAAACCCCACATATAAAATATCACATAAATCTGCTTTATACCAAGTACCACCTGAGAAAATACTGAGCTTTACACCATCATCACCAACGTTAAAATACAGAAAGATTATCTGCTCTCTCATCATCCTCCTCTTCCTCACGTATAGCCGTACAAATAAAATTTAGTGTCATTTTATTTAAATAATTATTTCAAGCGGTTAAAAGGATTATATTGGACGGATACTGGTATGGTACAAAAATTCATATCCAGCCATTTCTTGAAGTGACTTCTGTAGGCGAACCTCAACGGTCAAATTCGGTTTAGGTCGTCATAGCTGGTGTATGTTGACGAGCAGCAGAACGTGATTTGATTTTGTGATCATTCAGACAAAGTCCTACTGAAGAGACAGAGCATCTGCGTCGCTCACATTAATCTTTGACGACATGATCGTCCACAATCATCTGTAACATCTCTGCTCTCAGGAAGTCGACTGTACCGCCGTAACCAGATTAACGTCAGCATATGTGCATCAACAGAAATTAATAAGATGGATAGAGATCAGATTTGAGAGATTCTGCACATGCACACATATTTTTCTCTAATTGTACATCCACAACTGTGTCTGTCCACTGACGTGTTATGAGGACAAGCTGTTGTCGGTGTTCGTCATCATGTCAGCCAGCTGTCTGCCATCCTGTGGCACTAATGGACAAATTAATTCAAAACACAGGAAAGCTAAATTATCAATCAGTTTAATTGAATTTAGATTCAAGTGGCTGGAAATACGACAAACAAGGAAAGCTAATGACGCAGCTGCTGCTACTTTAACCAACATTTACGCCGTATGTTACAGAAACATGGCCTTTTTCAGCGACTTACAGCATAGTGGACAATGATTTACGAATTTATATTAAGCGGCGTCGTAGCTATGATGCTAAAGGAAAGAGGCAATTACTGAAGTGTGACAGAGGTTAAGACATGTGGCCTGGCTCTTTCCAAAATCTAAAAATACACCCACCAGCAAAAATGTTGAACTTTTCATTTCAAGACTTAATTAAAATAAATAGAATGTCATTTAATACAGTAATTTCCAAATAATGAGCCAGGACCCACAGATAGGTTAAATTTTTAAGTTGCCAAATACATTTTTCAGCTGTTTACCGAAAGGCTCATTCCAGGATTTTTCAACCATTTAATAAATGTGAGTGTGTAAGTGAATGGTATTTGCAAAAAACTGATAAAATTAGGTTTTCCTGAACTGAGTTGAGTGACACTGGTGCTTCACATAAGTTGTTACACACAATAACAATTTCAGCAATTTATTTGCAAGCACTTTTAATGCAACACAATGCAGAATCATCCCACAGGATTACACTCTAGTCACTGCCAGCCAAACCACTTTTACACACACAAATCCCCTTGGAAATGTCTTGCTTCCCTATTGAAATGAATATTAGTTGTTACAGAAGTGTAACAAATGTAATAAAAATAGTCAGAAATGTTATATTACATGTAATTTATTTCTATTGTGAGATGGGATTGCAATAATTTGTCATCTCTAAATGGTAATTCCCCATGTAAAAACAATGCTTTAATACATACTGTATAAAAACTTAATTCCTTTCAATCTTTTGCTTTTAAATCCTGATGCTGTTTGATTGCATGCTGCTGATTAAATTTTATTTTTTGCTTACTTACCATGCAATACAATAATTTTTCTGTGTTATTCTGTCCTGCCTCGTCTTGTCTAAACCTTTTGTTTCAACAAAAATCCAGTTATTCTACATGTTCTGTATAAATAAGCATGACTTGTCCAAATGGCAACCGGTCACGGGGTCACCTGCAACCGGGCTCCTATTGGACGATAGCAGCTGCCAATCATACTGTGCTGTTCTTTATCATTTATTTTCCTCTGAAGTGAGACATCATTTACAAATCTGACATCATGTTTTATTGCAAAAGACGCAAAACTATCAAACAAGACAATAAACTATTCAGAACAATTTTCACTGACGTTATAAACCATGTGAGAAATAAATGTTCTTTTTCTCATTCAACCACTGGAGTCGCCCCCTAGTGGCTGTTCAATATATCCTTTTTTTTTAAATAATTGGCCCCAGAAATGACTTTAAATGACAAATATGTCAGGTGTAATTTTTAGCTTAGTTGTCACTTCTACGCATTCACATTTAACATTCATTTCCACGTGATTACACTGAAAGAACGGTTCCCGTGTGTCAAACCCTGCTAATATTGTCACACGCAACAGATGCAACAAAACGCTAAGGAAGTATCATGATGCCCTTCAACTCAAACAACAGCACTAGCCATTCAGCGCTGTTATAATTAACCTTTAAATCAAACCAACGTAATGCAAAAAAACAAGGTTCCCCTGGCAACATGTGCTATATGCCATGACATTTACCATGAAAATTGAATCTCCTGAACTGCTGCCTGGAAAGTCACACTTGTGTTAATTGAAGGGGAAGTGTGGACATCTGATTAAGTGACATTTCCAGGAGAGATGGATTACATCGGCCACAGCCAGTGCCGTGTCTGCGGTTCAAAGTACAAAAGCTTTGCTGAGCACATCAAAATAACCATTCAATATATAAATATAATTTATCTGAAACAGCAGCTGCTAGAATGTTACACAACTATTTCTAATCCTTTATGTCATATTTTGTTTATTTTAATTTCCCTATTATCTCTTTCACTCTTTTACATTCATCGTTTTTTAAACTTAATTGATGCTGTATGTTTGGTGAGTATTTCATCTTTAAAAAGAGGATAAGATTAAAGATGAAGTACTGGGATCAAACAAACGACACAGCAAAATTCCATGTGTTTTGAAAACCTACTCAACAGTAAAACAGCTTTTGATTCTGAATCAAAGTAAAAGTATATTATATTGACCTAACATTATGAAAAAGGTCTGATTTTCTGAATTAATGATAATAAAAATTGGGTTACAACATGCAAAATGGTATAAACGAGACATTCTTTGTGAGCTGACTACTTTTCACTCACGAGTTATTGACAGCTGCAGGTCAAATCTGTCAAAAACTTAAGACTTTCAGTGTCTCAAACAAAAAATAAAGTACAATACAATTCACCCTTGAGAAGGGAACTGAAGCTCTATAGCATCTTGTTAAGTTCACAGTATATAATTTCCGCCAATAGGGGACTCACAACTTGTTGTCTTGTTGGGTCCCCTTGTGCATTTTGCGGTTTTAACGGTAAGAGCATTGACGTCTGAATTGGCAGCAAACAATAAGTAGCGACAAATAAACACAATAAAAGACAACACACTGGCTCTAACTATAGTGGTATCAAACATTTCCTTCCTCAGTCTGATGTTTCATATAGCAGATGCTGTAATTAGAAGGCGACCAAAATGAAATAGTCCTTTATAATATGGATTTCTATGGATTCAAAGAAACACTTAAGCGACAGTTATGACGCTTTTCCACTACACAGTTCCTGCACAGCTCAGCACATAGTTTTCTATTACTAAAGTTCCTCTTTTGCAAGGTTGGTGGTCTAGTTTCAGCCGCGACACAAACTAGTGACGGTCAAAGCAGTTGTTTTCTTTGTAGTGAATCATTTTCCTCAGTTTTCTAAACAGATGAGTTCACTGAATGGTTCAGTACTTCCTGCATGACCGGAGCACAGACTCCGTCTGACACAGTCACTGAAGTGAAATACGGCTGAACGGCTTGTGATTGGGCTCACCATCTCCGTCTTTCAGCAGTGCTGTCGCTAAATACACCAGACTCCTCTGTTAAATATGGACATTTTACAAATGTCCTTGTTAAATGTTGCAGATTAACGCATGTTTTCAGGATTTTCAAGTCTTTTTAACTGATCTACAGTTCAGCATTGTTCGCTTTAATTCTTGTGTCGGACTTCGCGCTCATGACTCATCCAATTATGACAACCGCTTGAAACCTTGACAGAGCAGGTACTAAAAAAAGTACCAGGTATTATTGCTAGTGGAAAAGCAAAAAAAAAAAAATCATTTTCAGAAAGTATTAACTTGCTAATTTACAAAAACAAAGCCTATTCTTTTGTTTTAAGGAAAATATAGATATATTTTTTAATTTAATTAACTGTTCATTTCCCTTATCTTAAGGTTTGATTAGAGTCTTACCTCCTCCTTCTCAGCACTCTGCAGGTCCCTCCACTCCTCTGTTATGTGGCTGAAGTCCACCTTGTTCATGGGCACCTTGATGTCACCGATGGCGTCGTGTTTGGAGAAGCGATCAAAGTCGTACACGGTCATGACCAGCGTTTTCCCACCGAGCTCCACGTAGGGAACCTGAAGAAAACCCAAAAAAACTAAATCATTATAATGACACAGAAGAGAAATCAAAAAAAATACCCAAAACTTTATCAGTGACAGATCGAGTGCGTGAGGACTGTGTCGTCTCACACGGAAACATCAAAGGTGAAAGTCAGTGTTTTCCAGCGGTTCTTGACAGAACCAGAAACAAACAAGGTTGCACTCGCTGGGTGTTGAAGTGAAAAGTTGTCAGCTATGAAAATGAAGAAGCAGGAGACAAACACTTCACGTGTCAAAGCACAGAGCCTGACGACAGTGTGTGCAAAACAATTTAGCGAGCAAACAGTGTCTGCTGTTCCCAACATTTCTCTTCACTTTGTCTTTACACTTCTTCTTCTTCTGCTACACGTCTTAATCAGCTTCTCTGCAGCTTTACCTCTGGATCACGTCGACTTAACCTTGGTTTCCAGTAAAAGCTTTCAGCTCCACACGACTCCCTCAATACAGCAGTATTTTGAATTTCCATGTCTCCTAGCAACATCCCCATGCTGTGCACTGAAAGTAAGGAAGAGGACTTGAAGGTCGTATAATAAGATCCACCTAAATTTAAAGCATTCAGAGCACACTGTTAAATAATGAAGTCTTTTAATACCAAACGAACACTTTCAGGGAGGTGTAGGTTATAGAAATCCACAAAATATCATTTATAGTTTTGTATATATCAAGAACAATTATATACATGTATTTACATATAAATATAGGGTTAAGTATTCATTGATTTTGTAGAAGAGATTATTTTCAACTTAAGTAAGTTTACTGTGCATTTAAAGCAACATAATTACAGTGGTATTTAAGTGTGGGTTCTAGGCTATATTTCTGATCCTTCACTGTATCCTGTTTGGCTATTAAATGGAAGTACTGCACATATGCTGATGATGTAATCATATAAATGTACAATGCTGAACAAATTTACTAGACCACCACCCAAACACACATGCGCCCTTAATTAACAGCATTGATTGAATTATCAAAATCATTTTTTATGTTTCTGTATTGGTTATTCTATTGGGGCATAAAAAGGTGAATTCAGTTTGCTATTTGCTAAATAAATAACAATAACATTTTTAGATTTAAACAAGAGATGAGTGGTCTAATACACTTGTTAAGCACTGCATATATATGTGTATATATATACAGTATAATATGCACTGCCAATATACTTTGGCAAAAATGTATTTATTCTTTTGATGCCATTAAAGTGAATGGGATTGAAGTGAGTAGGAGTCTGTTTTTTTTATTATTCACCTGTCATTTGTTTTCCCCCTATGATGCATCACAGATTTGGAAATAAACACACAGAAAGCCTGGTATTGAGATGGATATCACATCACATTATGCTGAACTTTTAGAGAAACACCTGCGCTCTTTCAAAAACAAAACTTTCCTTCTGCTGCTGAGCAACAGCCACGCATCCATTACGGCCAAATGCAAGGCCGGGGGTCTCGCCGTGCATCTGCCTGTGTTAATCCCAGTCATATTGAGCCTCAGCATCTGTGTGTGTGAGTGTCGGACATTTTGTCAGGCGCTTGCTAATGTGCCAGGTGGTTGCTGTCTCCACACCCTCCCAGCGTTCATAGCTGCATGCAAATCAGATTGTCAGTGGAACTAAAAACCTCTTCGGTGATTCAGGGGTGACACTTACTTTGAAGGTAAACTGCTCATTGAAGACAGGGTTGAGGGTCTTCCTGTGGACCTTGGTCTCAAACTTCTTCTTCTTGTCCGGCAGCAGGTAGACCTTCACGTATGGGTCGGACGTGCCACCCATGTCCATGGCGGGCAGTTCTGCTGCCTGGATGATTCCCACTATCAGCTGCAAGAAAAAGAAAATGGAGAAAGGGAAAGTGTGAGAGAGCTATGATGATGAGATTATCCAGATTATCACAGCTCATCCCACCAATGTCCTCAAAGAAAATCTGCATCGTGGATGATGAAATGAATGTCTACTTAGACAGGAGGGGTAAAACAAAGACCCCAGATATGAATAAGTAATTGTTTGTAAATAAAAAGATACACATCCATATAGAGACGCTGTATTGAACCGAATGCACTTTTCTTATTGACACCTTAACAGTTTAATGAAGCTGCAATGCTGTGTGAGAAAACATCGATTTACTGATATATTGTCATCCTTCTCCACATACAATACAATAATCGATACACCAGAGCAAATATCGTTATTTTAATTAACAAATGAAGGCGCTCTAAAGTAAAGTTCCTGACTGTTTCACTCGCCGGGTGTCACTACTTCATGTCTCCACATGGTAGCGCTGCACAAATGAATTCATGAATTTTCTAGGAGATGCTCCATCCAGGTTCAATACAGAGACTTTACAGGCACTTTGTTCTCTATGTTGTGAATTAACAGAGAAATCGTGGACTTCACAGACATTTTTTTGTTTTCACTTTGAGAGATATTGTGATGTATCACTGTATGATTGCCTTGTATCGTGATATTATTGTTATTGTGGTCCTGTGGTGTTATTTTACTTCTCAAATGCAAATGATTTGACTAAAGCACTTCAAATTACCTCAAAAGCTAACTCAATGGACTGACTCATAACTGTACTTTGTTAGTATTCTTTTTACATCCTGTTTTGTACTTTTTTTTGTTTTTTTATTTTGTGACAGTTAACTTATTAAAATCATTTTGCTTTTTTAGTGTCAAAGAGACTTGTCAAAATCATAAATTGCAATTCTCAACTAAGAAGAGTTAAAGCTTCTTCTGGATTTACAAATTTATTTTCTTTCAGTGTTTTTCATATTTTGTATTTGTATTTCAAAAATGTTCATACATTATAGGCCTCAGTTTTGTGTGTATTTCCTGTGTCTAACACAGTGAAAGATAGAGAGATCTGAAATGATTATGATGATTTGTCAATAAAATCGAATGAATTATCTGATCTTTTGAGAAATATCTGTGCAAATATAGCCAGAGACAAATTCAGCTTTTTGTAATTTGTAATTAAAAAAGTAACCATATTAAATCAAATCCTATAAAATCTTCCATCATATAAAAGCATCTTGCCTTTAACTCCTTGACCTTGACAAACACTTAATTTCCTTGTTGTTCCTTGTTGTCAGTCTCGATGACTATGAGATGATTCAGGGTCATTTCTCTGTGACGTGGTTCCAGTATTAGAAGGTCACGTCGGTTGAGCCTGACAGCGGCTGAAGCGATCGAAAAGGTCACGATGTGTCAGGCTGGGAATGAGGGGGTTGGTTCTCCTCACACCGGGCTGATAATTGATAACCACGGTGGGGGGCATGGGAGTCTGATTGACCTGCCAGTCAGAGCCTCTACTCAAAAGCCTCTGAGGAGGCCCAGCTAGTCAGTGAATCAACTTCCTATCAGCTAGCTATCAAGCAGCAATCTGGAGGCCGGCCAGCGCACTCAGCCGTGCAGCTGTACGGCTGCACGGCTGAGTTCACTGTTTGGAGCAGAAGCAGGAAACAATGACCCCGTGGCCAAAGATTCATCCATATTCTTCTGAAGATTTTCAGATGCTCTCAAACTAATAACCTGGATTTGGATAGTTAGCAATGCTGACAACAATTATATCTTTTCTTGAATTTCAGTGTTATTGATATGAGACAGAACCTGAACAGTTAAGCACAGTTTGTCTGTGTCTAACATCACATCCAGTCTTCTTCTGTAGTAACTTCAGGTGACTGGACTGTTGAAGACGTTTCTCATCCAAGAGGCTTCTTCAGTTCTTTTTATTTAACCTCTCTCGACAGGTGTCAGCACGTTAAACCATCAAAATACATGCTTTGCAAAAAAATATCGATTTAATCATTCAAAAGCATTTTATTTTATTTGTTATACTGTATATATTTGTTATATTGTTCTTCGTGCTCCCTGGCTTTTTGTTTGCAATTCTGACCATGGGCAGGGCTTAGGAAGCTGCCTCCTGATTGGCTAATGAGTTTTGGAGCGACAGCTCAATGGACAGGAAGTAGACAATCGATATTTTGTTTGTAATTTTTGTATTTTGAGTTTGTGGTTCATTTTTTGTTTGCTCAGTTCATAAAGTGGTGTTGTCTTCGTGAAAAGTGTTCTTTGATAATACTGACACAAATCTAATTCCATAAGTAGTTAGTACTTTTGAAGACCTGGGAACTTGGAGCAAGGATCTTTCTACATGGAGTTTGCATGTTCTTCCTGTGTGTACATGGGTTTTCTCCAGGTTCTCCAAAAACATGCAGATTTGCAGATTAGGCAAATCTGACGCTCTAAATTGAGTAGAGATAGAGAGTTATTGGTTGTTTGCCTTTTGCTCTTTGCCAGCTGGGATTGGCACCTGCGACCCTCATGTGGAGGATAAAGTGGTAGAAGATAGATGGATGGATAAACATCACACATGTTCATGCACCTGATCCAGACCCCTTTATTACACGATAGTTGCATAACTCAAAGGTCAAATCTTAACCCTGGTGTTACTGTAGCTGTGATTTACCAGAATCTAACAGTGACCATGTTTTGCACTGTAGAGCCGTGAAGTAGCACTTCAGAATTGGAGTGCAGCGACTCATCCTAACACGCTGCCCTCCTGATTTCGGTCCATCAATCATGGCAGCCCGAGGCCGACACAGCATGTCATACCATCTTTACTCAGAGAGGAACTGAGGCTTGAGCACAGATAAGAGCGGGTCGTGGTGGGAAATGTTTGAATTTGTGGTTTGTTTATTCTGCTAACTGAACCCATCCTGATGTTGCATGTGTGACAAACTAAACTAAATTTCAGCTTTTTTGTCTCGTCAAATTTTGCTTTCAGTCTTATCAGGATCAACCTTTGATTTTATGGGAATAAATATTTATTTTCTTTATTATTTCTTGTAAATTTTTATGCCTCTCAGCTCTAAAATGACTGATTGTTGATTGATTTGAGTTTTACTTTTTATTTCACTGAGAAGTAGTCTTGTATTATTTCTGTGATTTGTAATTTTGTGGCCTTTGCCTTTATCCTCTCACTTATTTGTACACGCGAGCATCCTGCCATTTCTTTGCTATGTTCTGCGGACAAATAAATTACAATAACTGATGTGTTTCATTATCAGTTACCTATTGATCGTGTTGTTGATTCTTCAGTTTAACAAATTCATCTACAAAGTTTACGGCTTTAAAACCCCTAATATTGTTATTTGAATTACGGAGCAGCTTATGCGTGATTTCAACTTGCATATTTTATAAACAAAAAAAGCACAAATTTTTCAGAATAAAAATCTAATTTTCTGTGTTACGTGCCGTGTCAGGCCGACTTGTTGCTGGTTTTCTGGTGGCTGCTCACAAATCTCAAATACTTTGATGTAAAAAAGCTCATGAAAGATATGTTTTTATTGCTGATCTCTATTCTCTCTCCGAGCAAGATGAAAGAGTCTACAGTGATGTTTCATTTCTGAATCTGTATACAACTGTATCTGTTCATAGCTAGTCCTGTCTTCGTGACAAAAACCCATCCTGATCTGTTGACATGTCACTGAGATACACACATCTGAATTTGTTAGATGGGACTGAACCATGTAAAATTTAAATTGCCACAAAATCCGTAATGAGATCGGGATGAATTTTATGTGTCTGATCCTGCATACACATACTGCAGGTAATTTCATTCAAATCCAATGAGTTTTGACAGAGAGATGATTTTTTTACATCATTGCTCGTTATAAAAGATAGAGATTTATTTTTGAAATTAATTAATTTGATAATTTTGCGACGTTGTCATTGAATGAAAATATACTTGAACAGATACGTTGATGAACCAACACACTAGTGGTCATTGTGTGTTTGCATATCTGTGTGTTTTCCTGTGTTTACCTGAAGCCTTGTGGACTATCACAGCAGAGAGCTGCTGCTGCTGTTAACGCCTCTGTGTTTGTGTGCTTAGTCTTCAGTCCAGTGAACAACCCACTGACCAGAGTCGGGGCTGCGGCTCTTGTAAGCTTATCTCAGGGAGCCGTGTATCGTGGCTCCACTGTGGCGCCACATGTACAAACTTCCAAAAAAGAAAGACCTTTTAATTCACCGCCTGACTCATATTTACCGTGTGCAATTTCAGAAAATGCTGCCTGTGGAAAAAACTCTGATTAAAAAAAATAATAATAATATGAATGTTTTGAATTACATTTCTCTCTAATGAGTTTGAAATTCACATATTCTGGATGCAACTGGCCTGTTCTTGACCTGCATGAAGAGCAATGAATATGGTAATGATGTTGAAAGTGAGACTGACATTATAATTCTCCCCCTGCTGAGCTGAAAAGGCCTCTCTCTGGTTCATGTTGGTGCTCCCTAAGTGATTTGGATCTTTTACAAAACCTTAGGTCTCATTAGTTTATGAAGCAGGTGTCATCAACACCAGGGGGGCTGCAGCCATTTGTGGTGGTTAACAGACTGAAACGAAGCGGAGAGAGTTTCTTTTGTGATGAAGATCTGTCTTGAATCTCTTTTATCATCTTTGCCTCAGTCTTTGCAACAAAAAAATAAGTCATTAGATGATCACGATCTCATTTTGCCACCGACATGACATCTACATAAATTATTCAAATGAATTCATCTTTATTGATTTATTTCATCAACATTTTTGCACAACATTAGTCTAGTCATATTAATTTAAATTACAGTTACATTAGTTAAACACTGGCTTGTTTTATGAACTAATATATATTTTGTCTGTTATTCTAATGTTAACATTGGTTAACATCGTTGCATTAACTAATGTATGTTTTGTCCATTTTACTATTATGAATCTTGTTGAATTTACAAAATGTCGTTAATGTCTATTTTACTAATGTCAGTCTGTTTTTTTAATGCTGGTGTACAAATTCAAACTTTTGAAGTAAATGTTTGTGGCCAACAGTATTATTACGATAACATTACGAAACAATCATATACATATACAGTTCATCATGTTATCTCTCTAACCAAAGAAAAATACCCCTAAAGGCAAAAATTGTACATCAACAGCAATGGAAACATTTTGTGACATGAAATCGCAATTCATTTGGAGGTAAATTTCTCAATTCACATAAATTGTGACACGAAGGACAAGAAAAAATAATCTAGTGATGATGAGCTGGTGCTTAGTCATTTTACTGAAGAAAGAAGAGCAAAATAAATGTCTGCATACAGCCAACACTTAAAGAAGAGAAAAGAGCCTGTGTGGGGACTTAAACTACTGGAGAACTGTGTCAATGTTGGTGATATGTCAAAAAATATAAAAATATGGCATGTTCCTTTAACTTTCCTTCAGTGTTCTGTCTTATTGGACTGAATTTAGAACTTCCCTATGGCATTTCATCTCAAAAAAAAGAAATCCTGCACATTCCGCTTTCATACAAGTTTCAGTGGTTCCCGGTCAAAAATGACCATTAGAAATTATACTCTTTCATGTTAATCCAATAAAATTGTTGGAATTGTGGGTCGGTGTAAAATAAAAAAGCAGTTAAAACAGTAGCCACATTTAAACTGCAGACACTGGAGAAAGAAAGGGTTCAAGGAACCGTGGAGACAGTTTAAGGAACATATTTTCTAGGAAAAAAAGCATTGAATTATGAAGCAACTGCAGGTTCCTGCTTCAGCAGTGGTGTTCACACTGATTGTGTGGGCCTCAAGGAACGAGGATTAAAAAAAAAAACCTCGCCGTGTTTCTAAAATGTATCAGTCACTGAGGTGAAAGTGGGTCGGACAAATGACGCCGGGTTTCTGTTGAGTTTTCCTTTAACTTTGCAGGCAGCCGCAGTCGCAGCAGTGGCGAGTGAGAACGAGCCCGGTGTCTCTGCGGTGACTGTCATAAAGTGTGAAAAGTGTCATCCTTTCATTACACTTTAGCTCCACTGTGGAGCTTATTACCAGTGTAATCAAGAAGCTCATACAGAGACCTGTCACTGCCTCCCACCACATGACAGATCAGCTAATTCTGTCCACATTAGATCGACATTCATGAAATGACTCAATACTATGAAATAAGAAATCAAGGTCTCATTAAATAATATTGTCTCCACATTTGAATGTTCCTTAGTATCATTATTTATAATTATTGTACTATATAAAGGGGATGATTCTTTTTTTTGAAGTGTGCATCACATACAGTACAGTAACATTGACTTTACCGAATGTGCTGTTGCTGTACACCACTGTTTCCGTGGAAGGTGGAGACTCTCTCACTGACCAAGAGGGAAAACAGATTTTAGCCACTTAAGAAAAGGCTCACCAAATAAAATCTACACTTTCTAATGTCTGGTCTAAGTTGGTAAACCGCTCACTCTACCGCACCATACCCCATAGTGAAAATCACCAATTTTACATCATGGCACACTTGTGAAATGTGTCACCTTGTGATTTTAGAGATTGAAATGATGGCACAAACTGGCTGAAAGAGGCAGCAGTAGACCAGCAGCTCCTGTGTCCCCACAAGCTAAAAACATAGGTTTTCTCTATGGACTTTGGCACAGGAGAGGGATTACATTACAAACCTCAGGTTCCAGTTAGAAAATGCTGTCTGACAGTGAAATATATTCTTAACAGATTGTAGACCTCAGCAGGAGTAGGTTTTATAAGCTGTTTTTCCTTCTGAGCCTGACATCAGCCATTTTCTAACTGAGAGTAAGAGTCCAGCTCCCAGATGGATCAGTGTTAATATGTCAATTTCACATTTAAACCTATCAATATGAACTCTCCCTTTAAAATCATTGTCTTCAGACAAGCACTCGCACCTACTGTTTGCCAGTGTGTGACTCAGGCTGTACAGAAGCACTGAGTATTAATGTCTAATCTCAGGCTGTCAGTTCTGTTTATAAGGGTGGGTTATGTAGCCCAGAGAGGGACAGCGCTGTGTTCACGTACCGCATCTATTATCTGTCTCACAACATCTGGCGCCAGGAAGCTGACATGCTTCCTCAATTTGCTTTTTAAAACTCAGCAACTGGAAAAAAAAATAAAGCAGTCGGGGATCTGCAGGGGCTGTTTTCAATCAAGTAGAAAGAAAGATATAGTGATTCGAACGATGAACCGATTCCCAGTAGTGCACTGTATCCTTTAAAGCAGAAGATGCACAAACTCGACCACCGTGATATCCTTTGTGGGACCGTTGTCATGCTTCAGTGAAAGAACACTTTACAATAGTGATAATGAAACAAAAGGAAAATGTTGTGCAAAACCTGTGTTACGTCCATAGACTGTAGGTAAAAAAATGGACGTAGGTTTGAAAAGGGAAGCCCATAGGAAGTAGGAAAAATATATCATTAGCCACAATTGGACGATTCCATTGGTCACAAAGAGGAGTCACTTTGAATGGAAGTCTAAGGGAAAATAAGACCAATTTTAACACTTTGCGGAAGGTTTAAAGGTCTCAATCGCTAGTTTCAGTTCTTCTTTAATAGAAGGTGATGTCAGGGTTGTAAATTATGTTCCCATTTGGAAGTAAATAGCACATACACATACAGTATGTGTGCACACTGTTGTGATTGACAGCTTGTATTATCAGATACGGATAGGGTACTGGTCAAATCGCAAATCTTGCGATTTCTCAATGGCAGTTTGTTTTGTGACCCGGAAACTACATCCATTTTTATATATACAGTCTATGGTTGGGTTCTGGTTCTGGAGAGATGAACCATTGGACCACCCCATAAGGTTTGGGGGTGACCACAAAACCGCACACACTCAGAGAACAGATCCTTACCGTATTCTCTGTGAAATTGTAATCCAGGGAGTATTGCAATTTGCCCAGTTTCTCGTCCTCCTTGGGCGTGGCCTCTTTCTCCGTTTCAGTCAGCCCTGTCTCTGCATCCTCCTCATCCTTCAAGGCCTGAAGGAGACACCCACCAAGAGTCAGTGTCGCCTGTTTGTCGCTGGCGCTAGCACCCAGCCAGCTGTTCCCCGCCCAGGTCCTGCCAGCAGACCTACTCCTGTAAAAGCTGCCACTTGTTTTATGGTGTAAAGGAGGGGAACGGGGGGGGGGGGGGGGGGGGGGGGGGGGGGGGGGGGGGGGGGGGGGGGGGGGGAGCAAGCACTAAAACACCATAGCAGTTAACACCAGGACATGCTCTGTGATGCACTAAAGCCCCGGGCCTGGTCCCCTGATGAAGCTTTTCTATCAATCTTTGGGTCTGAGGGGAGAAAAGATCAAAATGATGGCGCCAGAGATGAGAGCAATGGGCAGGCAGTAGAAGAAGAAGAAGAAGAAGAAGAAGAAGAAGAAGGAGGAGGAGGAGGAGGAGGAGGAGGAGGAGGAGGGAGAGGGTGGAAAGAAGGGAGACAGAAAGAGGGAAAGAAGAGATGCTTCTGGAGAAGATCACAAGAAGACAGTTGCCTTGATGTTATTTCAGGCAGAACAAGTCTCTGGCAAAGTGTCTGAAGTGGCAGAGTGTGAGAAGTGAAGCTGCTGTTTCGTGAGCCTGGCACTGAGGTGAGGGCGGCAGGTGGTGGAACTGGTGTTGAGGGGGGAGAGAGGTGGAGGAGCAGGAGAGGTGGGGGTGGTGGAGGAGTCTGTTAAAGGACAAACATGCGATTGACGAGGCAAAGTTTCTCAAGGTCAGTCATTCAGCGTCAAAGGTCGCCTTCCAAGATGTTCTCTGTTAGGCATGCAGAGCATTCTCTTGTCGTACAAACCGGTGCTCTCGTGTGATTTATCACATTCCCAAGTCTGGTTACGCCCTCATAACATACACTCCCATCATCATCATCATCATCATAGCCCTAAAGCTTCCGCATTAACACCTACGCCGATGGTAGCTAGAAGCATCATGCCAGCGGTGGGTGTGTGGGTGGGTGTTGGTAAAGGGGGTTGTAATGTACATCAGGGCCTGCTCCTATCAGTTTGTCAACTTGCTCATGTGAAAGCAAAAGGCTGAACTGCACTGATTGGGTTTTAAACTGTTCCGCTGAGCCACTCTGTCGCTGCCTTTTGTCAGCATTTCCCCCCCAAAAATATAGTTTCTTTTGTTTGTTTGTTTTGAGAGATGGGAAAAGTGGAAAGTGGAGCAAGTAAAATGACTGAGGAAATGGAAAAAAAAGTGTGTTTTATTTGATGTGGTTAAGGTTAAAAAGTGTACAAGGAGGTAGAGTCTACAAACTTACACCAGACCACAAAACCTTTACTGAGGACACAATGTTTTGATCCAGTCTGGACCCTCATCAGGATCAGAATAGTTACATATGTCAGGTACCACACCTATATATGTGTAATAGTAACCTAAAGATTACTCGAACAACTGAGAATGGAGAGTCCTTTTGCTCTGTGTGTGCAGCTGTATTTGTTAACTGTTGAGGACCTTTTCTGGCATAAACACAGACCTTGTCAGGACCAGCTGGAGACCGAAAACCTGGTCCTCATGAGGCAGAACCTCATATCTGAGGGACTGGTTAAGATTTGAATTGTAGTTCATAAAGGTTAGGGTTATGGATTAACTGGTTTGGGTTGAGAATACCAAACCTTTGGATGTGTGAAGTGTTTTGGCTCAACGACCACAGATGATGATGATAAAAGAAAATAGAATATAAATATGTAACAACAATGAAAGTCACACTACATTTTTAAATAGTGGAGTCATGTTTACACTTTGTTGTTAGAGCAAAGTTACACAAAGTTGGACCACTTGTGGACCTGTGGACCAGTTTTCTGCATGGAGTTTGCATGTTTCCTCCGATAGTCCAAAAACATGCTGATTTGGGGATTAGACAAATTGGACACTCTAAATAGCCTGGAGCTGTGAATGTGAGAGTGGAAGGTGGCCCTGCAGTGGACTGGTGACCTGTCCAGGGTGTACCGCACATTTCACCCTAGGCCAGCTGGGATTAGGCACCAGCAACCGTCATGTGGGGGATGACGTGATAAAAGATGAGTGAGTGTGTGGCCCAAATAAAGCCTGTGGAATCAAATATTTTCCATAAATTGTTGGACATTTTTCACCGTAATTCTTATGACAATGTTTTTGAGGAAACTTTCATTTAGTGCCTGATGATGTGTATATAATATTTTGTATATAACTTTGATATAGCATTGCTGTAAACATGGCCCTCATAATTGGAAATGCTTTTTCATTGTTGTTTCACATTTTTTGCTTAAACGTTCATAATTGCATACATATCCTCGTAAATGTACTGGATAACTGTTCATTTAAAACAAAAATACAACACCAGATCAAGATGTTGTGTCTTCAATCAGGTTTTCGTACTTTGGATTCAGCCGGCTTTGCACCTTCAGAAGAAAGAGGTGATGTTCATAACATGTCTCTATTGTCAACGGGGTTAAGGTTAATCCAACTTTTATAACATCTGTTTGCACCTCTGCTGACAGATGTTGACAAATACTGACGATACATTAAAAGCAATTCCTTTTCATAACCAGCTTCAAAAGAACATTTACTTGTGAAGCGTCTGGTTCATTCTACATTTGCCCACTGCCACGTGTTTGAAATGGAAATGGAAAGATTCAAAAGGCAGGAGATTTAAACGTGGCAATGAAAATCAGTGCGGTTCAACCTTCTCAATGCGCACCCAGTGTTTCTTTCAGACATATGTATATATGTGCATATGCAGGTGGAACACACATATATACAGTAGATATACATGTACTGTATGCATAGTTACATATATTTGGTTCTATGGGGAGTCAGTTGTAGTCAAGAGGCTATTAAAAAAAAAAACGTCAGAGCAGCAGGCTTAAGAAGATCCAACAGCAATTAGGAACCTACCGCCAGTGACCATCCCGAACAGTCATCAGACACAACACAGATAAGGAGGACATAGAAGGAAGAAACAGAAATTAAAACAACCACACACAGGAGTTAACACACCAGAGTGGGCTCACCAGGAGAAATGACCGCTGGGCTTTACAGAAGTGGCAGATCCACCAGTGTCACTCATTAGTGACGTCTTTTGGTTTGGATAAATGACTCTTTTTAAAGAAACTAAGTAACTGAATGGCACAAAAGGCAGAGAGAATATTGAAAGTCGATTGAAAACACATCAGCCGTGTGTTGCACGTGATTGCACCTGACTGACTTTTGCTTGTTGCTAAGATTCCACTCTTCTCCTTTAAGAAAACAAATGAGACTAATTTAAGACTTAATTTCCTAAGAACAAAAACACTGTCACTGCTATTCTGATCCATCTATGATAGCAGCCGTGTTGCAGCAAATTAAAGACACTGTGATGATGCTTCCAACAAGGATGAGAGCAATTAAGATCGACTATTTCATTTTGGCTGTCAGTGTTTTATATCTTTTCCTTCTGAACATTTCATCTCATTCATTTCATTGTTTGGTGATGTCATTTCTCTGGGTGGATACCACGTCATTACACGGCAAACCTTACTCCTCAACAAGTGAGCGGGTCGTCATATGACAAAAAGAACAAGAGAGAGAGAAAAAGTCTCTTCTCAACCTAAAGCCATTTTAATGACTTCCTTTAACTCACCTGTAATTAGACTTGATAGTTTTATTTATTTAAATGATAAGAAATAGTGATATGTACAGTAAAGAAGCAGACATTGCATAAATAAAGTGCATGCATTGTTCTAAAACAATTAAAATCTTAGCATAACATCCTGCAAAGAAGATTCAGCAAAATCATGTGATTAAACTAGCTTTAAGACATGTTTATTTTCTACATTTTAAACGGCGATAGGTCAAAGTTTTTACCTCGGTTTTGGCTCCGTCCATGACGTCCTTCATGTTGATGGCATTCTTGCCCTTGTCTTTGCCCTTCTTCTTGTTTTTCTTCTTGAATATCCATTTTTTGCAGACGCAGAAGCAGCAGGCTAACACCAGGATGATCGCCACAAAGGCAATAGAGACGATGGCCCACGATGGCACTGGTGACAAAAAGCACAAAAGTGGACAGGGGTCTGGTTAGCCGTGTGGACAAAAATGGGATTCTAGACGTTTTCAGATGTTAACGCCTGAAAATGTCCAGAATATTGGGTCTGGATATGGGTTACCGATACCAGTATCAATACTGATGCCAATATCATGGCCTCAAGGAGTGGCAGACTTAAGGATTGGTCCTGACTGCTGGGACAAGACCCTATGGAACCAGTCAATTTAGAGGGAAGTAACAGATGTTGGCATTTTCCATTTGCCATTTAAAGGAGAAAATGCTGATGCAGAACATGCTGTTGCTCAACGTGGGGTTAAATTTTGTGAGTGTGACCTTGAGAGGCATGAACAGAGGTACGACCATGATGAGTCTAACACTCACATGCTCTTAGCCATGAAATTACCTTTTCTTTAAAAATAAAAGGTGAAAATCTTTCATGTTTCATGTTGAGATTTAAATGTAGTGAGCAGTTTCAGAAAAAAACTAAAGCTAACTAAAAGACTAAAATGTTTAGTCAAGAGAACGTTAGCAGTTCATTTTAAATCTTCTAGATTAGTGACTTGACATGGAATCATTAATTATGCAGTTATTACTTAATTTGGACAACAAATGAAACATATTCATGCGTGAATCATCCATAAATGTCTAGTGTCGATTATTAAGGAAGGCAGAAATTGGATGTACTACCCATGATTATGTTTGCATGAGTCTCAAATTGCTTTAAAATAAATAAATAAATAAACAGTTTGATTTTTGCACCCTAAGCATAAGCCTTTTATGCAATTTGAAGCAGGCTAAGGGAGGAGTGAGAGCAGAGGAGTCATCTGTTTGTAGTCTCACCTTTAGATGTCACTAATTCCTACACACTGGACCTTGTGTTTGTGCCAAATTAGTGCCTTTAGATATCAGATTAATAAGACTGGGATGCATGTCCACTAACAAAAGTTTGGACACAACTATGGACCACATTAAATGAGAAAATGTGCCCAAACTTTAGACTGTTAGTGTATGTACTTAAAAACATAGTGTCACCAGCCACCAAACACCTGCAGGTTCCTTCCTGATTACGTTTTTTTGTGAGAATGGTAAATTAGAAAAGGCAATTCTGTCTCCAGCCTCAACATAAGGACTATTGTATGGATCTGACTCAATAAATTAGACACCCTTGTCACCTACAGAATGTCTCAGCTAACAGCCACCTGCAAACACACTGACACCTTTCTTAACTGGAGCCAGCAGCCAGCTAAAGCTCCCTGGTGGATTCTCACAGATGCAGGAAACACACCAGAACAACAATGAAAGGACCTGCCACAGGAGGAACAGGGAAAATCCAGATGGGCAGAAAATAATGAGAGAACTCACAGCACACTTTGCCCTTCAGGAGTTTATAATCAATGCTCCTTCCGTCTCCTCAGACACCAAGATGTCTTAGGTGTTTGCCTAAGAGATGTGATAAATCCAACAAACCAACAGCAAACATAAACAGGTCAAACCCCAGGCTGCTGAAGACTTTATATTTATAAAAAAAAAAAAGACCAATCAAAACAGAAAAGTATATTACAGTCTATCATTCTGGTTGCTTCGCCAAAGGTGCAGAGGAGGAAAAATCAATACTCTGTTGACAAAATCAATAAGCACTGTCCTCTGAGGGGAAAATGGTGAGTGAAGCTTGAAAATAACTTTAGATTCTACAGTTCTGGCCTCGGAGCGACATTGTAATGGAGGTGACTGTGGATGAACCTTGTTTGCAGGGAGCCAAACACAGAACGTGCTGATAGTGTTTCTGATGTTTGCTCCAATTTCAAAATAAAACAGAGACTGAATTACTGTTGGGATTATGTAAATATTCTTACGTGCCAGAAGGATTTGCTATCCAAATGTCAATTTTTTTTTTTTGACTTTGATATACAGTATATTATTAAGATTTATGGTAACCACTTTTTAATTAGACATGTTCCTGAAGGGTTTATAAAGCTGCTTCCAGACATGCAAGAAGCCAAAAGAACAAGAGGAGGAGGAGGAGGCAAAATGCCAGAAAGTCTGGACATTTTCCTGACATTCTTACTCGACTCGACTGTACTTGGTTTGGGTATCAGGCACTTTGTTTTCCATTACTTCATGTTACCTCCTCTACGTGGCTGGGGTCATCATAGCAAGGCTGCGCAAAACTGCCATGACGTTGTTTTATATGCGACACAAACACACAAACAATGGAGCAACATCTGCACCTCATGATGGACAGACCAGGGTGTATATTTAGCCATGTACGCTTGCTGTAATGCTATTGCTGGTTTTCAAAAAATGGCAGGTTTGATTCCTGGACGTCGCACTCATGACTTCCAGTGATGACACTGTCTGACCAATCAGTGGCCTGCAGTCTGATGTCAAATGTTAGTGTCAGGTCAGCTTCATGATTCATGCTAGAACGGTATAATGGAAAAGCCCCACAAATGTCCACAAAAGTTGCTCCAAACATGTTCTTCAACTTTTCAGGTAATGTCTGAGGGAGCCAACGTGAGAGCACAGCATGGAATGTTTTAGATAGTTTACAGTGAGCATGCTCTTTACAGGCTCCACCCCTTTTCCTTGACGTTCCAGACAGTCCACATTTGACACTGTACAAAAACTGATGTTGACATTTATCAGTCATCTGTTGCGATCAAGAACCGCAGTCAATGATCAGCAATTATTACAAATTGTTTCCATAGATTCCCACATTTTTTTCCCCGAAACAGCATCATTTGTCAGTGCATCAGTCCTCTGAGAACAGTCTAAGCACATCTGAGCAGTGGAACAGCTAATTTTATTTTCCCAGGCACACAGTAAGGTAAGGAGACAGGTTTGCATTTCAAGCTGGCGAACCGCAACGATAAACAATCACTTCCCAAGAGGAACTGTATGATTATTATTTTTTTTTGCTTACTGATTGGAAGCTCAGAAAAACAAAAATGCATATCTAGCTCTATAGCTATTCACATGCTAAAAAAAAGCACCTGATGGAATGCCATTTCACCAGTTACAGTAGAAATCAATGCGTGAACCCAGGTCTTATCTTATCCATCAAGTGCACGTCCTCCAGTGAAAGGCACTCATGTGTTCCTTAATTAATGGAACCTGAGTCCCAGAAAGCTATAAAAGCATCTTCTAATTAACTACACTATGTCTGAGTGTCTTTTTTTTTCTCAAGAGAGAGAAATAGAGCGAGAAAGTGAAAGAATGAGTGAGAGGGACTGGCACCGCACTCCAACTCACGACTCTTATCTCTCGTTCCACCATGTGACAAGGCATGGAAAATGGATTTTCTCTTAATGGGCAGGTTTGGGCTTGATATACAGTAATTCACATTTGCCGTTCATCAAGGCTCAAACCACACACTGTCATCAAATTCATCAAAACAGCAAGTGAAAAAAATCACTCCAACTGATGATACTGTATTCACATACATACATTTATGACAATGTAGGTTTAACATGTGTAAGTGCAAGGGACAAAGAAGAAACAAACACAAATGTGTGAGTATGTATTTGTATTGGAATATTATTTCATCTGTTGGATGAACATCACTTTTACTGTGTTTCCATCATGGTATGGTTTGGTTTGGAATGGTAAAGTCCTGAATCAGGGCTTGCGTTTCAACTGACAACAGTACCTTTTCTTGGTTCGCCTGAAGGCCCGCGTAGCGTGATGTCATAACGGTGCAATGACAACGAACAACGTCACCAAACACGATGCAAAAGAGAAAAGTCTTTTTGTCCTGAGTGATGTTTTTCTGTCGCCCAATTGGCTGACTGTCGAGGGTGGAGCCAGTCTAGCCCCGCCCTACTGTACCATTTTACTCTGGTAATGTAAAGGAAGGGTGCCAAAGAATAAAACGGTTGGTACTTTTGGTGCTATTCCTAATAGAAGCACAAAAAAACAAGTGCCATATTGCTCCGAAACCACATCGTTCCACCCATTCACTTTATATAGTTTTCAGTTTTGACCATCAACTCCAAAAGTGTGAGTTAAATAAATAAAACAAAGGTTCACTCTCACATAGTGAAAACACAATTCATCTTAGTTTGAAAAGATTGTATACCAAAAACATTAAGCATAATTGTCAATGTCATGTTCCAATTCAGGACCTTTGTCTCCATTGAATGCAGTTTTCAATAGCATATCTACTGTATATCATTTTTACTGCAGAGAAGAGCTTATCTGGTATGACATTTTGTGTCCTTGAACATAAATACGCCTTTGTTTCTTTTCTAAAAGTTAGAGAACAGATAAAATTAAAACTCATTTATAGGTCTATATTCACTATTCAATTCAATTCAATTCAATTCAATTAAAAAAGCCAGTATAACACTATGAGATAATTATGAACTCTTAAAAACTGTTTTTTGCTGTTCAAATTAACCAATCTAATTAATGTGTCTGTTAAAACAATGTTATCAAATCAAATGTTTTAACCAGCAATTTCATCATTTTCATGGTTTCACTCCTTGTTCGTTGTTGTCCCAAAATACCCTGCTGTACTAGTTTCTCTTCGACTAGATGTGAATTGGCAACAATTCTGCCACTGTAGCAATGTCACCGTGTTCCAGATGACACAAATTACTACCAGCTACGTTACTGTCACAGAACAAGCAGCGTGTAGAACAGAAAGTACAAACAAAGTCTTCACGGGTGAGCCAAAAAAGAAATAAAAAGGCAAGAAAAATATTGCAAAATGTGTGTATGCTGCAACTGTTCCCAGAAATGGCAAATCATTCTATTTTTAATTGTTGCAATCCATGTTCAAAAACAGAATAATCCTTGATCCTTGATAATCCTAGTGTTTCAATTAATCTTGATGCAGAACACGCCTAAGAATATTTCAGTTAGACTAAACAAATTTAATACGTATGTTAATTTTCACTTAGGGGAGGAAATATTTAGATGCATATTGTGTCTTTCTGGAACTAAAATGAGGTTTTTCAAAGTAATTATTTATTAAATCTGATTAAAGCCAAATGATTTAAATAACTTTATAATTAAATATCCATGAGAATTAATAGCTAACCAATAACCTTTAGCAATCTTTTAATGATTGAATTCTGCCGCTAATGAATCTGAAATTGATTATAGTTCAGGGATGTCAGATATGGATTTAAACTCATCTCTTTTCATTGGCCTTTGACACTGTTTAAGTTGTTGATGTTATTTATATTGTATTTTATTTTGTTTTAGTTTGGTTTTTATTAATTTAATTTTATCTGTTTTTATTGCGGTTTATTTTGGCTATTACTTTTATCCACGTTTTATGTCTTTATTTTATTTTGGGTGTTTTTATTTAATGTGTCTTTTATTTATTATTCTATAAAGCACTTTGGTCCACGGTGGTTGTTTTAAAGTGCTTTACAAATAAATTTGGATTGGACTGGATTGGATACACTATTTAGTGACCTCCTTAAAATGGAAGAACAGCCCTGACACCCGGGTTGAGATCTTCAGAGGTTTTAGGTAACAAATGTTACCTAGTGAAACTTACCATATAATTAAAGACATAATAACAGATCCTTGACTAATAAATACAGTATAATCTCAACAAGGTAATATCAGAAATGAGTGGTTAACATAGCAGTTTATTGCAGTGTCCAGAAGTGAAGAAGCTACAGCCAGCAGAAACAGATATTACAACACACCTGATGTGTGGGAGTTCTGTCTGTGTTTATCCTGTCCTGTGTCCCTTTGGTGAAACTGTAAAGCTTGATGGATGCATTTGAAAGTGGAGCTCGTGTATGTGTGCATGTGCGTAATATTACATCGGGGTAATATCCACTTCCAGCAGCCCACACTAATCCAATGTGACAGGACGCTGTTGGTCAATTAACCTTGACATTATAACTTGTTATGCCTACGAGAGCAACACTCTGCCTGCGCCCTTTTGGCTCTGCGGCTTGTTTAAGCAAACAATATGGCTGCTGCAGAGTGCAGTTTCCAACTATGTGGGACAATTAATCACTACAAAGAGCTACTGACAATAAAGAGTGTATTCACAAATGGTTTCTGTTTTGTTCCAGAAACTGTGAAATTGATAAAAGGTTGGGTCATCTTCATTGTGATGTGGCTTTGCTCATTCGTCTTTTTAATGTTTCCCTGCAATTTCTTCATCTTGCTGCTTCACATGGACCCAAATCTCTCTAGCTCTATGTTTTTGAGGTTGGGTACTAAAATAGGGCCATTGCATGTTAACGAACATCAGTGCGACAACATGCCATTGGCTTATTTACATCTGCTGTACCTACGCAGGTTACTATGTTAACGGCGCATAAAACAGTAACAGTACTTTATTCCAGTGGAATAAAATGCCTTCTTTGTGTTTTAAAGTAAAACTGTAGCTTAAGTTGTAAAAATAATTCCAAACCCAATCTTTACTGGAATTTGGCACATTCTTTAAACATTAATCGGTAGTTAGACAATTCAGTTGGCACCATAAAAGTACAAAAATACAGTAAAATTTTATAAGAACCCATTGGCACCTGACAGAACCCAAAAACTTAAGTTGGGTTTGGATATATTTTTAATTTTAGTCAAGTTAAAGTTGGATTTGGTCAACTTGGCTGGACCGGGCTATTCATAGAGAGGAAGATGAGCAGTAACCATGGTAACAATAGTGGGTTATCAACATGGTAACACAAACTCCTGCATCAGGCTCGGGTTCAGGCAGAACAAAGTGAATGTCACGTCCCGGCTAAGCCTTGTTAGATTTCTCTTGGCCTCAGTCGAGTTCAAACAGAAAAGCAGACCCCACACAGTGCTCTAATGTGGAAGTAGATTGGCCGTGGCTTACCGCTTCCATTTCCTGATGTTCTGCCTGTGAAACAGCAGCTACAGGTTCCTGTAGCGATACCATGGCTTATCCAACTGATGTGGTAACACCAAAACTCCTGGTTTCTGTCCATCAGTTTCTTCTATCCACTATCGTAACCTGTCCTGCTGCAACTTATCTCCTCCACCAACAGGTTCCACTTTGCTAAATAAAACCCTCCTCAACTGGCAGGAACCCCAGAGTCAGGTCATAAATCTGATGCTTCGTCCCTGTTGGAGCTATTATTCTGACTACAGTCTGAAAATGTAGAGCTGTAAGTGTAATGCTGAGGCTGAACATTAACAGTGTTGGAAACTGATCTACAGCAACAGCTGTGATAATGGCTGAGAGAGAGGAGGAATGGTTATATTAATTTCTGACAAAAAAACTAAACAATCTGTATATTATAAAGATTGTTAAAGGAGTGTACATGTTGACAAGATTAATTGAAATTTAAAGTGCTCTTTGTTTTACTTAGACAAAACCTGGCCATCTAAATCAGAGGTGTCAAACTGGCGGCCCGAGGGCCACATGCAGCCCACCGCCTAATATCACGCTATAATGAAAACATGGTGGGCTGCCAGCAAGGTGATAGAATATAGACACAATATAATACAAAATATTTTGGAATATTGCATCATACATGTTATCTTTGGGACAAATACATTATTCCATATCAAAAAACAAAACTTTTCTTCGAAATTCTGTGAAATACTGTATCATGATGAATATATTTATTGCAATATTATCTTGGAATATTATACCTTTAAACTCATATTTCCCACCTGCTACTGAAGAGCTGTTTTCCCCCACTTTTTTCCCTCTCTTGTCGACTGAACTCTTACTGGACCCCAGGTCATTTGAGTTTGACAACCCTGATCTAAATGATTGTACTTCTGAATGAAACTTTCAGTTTTCCTTCTTGTTTTTAAAAACACAGACTTCTTGCTTTATGTAAAACCTATTAAACAAACCTTCCACAGCTTTTTAAAATCCATTTTGTTACTAAAAGTGTAAAATCCTTGATTAAAAATTTGAGAACATTATTTATTTTTCCTGAAATGTCAGTTCCCTGTGTTATTATGAGTAATGGCTGTCAGAGCCAGCAGTCATGGATCAAACAGCCTCAGTGTTCAGAGGTTAATTGTTATCAGAAAGTAAAGCCCTGAGTGTTTGGAAAACTTGCAAAGAAATTCAATATAATGGTTTCCTTGGAGGCAAACTGCATGTGTGGAGTGAGAAATCACAGTATGGTTTAGTGTGATTATGCAGTCAGAGTGCAGCATGTGTGTTTTGAGGTAAATGTGCACAAATTTCTAAGAAAATTGACTTAATTATTCACACATTAATTAGAGGTTCTGCTTCTGCTTTCTATCACAGGAATGGGTTTATTTCCCTGTCCCTTTTTAAATCATTGTTTACATATTTAATTTACAATGTTTACCTCACAATAGGGGCGGTTTCAGCTTTTCTGACATGCTGCTTTTCTTGGGTTTTGATTAAAGAACAAGCATCTCTAAGACTTCACATTTCCCAGTATCTTCTGACGTTGTATAAATGAATCCATTGGCAGATTTACTGAGATATACTCATCAGAATAAACAATCACGACTCAGTTTTTCAAATGAAACCTGAAGACCATAAATCCTCAGTCACACAACACAATTTTCAGCCCAATTTTTGGACGTCGAGGAGCAAACAGACCCGATCTGCAGTTGCCAAATGCGATATGTAAACAGTTGGATCGGATAAATATTTTCCACAACTGAAAGTCCGCAGAAGACCCAACAGCTTGACCTACTGTAACTGGTGTTGTCTGCTCACGTTGCAACAACACGCAAAGATACTGTGAAGACGTTTGTGAGTTCCCCAACATTTTAAAAGATGACGATGACGATATAATGCATGGATGTCCGCCAGTGTCCACACCAGTTCAATCCACCCTTCAAAGAACAAGCACAAGCACGTACATATGGGGGTGAACTCCTAAAAACAAGAGAGAATGAGATCGATTACTCATGCCTGGAACTCTACACTGATACGGACCTTAATTCTAGTCTGAAGGAAACCAAGACCATGTGTGCAGAGGTAGACACATGTTGCAACTCTCTGAGGACATGGAATGAAGGAAAAATGAGGCTTGCTGATAGTCAATCAGAAGTTGTGTTCCTACCAGCTTGTTTCTTCACAGAGTTTAAAAATTTCTGCTTAAAAACACCTGAACAGAAAAACTCAAACTCTGAATAGGTCTTCTTATGCTTGAGAGAGGTGGAAAAGTATAATATGCTATATGATATAAATAAAATATGGTAAGAAATTGAAGCAGCAACAATATACTTCATTTATGTCACCAAGTTGTGCCTCTTGACTTTGGTGCCACCTACTGCTTTCTCAGTGTACTCACTGCCAAATATTTCTTAAGTGAAGTTGGAAACAAACATAAATGAGCATTCCCTTTTACCCTATCTTTGAAAATGCAGTAAAAATTTGCCATAAATTTTAATGGTAACCTAGCCACAGACCCTTGTGTTCAATCAGATCTCCATGGACAATATCAGCTAATCACAGACTGGGATGGGGCGGAATTCAAAGGTGAAAACTTACAGTGCATGTCAGTTCCCTGAACCAATTCACTTTTTGTGTATATTTTTATGATCAAATGTTGTTTGAAGCCTAGATATAATAGCTGTGAGCGCCCCCCTGTGGACGACCGTGTCGAGTGTGACCAAATTCTGGTGTGAACTGAAGACTCCCATCAACAAAACAAATTTGTTGCAAATTACTGCAAATTACAGTCCAACATGTTTTCAGTGGTGTAGTTTGAATTCAGCTTGAGACCTAATAACCAATTTACATCCGCATGTACACTTTCATTGAAACATTTATAGAATATCTAAAACACAACAAAGTCTTCAAGATTTTCTTTGGACAACAGATTTCCCAAAACCATTCCTGAAGAACGTGATGGACAGATTTGCAGCTACAGGTTTGACCGGCGTGACAGCTGCCGTCACTCAAACACCACACGGCTTAAATTGGATTATAAACCTGAAAGAAAATCTCATTTAGGAGGAGCAAAAGCTGTGACTGTGCAGCTTCCCCTTCATCCTTATTCGTCGTTACCTGCGACCTGCGACTTTCTCCAGACAGTATCGATATTTCACAGGGTAAACAAGTCTCGAGGCATTCATCATCAGCTTAGCAGCACTGCGGAGCAAACGCAAAGCTTTTGATTGAGGGACTGGGCTGAGAAAACAGTAATTTAAGACTCTGGATAATAGACAGTTTTTTTTTCTTCTTTTTTTGGTAAATCTTGGAGAACTTTTTGTGCCTGTGGTTTCTCCAGATGACAATAATCGTTGTCTAAAGATTGTGCGGACGAAAGAAAAAAGACGTCAGGCTTAGTCATGGATGTGGCGAGAATAATGATACGTCTCAGTGACAGACGTTCAACGCTGATCCAAAACAGACCCCTCACCTCAGCCGCCACATGCTGGACACGCTGCGATCCTCCAAAGATTTTAAGTCATCACAAAGCTAAAGCTCACAAGACATGGCTGCGAGCTATCGTAAATAAACAAAAAACAAAACAGGGCTTTTTATTTTAGTAAACAATGATCCTGGTGCAAATAAATCTTCCTTTATGCAAGGAGGAATTTCTCACTGTGACTCTTCATCCTATTAAATCTCAGCAAAGCTGGAATATAAATACTAGCGCTGTCATTTGTGTCTTTGCCGAACAAAACAACAAACCCATATATATAAATATACATATATATAATTATTTCTGCTGGGTGCAACAACCTACCCCCATTGTCCAAAATCTACAGGCTGTGCTTCATCCTGGACGACAGAGTCACGACCATATTCTCATACACGTGTACAAAACACAAAGGTTTCGCCGTAAAAATGTAAAACTTGTTGCACCGTCTCGTATTAAAAGGGCAGTTTCGACTAGAAGACTCTAGTGAAGAAGAAAAACGGGGAATTATTCCTCTGTTTATTGCTGTCAGATGTTTATTTTCCGCTTCATGTGTCATTCCTTGAAAAGATTTAGTGAGATGACTCCGTCTGTGCGTTAAATCCTCGGATTTGTTTTTACTACTTTGATGCAGAGACATAAAAATATAAAAGGTGAAATAAGTCGTAGTGTCTGTTGATTAGATTTAGAGGTAAGCCTTTCTTTTTTAATGGAAGTCATGGATGACACTTTGTTTTTCTTGTGCATCATCATCATCATCATCAAACATTCACTCCCAGCCACTGTTGAATCATGCTGAGTCATGGTTACACCAGATCCAGATCCTGCTGAATCCATTGAATGACTTCTGATTGATTCATTGAAAATCAATCAGTCAGCATTTTAGTTCAAATGGATGTTACATGGAGTTGTGAGGCTGCTGGAAAGGAAGCTTGGAGTTAATGTGTTTTTCATTTGTGTCGGATTGTGGCAGCCATTTTCTAAATATTTTAACCAAAGAACTTATAGTGAAATGACGTCTGCTTAAAAAGCACTGAAGGGTTTCTTTGAAATGTGTATTTTGTCCAGTAACTATAACATTTAATCAACATTTCAGATGTGTGAAACACTAACTGACTGAAATGTAATCAGAAATAATTTAATATGTTTGTAATAAAATAAACTATAATGTTTTGACTAAAACTAAGAGTAAAATGATGAGACTTGTAGTCAACTACCAATAATGTGAATAACTAAGTATGACAAAGACATTAGACACACGACTAAGACTGAGATTAAATTAAAAAACAGGCGACAAAATTAACACTATGTGACATGACAAATTAGACAGTTTTTAGTTTGTTCAACACCAACTTGTTCCAGAGGTTTGTAGCCCAAGGGCAACAATTTAGCTTTAGCGTTTTATTAAGGTTTTACTTTCTCCTTTTACGGTTTTCTTTTGTGTTCATAGAGTGAAAACAATAATTTTGAGATTTTATTTTGGAAATAAAGACAATTGCACTGGCAAATACATAATTATTTGCATTTTTGTTTTGGTTTTGGTGGTGATGGTGGGTGGGGGCGCAACAAAGCAGTTGCGTTTAGGGGACCCAAATGTCTAGCACCAGCCCTGCCTGATTGGTCTATAAAACATAACTAAATGGTGTCAAATACGAGTCAGTGTTTTTCCCAAACTTGAAAAACATCCTTATATGTCTTTGAGGAAACAAAGTGGAAAAGTTATTCATTTTATTGTCATAGAGGAGCAAAGAAAGCAGAAAATATTCAGAATTAATTAGTGCAAAAGTTTTTTTTTCATTAAAAGAACTCAATGTGACAAGTAAGATATTCTGCATTTAATTAAATTGCTGATTTTTAATTAATTAATTGTTTCAGTCCCGGATTTAGCAGCATTTTAAGTCATAAATTATCCTGTTTTTGTTCCAGTTTATCTGTTGAGAAAATTTCTCTAAACTAAACTAAAAAAAATACTTTGCGTTAATAATATTTTCTTTGGATTAATTATTCTTTAACTGTTCATTACATTTTGTTTACAACATTTTGGACTATGAAACAATGTTGTGTACCAACTAGTGGTCAACATGCGCAACAACAAGGAACAAAGAAAGAAGAGTTGTGCATGAGTGGGTTTGTGGGTGGGAAGATTTTCTATCTGGTAGATGAACATAATAATTTCTTACCCATTCATTTCCTATGGTGGGAGCCACAAATGTGTGATTTAGTTAAATTCAATGAAAGGGTTGAGGATTTCATGATGCTTTGAGACAGTCAATATGAAAAATACAATGTTGATGCTCAGGAAATTTGTAAAATCGGCCAGATTAGGTCGAACTCTGGACAAAGCTTAAAATTAGGAATGCGTGATATTATTAGCACCAAATCATTTCAAAAATATTAAATTCAGTTCACTACAGAAGAGAGTATGACCTCTGCAGTTGAGCGAAAGGAAAAAATGTATCGGTTGTATCAGTATCGGTTATCGGCCCAGGCCTATCAATATATCAGCATATCGGAAACTGGCAAAAAGTCCAATACCATGTGACCTGACTAAAAATTCAGTATTTCCCCATTAATATATAACTTTAAACTACAATAAAAGATAAAGAAAACGATTCAACAAAAGCCATAGTTCCGTTTCAAAGAAAATCAAAACTTACAGGGGATTTTGTTCAGCTCATTCATGAACTTGTCCTTCAGCTTAGAAAAGGCCTCGTCCTTCTCGCTGGCGCCCGGTCCGGCCATGTTGGTGGTGTTGGAGCCGGCCGCTGAGGAGGAGGCGGTGGTGGCCGCGGGCGCCGCAGCCGCCAGCGCTTCCCTTCGACTCTCGTTCATCGCGGTGATGCTGGGCAGCCAGGCAGATGCTGGAGGATCAGACAAAGAGAGAGACACGGGGTGAGATTTTTTTCGGCCTTCTCTTTTTGGTGCTGTGACAGATGCATGTCAGAGAGAGAAGCAGCGCTGGCCTTGTCAGATGACTGAGTTGACGCAGACCGTGTGAGCAGCTGCTGGCTCAGCCTGAGTAAACATCAGCTGGGCTCCAGGATGAATTGGCCAGTGCCCTGAATTCAGAACAAAGCTACTCTCTCATGCTTAAACTCCTGATTAACATCAAACAGCAGAGCTAAAATGATTATTTATTAGTCCTGTACAACACAGGCAGTAAATCTCAGCCCTGCTACTGGCTTATTATAGAATCTGTGCAAACACACGTCAACACAGAGTCCAGTAAATACAGGCACACGAGATGAAGAGCCGACTTTTATCATGTCCAGCTCTTAATATACAACAGGTGTGTTTACTTTAAACAGGCTTTCTGTGAGGAGGAAGACAGGATATTTTATGCTAAACTGACTTTCAGGAGTGTTGCTGCACCAAAAACTGCATTTCAAATGTGTAAAAAAAAAAAAGGGAGCCAAAGAAGGAAAGAAGATGTAAAGAAGCAAAGCAATAAGGAAATATTGAATGAACAATATTGCAATCGTGAACTGCACTGACCTCGCCACATTCAAAACCCTCATCAAAATTCACCTCTTCAGAACCACTTTTACTTAATAAAAAATGCCGGACATTTTATCTGTGTGCAGGTGAAACTGTGTGTTTGCTTTATGACCTTTTATGACCTGTAAAGCATCTTTGAGCACCCTATAAAAGTGCTGTATGAATAAACTTTATTATTGTTGTTATTATTTTGCACAATGGTGGGGTATTCACATTGGAATCAGGGTTCTACTTCCACGTATTTAAAATGTTTTCCTTAATTTCACGAGACTGATTCATGGTTTGGGCCACACGGTTGGTGTCGTGGTTCGCACGCTTGCCTTTGCTGCAAGAAGGCCCGGGTTCATGTCCCCAGATTTGTGGATGCAAACAGGTGACCATACGTGTGCCATCCTGCTTCAATGTACTATTTGCAGCAGCATCCTTGATAGAATAAAAGAAGATGCCTACTATATATAACTGTGACACTGTGGATGTATACTATTAGAGTATATTCTCCAAACATGTAGCAGGAACGTGCTCTAAATCCAAATTTATAAGCAACTGTGGCTTCAAATGACTGGCTACTTTTGTTAATAATCATTATTAAATAAAGTTCCAGTTGAAACTGTTCTATAGAACTGCATTTTAGTACATATTTTACATGTTAAATCATTTTCTTTCCCCGTCTTCATGTGTGTTATTATTGCTTATACTCCTCTTTTGTCGCTCTGTGGTTTGTACTTGATATTGTTGGAAAATGCAGGTCACCCCTCAGTGATTTCTCCAGTATAATTAAAGGTTGTATGCATGTGTGTAATTAATACGCCTTATTATCCAAGCTTTAATTTAAAAAGAAAAATTAAAAATGCTCATCACAGTGACTGGAAACTGAGACTTTGTTTCAGAACAATGAAGTGGGAGGTAAATATGTGCATATATATCTTATTTATAACATTTCTATGCTATAGAAAAGGTTAAAAAATGTTTGAATGTTTATTTGAAAACATATTTTCAACAGAATTGTGTTTTTATTTACAATAAAATAACCGACGGTCACTGAGAAAATCAGTCTGTGTTCGTAAAAGGCTGTGGCAATTTCACTGCACACGGGAACTATTTACTGTCCACTCTCAGTGTGCAGGTTGTAATTTGGCTCTGTCACCATAGCGATCCAAGAGGATAATGGTACACTATTGTTAAAGAGTTGGTGCTATTTATTTTTACAGTGGACTGAATGTTATTGCCCTATTTTCTCCTGTTACAGTAAATGAACGCTTAAATAAATTCACACCATTTATACTATTGCTCAAAAAGATCCTAATTTTATTATTGTTAAGAGGATGAATGAAGGGTTGATAATGGAAATGATAACAGCTGAGAACTTTTATGTACAGTGTATATATGATCACCACTGCCTTTAGTTATGTCAAGAACAAGGAGCTTAATGACAAGCGACTTGTTATCTTTGATCACATTTTTAGTTTTGCTTTTATGTTTGCTTTATTGTCAGTACAGCAAATTACTCCATGAAATTAATTTATGTTATAAAGATTAAAAAGAATGTTGTGTAAAGAGGGAAGTATGTGTATTATATATACTATACAATACAAATTTATACTCAGTTTTCACTCAAATTCATATTGCAGTTCATGTGATGCTCTATTACAAAACACAAATACAAAACAAAAATCTAAATTGAGGTGTCCATGTTTTTGTACAAGTATTTATAAGAAATTACCTGTTTAATTTTCTGATTGTGGATAAACAATGTTGAAAGCCGTTTATCATTGCGAGGATGTCTTTTTAATATTGACGGTTAGAGCATTTTTGTCACACCATTCAACCAACCAGTCCACATTCCGATACCAGATACTGGTTAGGCACACTCATGTATAAAGGGTAAAGGATGAACAGTACAGGGTTTTCTGACAATTACATCTGGCATCTGTAATAAGCAGAATTCTCATTGAAATGTGTTCAGTTTGGTTTGCAAATACAAAATAACTGTTTTTCTTCTGATAAGTTTCACAGTCGCATCCTGGAATAAAGACAAAAACTATCTCCTGCTGGCCAGTGTGTGCAGCGTCAGTGTGTAATATAGTTCTTTAGTGAGATAGTCATTTATTTCATGGAACTCTTTGGGGGCAGGAAACACGATTTTCCTCCTTCTCCGTCCTCTGTAGTGATTTCCCAGCTGATGCAGGGAATTCAATCTGCCAATTTTCCACAACCACAACACACTTTCCCTCAAAATATAGCTTACCACTGCTGCCAATGAGATCAGCGTCGGCGACAACAGGGTTTCCTAGAACAAAAGTGAAGGGAACTGAGCGTCGGGGACTGTGTGGTGAGGATTAGAGAAATCAACCTTTACCTTATGTTAAATCAAAACTGTCAGTTACAAATGCCGTGTTTCCATCATGGTACAGTTAGGTTTGGTACAGTACGGTATGGGTTTGAATGGTAAAGCCCTGGGTCAGGCTTGCGTTTCGACTGATAGTACTTGTTAGTACTAACTAATGTTGACATGACATGTTGACATCAAACGTGACACAACAGACAACAATGAAGGACGTCCACCATTGTCGTCAAGACATTCCAGACGTCAAGATTCGCAGGAGAACAGACTGCAGGTCTTTGTCTCGACTTCCACGCCAATCGCAAGGGAGTGACATCTGTCCGTCGCCCAATCAGCTGACTGCTGTGGGAGGTACTGTACAATTTTCCTCTGGTACCCCAAAGGAACAGTGGCAAAGAATGCTACAGGCTGATTATTTTGGTAATAAACCTATGGAAACACCTTAAAATATGCACAAAGCTGAACCATTCAACTCAGTATTTGAAAGGATATTTGGAGACAAATATCAAAAGAAAAGAAGACAATGAGGCAACAATACTGACACCAACTGAATCAAAATACATTCAGTACTCAATAATGTTTCCTAAGAAATGTATAATCCAAAACAATAATGTTTTTCATGGCTGCCCACACACGTATCAACATGTCAGTGTTTTAACTCCCGTTGGATCGAACATCAAGAGCCTTGAAAATCTCCACAGCTGAGAATACACTGGCGTATTTACATATCATTCATTCTGTTTTCTTTCCTCACTACCTTTTTCTTATAACACTTGGTTGACTCACTGCAGGTTCGTAAACAGAAATCACACATATTGACAAGAAGCTCTGTATGATGACCTTTCGTGTTTAAGCAGCAAGATAAAAACAACAACAACAAAAACATAACTGTACAATTTCCAAAAAACCTTATTTCAATGCAATTTCACATCCAATTTCATTTTCTATTGAGATGTCACTGTCTGTTCTACCAGTCTCAAATTTCTGTGCTTCATTTCAGGGCTGTGTTGCGACATCATAGATGTTTCAGATGTTGGAGCACGTGAATCGAGACAGACAAGGAACTGCGACAAAGAGGGACACAAGTTCAGGCTGCTACTGATGTGCTCAGGTAAGAAGCCAACAAGCAGCAAAGACTATCTGGAAAGAAAGATGTAAGGAAACAGCAGCATGAGCAGAGTGGCTCTGAGAAACCAAACCATCTTTGGTTCAGAGCAAAGACTCTGTGTGATTGTGAGAAACAACACGGTGATTAAATCCTTCTAGAAAGAGTAAACAGGAAACACACCAGTCGACTACTGGACAACACACTTTAGTGAACACAGTTGGTGGTGCTTAACCAGTAAAGGTCCAAAAGCTGACATCACGTACCCCTATCGCACAAAACCCGGAACCAAAACCACGCCATTTTGGCAGGAAGTTGCCCTGTTCAAATGCCATAAAGTATATACCAGGCAATATGTCTGTTTCCATAAAATGTGAAGGTGGTGAATGGCTGTTGTGCATCGGAATACTGAAACACTCGTGAGACAAGCAAGCAGTACAAGAGGTGGGTCAGATTCCACTTGAGTAGCACTCACTGCATATCAGTCGCAGAATCTGGTGCAAACTAATTTTAATATTTCACTTAATTTACATACTTTAATTGCAACGTTGAAGCATTCTCCATGGTAGGATGAGCGAAAGTTCAATTTCGGCTGTTTCCATTTTCATGAAAAGCACCAGGTGGTGTTACAGTGGTCACATACATTCTGTCGCATTTCTGCGATATTCATTTTGGGAGAAGCTTTTCCTGCCAAGATGGCGGTGTAACTAAACAAACGTGTATCATGTGACATCTGGAGCCCCATATACAGCCTGGTCACTAGGGTCACTACCTCTAGTATCTACTGTATTGAGTCATCGTCATCGAATTAGAGATTAAGGAAACAAGTCAGGTTGCATTTTCGATCAAACACGTTCTTGAACATTTTGAACTTTTCTGATCACTTCATCATCTTTGAGTCCGGGTAGATGCGGATCTGGAGCCTTTCTCTCAGAATGTTCTTGAAATAGTGAAAAAGAAACAATAATGACATAATGGCTCAGGTCGTGGCTCATTCAAACAAATGACATGTTGGCTGTAACAAAACCTACTGTATCTGTGGTTGCCTGGGCAGTGAAGTCTGAGATAATTTCCTCCATTTATGACCTGGTGAGTGCTGCCGCTGCTAACCGTAGCTAGGTAACAGCACCAGCATGAACCCCTGTTAATAGTCAAGCTTGGTTTTTTTTTTCTGCCTGTTCCGTTGACAACAGTACTTCATTTATAAATGTTCCATTGTTAAGTGATGAAAGAATATGCAGGACAACAACCTCTGAATCAACGACCTTACAAACTGCTTTGAAGAAAGTCGTTCCAAAATCACTGCAGTTGTAAATGTCAGCGTTGTGATATATTTCATTGTTTTAGGGGAACTGAGTTTGTTGTTGACATATTGCAGGAACATTTTTTAAATGTTAAATGGCTTTGGTTAATTTCCAGGGCTGTGATCATTTTCATTCCCACACACAGAGGCAGGAAATTTTAATGCCAACTTTGTTTTCACTTGAAAACAACAAATGAAATTAATTAAGTAAGCTTGACAATCCCATTGTTTATGGTGTGAACCAAAACACATGCTATTACTGCACATACCTACCAAGGTTTCTTTGACTCAGCTCATGATCTGGACCTGAACTCTACATTCAGGATTGTATTATCAGAGTGTCATCACTAGAACAACAGTGCTACATTTAAAAAGACATGTCTTTTAAAAGTATGGAGTGAATTATTTAGGTTTTTTTTTTGGCAAATATTGACTATACAGCAGATAAGAATTGAATAAGTGTATAAATTGCTTTTAAATAAAATTGGTTTGTAACCTTAAAAATAAGCATTTTATACAGTGCAGTACGCAGTCTGGGAAAGATTATTTTACTCTGTGTAGGACTAATAATTCCCTGACGCACCTGGAAAGAAGGTTGTGAGTAGAGAAGTTCTTTGTTTGTTACAATCTGCACTCTCACTAAATCTAACCCTGGACTTTTAAAATAAAATGAACTACTTGGTGGAACTCTGTGACTCTGTGTCGCGGGTATTATGGTGTGCACGGTCACCTCTTGTTTGATAGTTACTGTTGAAATCTTTCTTTGTCTCCAACTGATGTTTACAAGACGTGTCATGCAGCAAACCGCTGCACAGAGACAAAAAAAAATTAAAACAGGAGCTTGGCAAACAAGCTTGAAACCTATAATCAAAGCAAACATGACTCAAAACATGAATCATAAAATAATTTAACTCCAGGCTTTTTAAAGAGTGGTAAGAACCATTCTCTTGCTCTGAACAAAGCAGTTATTGGCTACCTTGGCCCTCTCACCCCCCACCCCCCGGTTACGCGGATGCCCACGCACGTCCATGTTCTGTTTGCTCAACCTCCTGTCGGTTTCCCTTTGAAAATCTGCGAGGTTAGTGTGGAGGCTGAGCCATTGAGAGGCACGCTTGGCAGTGACAGAGATACTTCAACACAGACGAGGACTTTTAGGCAGCACAATGATGCACCGCAGAGTCTGTGTGGGAGGCGTCTTCTATAGAAGGAGAATTGATCGCGCCTTCAGTCGATATTTCCAAGTGAGCGTGTGTCTGATGTGAGGGAACAGAAATGCACACATGAGATTTCGCCAACCCAGTATTTACTCAGGATCAAATGCATTTTGCCATATTGCGTCTCTGCAAAACACAGAAGATCAAATTTAGGATCTAAATTAATGTTACTTATTTATTTGCCTACACACGGGCATGTCAACGTGATAATATAGTTTAAAGACAAAAGCAGACTGAGAAAAGAATGGTAGTTTTCATTAGAGGTAGAAATAATTATCTGGGCCAATATCTGCGAATAGTTTTAATAAACCAACATTGGCCAATTCTTATTTATGAAGTGGCCAATTATTACAAAGTATGCATATTTGTCTTCAGAAACTTGATAAATGTTGCCAAGTCACTAAAACTTAATTTTTTCATACAAAAGTTAATTTTTCTTTCAGTTTTTTTTGATGACCAGACCAAAAATGTGGCCACACCTGTTAAGTATTTCAATCAGGCTTTGGTCTAGGCCCCTTGTCTCCAATGAAGGATAATCTTGCAGCTTCAGCATACCAAGACATTTTGGACAATGCCATGCTTCCAACTATTCCATCATGACTGTGTCCCAGTGCACAAAGCAAGGACTGTAAAGACATGGTTTGACCTTCTCGTCCAACATCAGTCCCTGACCTCATCAATGCTCTACAAAGTGAATGGGCAAAAATTCCCATAGAAAAACTGAATGAAAGTCTTCCAAGAAGAGTGGAAGGACCATATTAAAGTACTGTATATGTATTTGAACACTAGGGATGCAACGGTTCAAAAAGCCCACATTTCGGTTTGTATTGTGGTTTAGGGTCACAGTTTTCAGTTTGGTTTATATTTTTTGCACATTAAGGAGAAGAAAAATATTCACAGTCTTGTTATATTTTGTTTTATACACAAATAATATGTTCTATTCAGACATTATGACTCAGGAAAACTTCCAACAGTTGTCACAACATAAAGAGCAAAATAAATTTAGCCAGTACCATACCAAACAAACTGCTTCCATTATGGATACATTTTCCACATCACATTCTGTCTTTAGTGGCTTTACCTGAACTGTATATGAGCCGTTCTCCGCTGACATTTATGCTGGATTTAGCTTCAGTTTCGTTTCATTTAATTGGGCAGCTAGTGCTACATTCAAGAACATGGGGAAATAAAGAAGTCACGTACAAACACAGTTGAGAACACAATCCAATCCATGCAGAATCTCTTTATAGAGAATATGTACCTGCATTTAATGTACAAAAATATTGCGGTTAATACCCCCAAACTGAACCGTGGCTTGTGTATTGAATGGTTAAGTTTTGCACCCGTCATTGAATCCGTCATTCCTGTTGGTGTAATGGTCAATTGTCCACATAGTTTTGATAGTTAGTGAAATTAACATTTTTTTGTGTAATTTGTTATCATTATACAGGAGGAAAAAAAGAATATTGGCTAAATAAAAGATTAAAATTTGTAAAAATTTTGTACTGGCTATAGAAAATCTCATATCAGTCGACCTCTAAAACTGACATCTCTAAAGATTCAGTTCAGCTCAGATTTTCATGTGCATGTCATTATTTCAGTAAATTAAAGAGCACAGATTGAGCCGTGCATCTGGATTCATAATAAATGCTTCTGACATCACGGAATTTTCCGTCAGATCGTGTAAAGCTTTCGTTTCGCTTCTCAGTGTCTGTGTGAGATGTCAAATGGAAGACGCGAGCCGTGCGTGTGGAGAACCACCCATGGCGTCTGTTATGCCTCGCATCACTTGCAAAAATGAAACATTAATTCCTCTCGTCTCTGCGCGTTAATGAGTGCTTGCACACTGGAGCAGAAGTTGATGACTTCCACATCACCTCCACTGTGTGCGATGGCTTCACAGCAGGACCCTCAACGTGCCAGTCTCATCTGGAGTGGAACGGAGCTTATTTATGTTTATAGAAGGAAAAAAAAAATTAAAGCTGCTTGGTTGACCTTTTTCCCTTGACAAGTGCTGTCATCACTATGTAATCATGTTGAATATCCTCTGCAACACAGAGTTAATATCCTTCCCCCGTCACTACTGCAACCCACTTGCAAAACAGATTTAACTAATGCTTTTCCACAAAATGGTCATTTTTACAGTCACGCTGCACTGCGTTATTTTCTACTTCACTGATCAAGCGTCACATTAAAGCCTCCCATTGTGCAACATCTGGGTAATAAGAGTGAGAAAAACGCTAAGGTAAATTTAGCAGATGCTAATTTTTTGGATTGGGGAAAGCAGTGTTGAAAAATGATATTCTATGACTTCACATGTAAGAAAATATAAGAATATAAACCCGAAATGCTGGAGAGAATGGGACTAAAAGGAGGTTGCCCTAAACCAATGCGTGAAGTGAGAAAAAATAAATGCCAGTATCCTTATTCACATGAGGTGTGTATGTCTGTCTGTATTACTAAACAATTAAACACTAAATTAAGACTCATGTTTCACATTTTGCCAACTTGTATATTTACATTTTCAACAATGAACTGGAGAGATAATCTAAACAGAGATTATCTGTCCAATTCAAGGGCCATTAATCAAAATATTAAAATTAATAAGTGCTGGTACTGTGACCTGGTCAGCTTCAAGCCCTGACTGAAACTGAATTCACAATGGAGCGACATTCAAAAACCACATTAAATAAAGTGTTCAAGACTCTACTTTACTTGAACAATTTATACCTGAGTCATGAAACGGAAAGGTAAAAAAGTAAGCAAAAAAGATTGAAGATGATGATATTGATTAAACGTAAAAACCCATTACAGTTACAGAAAACTCACACAATGTTATGAAACAATTCTGAGCTCAAAAGATGTATATTTGGTAAACTACCTTAAAGGGTATTATGTAAAACTACTAGGGCTTTAATCTGAAATTTAAAAAAAATGCGTTTCAAATTGGTGGGTAAAATTTTAAACTCAAATCTTAAAAACCTGTATGAGTTGCAAACAAGCTGCCTAGAAGCACAACAGACCTTCTTGAGTAATCACTGCATGATCGAGCAGCTTAATCTGCTGTGAAAAAGGATGTGGGAAGTATGTGGAAGTAGTTTAGGATTCTAAACCAGATGCAATCTGAAGATTACACCGTTAGCTCCTCCTGTGGTGAAGTATGTGTAATAATAAGAAATGCAAAATAGTCTAAAAACAACTTATTCAGAAGCTCTGGTCTAAGAAGACTGAAGACCATAGGAGATGCTCGACATCCGTCCATATAAACAAACCAACAACTTTCACAGTCATTCCCACCTTCACGACGCTGCAGGATCCAATAAACCCCTTGATTCTTTTTCTTTTCTTTGTTCCAGCCATCTCTTTGGAGATGTGCCGCTCAGGTGTAAAACCCCAACCCAATTACAGAGCTGCCAGATGGCCCAGCAGGTCCCCAACCACAGCGGCGATGCTGGCACTCAGCTCCCTCATATCACCTCTATCTCTCTCTCCTCCTCTAACTGGGTCAACTCTCTCCATCTCTACCTCCCTCTGTCTTTCCAGAATATCTCCTCCATCATCTCTACCTGTTTTTTTTCCTCCTCCGCCAGTTAATTCTTGCTTCTTTTGACACAGACGAAATATTCTGGTTGCTAAAGCTAAGAGAAGCAAGTCCATAAGCCTTAGTTTGACTTCATATTCGGTCACTGTACGTTGGTCTCAGGTGGATTCCCCTGCTCCCTGCTGGTTGCACTTTTGATCATCCCTCAGAGAATTGCCCAGTGTCACATCTCACTCACACTGTGCGAGGAAGCGATGCAGCTGCCAAAACGTGTCCGACCCAGGACTGATACAGTCCTTTTTATTTGTCAACTGATTCCACACAGACCACAGCAGACTCTGGAAGTATGGCGGTCTTTTGCCAACATCGTTTCCCTCCCTTGTTATTATGTTGTGTCTCACAAGTTAATCACCCAGTAAATCAGCAATTAAGCCATTTTACCAAGAATTATCTGCTTATTATAACACCGTGGTTTGGCAGTCCGTATATGTCATCTTAATCTAAACCGACTGAATATGTACGCACAGAGGGACACACTGTAAAAAGGGACAAAGTCTGCTGCAAAAAAACATTGTGCCTGATTATTTTGCAGCCTTAAACTGACAGAAATATATGTTTAAAAATATTTCCTGCAGTTAAATCAATTACAAATTAACAGTAAATGTAGTAAAATGAACAAATGCGTACAACATTTTAGAAATATTTTGCCTTAATATCTTTTGTGAACACAGAATGAAACTAAATCTACAGAAACAGCTCAAAAGCTCTATCTATGAAAACGTAAACATAACTTTGCTTATGTTTTGCTGATTGCTTTTACACAATAGAATAAAACTCTACAAAAGTGTACAGTTATTCTAAAAGGTGTACAGAAACAGCTTCAAAAGGTAAAATCAATAAATAAGTATGAAAAACATTTCTTCAACATCGCTTTGCTTATATTTCTGTGATTTATTGATTTGATTTTACAGGGCAGAGCAAAGCTAAAGATGCCTTCAAAGTAACAGTAACATCAATACATAGAAACAAAAATATATTCTTTGTTAAGACTTTAACGTCCTTCTTCAACGTATTCCTTCCATTTTAGTAATTTGTTGGCTTTTGCAAGACAGAAAAAGGCTAAATCTACAGAGACAACTTCAAAGTAAATCCCCCAAATAATTAAATTACAGACTGACCCAGATTCATTGTAAATGTCAGTAGATATGAAATAGTTCAGCTTCAGTAAAACTGATGGATGTCTAATTTAACGGTCTTCTTCCTGATTGCCTTCATTCAGATTTAAACGAGAGTAATTCACAGAGACGAGTCGAGTTTTGACTTCTAAAACAGGTAGAGACTAATTGCGGCATAAAATGTTTACTCCAAGTCAAATCAGAAGCAGCGTGAGACACACAAATGCTGCCTTAGTGTCGGGATCGATAGAGTGGATCAATAAGGAAGTGCTCTGACTAAACAAGCGAAGACGACGCAGACTCTCATTCCGAGTCGTAGACGAACTCCAAGATGGAAAAATAGTAAGTGGAAAACTCCAGTTTAAGCTATTTCAATGCCCTGAATTATCGTAAAATTGAGATTACACGTTACATGTCTTGACCATGTATCAGTGAGCAGTGGCTTAGAGATTTTAAAGCATTTGCAGGTGTCTGAGGAGACAGATGTGACAAATTCATAATCATACAAGGACACTTGCCTTGATCCAAAGGGAGCGCTAACTGTGTAATTACAAGAATGGACTCAGGGGAAACTAACAACAACTGTAAGCTCAATTAAAGCTTTGTTTGCATGCATAATAAAGTGTTGCATCAAACAATCAAAGTGATTTTAAGAGATCTAGCAAGATATTCTGAGGTATTATGTCATTTCTCGCTTGTTAGCCCATGTTACTTATTGGTATGACTCATAGTTAAAGTCTTATTGAGTGAATTATCAATAAAACATGTAGGAGACCAAGGTCCATTCAGGTCTGGTCTTAGTCACCAATGCCATCTAATATAAAAGAAGGAGGGAGTTTGCTTGTTCAACGAAGCTCTCCTTGGTTGTTCCAGTGACCTTGTTCGATGGTGAGACATGATTAAAATATGAAATTTGGCATTCAAACAATCCTCGATCCTCCTCTCAGTCCTTTCACAAACACAACAATTATATTCTGCAGTATTACAGGCTCATATTGCTACAGCAACAGCCAAAAGACATTGAACTTTGTATGTGGAATTAAAGATATTTTAATGTCAATTATGGCTTGTTTATGTTCTAAGTACACTGAAAGGTCATTAATTTTAACCCTTTCTTTCATTTATTTCTGATTACCCGTTTCATGTATTTAATATTTAACTCGTACATGAAATTGCAGATTGGACATAAATTTTCCAAAAATGTTAATTTAAGCAAGTTGGCATGTAAGTTGTAAAAAACGCCAAACATGTCAGCTGTAAATTAATCAATAAATTGGCATGACATTATTGTCCATTGGTTGTCCTTCTTTTCTTAATATCACCAACAGTAAAAGTCATAGAAATCCTATTTTGGTCAACCTCTATGTGGAAGATACGTTATTTTTACTCCTCTTAGAGGAAAACTACATAAAAATACATGTTTTTCTTGATGGTAACCGGGCAATTTAAGCTGCATGAAGGGCAAGAAGGACACAATGTAAGTTCAAGCAAAGAGCTGGCTTCCAATGTGCATTTAAATGTAACCACGGAGTCACAAGGGTCATTCTAGTAGAAAATCAATCCATGCGTAAATCCTCAACCTGCTCGGTGAATGAACTCCAGGTCCTACTGTGCTCCATCCGTTTCTCTCTCTGTCAGTTTCCAGTCTTTGTTCAGTCAAACAGCAGCAGCAGAAAACCGACTTCTGTGTCACCGCTGCTTCGCAAGAACAAGAGGAACTCGGCGGCAGGAGCACATGTCAAACAGCAAACCAATTCAAACCGACAAGAAGAAGAACTTCAAAAAGCAAAAACTTCGAAAGACTTTCATGCTGCTGTGTTCAGGTTACAAAGCCCTAACAGATTTGGACGCTTCAAGCAAGGATTTCTTTTCGCAGACAAAGTGAAACTGAAACATACACAGCAACAGAGCTTTTGATTCACAGCTGATAGTCTAGGATTTCAAAACTGTGAGAAGTTTTGTCTGTAATGAATATTCTCTCATTTCAAGAACTGTTTATCCATGTGTCGAACTAAACCTTTACGTTCCTGGAAGGCAGTCGTTGCTTTCAAAGATCCATTGAGATCAAATTGTGGCCTTAAGGTTCTATGGCCTGTTCAGAAAAAAAAGAAAAAAAAAAGAGTTTTGGAGACTCTGCAGTGGTTTTCAATCATATTGGCTTTTTCTCCACACAGAACCAGTGTGTTTGGGAGCACTAAAATGCTATTTTTATTAGATTGAAGAAAATCCAAAAATGGCACCTTTGCATTTTCATAAATTCAACCAATACCTAACTTTAGAAAACAGTGATGTCATAACCCCACATCTCTTTCATTTGCTGGTGCCATCCTTGTAGTCATCTTCTTCCTCTTGTGTTTGGAGTTTGGCGCACAAAAAAGAAAAATATTATTTAGGTAAAGTTCCCTTTTCTGTGTAGATCAGGCTATAAAACAAAAATGGGATCGGCAGTGGTTCTAAAAGCTGGGGGAGTGATCCGGAGCCAAAATAATGTGATTTTAAATGAAAATGGATTAGGATGCAAACTTATTACAGTCTGTCAGTCTGTGTCTGCCATGCTCTTATACTGTACCTGGTCAGATCCATCCACACACGAGAGGGAATGTATATATTAAGTCACGTAGATAAGTGTGGAGTGAGCCAGTGGGATCAGAAGAGGCTTAGGAAGCACCCGTGGCCACTTCCCCTTGTCCAGTGCTGCCTCTTTACTAACCTGGAACCAATCTCGGGGGGGGGGGTAATGGAAGTGGAAAAAAGTTATTAACCCCGCTTTTCAGCAAGGGCAGGACGGCTCCATTAAGCCAGAGCACAAAGATTGCCCCATTTTCAATTACAGCTTCCATGCACTGAGGAAAGTTAGAAAAAGCAGCCTTGTTGTTTGCTGCTGAGACAGACTCGGGGAGCCCAGATCCCAGCAGCTTATTCAGCTTGGATCTAACGTACTTCCTGAATGGTTGGTGAATATATTAAGTTCATTTATGTGACAACTAAGGAGGCACAACTGCCAGAAAATGGGTCTCTATGCCTGGAGCTAAATGAGAGGCAGGGAAGTCAAGATGGGAATAAAAGCACCAGAGCCACCTGTGGCACCCGGGTAAATGCCCTGATTTATTCTTTGTTCTTGACTTTATTTTGGCAGGTCTACACACTGATGCTATGAATGTATTTATGTTCAAGCAGCAAACAAAAAAAACACTCACTTGTAGGGGTGGGAATCACAGGATACTTCACAATACGTGATACGTGTTCCATGATCCTAATAACATCACAATGCAAAATCAATGTACTGCAAAAAAATCATTGTCTAACTGAAGAAAAGAAAATGTCAAACAAAAAAGCAGAATTTCTCCATTTATTCACAACATAGACAACAATTAATAATGAGCAATGGGGATTGGGTGCCTTGCTCAGGGGAACCCCAGCCCTTGACCCGGTGGGGACTTTATCGAGCTTTATCGAACTTTCCGGCTACAAGTTCTCTTTCCACTTTGGCCATGGGCTGCCCCAATAGTGGTTACAATGAATACTGACCTAAAAATCACAGTTATTTTGTCCAAACTGTTCAGGCCTACTTTCCACACAAGACACACAGTACAATAAAGTATATATTTCAACCAAAAACTGCCTACGTATATCATCTAAGTCAAGTTGCCAAACTTTAATGTAATGAGCAGGAATTTGCCTAAAACCTTGCGAAAATGTTGCACAGACCATAATGAAATAGCTGCCACTTCAGGTAAAAACAAATGCACTTCCTCAGACCTGTGTGTATTTGTCTGTACACTGCACACAAACCTTGATGTTTGAAATGAGGAAAACTCAAGTTAACAGCAACGAAAATGAGAGGATTCCTCAAACCGTCCGCACTTGAGTTTCGCCATCAACGCTCCATTACTCTCAAATTACCCACACATGAACTGCTGTGGGGGATCTGAAATGGTCCGCTGTTTCTCTGCCCACTGCGTTTACTAAACATACAAGAGGTCTCAAACACCGTCGTCGACTTGATGACCTGCTCCGTTTTTCATCACCTCCCACATTCAACAACCTTTAGCACCGGTTGCGTGCTCAGTTGGCCGTGAGGCCAGAGGGCACGGCGGGGAGGTGGGTGAGGGCCGAGGCTAATACAACAGCAGTGCCTGCGGAGTCGTGTCTGTTGGAATCAGTCACATGTAGGAGGCGAGGTCAGGGGCCACAGTGTGACCACTGTTAGGCGAGTCATACAGATAAAGGGAGGGGGGGTTATTCGCTCAACCGCTGCCGCCGCCTCCAGGATCGGCCGACAGGGAAATATTCCGTACGGCCGCCTGGCTGTGTGACAAGCTTGGAGAGGAAGAAGGTGACGGGGTATTTGATGGTCAGAGAGTGAGGATGACTCATTTTGAAGGCTTTACAGACAGTATAGGTTCAATCTGTTGTTGAAAAGGTTAAGGCTGATTATTTCAAACTCTCTCTTTTTACAATCTTTTTCCTACTTAAAAGGTAGTTTCAAGAAAATATCTTACCGTATAACAACTCTCAGTACTGTAGTAAATAAGCAGCAACGCTGTCACAGAAACACAGCAAAATCAGAGAAGAAGAAGCTTTGAAGAATGTTTTCACTCAGGGATTGGTTTTCCAAAAACAGCATTTTAGGGCTCCACAAACCTTGGTTCCATGTGAATAAAAAGCCAGTACAATACAAAAATTCTGTGGATTCTCCTAAAGTTGGTCTAATACTGGACCTTAAAGCATTTTACCCTTAAAAACTCATTGTACACAAAAACTGTCCATTAAAAACTGCTATAGAAACATTATGTATCAATGGATTTTTCCTGTTTTTTTATATCAGAGTATTGGAAATCAGCAAAAAGTCTAATATCGCGGATCCCTACTCCGATGAGGAACCATCATCGATTTGCTTCGATAAGAACTCTCACTCACACAAACATACACACAATAATTCCTAAACACACACATTCACCCAAATCATTTTAGCATCAGATATTTATTGAATTGGTCTCCTGTACTTGACAATACATGATAATGGAAAAATGTTTATTTTGCCTGTCAGTAGTAGATTTGCATTACATAAAAAAATAACCACCTAGTGGAAAAGCATTACTTTTGTGGAAGGGATTTCAACACCAAGGAATAAAAAAAAAAGAAATCAAATAAAAATGGCAATGTATTTAGAAAGTTGATAGTGAACGGGGGAAAAATGCCGAGGGACTCTAATTGCTTATTTAGTTTCCACTGTGTATTAAAGATTTGAAGAAAAAATATATCAAAATTCGTCCCAAAATACACAACCAGACCAAATTTGAAGAAATTTGCATCAAAACAGCCAAAGATATCCGCAAAGAAAAATCCAACAACACATTTTTTTCTGTATTGTTGCCCAAAGGTCAGAAATGCTTGAGTGATTTGCTGCTTGTAAGAATTAAAGACAATAATTCCATCAAATGGATGAATGAACTCTTGTTTATGACTTGGGAAGATTTGAACATGAATGTTCAGTGTAAAAATGGTAAAGTCGAAAGAACCTTTGGCTAGAAATGGAAAAATGGCCTTCAAAACGTCAGCAACCACGTCACAACTCGTGAACAAAAAACTTTCAGGAGCAGCACGTGGGAAATACTATTAAAACAATGACATTTTCAACTGTATGATGTTGTGAATACGTAGGAAGGACAATCAAATCAAATGGAAATCAAGTAATCAGTGCAGCTGATGGGGCTAATATATAATGAGCATTAAAAGCAAATATAGAAAAACAACTAAACTACAGTCAAAATAGCCAATTATAAACTAATTCAGTAAATAAAATCTAAACTACATTTGTAAAATCAGGACTTTCATACTGGTTCTTTTTAATTTGTCGTCACATTTTCCCATTTTTACAACTTCACATTAACTAACCGAGCCTCTGGGGGGGGAGGAGCCTCAGACACTGAAAACAGTAGATTGGGCAAGATGGAGGCAGACGACCTGCTGTGGCCTTTATCCACAGCCTCCAGCCTCCACCTGCCTCCCTGCGGGGCTCGACCACACTTAACCCAACTAACATAGATTTTCAGGGCAAATAAGCAGAAATACTGCATGCTGGGATTTTAAAAAGGCAGCCACTTGTTCAAAAATCAAACCGAGAGACTGTTACAGTAGATGTTTGCATATGTGAGCGATCTCTCCATCTTCATTAAGGCTCTTCTTCTGCCTTGTTTGTTGTTCTGTTGCGTACAGATGACACAGCAGATGGGGCCACTGCACTTCCTCATTTATCGAGAGTTGTTTTTTGGAGTTTCATCATTTTCTACGGCGTCCATGTCAAAAAGACACGTTCCCCAGAGCTGGTAACGTTGTGCTCAGACAGACGCTGCTTCAAGTGCTCTTTCCACACACTTGGCAGTTGACCTTTTCATTCTGTTTACAGAGTGGAGTGTGGGATGGATTACCGACGACACTGGCTTGGATTGAAACAGCACACGGGTCAGAGATTAATATCAGTCACTTGAAAAGTGATCGGATTTACATGACAACATGTGTCCAAAACTAATTCTGATTTGCACTGATATTTAGAAAGAAAGAAAGATTCAGTCACTGCCTGACAAAGACGGACGGAGTGTGTGAAGTTTTAACATCTGATAGTATTTGTGACGTCGTTTTATCACATTCTGTGATTTAAAAAAAAAAAAAAACACTTATAGTAAATTGATCGTGAATGGGGAAAATCTTTCATATTTTTCCACAAATTATTTGAAAATATCTAGTCATTTATTTCATTTTATTTGCCAGCCATTTCACTAAGGAAAAAAGAAAATGGCAGCCAAAGAGTTTTAATTGGTAAAAACCTATATTAATGAAGTTAATTCAAACTAATTATGCAAGTTTTCTTCATAACTTTAGTTGGAATAAATTCAATTCATTTCGGTGCTAAAGTTTGTTTACTTGTCGTACTTTTACAAACCTTGCAAATTTCTGTTTTAATACTGTTTATGGTCCTTTTTTTAAACAAGAGTCATACATGATATGATATTGAATTATATGTTCCAAAATAAGACATATAACATGAGTTTACCATTAAAAAGAATTATCTTATATTACCAGCAGTAATGAAACAAACATTTTCAATGGGTAACAAATTAGGTAATGTAAAGTTGATTTCAGTGCATTTAACAAATAATTTTAGAAAGTGCAACGATTCTAATCTAATAAAATACCATGAAGTTTTCATAATGCCGTGGGTGAACTTCAGGTCACCACACATCAATATTCGTCTTCATCATCAACACCCCCGCCTTGAATCTAATTGACACCTGCAACAGATTGGTGGTCTGATTTTGCATTTGAGTCACCGGATTTCTGAACCACCCCTCTTATATGTTATATATTTGAAACCCACACACACACACACAGAGAACTAACACGTTTCCTCTCAAAGGCGTCGTAGAACGATGTGACAGTACAATTTAAAGGTGAGGAACTTCAGAGAGAAACAAAGTGTCACATTTCTGGCAGATGTGAGATCACGGCAGCACGAGGAGGGAGAATGAGATGATTAGGATGCGATGCTTTCATTTTTTTTAATACGCCACTTTAATAGGTACATCTGTTCAACTCCTTGTTCAGCTGATATGAACCCCTTGCGATTCTTCATCTACTTTAAATGAGGTCAGACACACTTAGAAATGGACGATAAGATTGAGAAAAGACTGAAACCTTACAACCTTAGACTATTTACAGTCAAGACGATCAGTGTATTAATTATATATTTCAATAAAATTAGGGGGTAAAGAGACAATCACAACATTACAGAAAAAATAAGCAGAATGTTTTAGGACAGAAAAACAAACAAAATATTTAAAGGGAAACGATTACTTTCAGAAGGGGCACGGAATATGAAAAATATGGCCACTATATTAGGTACACCTGGTCAACTGCTGGCTTATGCAAATATCTAAATCAGCCAATCGCATGGCAGGAACTCACTGCATGTGGAAACTATAGACGTGGTTAACATGAACCGCTGAAGTGCAAACTCGGCATCAGAATGAGGAAGAAGGTTGATTTAAGTGACCTTGAACATGACATGCTTCCCAGAGGATTTAAAAAACTGCTCAGAGTCGTACGCACACGAAAAAGTGATTAGGTGAATCCACTAAAGTTTTTATCATATTGTATGGGATTTTGAGCGTACTGGACCCCAGAGTGGTAAAATTCCAGAACACAACCCTTGTATTTTCATGTATATAATTAATACGCTGCTTTGGGAAGACAATGATGTCATAGTCCCAACTCTTTCTTGTGCCTACATTCACTGCTACTACATTTGTCACTTTCCTTTACTTGTGTTTGAAGATTATCTTTCCTTAGTCTGTGACTGTATACATTGCAATGCATACTTATTTGAATAAACCTTTAATTAATAACTTTTTAAAAACAATTAAGAGAAAGAAACTCTCCAGTTCCCTGGGAGAAACTGACCGGACTGGTTTGAGATTGTACAAAAACCAACACTTAGTGGAAGTAAATAACCACGTGTTACAACCAAGGTTTGCAGAAGACCAGCTCTGAAAAACCTTGATGCTCACAGCAGGGTGCCACTCTATCAGGTGTCCTGTCTTTTAAATGAAGTGGTTGTAAAGTGAGTGTATCTGCTTCCTCGCACGCGTTGACGTTTCCTTTTTTACCCCCCGTCCGTCCGTCTGTCCATCTTTCTTCACCCCACCTACCGAGCATCCGTTCATACACCTACAGCCTCTAACATTTCCACCGTCGCTCCCTGTTTGAAAAACAGCATGTGAGTCGATGTCCAATCACATGTAGTAACCGTCACAACCGTTTTTTTTTACTCCAGGAGCAAATAATGATGTTAATAAATATCTCTTGATGAATATAAAGATTAGTGATTTTAACCTTTTTAAGGGAGAGCTATCATTTTCTCTCCCTCTCTCTCTCTCTCTTTGTTGTTTTTGAACAAGAATGAGCTGTCAGATCGGATCATACTGGCACTATCATTTAACACAACAGCATCTCTAAATCATACTCCAGGCTTGAAGAGTAAGACCGAATTCACTGGAGTGTGGCGTCAGCTTGACAGACAACATTGTGAGGCTGACACTGAAATAAACAGGCATTGTGACCAACAATCTTTCAGCTTATTGTTCGCCATCAGGCGCCTGTGACACTGCATTAGCATGAGTTTTGATTCCCTCATTTGGCAGAAGCTCATTTGTAAGCTCCGCCATTATCGTCGTGACCCCAGGTTGTGAAAATCTCCTGCAGGAAAGCGACGAGAGGCCGAACCGGAGGAAAGCGACGTGTCTGCCACACTGTTATTTCTTTCTTTGGCTTTGATATACTGCATCTCATCCTCATAGCTCAGATGTTAGTGCAGCACAGGTTTTATTAGATTTTCCCAACAGAATTGTACATATGGCACAAACTTGACAAGCAAACTGGATCCCGTCAAAGAGATTTCTGTTCCTCTGAGCTTCAAGTCTGTAGATTAGGATCAGATGCAGTCATATCAAGACAGGCCATGAAATTGGGTTGGAATTGCTCTTGAATAATACAGTCTGTAGCCGTAACAGTGTGATACAGAGATGAAGCCCTAAGATGGATGTTTGATGGTATCCAGCAGGTGAAAACAGCACAATATAACTCTCTGCCTTTATGCGTACAGAGGTGTTTCAAGCTGCTGTTTTAGCTTCTATTAGCTGACTATGAATGGTGCCTTCATCTCCTGGTTCGTATTAATGATTATTTACAATTTAGATTAGCATTTCTTCTCAATTATTTGGGTAGGAGTGGTTCTTGAACTCACATAAGTTTAGCAAGAGGCCACGATGAAGGCTTGAGGCAGAAACGTGTCAAGTGTTTGTTTTACCGTTGAACATGACCATGCTACCACCTTCAAAGCATTTTAACAGTTTGAAAAAGACTACCTTGTTGTTTTTCTTTAATACTTTAATCATAATTTTGTAAAATTTTAACTGCAGCTTTCCAGAGTCTGAAATGATATGACTAAATGCATATTTTGTAGCCGAGGAACATCCAAATGTGTAGGCATTACATCAACAGAAAATCTGAGAGGGTTAAACATTGAGACACTGCCAAGTTGTGTGGCCGCTTTAACATTTTTAATTGTTTAAAGCAATCTTTAACATTTCTCTTGTGTGTCTTGAACATTCCCTTGTTCTAGTGTATGTGACATAAATAACAAATAATAAATTCCCATTGTGGTCATTTTTGACCATAAAGTGAAAGTTGTAACAAAATTGTGAAAAGTGAATGCTAATTTAGTTGTTGTCACCAGGTCTTGACGCAATGCGATAAAAAAACCCACAAAATTTATGCTTAAGGAAAGTTGTAGAAAATTGGTCACATGATATCAGACACTGAAGGAAGATTAAGAGTGATTTATTGCTGAATCGTCTCAGCTCTACCTGCATGAAAAGGACTTCTCTGGAAGCTTGATTCTTGTTTTTTACGAGATAATAAGTGCATCCTCCTCTGCATCCATCTCTAGCTGACAAACAACATAATGAATTAGGAAGGGGAAAAAAAAGGTTAATTGTGTTCCTCCCTGAACATCCAGCACCCAGTAATCTCTAAAATCCTCAAGCTCACTCACGACTGACCTGCTCCTCTCGAATCAGGAGGATCGCAGCACTGGCAGATGAGGCTCCAAACCAAAACATCTGCTCTTGCGGTTCCTCCAGGCAACGACAGAGAAGCTCCTCCACCTCCCACAGACTACGCGATAATTATCACGGCTGGCTGTGGCCAAGCCTGCAGTGTTCCATCCATCCTGCCTTGTCCAAGAAACGCTCCAGTGAATTTTGGGCACTCCATGGTTCTGTGATTAAAATAAATGAGGTCTATGGGGTGTTTGTTATTAGAAATTAGGCATGCCAGTTATTTTATCTGGGGAACTGGTTTTGATTGAGTTTAAACTAAAGAGGCACTACAAAATGATTGCACAAATTGGAAGAGAACTAAACTGAACATTTGATTTGTTTTCTGTCTGGATATACACCAGAAACAGCAGTGAATGAAAGAGCAGCAGTTGTATTAAACTTGTTCTCATTTAGCCTCCAATATCATGACATCCAAGAACCTACTTGATTATTTGGCATTTTCTCTCTACACCGTGTGTCCTAGACGTTCGTGACTGCTTGTGCTACCACACGCGTGTGTGCTACGTTCATGGTTTTAGTGATATTTCACTCAAAATCTGTTAACAGTTGGTGTGTTGTTTGCTTGTGTTATGAGGTCACTGTCAATCAAATCTACTCAAACCAGTCCCGATGAATCACACGTGCAGAGTTTTTGCAAGTTAAAACCAATCACTTTTGGATATTCTTCATATTTGCTCTTATTGCTGGTTTGGTTACAACTATTCAATGTTAAAGAGATAAATTATGTCTTTGCCAAATTTGAGATTAGTCATTTCGGTCAAATTTTACATAAATACAAAGTATATATAAATCTCTGCACCTAATGTTACTTCTGCACAGGCATTTCCACATTGCTCATTTTCACTTAGTGCTCAAGCCAAGTGATCAATATCACGAGGTAAACAGCTTAGTTCTCCTTTAATTTAGCCTGGAAAAACCAATTGAGATAAGCCATGACTTAAATAAATGTTAAAGCAAAGAGGTAAAAAGAAATAAAATAACTGGGAAGCTTGCCTGGACAAAGTTGTGAATCTTTGCAGGTCAACTGCACAGCACTAGCGAGTGTTTGTGCCTACAGAGATGCTCCACAGCAGAACTCCTCTAAGTAAACTCCAATCTGTGCAGCTTTGCAGGGAATTGCATGTGACGCAGCGGCCTGTCAGAGTGGATCAGGCCCGGGCCCAAACCCCAAACCCTCCATCCACATCCAATTTCACTGCACAACTCCAAGTAGGCTGTTGAAATCCGCGCTCTGCATAAACCTCTCACGGCCGCGGCTTCTCGTGAGTCACCGAGACGCCCGACTTCTCCGCACGCTCACATTTATAGCTGTGCAACGCCGCTAACGCTCCCACGAGGAGCAAGTGTGACGATTCCACACGGATTCAAACGAGATGCTCATTCAGATTTCGGCACAAAAGCTCTCACAGATGACGCCGACTGAGGTGATGAGGTGATGAGGTGAACAGATGCTGCGAACGCTCAAGCCTTTTGTCTGCGTCTTTATATCCAGAACTGAACCATTGACAGTAATATAAAAGTTAATTGGCTTTTACATTTAATTATCGGGGCAGTAATGACCAGATTTTTACTGCCACCTGCAGAGTTAGGAGCACATGGAGTTTTTACAGGACCTTTGATGAATATCGATGAATCAGATGTTGACATTAAACTAATCTCCCTTTTGTGGGAGCTATTTCTGAAATGAAACTCTACAGATGAGAACTGAAAAGTAGCAATCTTGAATCTTTTACACTTATTTACCATAAAAGTCAAGGGAGGAGCTGATAAACCGATACTAATACTAAATATTATTTTGAAATGGCTGATTATAGGTACATATATATTATTTTCACAGCTAAGTTGTTGTCGAAGAGGCAAAAGACTGAGTCCGACTGATCAGAATAGAATAGAATCTATCACTGTATAATTAATAATACAAACTTGTAAAGGCGCTTCAAAACACATTCACATACAACAAAAACATGTTTCATTCATAAACAACACAGTCTAATCATCACAGATTTTCTGCTGATACTGGTATCAGGTTGAAATACTGGTATTGGACAAAATTAAAAATGGTATTGTGCCATCTGTATAAAACCCAAAACTTTTAAACCCGAAAGAAGACATCACCACTAGGCAGAATTCAAAGAAAAGTCTGATTTGGAGCTTTTTAATTTTCCATATGACACTTTTATTGTTTTAAAGTCTGTAACCCCAAATTAGAACAATAGGAACAATGTAGTTCTAATTAATCTGTCTGATCCAACAGTTCGCTGACCTCAACATTGAACTGGAGAGAGTAGCGCCCCCTGAGGGAGATAAAAAGAGCTGCAGATTGATCATTCTTGGCTGTTGTAATACCAAGGAACAAACAAAACGAAGCCAGAGGCAGAAGTTGTTTTCTCCTGCTTTATTTTTAGATCACAACAGGAGCAACACTTTACTTTCACTCTACTGAGGCTGAATTAGAAAACCAATTAATTTCTTCAAATAGAGAATTACAGTACATGTCGGGACTTGGCAACTCTAGTGTGGAATCCTTTTTTTTTTTTTGACATCTGTCTGCAGAATTCATGTGAAATGTGTTTAATATTCTGCTTTGAAAATAGAGGAGCAGCTGGGAAAAAAACTCCACGACACGACAAACAATAACAAGTGTGACTGAGAATCAACAAATGCTTGTTTAGTAGTTTCTGACACTGTGATACGCAGAACAGGTTCGTTATGAGAAAAACAAAGTCTGTAGCTGTCACTTTTTTAAAAACATCTTCACAAATACGGATAAAGTCGGACATTTTAATTAGCTTTTTAATTACCTAAGCATGAGTTGAGTTTGGTAATTTAAATTATGAGTTGTGACAATGAGAGGCACAGAGATGGGCTGCCGTGATAATTCAGATTTTTTGGTAAACAGCGGGGGATTTGAGAGGTGACAGGATGCTTTTTCCTCTGCCAGACGTCTCAGCAGAGAACAAGTTTGGCATGAGATAAATGCCAGTTTGATTCTGCTTGGGCCCCGGCGAAAATGCCGGTGTCATTCAAAGCATGGCCTAATCCGATCGGACAGGAAAGATGGTGACAGGACCATCACCACGTGACGCCAAACGGCAGAGCCCAGCGGAGGTCAAAGCACACAGACGCAAGCTGTCCAAATCCTCACGGCTGGTCCCCAACTGACGCAAACTGACCGTCGAGCAGAAACAGCACAACAGAAACATATTTAATCCTTCTTTCTTTTCTCATTTCAAGTCAAACAAACCATTTAATAAAGACAGTGTGGCGTTCTTAATAACCAGAGTCTATTTTATGGACTGTGGAGTCTAATGTTATCTTTTTAATATTGAACACCCTGAGGAAAGAATAACCAGTGGGACAGACTTCATTAGAGAAAGCTGCTATTGCATTAAATTGCATTAAAACATCCTTTGTAGTGATAATAAATGTATTGAATGACGTTAATTTCATCTTATTGTGCTTCATTTAAATTAACTTCTGCATGTTCTCCTGCTGGGAGTGTGTCCCTGCTTCAGTGAAGATTTATGAACATAAGTGAGTCAGTGTCCTTTAAGACACATTTCTGCAGCATAACTAATAATGAAAAGGTGCTATAGTGATGGTTAACGCTGAGAGTGAATGAGACTTACATTTACATTGAGCACAGAAAAAACAAATGTTGTAGCTGCAATCAAGCCACGCAACAGCATCAGCTAATGTCACTAACTTTCCCACAGTATTGATATTATTGATAAAGATTAATACATGTTTGAATATTTGGATCAGGATCACCACCTAAATCTTAGATATGCTTCTCTGGGCTAAAATCTGATTCAAATTTCTTCTTCACTAAGTTATGCTTCTCACAAACTCAAACGTAAACCTTAACCTACTTGGTGGAAGTGAACAAACGCAACACTAGAAATGTTTAATAGTGCATTAGTGGTTGTGTGGTTTTTTATTGTATTTACAGCCAAATAATCATTATATTTATTCACTCAATGGTCCAGTTGTTTGTTAACCCAAATATCTAATCAGCCAATGATGTGGGAGCAACTCACTGCATTTAAGGCTGTATGTGCTGTAGACATGGTCAAACTGACATTCAAGCACCATGTACATAAACATGGTGTCGCTGATGGTCTGGAGTTTTTCAGAAACTGCTGATCTAATGGGACTTTCATGTCAGACTAAATCCCGGGTTTTGCAGAGATGATCTGCGGTTCACTGGGAAAAAAAATGCTTTATCGATGCCCGAGAAGAATGACCTTGAATGTTGACTGGTTGAAGATGCACCAATCATTACAACCAAGGGACTGTGAGCAGAAGACCATCTGTGAATCTCAGCAGCAGAAAAACCACACGACTGCCACTATAACTGCTTTCCGGTGTACCTAACAAAGTGACCAGTGAATGCATGTTCCATAAACTCATTTCAGAGGCAATTCTCAGACATTGCTCTGAAAAATAGCCACATTTTCCTCCTGCTATGCTCTGAATTGCAGGTTACAGTCCTCTTCTCTTTCTTCTCTATTTTCTCCCAGTGTGCAGCTGAACTGAGCACTGCCTTTTACCTCAGATCCCACTGTGATACCCTGCTCCACCAGGGGGACTCAGATAGTGTAACCGCAGGCCTGGCCTCTCCAGCTCAGCCCCTGTGACCTTGGAATAAGTTGCTGCACCCGGGGAGATTGTGGAATGAAAAACACGGGACTAGGAGGGAGGCGGGCATACAAACAGTCCATTACCATCCATAATACCGGCTGTATCTATCCAGAAACCTCACGGCTTGACCATCTTCTTTCATTTTTATTCTGCCAGGGAGGAGGAATCTCTGCCTCTGTGCCCGAGCAATCTGGCCAAAAAAGGGAAGGAGACTGGAGCACATGAATAAAGAGGCTGGTTTGCTCCAGGCAGAGCTGAAATTGGTCTATTATGGGGCTCCATTTGAGATCCATGTGGGAGGGAGTGGCACGGCCAAGCACTAAGGGTTTTCCCTTTTATGGCTATGTCTTCTGTCTCTGTCCTTTTGTAGTCAGTGCATGTTACAGGAAAATATGTGGCCTCCAGGAATCAAGGTGCAACTGAGCAAGTGCATTCTCAGCTGCGAGAACGTAGACTTTGATTCAAATGTAATTCCTGCTGTTGGGTGATGGCGACTTGATTGGCAAGTGATGATGTCTAGAGTGAAACATCATGACTGATAATGGCCTGAGGGAGGGGTTTCACTGACGCTACTAATCATTAGTCTCTGGGTGCTAAAAATGAGGGCAACTGGACTTCTGCTCATCCAAAAGGCTTCTTCAGTTCTGACATTGATGTTGTGGGAGTCACCGGGTTTTATTTACTCAACAAGTCCAGCTATCTTCATTTTTAGCATTTAAAGACTGACCTGAATGACTGAGAAGCTTCACAGATATACAGTAATAATCATTAGCAAACAGTGTAAAAGCATCATCAGCAGGAGACACATCACTCTGTGAAGTGAGCGTTTCTATCCCAAAACAAACTTCCAAACACATCAAATTGAAAAATTAAGTTAAAACGATTACACTGCAACTAACAATTATTTCCATTATCAATTAACATGTTGACTATTTACTTGATTAATTAGTTAAGTTGTTTGTGCCATAAAATGTCAGCAAATGTAAATTAGTGTTTTCCAAATCGTGGCGACATCTTTAAATGTCAAAGATGTTCAGTTAACTGTCAGACAGGAGCAAAGAAATCACCAAATATTCACATTTAAGATACTCAAAGCTGAGAAAACTAATGAGTCAGTTTCAGAAACTGTGGGGATTAATTTCAATTAAATGTATTTAGTTATCTGATCAGTAATTCTGTGTAATCTATACTCTATCAGGAGTACACTTAGAAGAGATTATTAAATACCATCTACAAGTATACTTCATCTAATATACCTTTATTCATACAAAATAAAATACCTTGTCTGCTTTTTTTTAAAGTTAAAGTAACTCACCAGAATTTACAGATTAACTGGTTAATTTTTGCAGCCTGACTCTAAAGCATGACTTTTAATATTTGTAACTAAATAGGAACTAATTAGAAATTAATAACAAGTGTGAGATTAACAGCTGTATTATTTCAACTTGTTAACTGTAGGTAATTTAAGAGTACAATAAGACTATATTTAAAGTAGTATACAAATGTGCATCCGAAACAGAAACTTTTCAGTAAAACAGAACAGTAAACATGTATTTGAGGAGCGTATGTTTTCATGTGTGTATTTTTCTTTTTTTATTTATTTGAGTAAATGTTTATTTTGTTTTATTTTGTAAAAACTACTTTGCTTTGGTTTTAGCACTAAAACAGTTCAGTGTCTTGTGTCTCATATTGTTACTAAAGTGTACCAAACCTGGAATCATGAATTGTACGTATTGTTGCACCTTTACTAATATTAATTGCTAATAAAAATGGACAAATATAGAGTATTTTCTAGAGACACTGGATTTACAGTGTCAACTGTACAGGATTACAGTGGATTTACAACCATCAGTCCAACTCCTTGACCTGTATTTATGTCCTTCTTGTAACAACTTCACATTTAACCCTCATAAAAGACGAAGACATTTTTCCATGTAGGACAATGTCACCTTAATCTGTATGTGGTTCAGTAATTTGAGTGCACAATAGACACAGGAATCAACGATAGCTCAAATTGAAACGATGAAATCGCCGCCAACTGAGCGTTTAGCTTTGACGAGCCATGATTACAGAGATAGATCACCTCCCAAATGAGAGAAATTCGTTTCTCATCACTGCAATATAATCACTGCAGCTGCAACCCGCGTTTTCCTCCCTTTTCCTGCTCATCCACGCCACAGAATCCACCATAATGTCTAATCTGAGGACCTTTATCTCATCGCGCAAAATGGCACATAAGTGGACTGATTTAGTTTCCGCCCCGTTTTTCCATCTGCGATGATGTGAATGGGTAAAGCGAGCGCGCGGGCTTAGCGGCGGTGTGATTATATGAGAATAAATGCTCTCTTTAAGAGTATAATCTGTGGACAAAAAGAGTTTCAGCTGACGGGAGGTAAGCACCGGCTTGACACAAGCCTTCTGTGGACGTGCTGAGTTCCACACAATCAGGCAGCATTGTGGCTGAAGTGGGACCCTCTCCTGTTTGATCATTAGTCAAATGGAGATGCAGCGCTGCAGAGTGTGCCGTGTTATTTGCCGTGATTTGCCTTTATTTCACAAGATTGCGGAAGACGTGACATCAGCTTTGCTCCTGTGCGGACATATGCCCTCCGCTGATTGGGAATATAATACACAGAATAACCACAATTTCAGACTTGTCTCCCATATATTTGGACATTTTGTACAGAAAAAAACATGGAAAAAAATTATGTAGCTTATTAGTATTTGAGGCAGATTTTTCAGATAGGTTGTCCAAATAACCTCAAAAATTAGATATCGTGAAAGTATAAATTATCCACAAAGAAATGGCAAAGCCAAAAAGTGTGTTTTTCACCTGTTAGTCAAGGAAAGAGTGCTAACCTGGAGAACACAACCTTGTTCCTGGAGCAGCAGCCTCTCTCGTGCTTCTCGACTATAGAAATCAACCCAAACAAGAGAGCATGACTCCATTGGTTTCAAAAAAGGACTTTGTTCGAATGTATGTTTGTGTTTACTGACTTAATTCATAACATTAAACATTTTCCTGTCTAGTTAACGGTATCAATTAATGATTTTAGGTCTTTTCAAATTACTATTTTCCCACTTAGAGGAAAACAGATGATAGGAAATGGCACATGACTGAACATGTGATTATCGACCAATAGGAGCACCTGGTTGCAAGTGACGTCTCAGAATATTCAGTTGCAAAATAACGGACATGGTGCAAGTCAAATTGCATCAGTTTAGTCCAGTGGACTAAACTGTATAAATAATTATCAGTATCTGTATTGGTATAATTGCTAAAATCTTAAGGATAGCCATCCCTACAAAACTCAAGTAAATAAGTATTTTCATTTTCATCTATGTGGAGAAAATGTACAAAAAACGTCTTGGCAACTGGGTTCTGCAATTTACACTCCTTCAAAGATTTACAGAAAACCTGTAACCTTGAAAAGTAAGAGTAAAGCAAATTTCAGTGTCAAAAACCCAACTTCAAGATGGTTTCCTGCTAAATTTATCAGGGCCACTCTGTATAATGACTGAGCAGAAAGGTAAACAGAATTAATCAAGATTAGTGGACGGGATAGGGAGAGGGGAAAAAGTGAGCCTCAGCATTAACTGTGAGCTTAGCGCTGCTCAGATAAATAGGTGATTTGTAGGAGCCATTAATAGTGAACGGCAGCACATGTACGTAAATCTCATTACACAAGTTGCATTGTTTGTTGTGGTAAAGACACAGTGTCTCCACTGTTGTGTGTGTGCAGGGATTCAATCATAAGAAAGTGCTTGGCATTAAAAGGTCAAACCGATGCAAAGCAATGAAAACCCCAACACTTCATTTGGAGACAAAAGCTGTTATGAAGAGAAAAGGGCAGCGCCGCGTCATCTTGTGACTTGTTTTAATCCTCGAAATGTCCGCCCCCCATGTTTGATCGTGTTTATTGTCTTCAGCCATCTGCAGCTGATAACCCCTGACTGAACAAGCTGTTAGTTATCCCACGAGGGAGACAGTAGAGAAATATCTTTACTTTTCTTGTAGGAAGGCAGCGCTTGCTGCGATGCACGGAACAAAAAGAGGCTGGTGGAAGAGCCAATCATCTACTCACATGTCAGAAATAATATCATGATGGTTTCAAAGTAGACGCTGAAGCAGCCTGAGAGGCAACGTTTCAACAACAGCAAACTCATGACCTTCCACGAGTGAATCTGAGCCTTCTGGTTCTCCCACGCCGGACGGAATATAAAGAAAATCTCACAGCGGCTCGAAAACCTGACAGGGAAACAAAAACCACCAGGTGTGACACTGTTGCTCAGCACTGGCTCAGTGTGTTTCTGTGACATTTCAGGGAATTGTTTCTGCTAGAGCTTAGCCAAGACATGAGGAACAATTTTTATCTTGCTCTCACACAGTCTTTGAAGACAGACGGAAAGACAAAAGTGTTTGCGCGGCTGGTGGCACCTGAGTGCACCTCTTACTCCGGGTGAAAATTTCTCTAAATGTTGCTGTGACTCTGGAACAAAAACTAAAAGAAAAATCTGCACTGTAAGAAACAGTGCTGATTCGTTTGTTACGACATGATATGTGTGTAAAAACACCACTGGAGTTTTGTTAGCCCGGGAAAACTCGTGCACAAGTTTGTGAAAAGAAATTTGATTTCTTCTTTCCTGTGTGAATGGGGGTGGGTGACTTGTTCTGAAGATAAAGCAGAAGGTTCAAAAGACAGAATGAATAAACCGACCATTCACTCAGCCAAAGGTAAGTTTGACTCGGATAAATCTGTGACAGGACAGAAGATTTCCAGAAGATTTCCACCAAGTTTCAAAGAAATATGCACTTTAGGTTTTGCAAAAAGGCAGCCACGTGTTATTTAATGATACAAACTGGTTGCTTAACACCAATGAAGCTTTTTGAAACTGAAATGAAATCATGACAAAAAGCTAAAGCCCAAAATTTGTACAACGGTTTCCATTTTTTCAGCTTCTTTCAATTTCAGCTTTTGTATATTCATATGAAAAACAGATAAACTATGAAGGAACTAATTCATGTTGGTGTGGCTCCAGGAAAGAGCGATGATTCTTGACGCTTTCTTTAAAGTTAAGAAATTTGCGTTTTCTTCCACAACAAAGACGATAATTACATGACTTTCAATATTCCACTGGCTTAACTACGAGACTTTAAATTAGTTATAAATTTAAGATGAGTAATAGGCATTTTATTCGATGATATAACCCGCTTTTTTTGCTTTACGGGTCCAACGTGTAAAAATTACTGACATCTAATGGTGGGAGTGCAAAGTGCAACAAACGTACATCTCCGCATACACCGTTTCCTGTGTGTCAAGGAACTATTCTCCCACTTCCTCCTTTACTTTTATTATTTATTAATCGAGTTTACATGGGCCGAGCCATTATTCCTCATTTGCACAGTAAGATTTCTCTTCAAAGTAAACATGAAGTTGAAAGCAAGGCCTCTTGCCTAAAGTACACATTATTTCAAAAAGCAAATAAACACAGAAGTGATGCGATTATAAGAGCAGTCTACTGTTGTTTCTGCCAATATACACCTGTAAATGTCACACACTGGACCTTTAAATACTATGAGCCATAAACCCATTCGTCCTGCCTCGTTCTAACCTTGTTCATCACCTTGAGAATCCTCTGGTTTATCTTATAACCCGTCTGTGAGTCTCCATTACAGGATACAGGACACGTTTATAGGCCTGATTCCTGATATTTTCTTTTTTTATCTTCACCCGATAAGATTTTTATGAGAGAAACTGAGTGACCTACAGTAAGTACGAATCATTTATATCTGCTGTAAGGAGTGTTTCTGACAACTGACACAAAAAGATTGGTCTATTAGCCTATCAGTCATGCTATCCAGGTTTACCATTATGAATCAGGCTCGATGGTTTGATGAGGGTTTTGGTCTGATGAGATGCTGCAGATCAATCCAAAACCAAATCAATGACCTCCTCGTTCTTAAAACACACTTTGAAAGCTGTGATCTTTGGAGCGGCAAGGTTAACGTGATGCTAAGTTGCCCGTAAATCGCTGCAAGCTGATTATTGACGTCGCCTGGAATCAAACATATACTTTGATCCTTTTAAGTTGCCGCAGCATCAAACGTAGTCGCTCACACAAAGCTGCAACAAATTAATTATTTACAAAAGACACGTTACACCCAGTATGTTTGTCTGACTAAAACACAGGAAGTGCACCAGCAACATGGACGTGTAAAGTGATATGACAGCAGACAGGTTGGACTTTGACTAAAAAGACAATTTAGTTCCCACAATAACGTTTCAGAAATGAATTCTACTGGTGAAAAGAAACAATTTGTTCAGCGGTTTGATGTGATGAACGTCTCTTGGACCCACCCACCCCTGCGTGGCTGCTGTATACATGCAAACACTCCCTCATTGAAGTCTGATAGTTTTGCTATTTGCTAACAAACAAAAAATTAAGCCAGAATTCTAAGATTTCAAAAATAGTTACACATTTCAGAATTCTGAAATTTAGTTAGAATTCTGAGATTAAAGTCAGAATTCTGTCTGAGATTAAAGTCAGAATTCTAAGATTTAAGTCTATAATTCAGAAGAAAAAGAGTAAAATTCTGAGGAAAAAATCTGAATTCTGAGTTTTATCTTTTTTAATTTTTTATTTTGCTTTCAAAAAATAGTTACACGGGCCTCTAATTCTTTTCTCTTTGTTTTCAGATGAAGAACGCAAACAAGATTAAAGAGCTCAGATTAAAGTCAGAATTCTGAGATTAGACTCTATAATTCAGAAGAAAAAGGTTAAAATTCTGAGGAAAAAGTCTGAATTCTGAGTTTTATCTTTTTTTATTTTGCTTTCATAAAATAGTTACACAGGGCACTAATTCTTTTCTGTAGTTTTCAGATGAAGATCTGAGATTAAAGTCATAATTCTGAGATTAAAGTCATAATTCTGAAATCGTTTAAAGTCAGATTTCTCAGATTAAAGTCAGAATTCTGACTTAAGTCTCTGGAGGATTTTTTTTTATGGAAGGATTTACATGTGGCTATAATCCTCTTCTGAAGTTTTCAGATGAAGAATGCAGCATCTTTTAACATCTTTTAATAGTAGTCATAATAATAATAGTAATAGTTTGATAGTATAACTGTCCAACAGTTGGCTTCAACAGGCTTCAACAGGCAGCAGTTAACTTACTAAGGACACCAGTGTGTGCAGTGCTGACTTTGGCGATGTTTGGATAAGAAATGCAAGAGATAATCAATCAATACTGTATCTGTCGGACAGTTCACTTGATAAGCTTCAAAACAGTGAAATATCCAAATATTGACCGGGTACTGCAGCTTTAAAACTGTTGTTTACACACAGCTGCAGACGTGAATTATTTACCAAGGCAAGTTTTTATGTAAACACACAGCTGAGGTAAATGAATCCAGGGCATCTCATGCCATCCTGTCATTATTTATGCTGATGCTAATTTCACATAAGGGAGAACACCGTGTGCTGGGCCCAACAGTACAGACACACAGGAAACCAGAGCAGGAGCGCTGCCCCTGCAGGCTCGTCCCTGTCGGTACACAGGAAAACTTCATTAGGGTGAAACAAATGTGTCCTTGGCAGCAAATCAGTCCGAGCAGAAGTGAAGAGGCTGCTTTCTAAAAATCTCCTGGACAGTATTAAATTGTACAGGAAGCGACAGTGCGGCCCTGGATAAGCATCTTGAAGACCGACCTGTAAAATGTGCTTTTGATGGTTTTTTCTCCCTGAGAGCGAGAAAAGAAAGAGAAGGAGCAGGTCTGGGTTTTTCTCCGAAGCGTTTTTGCCACGCCTGACATGATCCTATTTTGAATGGTCCTCTGCGGTAATAAGGTCATTTGTCTTGTGCAAAGGAGTGGGGACAGTTGTCATACTCCGAGCTCGGAGATAAATGTGAAAAGGCTAAGGACTGCGCCAGGGAAACAAATTCATGCAGACAACCCCTTTTTTTTCTCCACTTAGCTATAGTTGAAGATAAAAAAGTCCTCCACGTCTGGGAATAAAATAAAGGATGCAATTAAAAGCTCAGAGATGAACGTGGGTATTTGTTTTTTTGTCCACGGGCTTATTGATCTTCTGGGGACAGATTATGCAAAAGTACATGGCTGACTTTTCTCTTTGCTTTTATTTATAGTGTTTTCCACTGTGTGTATTGAATACACCTGTGTGTTTGCGCTGAGTGTCTACTAAAATCTTTACAGACCTAAACATGCAGATGCTGATGTTAATCTGGGCTTTTTATCACAAAAAAAAGCTCTAATTGAAGACGTAGTTGAAGAAGCGACTAAAAAAATCTCTTGAACTGTTATTTCTCAGTGATTCAATGTCGTATTAAAGATTATATGTATATGGTTTTACGATTTTCTTGTTGGGATCTGTTTTTACGAGATTTTTGTTTTGTTTTGATTTGTACGCTTCAGTAGTTAATTGCACTAAATGCCCATATTTAGCTCTGTAGTGACCTGTTTTGTGTACTGCATTTCACTTGTTATTCTTTTGTTCCTTTGCAAAATAAAAACACAAAGCGACACATAGCATTAAAACACAAAGTTTAAAAACAAGCTTTGTTCTTTTTATGTCACTTTTGTGATCGTTGGCGTTCACATTTAAAACATGTGACTAAAAGTCAGTCTTCTACTATATGATCAACCTGTCAGTGAGTTGAACTTGTGCAACATGTGTATGTAATGCTCCAACATGTCTGGAGTAAACCAGGTATAATAGACCTTTTTCACAGCAGCTATTTGTTGGCATGAAATAGTAGGAGAAACACAGGTTTGACCAATAACATTAGGGTTCCATTCCAGGTTTTAAAGAGCCATGGTTGAGTTATTGTTCAAGTGGAAATGTAGGTCACACTGAATATTTGATATTATACAAGCATTTTTGTTGTTTGTTGTTATTTTCAAACTGCATATGTGTTTCTCCATATTTTCAGCATATGTTCCAATAAAGTGATGGAGAAATAATTGTACAGTATGGTCATTATAGCATTGCTATAATGACCATACCAACAACAAATCTAATGGTGGCCTAAGACTTATGCACAGTACTGTATATTATTCCATAAATTTGTTTATTAAAGGAATCACGCAAACACATGAGCCATCGAGTGCACTGATTTAAAAAAAAAAACAAAAACAAAAACAAAAAACCCACATTGACTGACCTCCATTTGAAAATGACAGACAAGAAAAAAAGAGAAAAGATGGGGGGAGAGAAAGTATGTAATGAAGAAACAAATGGTTTCCTCCAGCTTGTAATGTGACAGGCGGGTGAGTCAATAAAGCTCTCCACGCTTCCTCTTCATCTTAAAACCACAGAGCACACGCACACGTATGTAGCCGCTAAAGCCTCCTGTATCACTGCTGTTTTCTGAAGCCCGTGTTGCTCCACACCTTCCTGCTGTAGTTATGAATAGACTCAGCGAGTTCTCGCCCTGCAGGCAGCTTCAGCTACACCCACTGCTGTTCATCGTCACGCAGGCAAATTCCACACTGACATTTTCATGTCGTAATTTCACTTGGATTAGGGGCAGGAATTAGTGTTTTTTTTTTCTTTCTCTTCTTCTTCTCCTTCTTTTCATCGTCTTTTTTCCACAGCTATAGTGGGAATCTGATTATCATACAGGGATCATGGTCGCCATGGAAACCAAGGATGGTGCATGGTGTTAAGCCATGCCTTACACATCCTGGAACGTTGGAAATTAGTGTGAAAATTCAGATGCCTTAAAATAAAAAGACGTGACAAATTACATCTTGTATTGAGAGCGCGCTCTAAGAGCACGGAGGTGATTTTGTTTTAAGAGCCTGCACGTGTGGGAGTGAATGATACAACCTCTGAAACACGACTCGATCACAGAGTGTCTTGTGGAAATAAGCATTTCGGTCATCAATAAACTGGCTTAATGTGAGCATATTTAAACATAATGTGGTTCTCTGAAAGTTGTTGAAGTTCACCCAGGCTTAAAATATGACATAAATTTATTGCGGAACAATTTAAGGAAAATATCTAATTGTGATTTTATTTTGGGATTTTTGTGACATAGCTTTGACTTGGTCTGCTTTAGATTTTTGAGTACAACATTAAGGGCTAAAATAGATCAATATTAACTATTTTATCCATGCTATAATATCTAATATATGCCGCCATATGTACTATATGTCCTCATTTGCAGCCTTTTCTGCACTATGATCAAATGATAACATTTATCAGTAATGATAAATGGTCAGTATGTATGAGGTCTTGATGACCGTTCAAAGCTGCTTTACACTACAGTTTTTGCCATTCACACCCATTCACACTGCACATTTTCTGTCACACATGTAGACAAGTAAAGTCAGGAATCAAACCCACAAACCTTTGAGTTGAAAGACAACTCGCTCTACCACTGAGCTACTGTTGCCCCACAAATATGGCAGAGTTAGAGTAAAACTATAAGAGTTTATTTAACCCCAATCCATTCACAATCACATAGGTGTGTTAAATGTTACCATTTTCTTACCATTAAAATTTAATATATTTATGAATTGTGTTAAATCAAACTGTTCAGTGTAACTTTAACACTATTATACTACTATACTATACTTAATTAATACTATTTCTAAGTATCTTTTTAAGTTCCAATTGGAATTACTTGAACTAAATGAACTTAATCTGAGTCTGTTGTTAAAAAAGACTTGTGTTATCAGTTGTGTACCTCACGTGTTGTATTTTTTTCTTTTTAATGGAAGAAAATTGGAAATAATTCAGCCTCAAATTAAACAGATTATGGACAAAGTGGAAAAAAAGCCTCATGAAAGATGATACCACACCAGCATTACACATACATCAAATTTTAGATGCATGAAATATCATTTAATAGCATTATGTGTCATAGAGAATAATATATTTTTTGAAATGCTATAAAAACTGTTTCAGCTCCTGCAATATGAATCATACTTCAGTATTCTAAAAATGTGTTATGGTAAAATGTGATGTACATTTTCGACAGATTTGACTGCTCATCTATTAGACAAGAAAATAATCTGCAGATTATTCCATAATTTATGACTGGATGTAAAGCATGGCACAGTTCTGTGCAGTTGGACTTCAGTTTAGTGACTTTCCATGTTGACGGTGTTTGATTAATCAGACGAGGTCTGAAGAGGCCGAGTGACTTTTTTCTTAGGGAAGCCTGGACTCAGCTTCCTGTGTGTGTGTGTGTGTGTGTGTGTGTGTGGTGGGGGGGGGTTTAGGTGGAAGACAGGAAGACGGAGCTGCGAGGAGGAGATAAAAGAAGCTGGAGCGAGTCTGAGCCATGCTGAGGGTAAAAAACTTTACCCTCTTCCTGTCATGTGTCCCTTTCAAAATCGCATCTGTCTCCTTCTGTACTTGGCTTTCTGCACTGCCTGAATAAAACAGTGTCATTTCAGTCCTGTGTGTCCATGAGTATTCATTCTAAAGCCTGTCACAGCTGTAATTTGAGCCCGTTTGAATGTGGACATCCAGCCTGTTCTGTGAAAATATAAAAATGCAGCTGAAAATGATCCACTTTAGATTTCCACACTGTGTCAGCTCAATGTTCTAGTATCAACTCGGTTTAAATTAATGGACGGAAACAATTGACGATTACACTGTCAATCTGTACGGATTAGGGCTGGCTGGGTGATATGGCTTAAAAATAAAATCTCCAGTATTTTCGCTCATGTAGGGCTGCATAGTTCAGCTGGACCATAAGGCTTTTGTGCTGTTGCAGTTGTACAGCTTAGTGAATAAAATCCAGATTAAAAGTATAAATCGGCACCATATCTTTTGCGATATGCAACGCGACAGCACAAAGTGAAAACAGCTGCTGTTTGTGTTGTTTGTGTTCCTCCCACTGGGCTGCATGTCTTTTGTTGCAAACAAAATGCGCAGTGAGCTGTGGTTTGTTCGTGGTCCGACCCCACAAAACCGAACCAGTTCCAAATTACCGACGACACTGTGACGTTTTACTTGGGAACAAGCTCTTCCCTGAAAGCTGCCATGCTTCCCTTCTTGCTAACATGCTGTGTGCATCTAAGGAGAGGCGGGAGGACGGATCAGTCTACTGTGAAACACGGGGGGAGCCCAAGGAGAGCGCAGGAAGTGGCAATAATGGGAATTTCCATTGTCGATTTTCATGAAAAAAAAATCGATTTATCGCTCAGCCCTAATATGGATGGTATCGATGAGTTTTTACCAAGACCGTCTAATACAGCTTATCAATATTGATACTGATATCAAGACCAACGCTGCCAATGATGTGACTTACTTTATTTTACATTTATTTAACCAGGTTATTCTAATTTACAATGATGATACTCCTATTAATAGTTTTCTATAATTTGCGGAGATAAACATCAAATAAATAAATTAATTAATAAAAGATGATGATTTAGTCTAGGACCATGGTTGTCAAACTGTGGCACGTGTCCCACCGGTGGTACGCAAGCTTCCTCTGGTGGCACTTGGAGGAAAAAAAAGGGTAAATGAAACAAATAATAATAAATTAAATTATAATAATTAGAGTCACTTTATCTCTGGCACCATCTTAATCTAATTTCACTATACCAGTGTGTGAAGTATATGTGAGGAAGAGGAGGATGATGAGAGAGCAGATTATCTTATTGGGATTAAATCTGTATCTGACTTTGCTCGGCCTTTTTTTTTACACCACTGCATTTTAACGTCAGTAATAATGGTTTTTACTTTGAGAGCTCAGTATTCTCTCAGGTGGTATTTGGTATAAAAGGTGTGAAACCCACTGGTCTGGAACATAATGTAATGCACATCCAGACTGTTGATTCCTCAGTGCAGCGTGACGCTCTTGTCGACCCTGAACCCTCGACCCCAGCCGCCTGCGCGGCGCTGCCTGGAGGCCACAAACAGCTCCCAGCTCGCTCTGGTAAACACTACGTGCCGACCCGCGTGCACAACAAAAGACGAGGCTCGCGGCGCTGTCATCGCTCATCACGCTGACACAAAGGAGGACGCGGCTCAGATATGGTGAGACGGGTGTAACCGTGTGCGCGCAGACATGAGAGGATGTGTTTACTGGAGGCTCTGGGACAAACACATGCTGAAGGAGATCAATGCTGGAGTCAATAAAGAAGTGTCTGGCCCTTTCAAAGCTAAATGACCTGAGAGCGGCCAAACCTCATGACCTTGAGGTTTGTCTTATGTGTGAAACATTTTATTTATTGTTGTCTGTGAAGCTTCGGTTTACATATTTGTGAATATAAACTGTTCCAATATCTCATTTCTATTCTGTGTAATTATAGTTGTGGAGTGTCTTCTTATATTTATATTGCCTTTTATATTTTATTTCTATTCTGTTCTTATGTTTACTTTTTCCATCTCATATTTTTTGTTATTTTTTTGATACAAAAAGGGCAAAGGAATTTTATTTGTCACTGATCGGGGCTCTCTGTTTTCTAAAGGATTTTTATTTTTTCAGTTAATATTTTTTTGTCCACCACAGTTACTGGAAACACTTAGAAAAGCCACAGCTTGATCTGTTAATGTATTCTGTGGGTGATTTCTCAAAAACGTTTGGGATTTGCCGTTTCTGTTCTGGTGGAATTCACAATATACACAGTCTATTCGTGGTTTACAATAAGACAATAAAACGTATTCCAGTTAGACGTCAGCCAGAGATGCAGAGAAAACTTTTCAGTTACGAATTACAGAATTTGGTGGAGACTGTACACAGAGGAACACAGCAGTGCTCGGCTGTTGTCCCCTCAAGATGCTGAAATTCAAATTTTTTCATTCTAGGCCATGATGAGTCATTCAAGGCTAATTACTAAACAAACTAATAAAAGACAACGTTAACATTTTCAATCGACATCAGAAGTTTTCATCACTTTAATCCAGGTTTACCCGTAGTGACCTAAAGTTAAGGAGCTGGCTCATAATTTAGTGGAAAATTTTAAGTGACACTCTGTATACAGTCAGCTGGAAGGTGAAGAAGAAGAAGAAGAAGATGCCAGATGATATGATCTCTGATCTCAGCAAGAACCTAATCTTTATCTAGCAGTTAGAAAACAGTTAGAAAGTGCGTCACAAATAAGAACAAGGTAAAAGACATCAAATTAAAGCACAAATCAACAGACGCAGTAATAAAAACACTAAAACATGAGCAACTTAATGAGACCTATAAAATCAGATAAATCCAGAGATGTAAAAGTCCTCAGGTGGTTTCACAGTTTTACTACTTTCCTTATTGCCTCGTGACGTCGTGATCACCACTGTCATTGCATTCTGACTTTGTCACACAAAAAAGCAACATTTTGTAATAATGGTGTGGACTTCCAGGCCACCGTAAGAGACAGATGAAGGACTGGTATACGTGTACATGACCTGCCTCACATTTCCATGCCAGTCAAGCTTATGGGAGCGTGGCGCGTGTGGGATGGATTGATTGATTGATGGACTGAAAAGGGAAGAAGGTGGTTGTGAGGTAAGAAAGACACACTGAGAAAGAAAAAGAGAGAGAAGGAGAAGACGTCAAGGTTGGACACGGTCACTGATCTGGTCGCTACGTTCAGGTGAAGGAAAGAGGCGAGAAAAAGACGCGGCTCCGGGGAGTCGTTTGCTTCTTCAGTGCAGTAAAAGCTCTGGGACACTTTGCAGCTCTGATACAGATGGAAACACAAGACGACATTATGTTGCATTTGTTTCCAATTTCAAAGCTGCTGTAAACGCGGATCTTTGTTTCTTGTCAGTGTCGACGTCATGTGAATACACATCATCAGTGACTGATGTGTAAAGTCTGAATAATGCAAATGCAGCATGTGTAAATGAATATGAAGTAACCCTGTAGTAAGTTTCCTTTAACTGGACTGATTTACACATAATTATTTGTACTACAGTGTAAGGCTGCAATAATTTATGATTAGAATCAAACTATAATAAATAAATTACTTGATTAATCCATTTGAGTGTTACATATACATAACAAATTCTTTCAGCCTTTGATGACGTCGTCATTTTGAAGTTTAGGAAAGATTTTCTAGATGACATTTTCTAGATGAAACAACTGCTAGTTTAAGAAAAGAAAATACTATGTTTATAGTCAACTCTCTTAAATTATCAATCATTTGCTTTGAGTATTTATTTATTTTTTAAATAATTAAAATATGTAGAAAAGAAATCATTAAAACCTAATCATTTTAGTTTGGGGAACAAAACACGACGTTTTCATCATTTTGAGTTTTTGGAAACACAGTTCAACATTTTCTAACATCTTGACGACCAAACAACTAATCAAAAATAATTGACAGACAAATCAATAATGAAAACTATTAGTTATTTGCAGCCCAAGGTTTTCAGTAAAGTTTTGCTCCACTTCAAATTCAAATGAGATAAATGATATTAGTGATATTAATTTAGCCTCTCCAAACCTCAGCTGTGGTTCTCACACAACAAATTTACTTTCTATTCCAAGAAAACAACAATGACAAGAAGCTGTTTAACGTGATAAACTACAAGCTGGTTTTAGGGGAACAGGATTAATTGTGAAACACCTGGTTTTGTTCATTTGGTTCCAAATTTTCAGGAATGACATGACTCTCCCCCCCCCCACCACCCAAACTCGTCACGACTTTTGGCAGTAGGTGAGAGTGACACTGGATGAATAATGCATGAGCTCAACGTGTCGCCATTAATCGCAGTAATCACACACGGTGCCATATCTCCTCGCAGCACACGCACACGCACACACACATGCCTCCATCTTTCATCTTTCCCCTCTGGTTTAAGAGCAGGTGATGAGAACTCAGGTGGAGCTATTCAGAAGATACATACAGTATATGGGCTCAACATTTCTTTTCCCTTCATCTTGGCTTTCTGAAATCCATCACAATGTTTTTTGGGGGAGAATTCTCAGACAAAAATACCACGGCACTGATTGCCAGCCTTTTCAAACCTGGCCTATGCATGAGCAATTGCAAGTTGCCACCAAAAGAATGCAGGAAAGAGGAATGCGAGTTTAAATTTGCATCCACTTGTCTCTCTGTTCTCAGCAGGAAGATGAAGGAACATGAAAAGCTCAGAAATGTATCTTGCAATCATGAAGATTTAGAGTAGAGGACTGTGCAAAAGTCTGCGGTCTGGTTCACAGTGGAGGATTTGTCCGATTTTTCTCTGATAGAAAACTTCACATGAATATTGTTTTACTCAAAATAAACAAAGAGAAAGAGAGAGAGTTTGTCCTTCACCTGACATAAATATAACCTACTTAAGGTTTTTTTGTAGGACCAGTAAAATAATAGCCTAATAACCTATAAACAACAAGAACTCCAAATAGTTTTACATTTAATGAAGTATCTTTTTGAGCAACCTGAAATTTCTTGAGAAAAATACTTTCAATATTATGTCAATAGTAAGTGCTTTAGAAGATCACAGTGGATCTACAAATGCACAAAACATTCAGTGATAGGTGTCTAAAACTGGAAAAATATACAGTAGTATTTCTTAGAAACTAACCATAATGTGAAGTTTTCACAAATTCATCCTGTGGGCCAGATTTGAACCACTGGTTGACCAGTTCTGGCCTGCGGGCCTTATGTTTAACACCCCTGCTTCAGACAAAACATACAGAGAGACAAACTAGCAAACAGTGCTAGCCACTGCTCCGTCATGTGGCCCTCATTGGAACGCATCCAGAAATTACGTGTGAAACACGTATGCAGTTTCAAAGTAAACACTTTTTCACACAAATATATGCATCTAATAAGTGTGGGGAAACACCAGAGACACCACAATATGACATTATCACAAAACTGTGACATACTGAGTATTTGCGAAATCATAATTTGCGCCATATTCACACTGCTAGCTTGTACAGGCTAATATTTAGTGTGACCTACTCTTACATGTACACAACAGCGCAACACTGACCCTCGTAGAGCAGACTGAAGCGGGATTTTTACCATTATTTAACAGCTTTGGAGTTTCAGGGGGATTGGGGACTGTCTGCACTGCCCCCTACTGTCTGTTAGTAGAAAACCAGCCTTGTAAGACGAGAGTTGTCGGTTCTCAGAATCAGAAGGGTTCTTGCAAGTAAATTAAATGAAACTATGTGCTCCCTAACTGTAGAGGGGAACTTCCAAAGTTCCACTTTAAACCTGGACTGGAACATTAATTAACCCTGTGTTTGTTCTGCTATTTTATGTCGATAAATATCTATCGTCGACTGCACCAGGTTTGTTCAAGACATGCCTGACTTTTACACACAGTCCAACCCTTAAAATAAAGATTCTTTCCTTTCCAAACGTCAATGATGACAGAATTTGACAGGCATGAAAACAAGTAAAAAAAAAAAAGTTTACATCTGTGCAACTGTAAAACCCTCAGAGACACGTCTGTAATGGTGTCCGTTTCCCCCACAGTGGGCCTCCTCGATGAGGCCGCTGATAACAGACTCCCGGGTGAACATCCAAGATCAGTGATTACCCTCCATTTACTGCGGCTCCCTCACCTTGAGAGCATGTCAGCGCATCAGAGGACAGAGTTTAGAGGAAAAAAGACACCTGATTTGGAAAGATAACCTCCTGGTTTTTTTCCTACTCTGTGGCAGCCTTTTAACATGATAGACTCTTTAATTGTCCTAAACTGGGACTGACTGGGAGGTTACTGATGGATTACTGGTGGCTGATCTTATCTAACACTTGCATGAGGAGCACGCACTGTTCCGTGGTTGCCGTTTCATCGCTTGGTGAGGTTAAAATCAAAGATTGTTCCAACAGGGGACGACATGGGATGAGTAGGAGATTGGTTTTTGTTCAAAAAACAGACAGTGTACTCTCCTTAGTCACAAGAGTCTTTCTTCACAGAGCAACTCGATTGTTTCTGCTACAACCTGAAAACTTTTACAACATTCTTCTCTGTAAAAATCACATTAATCAAAGAGACTAGTGTTTGATGCCAATGTCATAAAAATGGCTCAACCAGTGACTTTGAAACAACTGAATCCATTTAAAGCTGCAGTGCGTAACTTTGTTATTATGTTATTGTTGCACCTGTGTTTGGTCAGAAACAAAATAACAATATAATTAATGTGTGCAGCAGGGTGAGCGACAATATTTAAAGCTGCAGTGTCAGGGGTCGAGGTTCACTTTAATGTCAGCTCAGATAAATATACAATACACCCCAAACCAATTAGTAAAAACTTAAGAGGCCAGTAAATAATAAATAAAACAGTTAAACTTGAGCAGCATGTTTAAGAAAAGTGCATCAAAGTATGGAACTTTAGAATTTTGGTTCCAACTTGTTCATGAAGTGATATAAGGAGGAGGATCCATGACATTATATGAATGTCAAATTGATTTATTTGTACCGCGATGGGTTAAAAAATTTTATTTTAAAACTGATCAATCCAGATGAGAAACAAGGAAGTGGATGATTAGAGTTCAGAATATCGATATCAGCTTTTTTGGAATTTTGTCATAGATTAATTCTTTGCTTTGTCTTTGTGGGTTGTTGATATGTTTGAACTGAGCTTCTTCCCCGTTTCCTTTTACCTTTCAGTAACCTATCGTGAAAAATAAAAATAAAAAGATTGTGGTGCCATCAACTGTCCCTCGTCTGCTCTCAGTAAACACAGGTCTCTGGTGGATACGCAGTTTTGTGTGGAGTCACAGATGTAGAGATAAAGACGTTTTTCTGTCCTGCTCAGGTCGCAGCAGCCGGCGCACAGAAGGAAAGGACGAAAGCAGCTGATCATTTCTTCATCCGCCCCTTTTTCCCAATTATCCAAATGAAATCACCATGAGCCACACCTTCTGCTGTAAACAGAGAGGTCATTTATGGGCTGAGGAAGAGGAGGAGCGAGTGACTTCTGTGGTCAGATCTTATATGTCCAGGTATTTTGAAATGTTCACGTTTATTATACCTTAAATAATATATTTGTTACTTTATATTTACCATTAGACAACCTTTTCCAACTAGAAAATGAAGTTTTTAACTGCTCACTCTTCTGAACCAAAGCCCATAAAGAAAATCGGCATTTTTAGCTGGTGTGAGAACCAGAGCTGCTGGTCTTCTGTTACCATATTTGGTCAGTTTGTGTCACATAGGTAAATCTGAACCAAGGATGTGAAACACCGAATTCACAAGAAAACACGTTTGAACTTACTGACAGAGGCAGCAGTGGATTAATAACTCTTGAGTGCTGTGATGTAAAAAATATAGATTTTCTCTATGGACTTTGGTGCAGGCAGTGAGCGGTTTACAAAGTGACACAAATTTCTCTTTCCAGCCAGAACAGGGTTGTTAAACAGCAGGATAAATCAACAAACATATTCTTAAGATATCACAGACTTAAGCAGATGTAAATGTTATATTGTTATGTGGCTTTTTCCTTTTTAAATACTTTATTTGTTTTTGTTTTCCACTGTTTTAATAAACATACAGCACATTATATCCCTGCAAAAATTATTTCACAGGTACATCCACTGACCCCAGAGAGAACAATTTAGTTTAGAACATTTAGTTAGACAACTAAATGATCAAATAAATGTTAGGCACTGGCTGGTGTTACGTCAAATAAGTATCACATACATAAATGCACATATTTATGAGACAGAAAACATGACTTAAAGTCAAGAACATAATGTTTTTCCTAGTGTCCCCTCCGGCAGCCATGTTTTCAGTAAGAACAGGCATCTGTCTGTCCGCTTCTCTGGACAGGGGGCGCTCTAAGCAACATGTGTCAGTACCTCAAAACACACACACTTTTTTCACTTTATTACTTCATTACTTTCTGGCCGTGGCTCACACACACACACAGTTTACAGAGACAAGGCTGCCTCAGCAGAGACAGAAGAATGACCACACCTCAGTTTTATGGACGCTGACAGTTGGCGACATCACGAGAGGAGCCTGAACACATGGATGCCTCTCACATCATGACAAACACACGCCTCTTTTCCGGAACGAGTTATTAACACACCAGCGGAAAACACTTAACTCGTGGCTACTCAATTATGCTAATGCAAACATATACAAATGACCCCGGATAGTTATTAGCTGTCTTAATTAGCAGACATGTGCACAGTGGTTTAGAATGGAGAGAAAGATGGGAAGACAAATAGATGGAGGCATAGAAAGAGAGTGAGAGACGGGTGGTGTTGGTGTCCAGTGGTGAGACTAAAGCCTGAGGGAAAGATTTGAAGCTTTAATTGTTCCAGTCGCAGAACGTGAGCAGGGGGATCTGCCGCACTTGAAGAACACGCTGCAAGGCACAAAATTAATGTCATGCTGAGTCTGTGTATGAAAATTAGAGTGGACACACACACACGTGTGCGTGTGTGACGACGAAGAAGCACGTGAACACAAGTGGCTCCTATCTTTCTGACTTAGTCCAAAGATCAAAGAGAGCGCAGAAATAATCCATTTTCACATAAACACACTCATTGACTTCATCAAAGGGAAAACACAAGATACCTCCAATTAATTCATGAAAACGCGGCAAAAAATATGTTCTTGTACTGTGTCTACTATAATTATTTATAAATCCACCACCTATTACAAGTTACAGTGCATTTAATAAACCTGGACATGTTTTTACGTTCATCTTATTCTGTTTAGGTTCGTCTGTATGTACACTATGTCGGTTACATATCACATGACCTGTTCACTTCAGACAAAATGGCGGGGGGCTATGTGTGGACAGAGGAGGAGACTGAAGTTTTTCCCGAATCCAATTTAAGATGAAATTATTTCTATTATTATTATTCCAAAAACAATGGAAACGCAAAAAAGCTTCTTCCTCAAAGTGGAGTCTCGCGTGACGATTCTTTATGAGAATTACAGCTCACACACAGAACACCCTTCAACGGAAACACCTGCAGGTAACAATTATACTTTTAAATTTTAGAAATATTGGTTCATTTTTTAAAACTAAGGCTACAACTAATGATTATCATATTTTTGATTGATCAATCTGTGGATTCATATGTCAATTCACCTGGTAATCACTTGGTCCATAAAATGATGCTCTCCAATGTCTATTTTGTCCAAAAAGCAAAATGATTCAGTTTTGATAATTTCTTTGTCATATGGAGCAAAAAAAAACAGAAAATATTCACATTTAAGAAAAATCACAGAAATGTGCTTTAATTCTTAAAAAAAAACACTCAGAGTGAGTCATCGCTTATCAAAATAGTTGATGATAAATTTGAGTACTTGGGTAACTGTTTCAGCCCTGATGAACAGTGTTTTATAAATAAAGTTTGATTAATTGACTGATACACATTTTCATTTCCAGAAATGTAACGAATGTTGCTAAGTCACATACTTTGCTGATGACTTTTGCAGATATTATAATTTATTGTACATAATTGCACTGCAATGTAACCATAAAATTGTACATTGAAGAAAAAGACAATTAACATAAGTTAAGCAATTTTTTAAGATTATTTGTTTTCATTAAACAGTTACATTTTATCAAATGAAAGGGGGGGAAAAAATGAAATTTACTGAATGCATAGACATTAATTACCAGCTGCAGTTGCTTCTAAAACTTAGCACCAGCATCGCCCTCTGGTGTCAAGAGTGTTGAAGTCCAAACACACCTAACCTGAATCATTTAAAAATGCTCACACACCACGACTAATACAGCTGAGGCAGATTATCAGTGTGAGATGAAGCATGTTTCTGTGTTACATGCTGGACAAAGTTCAGCACTGTGGCAAAAGCACACATTCACTTTGATTTTATTTATTTTTTGGGAAACTGGTCTTATTTAGTCAGGCTAGCCTGGTGAAGCAGCACCGAGCTCCGGTTCCCTGTGGAGTCAACTGACAGCCAGTGTTGCGTTGTAAAGACAAATAGATGAAGGCTGGTAAATACGGCTGTGCAAATCCACTGTGACCAAAACGTAAAACCTGTCACAGAGTCTTATTCAATCACCATATGGTTATGAATGTTGGCAAAATGTTCTCTTCTTTTCCTGCTTTGACACCATAGGTTGGTTTTGTCGGCCTGTTTTTAAGTAAGAATCACTTTTTCCTTCTTAGATAGGATACTGACATCACCACCTACCAAATCATTCTGATACAGTCATTTATAAATAATTTTTAAACCACCAAGCTGTTAAGAAAATATTTATGGTGATGCCTTAACCACCTGCTGATAACCAGGCATTTTAAAAACAAGAAAGAAAGAAAGAAATAAAAACATTTACATTCACTTTTTATAGTGTGTGTTTACTAATAAAGCATTTATGCTAAATTAAAGGGTTTTTTTTGTTTATATTTCAGGTGATTTTGACCAGTATCAGTTAGATTTTATTAGTTTATATAATGTCGTCACATATCAGCTGTGAAAAAAGGTCTGCTGTGAAACACTAGGGGTCAGTAGAGGGAGAAATCATTAACAGAATTAAGACAGCATGTGCCTCGACCGGGTGGGGTGAGAGGAAAAACTGGGGACAGAAGAGAGGTGGGGGACAGAAAGGGGGGAGAAAGAGAGAAAATAAAAAGAGAGGAGTAACGAGGACAGAGAGACAGAGACAACAAATCAGAAAATAAACAAATAAACAATACAAAAAGTATGTTAGAATAAAGCCAACAAGAGAGAGGGGAACATGAAACAACAGCAAAATAACAAAACAACAGTACAATGAAATAGTCAAACCAGGACGGATGAAGCCTCCACAACAAAAAGTTAAAAATGGCACAAGAAAAAGATGGACAGATAAGAGGTTGGGGACAAGGGAGGAGGAAAGAAGAAAGAGAGAAGGAGTGAGAGGACAGAGACAGAGGACAGAGACCAGGAGCAGGAGTGTATGAGAGACGGACATGATGAAATCATGGAACAATAGAAAAGGAAGTTACAACAGTCCGTGTTTGTTCAGTGAATCCAAGTTCTCATTGACAATCACTCACATTTCATAATGCCATGTGGGATGAGCCACAGGGCAGGACACTAAATAAAAAAGAAGACACACAAATGAGCCTGAATTGTGCGACACATCTGAGAAGAAACCAGGCTTTTGATTGTGAACTGTCCACAGAAGGTGGTGCTGAAATCCCACCCTCCCTCTTCTCTCTATGTATGGGGGCCATAGCTCTGTCCATGGTCCTGGATCAGGCTTTTCTCCTCCTGCCGAGCAAATCAACACAAATTTTTGCTGCCTGACCGACTGGGTGGAGACAGACTGGACCTTCCCTGAGCTCAGTCTTCCTGTAAGAGGCAAACAAGTCCCAGCAGGCGGGCGAGCTCCACGCCCCGCTTGCCTCAGGGGCATCACATGTGACAGCAGCGTCATCTACAGAGGGACGAGGAGGGCGATACAGTCTTTGGATGGATGCTAATCATGACTACAGTTGGGAGCTAGATGAAGAATAAGCTCTTGCTTTGCTCAAATGTGTGAAAACGTCAGCTGGAGATGAGAGCAAACATTGTGCCCTCCCAGCGTCTCTGCATCCATGGCCTCTGTTTTGACTTTTACACGGACACGTTGTGAATGTGCATCCAGCGGGAAACTGTGTGAAAAGAACGGCTGATCCCCTACAATCTCTCCATCCTGTCCTTTTCCTCTCTCTCTCTCTCTCTCCCCCTCTCCCTTCCCCGGCGTAGAAAAGCCAGCCAATCAGTGAGTGAGTGAGGCAATGAGTCACAGAGTGAGGAGCGGACTGCAACCCACTGGACCGAGAGGAGCTGCCTGCTCTGGGCAGCAAAGCTGTAACGTCCATGGACGCTGTAATCTGCTCAGACCACGTTAACAATCTCACACACAGGAAGAGCATAAAATCATCATTTGCACCCTAAAAAAAAAAAAAAAAATCATCCAATTTTTGCTTAAAAGTCTAAAATTCCTTCCCTTCCATGACACTCTTCAGTAACCCTCTCTGTTTTAATAAATTAATGAGACACGTCATGACTCCCATGTGCCACCACGGCGTAGTAAATCAGAAAACACCCTCTGTAGCACTGCAAGGTTGTGTGAAGGTCAGCGTAGCGTACTGCCTGGATCCAAACTGTGTTTAAGCTTCTCATAATGGAACTGTGCCAGTCTGTGTCACTTAAAACCCAAGAGGAGCTGATAGATAAACAAAACATGTATCTGTGTGTGTGTGTGAATGTGTGCCAGAGACGTTAATTCACTATTGATGCAATAGGAGCTCACACAGCAGGACACACACACACACACAGCAGTTGTTGAATCACATGACACAATGCCAGTGGCTACAGTGTTTTATATAGAGTACATGGATAACAGGATGTGTAAGCCAGTCCGGATTTGACACATAAATCGAACACTAACAATGGTATGAATGGAAGCGTTTCCACTGCCGAGCGTCCAAAACCATTTTCCAACAGGCAGAGTGGACGTGAATGAGCGGGTTCAGTCAGTGGACCTTGTAGGAAAATAAAGGACTGGGGAAGGTAGTGAGTGGAAAAAAATGGGAGTCTAAATGGAAGTGGAGTCCGACTGAGCTGGTTTCTGTGTCTGAGTAGACGTGTGCTGCACGAGACAACGGATTCTGACAGGGAGACGGGGTTTCTTTAAAGAGCCACTATTTATCAACCTTTCAAAATTGGGAAAATAGGGAAATTAAGAACTATATACGTACATATATATATAAAATTAAAGACAGAGGAGCCTAGTTTGCTTTTGTCTCATCTACTGTACATTAGCGTGCACACATTAGCAGGAGGGGCCGCATGGAAGAGAGATTGACTAGTTGATCTCACTTGAATCTGGGATAATGAGGACAGAGAGGGAGAGATAAGGGATGACAAAGGGGAAATGACAAACAGCAGCGAAGGCAGAGCCGTGATTCGATTACAGCACAACTTCTCATTAAATGACGGTGAAAGCAAGAGGAGAGTTTGGAGGCCGTGCTGTTGTGTTATGGATACAGATGCTGAATACAGCTCATCTTTTCCCTTTTTCTTCCCCTTTTCCTCTTTGGAGTAACTGTCTTTTCACACAGGGTCTTCCTGTCACCGCTCACACACACACACACATAAACAGGAGTCTTATATAAGAGGTAGATTGATTAGAGCAGGGCTGAACAATTCATCCATTCCCAATCGAAAATCGAAAACTGACTGAGCACAATTAGCAAATCCCTGAGTCTGCAGTTGAATCGATGCTGTTTTAATTGTTCTCACCTTGAATTAGAGTATTATAGTTCATAATTTGATGGTATCTTATGTATTAATGTTCCATTTTGTTTGGCATCTACAACAGGAAATAATGAACTGAAACTTGAGGCAAATTTCTACCACATTTTATAATCAAACCTTTTTATTTACATTTACACATTTTGGTTCTAAGAAACTTGATAGATGCTGATGATGTTTTTTTTTTCCTCCGAAAGTTTATATAATAAAGTTTAATTTTTGATGTTTAATAGTATATACATCATTTTTATTTAAAATACATAAGTGCAGATACAAAAAGCTGGAGCCAATCCCAGATGACATAGGATGAAGGGCGGGGTCACACACACACAGAAAGGCCCACGGTCAAACCAGGATCCAAACTTTCTTGCTGTGAGGCAACAATGCTAGCCACTACACAACCACGTGACCTCAGTGCTATTCACTACATTTTTTATTTAAGTTTCCTCTGATGGAAGTTTGTCACATCCATCAGAGGCAGGGAAACAACCCTCTGTAGCGATTTTGTCCACAGGACGTGAGCTCGCTCCCTACAGGGGTCACTGTCGAGGCGTGTTTCTCCTTGTTTCTCAATTGCGCTTGTTTAGCTTGCTAACTAGCCGCACCCTCCGCCATTTAGCCAAGCTAATGTGTAACAACGCTAACAACCAGTCTGAAAGTCGAGCATTTAGGTAATGACTCACTGTTGAGCACATTAACTCGTGAAGTGGAATCCAAAAAAGAAGAAACACTCTCCTAATGGTCTAGTACAGCAAGCTCATTCAATTCAAGTTTAAGTTTGGTATTCAATCACGCATCGTGCATGATGTGTCTTGGCATCTTGCATGCTGAAGTGGCACCTGCTTTCCCAGAGTTCTATGTCGACTGTTGCCGGCAACAGAAGACGAGCCTGGAAACACTAATGAAAGGAGGAAAAACTGGCCAAACATATCAAAAAGGCATCATATACCTGCACTGATCGGCATCAGGAACCGAAAGCCCCATATCGGTCGACCTCTAACTTATATTTTATGAGTTTTTATAAGAAACGATCACGCTGATTATAAACTGCAAAAAAGTCTGATCTCAAAAGCCACGAAAAAGCAAGAAAGTGAGACACTAAAAACCAAAAGAATGTTTCACTATCAGTTTTTCTTTTTAGGTCATTGTAAATCTGACAACCTCTGACATCTCATCCTGGAGGAGCTGCTGTCAAAAACACACTCCTCCTCCTCCTCCTCCTCACGACGCGACTCCTCCAGTCACAACTACAGTGTGTAGTGGCCACACTCATGTGCATGCATCAAAAGCAGTGTGTTCCCTCCATTTCAAGACGACAATACATGTGCTATTTTCAAAGCACAGACACTCCATTTCTGTGTGCAACCATGCTATCACCATCTTCACACTGAAATCCTCTTATGATGTTTCTTTTTTTCTTTCTCCCCCCCATTTGTTCTCTCTCTTACCTGGCAGCACGCTGGCTTCCCTGGATCCTCTTCACAATCCCAGGAAAAGGTGGTTTTGGACAAGTTCTGCTCTTCACAGGAAGGAGCTTGATGTGTCGCGCTCTGAGAAGAAGGGCAGAAGACAAAAAATAAAAAAATAAAGAGAGAGAAAAGAAACACAAAAGGTTTTTTTTAAAAAAAAAAACAAAAAAAACAAAACAAAACAAAAGGCAACGTCCTCCTTTTTATTTTCACGCGACGGCTCAAGAAGCGCTCACGATCACACTCTCAAACAGAGTCAACCGCTCCAGCCAGCCAGCCGCTCACTACTCCCCCCTTCTCTCTCTTCTTCTCTCTCTTCCCGCCCACCTACTCCAACCCCCTCCCCCAGCACTCCTCCCCCCCCTCTCTCCCTCTCTCCTCTCCATCCCTCCCTCGCTTGCTCTTCTTCTGTCAGACAAAGATGCACACATCCTCTCCATCTCTCAGCTCACTATTTTCTGACATTTTCCTCCACCCACTCACACCTTCTGCTCCTGGAAAACAAATATCAGTTGGAGGCAACAGGAACATGTGACTTTACACACACAAACTTATTCTGGGTCATTTTATTTCCTTATTAAAAAAAAAAACTTAAGATGAAATGTGGCCATTTGTCACATCAGGTCTGTCATGTGTAGATACATAGATCATTTTTTGCTGTAGAGGCTAACGTTGCTGTGTCACATAAAGCACACGCCAGTGACTACGAGCGACATAATTTAATTTCCAAAAACATGCGTTTTTTCCTGCCTGTTTCTATTCACCATCAACCAGAAGTTAATCTGACTGTAAGTCAAAGTTGACGAAGAAGCGACGTAGCGCTCCGAGCGACCGCATACCACAAATATAATTGTGTCCTCCATTTTATGACATTGAGATGATGCTAAAAATCTCTGTGTTTATTGGTTGTAGCAACAAGGGGATACATTGTGCCACATCTATCTCGTCACCTGATGGATGAGTGTGATTTATCTCTGCAGTGAGTCGATACAATACGATACAGTATTTATGATACGATATGATACGATATGATCTGATGCAAACAAGTTTGTATATGTAGCATACAATACAATTCGATACAATATAGTATGACGCAGTACAGTATGATATGATACAATACGTTGCGATATAATAAATAGCGTATAATACAATCCAATATGTTACTGTATGATATGATACTTTACGATACAATAGATATTGTACAATTCATTTCAGTAAGATACAGAATGAAAGGATACGATGATAATCTAGTCTACAACTCGATATAATATGATGTGTGATATGGTACAGAATGATAAGACACAATACAAAACTCAACATAAAATACACTTTAATACGATAAACTATGATGCGATGTTATAAAATACTGTATTGTATAGGCCGAGATGAATCGATACTGAATCTATGAATGAGTTAATATTATACAATTATTTGTTTAATTCAGACATTCAATTTCAATTACAAACTAGAAAAACGAAATCCTAATATAACAGGAAATTGATCGGTCTTTACTACGTGTGGATCAATACAATGTATACCAATGTATTTGTATCTTTTCCCCAATCACTGAATTATATCAGTTAAATTTTACACACTTTATAATCCTCTGTCTGACTGCCACACTCTTCCTCTCTCCATCCTTGTGTCTCAGTCCGTCTAACCCCGACTCTCCTCAGCTCCCACCGGTTCATTCGATGCTACTCACGTCCCATTGTTCAGACGGGATACAGTCAAGGGCATTCCCAGAGTAAGTGTATGCTAATGTCCACCGCCGCCTCCCAACTCAACCCCACCCTGGAACAGATGTGGCTCACTGCTCTCCCTGCAGGAGGGGGCAGCAGATGCAGAGGCAGGGGGCAAACAGCAGCAAAAAAATACAAAATAAATAATAATAATAATAATAATAATAAGCACCTGATCTAATGCAGGAATAAGAGTTTGAGCCTTTTGTAAATGGACAAAAATGTGGCCCATTTAGGCTTAAAATCAGGTTTAGGTCTAGTTCTCAGCAACAACAGCCCTATGTGACGCTCTAATAACAACATACAGGACATTAGTTCGCCCACACTTAGGGACTATATTTATACTGTATGTAACATGTTTTCATGAAGATTCATTATTTTATTTGTGAGAAAAATGTATAATTAAGTATGCAAAATTTTTAAATCTTAAATTCAGTCTACAAGAAAAAAAAATGGACAAAAATGTCCTCAAGAGAATCTGCTTTAACCTTCTATTTTTCTGTACTTTTTTGTACTTGAATCAAGAGCTAACAAGTAAACAATGACACATTTAGAAAACATATTTTTTCTCGTGATGGTGAAGGTCAAGGTCAAGGTCGTTTACTGTGTACAGCACATTTGAAAACAACCCAGAAGTGCTGTACAAACTTAAAGTGTAACTAAAACCCTAAACCACTTTTTGTCAGGGATAAACCAGTGTATATTAGCATCTAGTAATAGAGTTTTGTGATCCAGGTGCAAATCTAAAAGGTTTAGTTTAAAATTTTGAAATCATAAATATAAATAAAAATCAACATATCTACTGCCCTCTCTGGTCAAACAACAGCTACTGCCTTCATCTAGCCATTGGTTTTCTTAGTTCATACTTGTGCCACTGGTCCAATAAGTGACTCCTCCCCCTTTTATAAATGTTGCAGTGTAGTGAAGCGCAGTGTAAGAGATTGAGAGGCTTATTTCAAGGAGAACCATTTTTAAAAAGCTGCAACTTAGTTGCTCTTCACTCTCCCTCACTCAGGTGTCAGCCCACTTCTTGGCATTTTTCAATGTCAGGCATTGGGTGGACTAGTAACCCTTTTAAACAAAGTTAAAAGAAACAACAGAAAGTGGAATAAGGTAAGACAAGGATGGACATGGACTGCATTTTAGGGTGTAGTGAAAATATACAGTATATATATATGTATATATATATATATATATATATTTTTTTTTTTTTTTTTGCTAGACCTGTTTTTGAAGCTGACAACTAAATTGTAAATCAAATATTTACACCACTGACAAATGCACAGTTTCTTTTCCATGAATGCAACAAACCCGTCCATTGAAGCTTATCTTACACTCCCAAGGGACAAAGGGACATCATTATTAAAGTGGGGCTCAATACATTTTATTGAGTCTAAGTCAGTGAATTTTAACTCTGGTGTTATCTTCTATTCAGCAGTGAATCATTATTATCAAAATCAATACTGGTGTTGGCCCTGACAACTTTAACTCCTTTTTATTTTCCCCTGTATGCTTGCTAGATTTAATTTGCCTTAGACTTATAAGAGAAATATTCACTTCAAATTCTCTTCACTTTAAAATTAAATTTCTCCCACTGGCTTCATAAGTTTTTAATAACGTTGGTCTGTGATTTCAGGAATAGAATATATATATATTTATACAGTTGAGGAAAAAAATTATTAGCCTCCCAATGAAAATGCCATTTTTTAAAAAGTATTTTGCAAGTGCTATTAAATGGATTAAATAATTTTTAACCCAGATTATTCATACTGGAAGCATGTCCTTTGGTCAGAGACCAAACTAGAGCTCTTTGTCCACAGAGACATTGTTTATGTTTGGAGACAGAAGACAGAGGCATATAACCCAAGGAACAGCGTCCCCACAGTGAAACACAGTGGTGTGAGTATTATGCTGTGGGGATGCTTCAGTGAGTCTGGAACTGGGAATCTCATCAAGGTGGAAGGAATCATGAAGAAACAAGGAGATGTGAAGATTTGGAAAGAAAACCTGAAGCAGTCGGCAGCAAAACTGGGTCTGGGTCGTCGCTTTGTCTTCCAACACGACAATGACCCAAAACATACGTGGCTCCTGGTGAAGAACGACCTCCAGAAGACCAGAGTGAACGTTACTGACTGGCCTGCACAAAGTCCTGACTTAAATCCCATTGAAGTGAAGACCAAGGTCCATGCCAGAAGGCCATCAAATCTGGAGGAGCTGGAGAGATTTGCCAAAGAAGAATGGGCTGGGATTCCTCAGGAGACGAGTCAGAGACTTGTTGAAAACTACAACAAACCACTGCAGGCTGTTATCCAGCAACAAGGAGACACAAGTGACTGTTAGCATCAGGGGGACAATCATGTTGACCCTGGTAGTTTTTGGGTTTTGTGGAATAATTTCATTTCTGTGTGCAAAGTCAAAAAAGGGGAAGCATCCAAAAGAAAACTAGGATGTTTGCTTAAAAGTTCTTTGCTCTGTTTAACAGCACATGGGAGATAATTTTAAAACAATGACAATTTTGTGGAGGGGCTAATAATTTCATCCTCAACTGTATGTATATACACACACACACGTTTTGCACACTATTATATGAGGTTGTAGCTACATTTGAATCTAAGATTCACAAGAGGACAGTAGGCAGAATATTCCCTGAGAAAAGATTCCCTGTTTTTAAAGTAGGATTTTTAAATTCTTCCAGTCGCTGCTGGGATGCTTGTCCTCTGTGACACTTCAAACAAACTACTTTCCTTTCTGGGTCATTTTGCTGTCCAATCAATGCTCTCCCCAGGAAATCCTTGAATTTACCTTTAGTGTTTGTTGACGTTTGTTTTGCCTGCAGATTAATGATGGGGTTGTGTGGATGTTTACACTTGACTGTGAGCAGCAAGAGAAAGAGTCTGCAAAAGGTGCAAACTGTAAATCTGTGTTTGCTCTCAGAAGTTCACCCAAAGACCAGAGTAGATGCAACACCACGGGATGAGAGTCTATGACATGTATCCCACAGAAATGCTAAATTTTCACAGTTTACTTCAGTTGCTTATGTTGAAATATTTAAACTTCAGCAAAGAATTTGCATGGCACCATGTTTCGCGAAAGCCAGTTGGTTCTGAGAGATTGAGGCATTAGACTCAACATTGCACTAAAAGTGGTGAACCGGTTCAGAAGGGCGATTTAAATGAATTTAGTTTCAGCTATTTTTTAATCTTTTTTGTAAATTGTTCTCCCATTAAAAGGAAAATAGATGATCAAGCACTTCCTCTCCCTAGGAGTTTACTAAATCTGGTTTTAGTCCCTACTAAATTAAAATAGGTTTCACCACTTTCACTAGCAATTGCATAGAGCTTAATTACTAAATTACTAGCATAACCTAGCTAGCTGCCAGTTAAGCGAAACACAAAGAGAATGATGCCAATACAGGAGGCAGCAGATTATCTCTGACAGAAATAATCTACTACTGTAGATATGGACACAAATATTTGTTCCCAGCAAAGTTTTGGACATGACCAAATATTCTAAATTAAGAACTTGCTAACTCTAGCAATTGAGCACCGCTCAGAGCTGAATGGGGCTCTGGCTTTAATTTATTTAAGTTTGTACTTCATGGCGATATTTGCCTCCATACAGCGTATGGAGGGGAAACCATTCAAGCTGGCTGGTAGTCTTTGTTTTGTGGTGGTGATGTTGACGATGATCTCAGGGTTTAAATTCTGCTCTGCATGCTGACTGGGTCGCCAGTCTCTTGTTATCACTTAAGGCTTCTATCTGCAAATTAGCTAGTATTCCCTCAGGCTTTACTAGTAGTTTAGTTATAACTAAATCCCGTATTCAGCAGAGACTTACGCCACATAGGTGGACCTCCCACCCAGCTTCTTTTGGGTGACGTCACGACTGATTACTACTCAGCCATAACTCATAACAATGACACTGTTGACAAAAGCACACAGACGTGCGCCATATAGCAAGAGACTGAGGGAAAGCAAACAGGGAAACAGTGTTAATGATTAACAGCTAACAGTCTGGACACTGCACAGCTTGCTCCTCTGTACATAAGCTTCACTGACCCAGTGTGTGTTTGTGTGGACGGATCAATGTGACGTGGCCGACACAAATTTGTGGTCCAGCAGTGTTGCAGCTCGACCCTAATGAGCAAGAGCAAGAAGTGCATCCATGTCGGGCCTTTCTATGTGGAATATGAGTCCCAGCGTGACGGGGGGACGTGTCCTGTCACAGCTGGAGGCTGGAAATTGCTCACCTCTGAGCTTATCGCACATACAAACATAAACGGGCTGGAAAATAATGGTTCAACCCAAAACTATTTCTTTGGGAGAGAGAGGAGAGCTCTCTCTTAAGTTCACATGTTTCTTTGAGTTGCTTTGAGATTTACGGTGCTCTGAGCAGGAAAAATGTCGGCAGCTGTGAAATCGCAGATGACTGAACGCGTGCAGATTATCATCCTCTGTGGACATGTGCATAACTGTGCTGATGATGAAACTTGGCTGACTTTTAGAGGAGAAGTGGAAAAAATTATTTTTCTGCTGTGGAGAATTCAGGTTTTTCTCTGCAAAAGTGCGCCTTGCATCACACTGTTAGTACAACTGCTGTCTTGGTGAATTTGTGATAGAAACGGAGCTCAGTTAAACTGTAAGTTTGCTGAAGCATTAGCAGAAGGCAGAAAAAGAACAATAAATGTTGCTGTTTGATTTCCTAACTGACAAAATTAGAAATTTAAGATGGCAATTACAACATATTTTTTCAAGAAAATGCAGTTGGAAATGCAGAGTACTCGCAACCTGCTCTTTATTATCCTTTCTGGTCCTTAACGTCTTCCACCGCTCAGATCAAAGGCAGATGAGGGTTGTATTCATTTTCAATGGAAAGACAGCACAAAAATTCTAAATTATAGGGGGAAAGAAATAAGGGTAGCTGGAATGTTCTGACCCACAATATTGTTTTTATGTTTAAATCAAGTGAAAAGTGCAGGAGATAAACAGTTGGACATTTCTGACTCTGTATTCCCGTTCAGTTATTCAGCAAACCTGCAGTTAGAACCTCAATACATTTTTAGAAAGAATGAAAACCTGTTATAAGAAATCAATCTAATTTAAGACAAAAGACGTATTTTGTGACAGTTAATCCATGAATCCAAATGAAAATTTACTGCCAAATTTGAATAATTCTTTCACAAGATAAAAACTGTTTGTGACAGTACAACCACTTTGACCTTTGACCTCAAAAGCTGAGATGATAGAATGGTTTGTATGCAAGTATATAGGGACATAATTGTGTCTTTTCCTCTAGAGAGCAGTGTTGCACAGCCTGACGCAGATTTTTAAAAGACGAAGAAGAACTTTGAGCTGCGTGGAAGGAATTTGGAAGCCAGACGTGATTAAGAACTTCAAATCCAGATTACAAACTTCAAACTGTAGCATTTCTCCTCTAAGTGCACAGCCTGCCTGAAATTATTATTATTATTAGCAGAAGAAGAAGATTTGTGCCAAATCTGAAAGGATTCCTTCATAATGGTTTTGAAATGGTGCAGTCACAAGATTGGGGCGAATGGACGGATGAACAGAAAACATAAGGCTTTCAGGCATGGTCGCCAACAGGGACAAAAATAAGGGAAACATAATATGACCAGTGGCTCTCAAAGGTCGTGAGAGCAGAGATATCAACCCATGTTTGACTTAAACAGACTTGTATTTAGTTCAATAATACCTTCCTCTGTAAATGAACATAATGACTAAAAAGCCAATTTAAACCAGTGTTATCAAATCCTAATGGAGTTCAACAGCATCTATTGAGCAAAACAAACACAGGGTCCACACTTTGCAGTGACTTTCATCATCTTAATTTAGAGAAGAATAAAGAGATATTATTTAGATGAATTCACTCAGTAGTCAATCTGAATGGGGGGGGGAGGAGAGAGAGAGAGATCATCTGAGTCTAAGAGGATTGAAAAGGACAAAAATGGCCTTCGGAAGAAAAAGGTGATGGAATAAGAAGAGATGGGTGAACAAAAAGGACAATATCTCAAATGTCAGGAGCATATGAATGGTCACCTTTGGACATATCACTGCTTTTATTCAGCCACAGAAAAAGCCAACATGGAGTCTTCACAAAATTGTGAAGCGTAAAGAGTATTGTCTTTTTGTCATTAACATCTCCATTCGTTAGGAATTCAATTAATCTTTAACATTTGTACTTTTGAAATGTTGGTCAATATCTGTGAAGTAGTAAGTGTCTATGTGTTTGTGCAGTTGTACCAGCAAAAGGACATTCATGCAAACCCACGTGAGTCGTTTCAGAGAGGTACTGTGGATCTGGAATATAATGTCCACTTTGGCTGTTTACATACCTGAATAAAGCACTGCAGGGACATTATAAAGGTCCGATTTATTCTGTGTGTCAAGTTCTGCGATTCATTGCTTGGCCAACGTAGATTTAAAGTGTGCAGTGAACTCTGGCACTGGTACCAGACACTTTTTGTGCAACTTCTCTTGTACAGAATCACGTGGCGTTCAGACCTCTAAACCTCATCTCTCTGTATAAATTACACTCATTGGCTAAATCTCACTTTTCACTCATTATTGCATTCCTGTTGTACTGCTTTGACCCGCCCACAGAGTCCAGCGCTAATTCTCTCTGAGACTGAGACGTGTACTTCCAAATGGAGGGAAGCAGCCCTAATTACAGCTGATGCTCTCATTTAATCCCTCTCTCTTTTTCTGATTCCCTCCCTCTCATCCTCTCTTTCTTTCTTTCGCTCTCTCTCTCTCTCTCCGCAGGCAGGAAGCTGCCACGAATCACTTACAGCTTTATCAGTGGATAAGTGGCTGTTCAAATATGGAGCTATTCAGAGAAAACTCTTTTCAATACACACAGGTGCTGCTTTCACCACCAGCCGGCCTCTCTGCATCACATACATGGTGCTCGTACTGTACAGTACACAAACTCACGCCCACACGTGTACACACGCACACACACGCACACACACACACAGGGATACACACTGAACACCTGCTCGGGTCACAAACACTTGCCAAAGCCACTGATGTCACACAGATGTTCGTCTGGCGTCTGAGGTTACAGGAGGAACAGGAGACGCCCGAGGATCTGGATGTTCTTCACTAACTCTCCACTGGGTTATGAACGGAACATAAATATGGATTCATGTCAAATACAAGCTGTAAATGCCCATGTTTAAAGTGCTACTGTTTGATTTTCTGTTTTATCAACGCAAGCTCGGTCAATTTAATACAAACAATTCAGTATAAAAGGAAACGTGTCAGTTTCATTGTCTCACATCAAAAGTGATACAATAACTTGACAGGCAAAACAAGCATTGAAACAAACACAGTTAACACATTAGCTGTAAACACATCCAACAAATGTAGCAACATTGTCCAGGAACATCAGAAAAAATTACTATTTTTGTTAATTTTCATAACTATTATCTCAATAATCTGTCTCCCTTTACCTAAGTTCTGGTCTCCATTAATGTCTGAAGCATAATTTTACAGCTGTAGTCACGTAACTTTACTGTCTGCTGTTTCGATGCTGGCCTGGTTCATAATGTGAAAATAGCTTGTTAGTGTGGCCAGAAACGTCTTTGGAAAGAACAAAAAAGCCAGTGAGAACCCAGCCCACAAAGGGAGGACATGCAAACTCCACACAGAAACGCCCTCGGTTGAACCGCTGACCTCTTTGCTGCGAGACAACAATTCTACCCACTGTACCCTTGTGTGACCCAAGGTGATTTGAAAAAAAAGAATTCAAAATATTGGACAGTGTTGCCTGTTTTCTCCAGACTCAATATATTGCAGATTCGTCATCTAGAGGCTCAAGAACTGACAAAATGGTAGACACGTAGCAAACCAAGCGCATTGACGTTAAAGGAAAACTGGCTGAAAAATAATGCAGGAACAATCTTTCTCCTGTGATGTTTACTTGGTGAGGCTGAGAAGTACCTTCATATGTAGTGCATACAGTAAACAGTTACACAGGATTCGCACAGGTCCATGAAATCCTTGAAAGTTTTTGACACTCGCCCTAAATAGACACGAGTCATTGAAAGTGTTTTGTTCAGGTGATATTGAGGTAAATATCTCCTTTGTTTGTTACGACGCCACTACTGTTTCATGTACCCTGCATTGTTTGATGTATGTAGACTAGGCCTACACAGGACAAACATGGAGTCGTAATTACTAGCGGTGTTGTGGACACTGACCACTGTCTCTCTCTGCCGTAGATGTGAGATTCCAGTAAGTAAGACCTCTGTCTCACCAAAGAAAATGACAAAGACTGACTTGACCAAGATCGCACGGACAATCACTTGCCCAGATGCAGAGCAGAGCGTGCTGCAAATCAATAAAAGTGGACGCCATGGACGAAGAAGCTCTTACAAGCCGCCCTCGCATCTTTTGATGCCAACAAAAAGTGTGGGAACCCTGGTTACACTTTGGTCCCAAGTTGCTGTATATGCAGAAGATGTTACGCTTTTAGTCAAAGATAAACACACCTGCAGAAGATGAGTCTTGCCTCCTCCTCTTATATTTCGAAGGAAGTCAGATTAACATGCTCAGTCACCTTCAGCTCCTCTAACCACAGTCACCAGCCACTGCTGCTCACACAGGTCACAGCCTGTTCATCCCGGCAGTGATAATTATGACAGTCATATGGAGAGATGAGTGGCCCTTTTTGACCCGAAGGTCCCCTTGACTCAAACATGTGTGTGAAGGGGAAGAGCAACGTGAGAGGAATTCATTGGGAATCATGACAGTATGGAGCGTACACAGCTAATATCTGTTACAGAGGAGCATATTTGGCAGACAGGAGCAGTGAGTGATTTTGTTTTTCCCTTCTTTTCTGGGGCAGAATGGAGGAGCCAGCACTGGTTTTTACAATGCCCCAGGTCGAGTCAGTGTTGGAGACTCAGAAGGAGGATTAGTGTGGATTTAGAGAGCAGTAATTAACCTCATCCATGAGGAAGCTGATAATTAAGTCAACCCTTAGCAACCCAAGTTACTGCCCAGCCACACAGAGCCACCAAGGTCAGAGGGTTTACCATGAAAACATCCCAACTCACTACATTACTCAATATGGTTTTTAGATTTTACATGGACTGTCATGGTGAATGAAAACTTCATGGAAGATGATGTCATACAAAAAGAAGGTCACCATGACCGGACACTCAGGAACGTAAATACTTTTCAAAGACACATGTTATGATGAATGGCCATCAGGGGGCGACTCCACTGGCTGCAGAAAGGTCTCATGGTAAACGTAGAGTTTATACTACGTTTTGTGCCATTTACCCATTCACACACATTCATACAATGCAATCTGTCATACCCATTCAAATGCTGCCATTTAAGTATCTTGGGGTTAACTGTCTTGTCCAGTGACACAAACCCATCGCCCTTCAGTTGAAAGACGACCCACTGAACCACCACTCATTTCAAATGTAACTCTGTGGCCACACCCACACCACTACGTTTCATTAGATGGCCTTTTCAGATAATCTGCATCCACACTGCATGAGCCTTCACACTGGGCTTAGTATAAACAAGAAACTAAATCTTTCCTCTGCAATTGCTCAGTTACTGTAGTTTCAGAAAGAATTACTTCCAAGAAACAACAATAGTGAAAAGTAAGGACAAGGATTTCTTTGGACAGACCGATGATGAAGTGAAATCGAAACTGAAACTAAGTAGGCTAAAACTAAATCTGTAGACTAAAACAGTCCAGAACAGCTGAGCAACAGCATTGTCAAATTTCTGTTTTTGCATCTCGTAAATGCTGAGGTAGTGCGGACAGCAGGCAAACAAAAATAGTGTAGAGTGGATGAAGCCTATGAGAATATTTTCCTGGTGGTGTTTACAGTCTCAATGTTTAGTTTCAGGACTTCTTCAGTAAAGCATGGCATCCATTTTGTGAATTATTTTCCTCTTGAAACTCAAAAACATGATCAAGCTGTGGGTGTGGCTAGTGTATTATTGACAGCAGATGTCAAGCACAACTATTCAGTAAAATCCATCCCATGTTTCTTTCTTTATCTCCAACTTTCCAAATATGGACTCTACCATTTTTTCCAACTAATCAACTGTCAACAAACAACGCTAGCATACGTTGTATGCTACTTAATGTTCGCTTTGAATTATTAGCAGTTAATTTAGCTTTAGTCTAAGTAATCCTGCAAATACAGACAGAGAGGAGGAAGAATTTAACCCTGATATCAATGTTTGGCTGGGTTTCCAGACATAAGGCAAACTTACTACTTCTGTCAAGGATGGTTGTGACTCAGAGAGTAGATTAGTGGTTCAGTGAGACAAGAGCTGAGGTTAAAGATCAGTGGATTTGCAGAGAGAGAGAGAGAGAGAAGACAGAGATGCGTGGGAGCAGCAGCTCCCTCCACCCAGTCGGAAAAGTCACAATCCACTGATGAACAGCACTCACTTCCCTGCTCAAAGTGACATAAACATGTCAACATGTACCACCATGCAGAACGGCAATCTCACTTTCACTGCATGTACTGAATGTATTCACTGTAGTTTTGTTTTCCTACGACAAATGAAAGAAATTATAAATAAAAAAAAAAACCCTTTTCTAACCAAATAAACATTCTGAAATGTAAAGTCTTGGTAGATTACAAATTATGTTCAAAGTTAAAAGTGGTTTTCCACCACCTTTCCCGTATATACTAAGAAGAACATTATTATTTGAAAAACAACAGCTAAACCAATTTTCTGTCAGTCAATTTGTTGAATATTTGCTCTGAAAATGTTAAAAACTTACAGAACAGGCTCAAAAAACTAAAAGAGAATATTTTATTTGTGCAATATAGACTAGAGTTAACCTAGTCATAACTCAGAATGACATTAATGACAACATAATCTATCTTTTGTTGCTGCTATAACAAGATTTTTGGGGACGATATAACCCATTTAGTTTACAGTGTTTTTTTTCCTTTTATTATTTTTCTTTTTTTTTTTTGTATTTATTTTGGCTGCTGAATTTATTATGTTTTATTTCATTGTCTACTGTATTCACCTAATGTGTCGTTCACCTTGTTGACCAATAAAAACGCATTACGGTGCCCACAGTGGGTGTAGTGGTTAGGAGCCTTGCTTTTGCAGCAAGAGGACTTGGGTTTATGACCCAATTGGAACACGGCCCTTTCTGCATGGAGTTTGCATGTTCTCCCTGCTGAATAATAAATTCAGCAGCCAAAATAAATGAGTGTGGGTTTTCTCTGGGTTTCCCGAAAACATACACACTTGAGTATTGAACAGAGTAAATTTGCTTGTTGGTGTGAATGTGAGAGCTGATGGTTGTTTGTCTCTTTGTGGCCCTGCGATGGACCCCGCCTTTTGTCCCATGTCAGCTGGGATTGGCATGTGAGCCTCAAGTGTTTATTTTCTCCCATAACACTGTTTCTTAATTTGATCCACAAACTGCAGCAGCATGAAAAGACCCTAGAGTCACTTACTGTACTGTACAAGCAGCACAAATATACTGACATATGAGTGTGGACTCCCACACACACACACAGAGACCTACATTCTACACCACAGTTAAAAGGCGCTTTTCCAATACACAGTTCCAGCACAGCTCGACTCAACTCAGTTTGGTATCAGGCAGGTTGTTTTCCGTTACTATAGTTCCTCCTCAATGTGGTCGAGGTCGTCATATCACGGCTACACAAAACTGCTATGACGTGGTTTTATACGTGACATAAACACACAAACCGTTGTTTTCTTTGCAGTGAATCATTTTCCTCAGTTTTATAAACAGATGAGTTCACTGAATGGTTCAGTACTTCCTGCATGAGCGGAGCACAGACTCCGTCTGACACAGTCACTGAAGTGAAATACGGCTGAACGGCTTGTGATTGGGCTCACCATCTCCGTCTTTCAGCAGTGCTGTCGCTAAATACACCAGACTCCTCTGTTAAATATGGACATTTTACAAATGTCCTTGTTAAATGTTGCAGATTAACGCATGTTTTCAGGATTTTCAAGTCTTTTTAACTGATCTACAGTTCGCCCTTGTTCGCTTTGATTCTTGTGTCGGACGCCGCACTCATGACTCTTCCAGTGATAACACTCTCTGACCAACCAGTGGCCGACAGTCTGTCCACAAGCCGTTGAGCCGTACCAAGCTGGGTTGTATTTTTGTGACGTAAGTAACAATTCTGTTCACATTCCTAAATCTAAATTGTTAGAAATTAAACCCTTTAGGAGGAATATTTTCATAAATAAACATTTAAACTCATCTGTTATTAATGACAATAAAAAAAATGTATGTTACAGTTACACAAAAGTGAGATTTAATGCATGAATCATACCTAGTAATGTCATGTATTAAGTGCATTTTGTCATATGATATACAGTGAATGTGTGACTGACACTGGCTTTAACCTGTCACCACAGAAATCCATTTTTCCCCAAATTGTCACCTTCAGATGAAATTACATATTTTCCAACACGCTGTTTTTGCATTTATGATCAAAAAATATACAGTGTTGGGAAATTTCTGTTTGAAATCGTATTCACACAAATCAAAAAGATTAAATGAAACTATAAGACTAGCATTTGAGTCAGCATTATGGCCTTTCACCTGCTTCTTTCAGCTCTGCTGCATTTTCTGTCTGTCTCATGTCAGTTTAATCCCCGCTGACATGAAAAATCAAATTTAAAGTGACTTCAATACAAATTATCACTGACAAAATGGCACTTAGGTAGTTGTATGCCGGCACATCATATGCTTTGGTTAGATCGCTGATTTCTTCTACATTACATGGCAGCACAACTCTTCATGAGGCTGACTCTGTTTAGTCTGTCAAGCACCTGTTTTTGTGAGCAGGGAATAAACGAGCTTTGTATCTCAGGACTCCTTAGGGTGGTTGATGTTGTTATTGAACAACAGATGTAAAAAACAAAACAAAACAAAAAAAGTGGGAGTTACCTTTTGTTTTCTGCTTCTTTGCATTCACTGCAGGGAAGCAAAGGTAAGCCGGGAGGTTTGGCAGCTCTCCAGAAACCAATCGATCAATAGACAACACATAACAGGTGCCATTGCCTTCTACTGCAGCTCAGCAGAGCAGCTGCTGCCACGGTCTCTCAACAACGGCAACAGCAGCACCTGACGGCCGTGATGCAGCCAACGTGGCAGAATTAGGCCAAATAATTACAACAAGAGATCGTAATCTGAGACATAGATTGGGGGGGGGGAGGGGTCTCTTACATGACAGTTTTCCCCGGTCACGTAGGCTCTGTGAAGTCAGCCCCTACTCGTTACCTTCAGAGGTCACCTTGATGGTAACCTTCATGGTCGTCCATCAAGAGACTGCCTTTATGTGAGAAAACACATCTACCAGCCTCTAAGTGGCGCCGTAAAGAGGAGGAGGAATCAAGTAACTCATTACAAACTTTGCATATAAGTCCAGTGCAAGTCAAAACGTCCTCTGCTGCAAACACAAGCCAAGAGTCCCGATGGTGGACTGAATCTATCTCTAAATGCATCTGTTTGTTTGTTCATTTCATAACTGTCCAACAGTTTGCTTGACAGGCTTCAAAGTTGGCAGGTCACTTACTAAGAGCACCAGTGTGTAAAATACCAACGTTGACATTATTTTGATAAGAAGAGCAAGAGATGTAGATAGAAATCGCTAAAGAAGCGATATCGGGAGTGCTAAGGCCGATAACTTAAACCCTTCGCCCAAACACAGAAGTCATTTAGTCACCTACAGCAAAATTTGTTCAGTTTTCACACTAATGTCGCCGATGTAGATATACATTTTCATATATATACACATATACACATTTTAAATTATAAATTTTACATTTTAGATGTAAAATTATTCAGTGTGGAAAATAAAACTTAAAAAAAAAAAATGTTTCCGAGGGCACAAGCATATAAGTTAAGGAGATTTTTCAGCCTTATGTTTTAGTCTATAATCATATTAAGGATTGGCACATTTACCAACATCCAATGATACATTTTAATGCCAATATCAGCTGATACCAATATCTTTATGATAAAACCAATAGTTCAAAAACCAAAATTCATAACAAAACAATCATATGTGCTACAGCTTGGTAATGTATGCACAATTGTGAAGAACACTGGTTGCACATTTCATAATGGTAAAAATTATGAAGTCCCTCATTTTGCCTTTATCACAAACTTAATAAATTAAAATATTCCTTCTTAGATTTTGGCTCAACTGTCACCAAACCTTCTACTTGACATCTTTAAAGACTTTTGTAACTTTTGAGGAACTTTGCCGTGTTTCAGTGTTTGTAAAAAAAAAAAAATATATATATATATATATAATATTCCGGTCATGGCTGATGATGTGTTTAAAAATTCAAGCTGTATTCTCGCCGCAATTTGCTTCCTGCATTCATGAGGAAACAAAAACACATTTTTACATCAAATTAGTAAGATTGAGGATGTGAAAACTGATGCTTCCAATCACACCAAAAAGAAAATTATATCAAGCTAAAATCACAATCAACTGGCGCAAAGTTTTTTCTGGCTTGATTAAAAAACCAAAAAAAAAAAAATAATAATTTAAATAATTTGCATGGGAATTGTTTTATAAACCATACAAATGCATGTGATTAGAATGGCAAATAACTGCTTAAACCCAGTAAAAATCAACCCTGTGTAATGAAGCTTGTTGTGGAAGACGGAGGGTAAAAGTGTGGATGTGGAGTCAGCTGACTAATACACTCATTCTTCTCTGTTTATAAGCTCTGAACGTCAAATAAACAACACGCCGGAGTGAGTTATACAGAGGTATGACCCTAATGGTCACTGGTGAATTGCATTGTTATAGCAAAAGTGAACAGAGACCCAGCTCTGGAGCAACAAACACAGTCCACTCCTCACTTTTTCTCCCTCTCTTTGTTCTCCTGTCTCTCTGTGGACAGCGCTCTGCCACTTTAGATATGTCATAGACAATAAGGATGAAAAATTGGACGGCTCTTTGGGTCCCCGGTTGGTACGCCAGGCCCCGTCTTCCACCTCCACACGCCTGAAGGAGGCCGAGCTCCACACTCGCTCAACAAAATAGGATTTAACAAGGCCAGAATCACTCGCAATGCCTGGGTAAATAGCCAGTGAACCCTGCCTGAACCAGATTTGGCTTTTGAATACAGACTTTAACATGTGAAGTGTGAAGTGAGGGAATGGCGTCTGACAGCACGTCGAGGACTGTTGGTGTTTGAATTTGTGATCAAATTCAAATGACGCAGGCAGATCGTGTCAAAACTCATATGTCAACATCAGCCTGGATAAAGTCTCTGCTCTGCCCCGATAAAAAAACACCGTCTGATCTGTGGATGATGCTCACATCTCTGATCTTTTATGTTTATTTTTTGGTGATTTCTACTCTTGATGACAACAATGATCAAAATGGTAGCTGAATAAAAACACATTTATTCCTAAAATAGCACTGTTCAAGAATTGTGCCTGACACAAAATAACAATAAAAACATGAGCCACAAATGTAAAGGTCACATAGAATGGTTTTTTTGAACCAAAAATGGAGATTACTGATGTCTATTTAGATAAACTAAACAACATTTATGCTCAAAAACCTCATAGTCTCTTCAGATTAAGCCAGATTATTGCTGCTCTCTGCCAGCCTCTGAACAGGCGCTCTGTTTCTGAGCTAATGCCCGCCCCCCAGAACACTGAGTCTCTTGTGATTGGCCAACTACCAGCTGACTAACTGCTCCGCGGTGCTTCTTCTTCTTCAGGTTGAATGTTCACGTCCATGACCGGACGTACACGGCAAATGTGGTAGTTACGTAACTAAACTGGACTTTTCAAAACCGCTTGCTCGAGCTCAGGTAAACAGAGAAGCCCTTCTTTCTCAGAAGTGGCAGAAATGTTTATTGTGACACTTTAGTGATGTTTAGATACAGGAGTGACACGGGGACACACCAAAAAACATCAGAGATCCTCTTTAAAAATCAGAGAGAAGAACTAAGCAAAAGAGATGTGCCTTCAGTTGCTTTTTAAAATAATTAATTAAATGTCATGTTGGATATATTCTGATCACTCACTGTAGAGTCTGCATATAAAATTTTATTTCTTTTACCTTAATATCATTATTTTTCTATGTTGTATATTCCTAAACATACAACATGTACATGTTTATTATTCATTATTTCCCCACTATGTCACGATGATCTTATCTTATCTTGTCTTGTCTTGTCTTGTCTTATCTTATCTTATCACTACCTCTGGTGCATCCATGCAGCTCCACACTGTGCCCATCAACAAAACAAATGAAAAGAATAACAACGTAGAATTAGCATACGTCAACACAATTTCACCAAACTCAAGTAAAATATGAATGTGTCTAAAAAAGGAAGGTAATGTTCAAGATACAAAATAAGACCACTATGACCTTGACTTTTGGCTGGCCAATCCTAAGAAAGTAATCTATTAGTACAAGTGAAGATTCGAGCAAAGATTTGTAAGGTTAAGATTAAAGGTTTTTGAAGTTTAGTTTAACAAGGTACTGACACAAAAAAGAAAAATAATGACAAACAGTCTGAAGTAATGAAGTAATGCTCTCTGTAAATATGGCTGCAAGAGCTTCTCATCAAAAGCTACACCATCTTATGTCTATAATGTTTTAAGAACACATTTGTCGCTTTATTTCACCATTAACCAGCCTGGAAACTACTGCAAACCAAAGCATGCATTGCTTTGTAAACTGGATAGTTCTTACACCAAATCCCATAGAGAAAATCAACAGTTTTACATCATGACACACAGGAGTTGTTGAGCCACTGCTGCCTCCATCACTCACTTCAAATGTACCATTTTGTAACTTCAGTGTTTCAAATCTCTTGTTCTGATTCACTAAAGTGACACAACCTTACGAAACATGGCAGGAGCGGAGCAGCTGCTCCTGTGTCCTCATGAGCCTTAAAACACAGATTTTCTCTATGGTCTTTGGTGTGGGAGCGTAAGAGGTTTATTAACTTCAGCTCCCACTGACACCGAAAAGGCTCTCAAAAAAGAACGACCCAAAAATAAAGACAAAATGTTCCAGCCATGGCTGCCGCTGCCACAGAGACGTGGAAACACTTGACTGTTACAAATCACAGATTAATGCCATCACTTCAGCACATTCCCATATTCATATTCGTGTGGCCGTGCATGTGTCAATATGGAGAAACTAAGTCATCTGTTACTTAGTATTCAGCCTGCGATTCCTAAGCAAAACATGATTCATCTTGTTTTGCTTTTCCTCCTGATAACGTGGCTCGTAGGGTGACAGGTGGATGTACTGTACAGCCCGCTTCTCATTCTATTGCCCTCCGAGATAAGGTGCAAAATCAATAAGGAATTATTCAAGCTGTACGTAGCGGACTCATGAGCAGTCCACTGTCGCTGCGCTCCGCAAAGAGTAAACTCGCCATTTTTCAGTATAAATCTGTAAATCTGCCGTGCACGCTATAATGTCCTTGAAGATTAAAGGAGGCTTGTGATTAATAATTCTCTATTTTTATTTTTACAGTGTGATCTTTATGAGTTTACAATACTCACATGGCTTGTGCCGAGTATAAATCCAATACAATCAGCTTTAATTAAAACTGTTCATACGTGACTATACGCGGCATCAGTAATTCCACTGATGAATGAAAAGCTCCTGGATTTTATCCAGGTAGCAAAGGTCAGGACACGTCATCGTCCAAAATCAACGGCACCATCAGGGGAGCATATTCTGATCAAATGTAAAAGCTGCCATTTAACTAATCACTTTGTTTTTATCCAGTGAGATGCAGGGGCGAAGGCATTTCATGGTTCATTACATTCATGCCGTGTTGACTTCTCAATGAAATATACAAAAGTGCCAGCTAAATCCACAATTCAAGTGCAATAACAACGTTAAACTGGGTTTAAATTAGTCTGAAATTATGTAGCTGGAGACATCAAGACAGAAGACAATATGAAGATTGTAAATTAGAGTCTTTGTCACTAACTGTTAAAAACTGATAAATAAGTTTAATCCAGCCATCAGCAGATAGAAAAATCTGTGTGCTCTGCCTCTGTTTACTCTTCTATCCATCAGTGGGGATGAGGCAAATATCCATAATAGATGGTGTTTTCTGTTGTTGTTCAGGGAAGAGACATGTGTTTAAGAAACAGCACAGAGAACAGCTGTGGGAATCTCCTTCCAACAGATGCTGAGCAACGTTTCTTCAATGTGGGGATGGTTGTGTCAGGGTGTACCCATTATTATATCACTATGAGGAACTGAAAAAAATGGCTTTCTGTAGATTATTTAAACTTATCGGAATTGTGTCTGGGCTCTTGTGGAGGCTAGGATACAGAAACCTGCTAAATAGTGTTGGGGAGAACTTGTCATTTGTCCGTTCTATGTGGTTATGATGTTTTTTTTGGGTGGGTGCAGTTTTTCCTTACAGAGCTGACAGAGGATGTTGCTTCATGTACAGATTAGGCTACATGTTATTTGTGAATTTGGGCTATACAAATAAAACTGGTTTCATTAAATGGTTTGAAAATGTGAGAGTGGATGGTTGTTTGTTTTTACATGTGGCGCTGTGATGGACTTGTCCAGGGTGTACCCCCCCACCTTCTCCATTGTTACGTACGTTGTTGTAAACTGGATATATGATTTTGCGATCCTTTGCCAAAACAAATTTTCATTGGGAATTACAGACATACAATATAATAATGACTGAACTGATATACAGTGTAATGAGAGAATCACATAGCTTTCCTTTCCAATAAGTTTCTACCTCTTAAAATGAGCCTTATGGATCTGTCATCTTATGGAATTAATAAAGGTACTGTAAACATATAAAAGAAGTGTTTAATTGCTTTAAACATTTATATGTTTAATAATAACAATCTTAAATAAAAATATGACACATTTCAATAAAACGTCAAAAGTCAACATTGGTTTTTGACCCGTGCCCCACCAATAGAATTAAATTTTGGCCCATTATAGGGAAGAATTTGGGCATCCCTGCTCTAATTTGACTGAATGAATGGTTGTTTGTCTCTGTATGTTTGTCCTGTTATGGACTGGGTCAGCTGGGATTGGCTCCAGCCTCCCTGCAATCCTTATGTGGAGGATAAAGTGGTCGAGCTCATGAACAGTATATCGCAAAATCAGTCTACATTATTTTGTTTCAGTCCTTAGCTAAAAGTTGTAAGTTCAGTGGTTGCTATTATATCCTGTAGTGAAACGGCAGGTGCAGCACAACAAACTACATCCAGCTGAACTAAATGCAGTTGTTACAGATTCAAACGCTAAATCAGACTGTGACAGATAACTCAAACAATCCGTCTCCTGAGGCAAAAAAAATCCTCTACCGGCTCCGCAGGAGAGGAATCCATCAAATCTTTGTAGTGTCGCTGTGTGAATGTGCTGCGACTTCTGATTATTGCTTTTCATTCTGAGAAAGTGTGTTTACTGACTGACTGATGCACAGATTAAAAGCCATTACCATGAGTCGGCAGGAGTATAAAAGCAAAGTATTTCCAGGCGAGGCATTCAGTCACATCAGTGCACCTTTTACACCATCAGAATACAAAATAATGACGGAAATTCTCACTCACTCACTCATTTTCTACCGCTTTATCCACTAGGGGTCGCGGGGGGGCACCGGTGCCCATCTCCAGCTGACATAGGGCGAGAGGCAGGGTACACCCTGGACAGGTCGCCAGTCCATCACAGGGCCACATAGAGACAGACAACCATTCACTCTCACATTCATACCTATGGGCAATTTAGAGTGTCCAATTAACCTAGTCCAATGACGGAAATTGAAACAGCAAATAGTCTATTTTCCCTCTCTACTCACTGCCTATAGATAGTCACACTGAATACTGGTTTATACCTGTTATTATAAAACATACACTGTAGTTTCAGGCAAATCAGATCATCACTAACAGAAAATGCAGCTAGAATGTTTCTCCATGATTTTTTTCTCATATTGAACACTGTTTCACTAACTGGTCACTGGCCAACATGACTACCTTAAAACAGAATCTCTGTATAAAAAAAAGAGTTTAAAAGTATTAGACAGAAAGTCTCTTTGCTTACATCATTGTCTCATACTTTAGAAATACAAAAAAATTTAAGCTTGCCTGTTCCATCTACAAGATCCTACATGGACGAGCTCCAAGCCCATTTGGATAATTTTATCATGTTAAAATCAAATTTTTGTGGGAAAAGTAAGCAGAGTTTCTACTCGAGGCAATTGTGCAAAACCTCACAGACGTACAGCGTTCAGTAAACAGGTGTTTATCAGTCAAAGGAAGTGAGATCTGGAATAATATTCCAGCTGAAATAAGAGAGTTTAATACATTAAAAACCCATCTCAGCTGCAAGGGGCAGTAGAATCAATAAATAAATGGTGGCTTCTTAGAGTAATAGAAACATCTGTGCGTGTTTTGATGGGTTTTATTCTTCCTGATAACATCATAAGTTCTCAGCGTCCCCACACTCTTTCCAGCTGTTCTCACATGTTAATCTCAGACAGCGAGCGTCGACTGTGGCGACAGCCAACACAATTGTGAGGCACAAAACTCAACGATGCGTCACCGTTTGAAATGCGCCGCTAAATATGCATGCATAACAAATAGCTTGATGGGAACACAGTGAGCGCGTCATTGTGATATTAATCGAGCTACTTGCTGTTGTGACTTTCTGCAGCCATCTGCACATGTTCTTTTGTGAGGCTCCGTAGAACACGACTCCCGCTTCCTGCTGTGTTTTCACATTTGCTCCTTCTGCTCATCACTCTTACCACAAGTTACAAAACTCAAGACTTCCTCCAAAATGTCGGTTTGTTTTGAGAAACTCATCTGCCGCACTGTTGCCGCCCAACATCTCCACACAAGGTTGTAGGTCACTACAAAAACTCAAAGACCTGAGATTTCTGTGAGATTTAAATTTAAGGCCCCAGTTTGTACTATTGAATCAGATGATGATGTCCAGTGGTGGGTCTTGTCTGATCCTGGACCCACAGGTTGTGGTAAAACATTCACTTTGTTCACGCTCCCTGTCATTTGCACTGTTGTCTTTATTGTTGTATGCATCAGGTTAATTAAAGCAGAGCAGTTCCTTATTGTTGGCATGTTCAGCTTCCACATCTGTTCAGGCTGAAGAACAGATGTGTTAAAGTACATATAAAAGCATTATCTAAACTATTGTTTAAAAATGTAAAAGTAATTATACACTTGAAATATACTTATGAGCAGTATATTCAATTTCTGAAAATAAATAAATAAATACTGGTAATAGAGATAATTAAGAAAATATATGTTATCCGGGTGGAACATAAGATCTTCTCTTCAGCTCTGCATGGGTTTTCTCCATGTGCTCCATCTTATTTCCACAGTTGAAAGAGTTGCAGATGGAGACTGTAGATTAACCTTGGGTGTGAATGTGAATTACTGTGTATTGGTCGGACGACCTGTCCAAGGTTTATTTCACTTAATGTCAGCTGGGATTGGTTGAAGCTCCCATGACCCTTAAAAGATAAATGGTAAAGATAATGGATGGATGAACTCAGATGATTTATTTATTATTTGTTCTGAAGAACCCCTTTCTTTACTAATCCGTAAGGTAGAGTTGGCAGAGTGGACTGGCATTTAAAAGGTATTTAAGCCTAGCATGAGTTAGTCATGGGATCACATATATAGTCCTTTAAGGGCGTAAACCTACTGACCTCGACACTGCATTTTGATTTTCTCATCTGTTACATGATGTTGAGCTTTTTGCTGTACAATAATATGAAACTAGAATATTATTACTTCTGTCATTTATTCAGTTTAAGGGATCTTGAACGGAGACAAACTTAAAAAGACACATTCCCAATTCAGCAAATGGAACCCATTTCCGGTTTCTGAGGCTGCAATCATATAACCACATGCCGTAGCCACGTCTACATTCGTCTCTCTCAGGGCACCTCGGGTTTGGCATATGTAACCCAGAGCACAATCTCCACACTCCTCACCAACCTGTGCAGCAGCTTATGTAACGGCGCGACGTGGAGACAAGGACACAATCTTTAGATCGGAGGAGCAGGCATGGGGGGTCCGGGGTGGTGGAAGGCACTCGACAGAAGAGATATTACCAACAGTAATCAACACCGAGGGGGTGAGCTGGAGAGCAGGCTGACCTTGAAGAGTTTAACCTGCCAATCAAAAGTGTGTTTTTCCTCACTGACAAGCAGCCGGGCAGAAAGCAGAGACCCAGATCTGTCAGCTGAGTCCAGATGTATAAATGATGAGGAGACACAGTTGGGAATATGTGCACCACTTTACACACTTGAACTCAGGGGGTGATACAAAAACACACACATTATAAAGTGCCTTGTGTCGTGTATATATTCATGCATGTTTAACACCAGACGCAGACCAGGCTGTAGATTAATTACTGTCTCTGTAACTGCGTCTTGAGACCAAAATGTGCCAAATTTTCGTGCCATTCATGTTGACAGCGACAGCTGAAAGTGTGATACGCTGAAAGTGTGACATGATATCTGGAAGCCCGCACATTTTTGCTAGAAAAAGAGGAGGAGAAGAAGGAGAAGAAGAAGAAGAAGAGAGGAAGAGCAGCTGTTTCTTTTTTTCATCATCTGTGACTGAATTTGCTTTGATTGTATTGATTTAATAAGCTTAAATGCACCAACCTGCTACTGAAACTGAACATCCCAAATCATCTTAAATTAATAAGCTGAATTATTTGATATTGACCAACAGATAGTATCGTAATTTGTGCGTTAACAATGTGCAAATTGACAATATTGACTATTTAAATGACTTTGCAAAAGCCAATGAAACACGCACATAACATTCGCTGAATGTCCTCGTCGCTGCCGCAGTGAGCAGTGACCATCACGCAAACTAAACCTGCAAGGCAACTCACCTAACCCTCGCTGTACAATTCTGAAGAAACGCGCCGCATAATACAATAACACTCGGGTGTTTTCATCAGCGGGTAACAATGAAACTGACAGAGAGCCACACTCGATCCCAGTCCAGTTATTATGAAAAATTAAGCTGTTTGCATTGAAAAACAGTGTTTGATATAGTAATAGTTTTCTTTTCTATATGACTGAAAATCTGGGATTTTTTTTATATAAATGACATTTGTATAAAACTCCTTCTATTCTAACATTTTTGTGTGATTTTTGTACAATCCTGGACAGAACATTAAGTTAATCATTTCATTTATTTAATAACAAGAATATGTACATAATATGGTCACTATGCAGAATATGTACTTTGTATTACTGTTGTATCACTCATATTGTAATCTGTAAGCAACAATTAATCACATTTTTAAAGGATATCCACTTGTATTAACTGTATATATATATAGCCTACTGTCTATACAGTACACTGCCTTCATATCCAGCTGTTATTTAATGACATACTTGCTTTACAAGGAAAAAGAGAGTTTCTGTTGCCACAGCAACAATGTCGTCAATATTGAAACATCAATTTAACGCATTCTTTTGAATTTGTATTACTTATTTCTAACTTTCTATGCTTTATCCCTGCTTCTGTTTCTAAACGATGACAGTTGCGGTCTGACGCAAAACATTTCTCAAAAGTTTCACAAACAAAGTGAATGTTCCCATGAGGGAGACACAAGCAGCAGTGGAGCAGTTGATGTCTGATTGCATCACCACAGCCGCACAGCCACACTCTCCTGTATAAACACCGCTCGTGGACTGGACCTGCTTAGGTCACGTATGATCGTGATGGATGTGGACATATGTCCAGTGGGCTGTGCAGCGATAGCCGCGTGCTCGGTTGGCAGTCGCCATTTGAGAGCCGGCTCCATCTTGCCTAAGGACGGCTGATTCCTATCTCCTTCTTTGTCATTTCCCCTCCTCACTGTTATCTATTTACTGGAGGCTCTTACAGCTTCTACCTGTGGTCAGATGACTGTTAGTCATGCACATGCTTGGAGCAGCACCCAGGAGCCCTGAAAGGACAGTGTGTGTGTATGTAAAGAGCCATGGTTGTGTTATTGTTCAAGTGGAAATGTAGCTCACACTAAATATTTGATATTATACAAGCATTTTTGTTATTTTCAAACTGCATATGTGTTTCTCCATATTTTCAGGATATGTTCCAATAAAGTGATGGAGAAATAATTGTACATTATGGTCATTATAGCATTGCTAAAACAACAAATCTAATGGTGGCCTAAGACTTATGCAGAGTACTGTATATATGTATATATATATACATATATACAGTATAATATACACTGTATACAGTGTATATATATATATATATATATGAGTAAGGAAGGTAGATGTATCATAAAAACAGAGATTGGTCCTGGATATGGAGATCTTGGATAAAACTCACTCTACAGCCACTTCACTCAAGACATTCAGCAGTTTTACAAGCACAAATAATCCACTAGAGACATCAGGAGATTAAAAAAAAGCATGTCCCTATAAAAATCCAAACAATGATCCATTAAAAGCCACTCGTTGCCTCAGCAGTAACGTCTTTGTTTATGCAGGTGAAATCACCTTTACCCTCTACATTTAATATATTTAATTATACAGGCTCACTCAAAGGCAGAGCTTCATGTCATTAGCGTTTCCTGTTCAGTGACCGCCATAAAGACACAGATGTAGTGAGATTTCTGAAAGGAGAGATGTGCTTTTCTCCAAAGCAGGCGTCATGTTGTGTCACAATAAACACATTGAGCTGATGCTGTTCTCTGCAGCATTTTTGGATACAAATTAACGTCATTCTATGTTTTTATTGCAAAAACTTAATTCTAGTGGATGAGAGAATTACACAGTCACAGCTACATTTATTGGGGGCCCATATAAACACAGATGGTGTTGTTTTTCTACAACAGTTACACTGTTTAATCAGCTGTAACATCATAATGATTAAATGATTAGTTACAGCCACATACATTTTCTATTCCATTTTCTGGACGGTATAGAATAGAGTTTTCTAAACTTCAGAGGTCCACGGAATTCCGAATATCATCGAAAGACGACACCAAGATTTGTGTGTTAGCAAGAAAGTAGCACAACAGTGAGGTAGATAACTGTGAAATTAAATATTTAGTCTGTGTGACTTACAAAATAATAATCAGATATAATCATCATATTCAATATTCAATTCAATATTGATCAAAATAATTGTGATTATTGTTTTGACCATGTATCTGAGACACTCTATTTCGTGTTTACAAATAAACTTATCATAAATATGCAAATTTAAAAAAGAGAAAAAGATATTTTTATCATTATATGTGGTATATAATGAGATTGTAGGTGCTGAATGGGTAAATAGTAGACCTTTTATAGCATAAATAGTAGAACTTTTATAGTATAACTTTTATATCTTAGTGCTTTCAGACAGACACGGTTCTGGTTCTGGTTCTGGCTCTGAAGTCTCAGAATCTTGGTGCTTCCTGGTGAACTAGCCCGCTTTCACATCAGCTTAAGAGGAAGAACTACGTCCCATTCATCTTTACAACCCAGAATATGACACGCCCACTGATGATGTAACAGGATGTGAGAAAGAACTAACTAGTTTTGGTTCCAACTGAGAACCAACTTTTCAGGTTACGAACCAATTTTTGTTTAGTTTGACCAGTTCAAAATTAGGTGCCGGGAACTGGAACCGCCAACTATCCCTGCCCGTAGTGAAAAGACTATCTTAAACCCACCTGCAACACTTTAAAGTCCACACTTTGCTGTAGACTGTGCAGAGAAAAGTGACACTTAAACCTGAAAGTTGTTGTTTTCTTTGCTCTTGTGGTCAAAACAGTGAAAACTGCAGAAGAGAAAAAGATGTTTCTCTGACAAAAAAGGGCAGCAAATCAGTGATAATCCTGAAAACCAGAAAAACAAAATAAATGTACAGATTTTCTGGAACAGTTCTTGTTAAATGTAGGAAAAAAACAGCACTTTATTTACACCCTCTGTGATATTTTTGACTGTTTTCAGGCTTCCCTGACCTTGACGCTCACTGTACATCACGTCTAAATGACCTTGTTGTCTCTTTCCTCATTAGGCTCCAACGTACTTTATGTCAGAATGACTAAGAGTCGCCTGACAGCTCATGGGTTCTCCTCCTCTCAGGTGCATTGTGGGAGAATTTAAATCATCGCGTCTCTGCATGTCCGCTCTCTGTGGAGAACTGTGGTGTATGAACCACCTTCATGTTAATGTACTGAGGAGGGCAGGGGGAACTAAAGTAGGCCAAAGGGATTTGGGTCGGGGGAGTTAATGATGGCGGGGTCGTCATGGTGACGGCAGCCAAAGAATCAGATGCACCTGTGTAATCTCAGTAAATGGCTAATTCCATCTGCTGATTCAAGAAGCCTGTCATCTATCCTTTCAGGTCTCTAAAGGTACAGTGTGTGAACTTTAGAACCATCTATCAGTGACATTTCCTCTTATCGCACCCTGTTTTAGTCATTTTATCTTCAGTTTCAGCTAAATGAAAATAATTAGCGCTCATCGGTTCATCATTTAAGTCTGATGGGTCTATTCCAAGTTTCAAACTACCTTTTCTTTTGCCATTATTTCATCCTGTGCCTATAAAGTTCCAATTGTCTGCCTCCTAAAAATCAGTTTAAGACCAAAAAAAAAAAAAATTAATTGAACACATTATTACTAACCAATTACAGCAGTATTTTGAAGGTTTATTCGTTTTTCTTAATCTTTTGTTCTTTAGCTCTCCAGTTTTGTGCACCTGACACATTCAAATCCTGAACAAAGAGTATTCAACTGCACGTAACAATAGTTGATAACAGCCATTTAAGTATCAGGGGTTTCTGTGTCTTATTGGTTACTGTTTTGTACCTGAATTAAGTCTGCAAGTGTGAGAATTCACTTTTAGTTCTATAGATTTTTGCACATGATTTCAAGGTTACACACAATTTAACACATAAAACCTATGTAAAACAGATTCTATGAGGAATAAAAATATATACAGTAGTTATTTGGTGACATAAACACATGATGTATGTTTGCTGCAACTAATGATCATTTTCTCAATTTATCAATTACTTGTTTGGTGCATAAAATGTTGCTCCTTGTTTCTCTCACCTTGAAATGATGATGCTCTCAAATGTATTTTGTCCATGATTTCTTTGTCATATGGAGCAAAGACAACAGAAAATATTCACATTTAAGAAGCTGAAAATCAGAAAACTTCTTTAAATTATAAAAAATACACAAGTTGATTAATCGATTATCAACATAGTAACTGAGTAACAGCTGCAGCCATTGCTCAAATTATATAATAAGATCTCCAATCATTAAAAGGTGAGAATGATCCTGGAAAAAGTTCTCAGTAATAAGGCTGGCACTGTTTTATGTGAGATACTAAAGGTCAAAATGTTTCTTCTTTAGAATATCATCCTACTCTTATTAAGCGCAACCTCCAGAAGTTCTGGAAATACCTTTCTTTTGCCTTTGGACTCTGTTAATGTATTCATTCCTGACATTTTTCTTCATGTGAGCAACAATACTGAGGTCCCAAAATAAGGCTCGTACATTAGGGTCATATGAAACTGTGTCTAGTGACTTTAAGGCTGATCTGCGGCAGACGATCAAAGCTGCTCTGTGCCTTTAAAAAGCTTGACTCTCGGGGCAAAGGGCTTCATCGACTCCACCTCCTCGTCACTGCCTTCGAGGAGGCAACAGGGCTTTCATTTGCTCCTGCAGCTTCACTGCTATTACCCAGAGAAAGTAGGTGCCCGCGGCCTTTTCATTTTACAGAGTGCACGGGAACAAGGTGTGCTTGGATAATGCAGAGAACTTCTCAAAATGCTGTCATTATCTTCATTTTCAGGATGAGTTTAAAAGATATGTTGTTTAAAAGATATGAATCTCATGTACCAGTCATGACATTTTGGATGATTATGGCGCTGGCCGAGCCGAATCAGTTTCTTTTCAGTGAAATGTCTGATTAAAGTACAACAGTACGTGTGTTTTGAGCAAAGCCGAGGTTTAATTTCAACTTCTTCTTCCCCTGAAGTCCTAAAAAACAACATATCATGTACGAGCCTTACACTTTGGCAAGATTCCTCAGTCTCTCTGTGTAACAAAGCAGCTTGTGAGCACAGCATTTATTCTCGGAGGTGTGAAAAACCTGACGTAGTTTTCAGAAATAACAGCACACAGTCTTAGGAGGTGTTTTGTTACCTAGCAACTTGACTGCAAAACCTACTTTGACGCAGTGCTAATGTTGAAGTAACACCATTAACCGAACAGAAATTTGTAACCTAGTCCACAAGGGGCAGGGGAGGGCGGGGGGATGGGGGGATGGGGGGGTGAAGCGACATGACAAAGGAAAATCTGCCTCATACTTTAAGGCAACAACTGTGTCTGGTTCAGCTCGCTGCCATCGTTCAAACACGGGAGAGAGGAATTAAAAATCCCCTCTGAAGTGTTGGAGCGCTGATGAAGCCACGCAGGCAGAAGGTTCACCGGTGTTTGAACACAACAAACAGACAGCCAGAATTATACTCCCTTGTTCAATTTACAGGCGACTGTGAGCCAGTGCAGCATTAAACAAGCATCTGGGCGTTTTGGCTCAGGCTGCTGTTGGCTTGGAGGAGATTTTTTTCCTGTCGCGTGGCTCAGCACATAGATGCAACTTACCACATCTGAGACTGTCGGCCTGTCACTGTGGAGGAACTTCCCTTGGGATGGTTTAGGGTGCATGCTCAAGAACACAAATTACAGCCATTTAATCCATTGTATCCGGTTTATCCTGAAATTAGAGCTACATACTTTAAATTAAGGTTGTGACTGCATCAACTGCAACTGCAACAACAGATTTTCCAGCTTTTTCAATATAAATATTTTCTGGTTTCTTTGTGTCATATAGCAAAGAAATGATTAAAACTGATTTGATTTGATTTCAGGACAAACCAAGACATTTGAGAACATCATCATTTTGAGGTTTGGAAAACATCACTCATTATGTTCCAACATTTTCTGGAACAAAAACTAATCGATGAATTGAGAAAATATTCATCAGATTAATAGATTATGAGAAGATTAATTAGTTACAGATTTACCATGTAATAAGTCATTTTAGCTACATGGTTAGGTGCAGTCAATTACAGGTGTAGCTGTCTTCCCAACTAGTGTTTATTTTGAATAAACAAAAAAAATTGTGACAAATCAACTAATCAATAGAATGTATTTGTTTTGGTATTGCCAGTGTCAACATCAACATCTTATAAATCACCAGATCAATTTTTTGTGATTTTCACTGGCTAAGCTGTTTATGCAAAATTCACCAACATCTTGTGATTTCCACTCTGAGTAAAACCATACAACTGCCATTAATCTCATTCATTAAAAATGCAATGGGAGTTGATTTCACTTTAAATAATAAACTGATAGAGAAAAAGCAAAAATCACACTACTGTAGTTTCCACTATTATATTTTGCTATAGAGTTCTTTCATGTGGAATTATACAGTAATATATACATATATTGTATGTATACAGTCAGCGAGCCAAGTGCAGTGTAATTTCATTCAGAGGAGCACTTGACCAGTGAATAATTGTGAATGACATTATGTATAATTTATATGATTGCTTCCAGAGAAATGCTTCTTTTGTTGTTCTGACCCTCTGTGATCTCACTCAAGGCTGTCTCTGTTTTAACTTTTAAATACCTACACGTGCCTGTAATTCCAGGAAACGTCCTAGAACTTTGGTTCTCAAACTGTGGTACGTGTACCACCAGTGGTAGGCAAGCTTCCTCTGGTGGTACTTGTAAGAAGATCAGAAATACTGTTCTACTGTATAAACCAGGTGGAGGTGAAGAAGTTTGACTGCAGTGTGCAGAAAAATAAACAAATAAAAATACAATTTCTCTATACCAGTGTCTGAAGTATATGTGAGGAAGAGGAGGATGATGAGAGAGCAGATTATCTTATTGGGAATAAATCTGCCTCCTGTAGAGTCTGTAGCTGACGTGTGCACAAATTATTTACACCACCTTGGTGATAATGGTGTTATTTTGAGAGCTCAATATTTTCTCAGGTGGATAAAAAAAAGTTTGAGAACCAGTGTCCTACAACACTATTTAGATTTAGGACACCATTAAAGTGAAGAGGTCGAGATAATTTTATATCCCTGGGCCCAAATATTTGGGACACAAAAATCCCTAATTGAGGCTTTGCAAGTACAAAAAGCTTTATTGTAAGGAATCAAAAATACTGACCTTGAAACAATAAAAAGTAATTACATATCATTGGAACAGCTCAGCTCGACAGGCGTCCATACGACCTTCACACAACACAAACACATTTGAGGAGATAAATAAGGAGCTGTAAAAACGATGTCAGTACACAGATGTAGAGAATAAAAACAAATAACAAGCAACACTAAATCAATTTCTGGGCGCTTAAGTGCTCCTCACAATGATTTTCCCTTAGTCTTACCAATCCATTTTTGGAAGTTTGTGGCCACAAGCTCTCATATGCAAAGTCACGAGCTGAACACACCTCATCAGCGCGACTGAGTCCAGCCATTAAGATCTGTTCAAATATTTCCCTGCAAGATTAAGTTTGCTAAACACACAATTCAGCGCAATTCTGTTCGCCTCACGTGTGTCATTAGGGCAAAGAGGAGGAAACGTGGGCCGCAGTGATGATGAGGGGCCAGTCAACCTGTAAATACGATTATATTCAACGACAAAAAGGAAGCACGTCTTCTTAGCTTGAAGTTTTATGGACAAACTAAACAAGATTTAACAGAGAATATCAACTGTCAATACCCCATTGAGTTTATCCCGTGGTACGAGTTTAGCTCACACTCTAATCTGGAATGGCAAACATAAGATTCTTATCTTTTCCTCATTTATTCCGTCACCATCTCCAATTCATTCTCCTTTGACGCAATCACAACACAGATAAGCAGGTGGAACAAACACGACTGTTCTTTGCTCTGGGGAACATTGGAGAGTGGGAGAAGTTTGAACAAACCTTTCAAGAATTCACAAATAACATTTGAACATTAAAAACTCAGAAGTGTTTCAACATCCAAGAGCAAGGCAAGATGAAAGTATCTTCTGTTCTACAAATGGTACACATTTCTGCTCGCTTTGTTTGAGAGGCCTTACTCTGTTTATTACACAGTTTTTATCTGATTTGGTCTCTCAAAAGTCCAGTTTTGCACATGAAAAGATGGAAAAATGAAGAACGTGGCAACCAGAGAGCGTTTATGTCATCTGTGCTCATCCACCCTGAATGTGCCGACTCTTGTTTGTTCCCCAGGCAATAAATGTGGCCTTCGACGCGAGTCTTTGAATATTTACCAAGGCACAGCTTAAACCACAAGAGAGGGAAAAGCAACACCCACACTCTTGAAGCAAGGATTAAACTTATAGGCTTTACCTCACACCTTCACACACACACACACACACACACACACACACTGCCACTCAAACATCACTCTTTCCCAAACCCAGATATTTTAGCTTCCCTGTGGTATTAAACTAAACAAATGTTGCTAAGTACTGACACTGGAAGTGCCTCAAGCTCAGGCATTGTGATGAGTCACCAGAAACGGATTTTAGAGCACTTGTGAGGAGCTTGCCTGCCCCAGATATTTCAAATAGTCAAGGGAGAGATTAAAAATCCGCTAGCTTTGATCCTGTTAATGCGATGCCTACCATCTTTTCTGCCACCTTCGGTAACACACAATTATTTCTCCTCTGCCAGCAATCAGTGGAGTGAGTCAAGACTGTCAGCGTTTAGTGTTTCTGCAAAGTGGAGAGGTTGCTCTGTAGTGTCACTGACATCAGGAGTCTCAATTCCGGCTGCTTCGGTTTTATTGCGCGAGCTTTCTTTACAACGTGAGTGACAGCCGAGGTCAGGTGAGGACACATTTGCTTGCACTCCATAAAAAAAAAAAACCCTTTTTAGGGAGAATTTTTCTGTTGCTCTCAGATTATTTTGTTGGGAATGAGGTTAAGACCCTCATGAAGTGTTGTTTTTTTCCATGGCCTTCAAAGGCCTTGAAATCATTTGTGTAAAGTCCAGGGGCTCGTTTGTCTTCTCTGTACATTTTTATGAGAAAAAGCCTGTGGCAATTTGTAATGTTTTGTAATTTTTAAGGTCCATGAAATAAATGCCTAAAAATATGATAAAAGGTAAAATTTTCTACAACTTCTGCTTTCCATAACTTTGAATCCACATTAAAGCTTTTTTAATGTTACTGTTGTAATGTTACACAGTGGATGATCCACATACATACCTTGGCAGAGATTTTTATGCTGGATGTTCTTCCAGACACAACATTCCCATTTATCCTGAATTGGGACCGGCACTAGACCCCCACCCCCATGGCTGGGGTCAATTTAGAGTGTCCAATTAAAAATGAGCAATGAGGATAAGGTACCTTGCTCAAAGGTACCCCAGCTGTTGACATAGTAACAGTCATAAGCCAAGTTACCTTCCCGCGTGGCCGTGGGCTACCCCAAACAAAACTTTTATTTTAATATAAAGTAACTAGGCAGGCATGTAAATGTGCAAACTCTATAGGTTCACTATTAGAGAAAGGCATTAGGAACCTTGTGGAGCTTTTACACTACACAGTTCCAGCACGGTTCGGCTCTACTTGATTTTTTTTTTTTTGCTTTTCCACGAGTGATAGTGCTCTGTTGAGATTCCAAGCAAGCTGAGTCGATATTAAATATGACGTCTCAGCCACTGATTGTCGTCACTGGAAGGAGCACGACGTCCAACAAAAGAATCAAAGCGAACAGTGGCGAACTGTAGATCAGTTAAAAAGACTTGAAAATCCTGAAAACATGCGTTAATCTGCAACATTTAACAAGGACATTTGTAAAATGTCCATATTTAACAGAGGAGTCTGGTGTATTTAGCGACAGCACTGCTGAAAGACGGAGATGGTGAGCCCAATCACAAGCCGTTCAGCCGTATTTCACTTCAGTGACTGTGTCAGACGGAGTCTGTGCTCCGGTCATGCAGGAAGTACTGAACCGTTCAGTGAACTCATCTGTTTATAAAAAATGATTCAGTACAAAGAAAACACCGTCACTAGTTATTTAGAAGTTATTTTCCAGATTTGTGTAACATGCACATGTTGATGTTCACGAGGCAAAAAACATGTTGTACAAGGTCGTCCTGACCTTGACCTTCGACCACCCACATTTACTAAAAGTGAATATTCAACTTTCATCAGGATCCAAATCTGTGAGCAATGACAGTGACAGGTGCATGTAGCAGGTCTTTAAAAATTATTAGAAATCCTGTTTGAAAAATGCCTGAATTTCCTGCCTAATTTGTCCACCAAACTTCTACACTAAAATTGTGTGCAGTGTTTTTTGAGGCCAAAATAAAAGAAACACACACTGTGGGTGGTGAGAACACTTTGAATCGTCTGTATCTCAGCAGCATGGGTCCAAATAGGATGGCAAAAATAAGGTCAAACTCTGAGTCTGTAAGCCAGTTTGAGACATCTGGCAGCCGTGACGCTCCTTCAGAAAGAAAAATTCAAGGCAAAAAGAAAAACTTGCCTTCAATTTAAAACGCATCAAGAGCTTTAGCGGTTTGGAGCATTCTCCACAGTTGTTTTCCTTAAGCTCCGAGACTATTTGGACATATTGGTGGTATACTGTATGATGACATGTAGCTGCAATGACAGGAAGAAAAAGTTTGAAATATTGTTGGGCATGAGCTCAGGTGAGAATCCTAAAGCAAACTTCCCTTAATATTATTTTGGGCTGTAAAATATGCACATTTCCCTGAGATTAAATTGTTTGTTTTAAACAATGCAAACTATCATTAAATTTAAGTAATTTGAAATTGTATTAGATTGCAGCATCCTTTATATTTGACATGAATGCTAATTTTCTGAAACCTGACAGACGAAACAGAACTTTCTCGACGCACACAATACCAATAAGCCACATGTTCTCTCAAGAGAGTGAGGCAAACACGATTGGTCCTTTGTGTTTGTCATATCTCCTGCAGCCCATGGTGACCGCAATGTGTCTCAAACACTTTGGCTCACAAAGACAGCTCGACACCATGGAGCCAGGGGAATTAGAGCTTTGTGGGAAATGGCTTCCCTGTGGCCATTTTGAAGACACTAGCCTATCTTCCCCCCATGTTTGGTTTTCTCTTGAGCTTTTCCAGAGGCAATTTTTCCCCCTCTCTCCATGTAACAATCTTCGGGCTGCAGTGAGAGAGACAAGCCACTCTATCTGATGGTTACTAAACACTGCATGGCAGCCTCAAGCACAAATCAGAGTCACTGTTGTCCACATGACATAAGAGAGGAAACGGCTGCAAATAAATACAATATACAGTTTCTGCAAGTCTGTAGCAAAGGAGTGGACTAATATTGTTCTCAAAAGAATTTAAAAATGTATGTGTGAATCCTGCACCTTTATAGACTTTCCTAAATTTTGAGTTTGTAGGTGTCACTGGCACTGGTTTTCACTTTTCAAGATGAAGAATTTAAAAATGCTTAAACTTTCATCTCCGCAGTGAAAATGCCAGGAGGTTATACAGTTGTGTGGGTTCAACCCTATGGAACACTCACAAATTAGTAGATGCTAACAAAAAAAGTAAATGGAAGAGGTGCATTTTTATGTTTTTGAGTAAATTCACTCTGCAGAACAGCAACAGCTGGAGAAGTCAAGCTGTGTTTGCTTTAATTATTTCATAATAACCTTCCATCATAATGCAAACCAAGTGATCTGAGGGAAAAGCAGACACACCTCACTGCAACTTTTAAAATTTTATCACATGGATAATGTGGACAATTTTTTTTTTCCTTTTGACATTTTTGGAACAACAGAAAACAGTTTTATAAGCTAAATAAACACATATAGGCCATGTAAAAGTGGAATTTTAACCTCATCGTATGGCATAACGGAGGATTAATATGCCTGCTAATGGCAGTGGGCTTGCATATATCTCGGTGTGAAATCAGGTATGAGGCTTAAACAGCCGTAAACAATGGCAAGTGTCAATGAGAAGTGCAGAGCACATCAGTCATTCATGACAGCTGGGACAGACACATGGAGCTTTATAATCAACAGTGGAGAGGGTTCTCCACTGTACTGTATCACATCAGACAGTGCTGCTAATTACTCATCTCGGTAAATCGGCATCTCCCACCAGGAACCAGGAAAAAAAAAACTCTCCCAACATCCCCCGTGTTTGCAATATTTCATGTTCATTGTTGCTCATCCATCACCGTAAATTAAATTAAATATACTGTATGTCAACAAAATGAAGGTAGACCGTAATTAGCAAGCGGGGCTGTGTGCAGAATTAATCTCATTGGTTCAATTTGTAAGTGGGGCCATTTAGACGCAGTTAAGATTGATTTCTCATGATTTCTTTGTACACATGTTGGGTTGTTGGATCCAAATCAAACCAGACTCAAAAGAGTATAGGACCAAATTTTCAGTGGCCCTAACTCTGAACCCTGGGGCACATCACTCCTGCCATAACAGTCATGTTTGTGTACAAGTTACACAAAGTAAATGACATTATGTAGACCTAATACTGAGCATTTCAAGTAGCCCGATTATGAGGTATAACACCAACATTAAAACAGTATTTAACCGGTTTAATCTGTCAGCATTTTGGTTTGGCTCTGCATACACATCAGGCAAGGACACCGTTTTGGACAAATCCAGAATCTCCTAAAAAGGGAACTAATTATAAACAGATTTTTTCTCACTGTTTCCCTAGAGGTGAGCTTAAAGGGGAACTCTGTGCCCTATGTTTATAAATGTATGTGTATGTGAATGGTTTCATAATTGGTCCAGTATTTCAGCTCAGGCAGCAGCCGCAACAGGCTGCAGTGTAATCTTATGGGGCAATCGAGCAGAGTTATATCCATAAGCACTTATCTTAGGCCTTCTCTGTGACCATTGCCCTGTCTCTAACATTGGTAGGGACAATCTGGCTTTCTCCAAATATTGGTGAGGACATGTTCTCACCGTCCATATGAAAACCTAGGCGACATGTGCTGTTCTGACAACACGGTGGCACGGTGTCCCCACCAGTCTTGTAACCAAACCTACACCCTTGTTAATGTTGCCAGACTCTTACAATTACAATCCGAGTTATTTATTAGCGAAAACAATCACTTTTTTATGGATATAACTCAGGATGGCGTGATTACCCCATAAGAGCCAAACTACTGGACCAGTTATGAAACCTTTTGTAAGTACCATTCACAAACAGTACACACCCACACTTATAAACATAGGGCCCAGTTTTTTTTATACATCCAACATGGTGGACAATGAAGACCAGCTGTCCTTCACGTCAACTGTTGTTTCCATTTTTGTCATTAGACAACATTCATATAAAACTACAAGAACCATGTTTGTTGACACGTTTCCCTCTGCATACATTATCCAGATCATTGACCTGACTGCTTGTAGGTCTATCCAATTCTGTATCTACGTCCGTTGGTCACGCCTATTTGAAGCTGGAGATGGCTACTACTGTCACCCAGGCTATTGATATACATTGCTGTTGATTGGTTTACATGTTGACTAAAAAACAAATTGTATCTTGGGTGATTGTGGAGCTTAGAAATGTATAGCAACTCCACTACAGTGTTCTTTGGGGCCTAGGGAATTGTGTGGACTTTGACCTCCATTTCAAATGTATTATCAGCCTTCTGACTCAAAATACATGGAAAATCAGTGTCATCTTCAGCCACTGATGATAATTGTCCTCCAGCAACTGATGCCAAACCTTTGTTTTCCTTGTTGAGTCTCATCCAGCCTACAAATCAACCCTACAAACCCAATTGCGGCCTATTAGTACATCACGTCAAAGAAGAGGCCAATGCCTCTTGTCTTCTTGATTGAACGGCTACTCCAGCCTTTCTGATCACAGGTGACTTCAGTCCATTGAATTAGCACACAGACTTCTGGGTTATGGGCTCAGGGGCCATGTCGAAGCCTCAGTGGTGAATATTAGATTGCACGCCTCCAGATCTCATTAAAGGAAGCAACAGGACAATGTCTGCATCTCAAATGAGACTGGGGGCCATCAGGCATCTCAACTCCCTCTTGGATTTACTGATTTGATTGATTTTGTGTGTATGTATCAGAAAACAAAGGGGGAAAGATGTCCTTTTCAGTAAACATAATGAGGCCACTTCTGTGTGTCACACATTTGGCATTAATTTGAAATTTGGCACTGTACAGCATGCTGTAAATGTGCTACAGTATACTCTGTATCATACTGTACATATTAATGACACATTAAATACATCATAAAAAAAAGTGAACGGCGACTACTTACAATATCTTCACTTGGAGGAGTTTCTTCCACTCTGGCTCACTGAAACACAGAGGAAAATCTATGTTTAAAACAACATAACAAAACACACAAGATGTTCATCCCGTGTATTTCAAACATATAACGGCGTAATGTGACTAAATGCTGCAAATGTCGACATATGAATCAAGAAGCCTTGGAAATCAAATTACAGTAGAAATCCCTATTTAATTTATTAATCTTAAAATATGAGAATGAGTTATGCCTGAGGGCAAATGTTTTACACTAGACAAGTACATTAGCCATTAATTAACAATTCAGTTAAATTTACCATTGTCCACTATATAGGCGAGAACAACTAGGTTAATACTCCAGAGTCGTGGCATTTACTGTAATTAAACTGCACACTTTTAATTAATTCCTATTTAAGTGGAAATATCCTTTTAAATTTGTAGTATTCATTCATGCGGTGACATACTCCACATGTTCTCAAGAAGTAAACTCTTTATTTACATGACACAGTTGGGATTCATGGACATTATAAACTGTTCAAACATGGCAAATCATCAGTATTCAATCAAGTAAAAACATTTCAACAACATCAATGGAAACTAAATTTAGTTTGTGATCTCAGTTTAATATTTGGCCTTTAATACCTTAGAGTGCAGCTGATGTGAAATTGGGCAGAACTTATTAGTTGCACAATCAGTTAGTTTGTGTTTCAACCAGTTGGGTTGTTATAATGAAAGATTAGCTTCACCTTGAACCTCAAGCCCCATTTTTAAAAAGCTATTAAGTTTAATATGTCACAATAACGTGGGAGAAAAAAAACAGTGCAGGAGGCAGATGGCACAGAATGAAGCAGTCATACATTAACAGCATATGTAGAGCCATTGTCATTGGTTCTAAAAACAAACAGGCTAAATTCAGAATAATTCCACATAAAGATAATGATAATAAAGAAAATCTAATTTTTCCATTAGTTGCTAATGTGTTTCTTCTTTTCCATATAAACACACAAATGGAAAGGGAAAAAATGATGGTGAAAGTTTGGTTTATTGATCAGCTAAACACAAAAAATCAGTACCAGATCTGACCGGCTGCCGTGAAAGATATAAACAGCTGCTAATTAGAGGCTGATATTTACCAGAAGACAGCAGGAGGCCTCTGAAAGCCAATTCTGTGCTTTTACTGAAAAGGTGTTTCATGAATGTGTAACAGTCATGTTGGTTTGAAAAACAAACACCCTGCCGTCTGCCCATTGGGAAATATGGCCCTTAAATAGACTTCAAACACCCAGGGATCCCCGTCGGCCTCACTAGCGTTCACTGACACCCAATAAGCTTGGTGAAGAGAGTCTGAAGACGTTTCTATTTTTTAAAGTGGAGGGGTCAAGAAGAGACCCTTTACCATGAGTTTACCAGCTAGACTTCACGGTAGAAGGTCATTGCACTCAGAGCAGATGCGGGAAATTTGCCTAGAAATCAACCAGAGCCAAAGTCTATCCATCACTATACTGTGGCATCTCTGTTTGTATAGATTACGTCAAAAAGAGAGGATTTTAAATGCAGAGGTAAATTTTAATTTACAATAATTACAATCATTAGTGATATCAAAATTTACCTCTGCATTTAATCCAATCTTATTGGACACCAGTAAAGAACAACCAAACTGGGCGCAGTTCCTATCCCAGGATTTTAACTGGCAGCCCTCTGGTTACAAGCCCAATTCCCTTCCACTTGTCCATGGGCGGCTCACATGATGTTAAAAATGTCAGTTGATGGATTTGGCCTGGCCCATGGGTCCATGGCTCTACCAATTGAGCTATCTGAAAAACTAAATAGTGTGAATACCTGCTGTAAAATTACAGGAAAAGCAACAGAGGGCAAAAACAACAAAATCTCTTTTTAAAAGGCCATTAGCTGTGTTTTTAAATTGAATCGCAAGTGAACACAGACCTTCATCTGTGTCTTCACAGTCTGTTGCACCATGTCAAACTGGGTAACCGTCTCACATTTACCTCTCATATTTAAGGGTCATCCTGCACTGCCTTGCTTTCATACTAAAACTGGGAGCCTGTTGGAGGTGAGCTCAAACATTAAATTAAATTAAATTAAATTAAATTAAATTAAATTAAATTAAATTAAATTAAATTAAATTAAATTAAATTTTATTTGTATAACGCCAAATCACAACATACATTATCGCAAGGCACTGTACATAGCAAGCCAAAACCTTTACAATATTACAGAGAGAAAAGAAACCCAACAGTTCACACAATGAGCAAGCACAAGGCATCAGTGGAGAGAAAAAACTCCCTTTTAACAGGAAGAAATCTCTGGTTTTCATATTATGCCATTACTCTAAGGTTTGTTAAAGTAAATAATAGTCAATAATACTAATTTTATTGTCAATTCACCCCATGTGCATCTATAAGATACAGTAGTTAAATTAAAATGTGGAAGGAGTGGTATATTACACTACAGACTAACATTTCTTACTCAATATCAAGAAAATCTGAGCAACCAGTTGTTGAGTTGTGCCATTAAACCATTGCACAAGAAGAAGAGGCCCTTTGTATTTGTCCACATATCAATTTTGAACACAACAGAACAGTAGTGAGTACAGTTCTATGGATTATTTGTTAGGTTTACAGACTATTCCCATTTAATTCCAAAGAAAATCAAAGTGTTTTACAACAGAAGGCAAGGGACATGTATAAAAATAGTAAAGCATAGTGAATATAATGAGCACATAGTTATTTTCTTTCCCCTGAAAAGTGAAAGTCAACCTTGAAAACAGTTTTCACTGAAAGTATCGCTGTGAGCTGCAGCAGCTGGAACCAACCTACTGAAACCTACTGTGGCCGCAGACAGACAGTGATGTGATTTTTTTTTTTTTTTTTTACCCTCTTACTGCACTTGATGTGTATGGGAGGCTGTGTCATAATTTGCATCTGAATCATTTGTGTGCAAAGACCTTTAGAACGATATGTGTTTTTATGTCAGTGTCTCCAAAAGACGCTCGATTTGACACTAGTTGCTAGAGGGTCTGAATACTCTAAATATAGCAACAATTGTTGCTAAGTTCGCAACGTGGAAACAGCTGCAAGATGTGGTCCTGGTATTTCTTAAAGTCCCGAGTTGGGAATAAGTACTTCTTTTACCCGGGTAAACCATTATCCTGGGTAATTTCAGTGGAAAAGTGCCGAGGATTTTCAAATATCTGGGTACATGAGAAAAGCTCCTGCGGTGGAAAAGGGGCCTTATGAGGTTCAAAATAACATTCGCAAATGTTGGATTAACATGTCACCTTCATGTCATCATCCTTCTGTTGCTTTTTTTAGCCTAACAGTTGATATTAAATGTTTTTGCACTCGGTTGTGACAACCGGTGACGACACCAACAGTCCTGCAGAACTGTATCCACTGCTATCTTACATTCAAATTCCACAAAGATAAATAACTGACACTCCCACTGTCCAGTTATTATGTGGCCCTGGACAGCACATCTCTACGCTACGCTACAACACTCATATGCGAAAGGAAGGGCAGTCTTGTGAAAAATACTGACACAATATTAATCTCAGGCTCATATTGGTGTTTAGATCTCAACCATCTTTTTAATAAGAACCAAAGGGGACCAGTGTTTGTGGGACAATGGGGACTCTTTGGTTTAGCAGCAGAGACACAGAGCCAATATCCTGTATGAAGATATTACTCCTGAAGAGCACAAGCCTTCATTATATTCAGAATCTCAAGACATGTTCTCTTTAGAGTTTGAAGGCTGAGTGGAGTCCAGTCGATTCCATTGTTTTCTTTTCCCACCATACAGGCAGCCTTGACGACAGCCAGATCTGAGGGCCTACTTGAATTTGCCTGAAAGGATTTGGCACAGCGATTCCGCCCAGACGTTTAGCAAACAGCCAAATGATGACTATAACACGATTCTGCCAAACTTTTGCACATGGGCACTTGTAATGTAGTCCGACTTAATGAGGCTGCCGTGTGACACTGTCTGGTTCCCTCCTGTTTTTTGAGCCGACAACACAACCTACTGCCGGTTTGTTTCGTATGTAGAGTGACATCTGGAACAAACGCCCTTTAATGAGTCAGACAAGGTTTTGTTTTTACGTCTGGTTATAACAAAACCAATGACCTATCCATTGCTATACATATGTCTGGTCCACCTTCTGACATGAGTCGTGAATTTCACACGTTAGTCACTACAATATAAAATGTGCATAAAATGAAGTAAAACACAGAGAGGTTAATTCTCCATTGATGTTGTGAAGGGGTGAATGTTAACCCTGTCGTGACCTTAAAGAACTGTTGGGTACAATACTTATAATTTATTTTAAATCACATGTTATGAGTCACTCCTTTAAGGCCAAAGTATACAATTTTTGAAAGGGCCAATTATTTTCAGGGGCAAAAGTCAACAATTTCATCTCAGCACAATGTGATGGATTCTTTGTACAGTAATGTGGCATTAGCCAGCATCACAAACACTTAATTTAAATGGGGAAATAAGGGTGTATAGACAATAAAGATTCTCTCTTCTCTTATTAGAAAAGTGATGAATCGTTACAACTGTATTGTTTGAAGTATTAAGATTTTCGGTCTTGGCAGAAAAATGTCCAGAAACATTTCTTATCAGTTCTTTCTCTGACTTAATCCTTGACCAGTTTTCTCAAGAAAAAATAAAAAACATTCCAAAGAATTCAGCCACTCCACCACCTCATGAACCGCCTCCATCCATCACATCACACCTGTCCTACAGCAACTTCACTTTTGAAGCCTTCCACAACCATGCACCTCCAAACCTCTCAGATCCTCCTCCTCCATCCACGTCACTGTCCCTCCTGCCCTGCCTGTCGTTGTAACCATGGGGAACAGAGCGTTCAGCCACTCTGCCCTCCAGCTCTGGAATTCCCTCCCTTCTGACCTCAGCAACACTGACTCTCTGTCACATTTCAGGTCAAAACTAAATACTACCCATTGTATTGTCCTTTTTTATTTATTTATTTTAACTCACTATGTGTTTGCGTTGAATGCAAGGTGACCTTGAGTGTCTAGAAAGGCGCCAAACAAATTAAAAATGTATTAATTATTGTATTAATATTAATATTATTTTGTAATAGCATCAATTTGAGAGAAATCTGTCCTGACTTAAAACCAAACCTCAAATGTTAGCTTCAATGAAGGTCATGACTTTTTTTGGTCTTCCTCCAATATAACTCAGTCCACCATCTGGTGAAAACAGGCAGGTAGGGTTTGACGCTTGTGTGCTCATGTCCGGGCCAGAAACTGAGAACTGACATCAAACTAACGTCGATTTAGAAGAACCCACTCGGCACTGAGAGACAAGAAGTTTGAATCGCTCACAGGCAACATGAAGATTACTGTAAAACCAGCAGACCCAGGAAGTCTCCTGGTGCATATGAAGAGAAACACAGAGTTTATGACTAATAAGACAAGCACCTAATGTTTAGTTTCTCTGCTGCAACCACAAAAAAAGGCAAAAACTGAGCGTGTACACTTATTGTAGTATATTATATAAGGATAATTATTGCTTTTGTGAGTAACAGATGATGATTTTGTGAATAAACTTTGCACTTTCTATGCATGTTTATGATAAATATCCCTCTGTCATTGTGATGTGCATTCAAGCTCCATCTCCTTAGAGCATTAACAGAGAAACTCTACAGCCGCTCTCATTTCTGTGCTTCCATTCTGCTCTGCCTCTGTCTGTAAGCACTGGAGGAATAATTAAATGTTTTGTCTGCTTTGGCTTTTTTGTGCACTAGAGAAAAAGATGGGTCTCTGCTGTCAGTTACTGCATGATCTGGTACCCGGGTCCGGCCGGGCCTGTCAGTCAACATTTCTCTCCCTTGACATCAAAACATTTGATAATCACTCTGCTACAGATGCTGAAAGGGAAACAGCTCGGTATGCCGTGCCTACTAATTATGTTGCCTGAGATGTCTCTGTCATCAGAATAAATTGCATGACATTTCACAATAAACTGCATTTTTTTTTGCCCATTTATTTAGCTGAATTGACAAAAGCAACAATCAAAAGTGACTTGAACGAGAATGAAAAATGACGACGTGACAGGAATATATGAAACAGGCGTATCCAGTGCGGTGCATTCACGGCTTTGGTTGAAAATAGTTTCAAATGACAGCATAAGCTGATGAAACAGTCATTATAAAGAGGAGTTTCTGTAGCAAACACATGTTTATCAGTGACTGGTAAAGTTTTCTACTCTTTCTAAATAAATTGGCAAGAGCCGTTTCTATAGCAACAAATGCACAGACTGGAAAACAGGGGTGCATGAGTGCTGCCCCACGACACCTCTTTCTGCATGAGGTCACAGGGGCAGAGCGGCAGCTTGTTACCCAGACAGAGTTTGTGGACAGTGTGAGGGACAAAAGCTGCTTTCAAGCACGCACTGCAACCCTCAACTTTTTCAAGACATTACCCGCAGGAGGTGTACGTGTGAACACAAACGTCCTAATCAGTTCAAGCACACTTTAGGGGAGTTTACTCTGCCAACTCCTGAGAACAAAGTCTGTTTAATGTCCAGGTGAGCAAATGTGCAAACACAAAGGACAGAAGCTGGCTAAAACCTCATAGAATGCAAATGTGATGGCGTACTGTGGTTTCACAACAAGTATAAAAGGCTTCTACCTTTCCAGCCATATATGAGGGTACTTCAAAAAGCTCTTGGGTTCTCCAAGAGTTGTAAGTCTCATTTTTGGGCACATCTGTTCACTAAAAGCTTTAAATTCATGTTCACAAAAGCTAAAAACTTAAAAACTTGTAACTTATTTGCAATGATTTGATGTGATGTCATTTGAAAATTAGTGGGTAAACAGGAAACCAAAAAAAATTGCCAAAAATGGTGGTAGATACAGCCAAATGTGGCTTTGAACTGTTTGACCTGGCACCATCTGATGCTTGGTCACCATTTATAAAGTCTTTATGAAGTCATCCATGTTGGTGAAGAGTATCAGGAGGCTAAATACTGTATGTCACCTTCTTAAGGGTATCGAAGCTTGTGTTCTCTATGGGAAGAATTAAGCCAAAAGTATTATTGACCAATATGACCATGTTCTGACCCTGAATTCAAAATAATACCTTCAGGTTGACATTTTATAATTCCATCCTTCAACCCAGTAGCCATCGAGCTGTGTAACAAAGACAGCAGCGTCTGGGAAGGAACATTTAATGTCTTGTACAAGAAATTTTACAAATAGTATATTTTTTTTATTTCTGTCCTGCCCTGTCTTGGGGTCAAGTGGACCAAGTGTACTGATATTAAAGTAGCCTATGTTGAAAAATGATGAAGGAACAACCTTTCCCCTGGGACATTTTCTGGGTGAAGCTAAGGACATTTTGAAGAAACCTCACACAAGGTTTTGACCTAATCAAGACTTACAGAACGTAAAACTCAATATTTGTCATGTCATTATTCCCTTCCATGTGTGGTGGAGAACCTATGTAACCTTCAGTTAGCATCAAAACTCAAAAGAATAGATGTAGATGTCTGTGTTATCTATTAGAACATGGTGGTCCTAAATGGCAGCTCCTTGTTGAACTGAATAGGATCTGGATATAAATAAAGTATAATTATTTACACCTAAATGTTACACACTGGAACTGACAATACCTATAGATCTGAGTTCCCCATACTTATTTGTGTATGAGATGCAGCAACTAATTGGTGAATGAATCATCTCTCAGCAATACATGGTTGTTATGAATTACAAATTGCATTGCATCTTCTCTAAAGTTTGGAAAAATTCTGTAAATTTGTTTTGGGGCACCCCACAAAATCTCCTGTGACCAATTTGTGTGTCCTGACCCAGACTTTGGGAATCATATGGATGTTTTCCTCTGGTGCAGCCAGCAAGTAATGACTAGAGACACTGTCATCATTAACATTATGATAATAAATCAAACAAACGTGAGCACTCAGCAGTAACTAAATAAGGTACGTATATTAAGAATTGAACAAACAGAGAAGAGAGTTGTTTTCCTTCGCTTGAATGAAATTCTGTTTGGCTCTGGTTGAGTTGTACAAAGAAGTTTAATATCCGTCTGGTTGTGGAGTAGAATGTCCTTGAAGCTGGCACTCAAATCAGACAGTATAATAACATTCAGATGGTCTCTCTGCATGATGATGATGATGACGCAGCATTGGCAGGTTGTGTCTCTCCTGTGCTTTTGCCCTTGAATGATAATTTACACAGATACTACACAAACATCCATCAAATGGGTTTTCCTCTCCAAAAACAAACAAACAAAAGAAGAAGGAAGGAAAATAAACCCATCGTAAGGATTTTCCTTGCATCCATTACTGTCACTCTGGGCACCTGAGACTCAGCTCACGCCTGATGTGGAAGTTGAAAGGTAAGCAGACTTTGCATAAGTCGAAGCCTCACACGGTTTATTGGAGGAGACAACCATGACCATGAGCGACGCACTGCCGGGCGCAGTCGTCACCTCACTGGTCAGGATGACCCACTTAGAGCCAAACATCCATCAAATGCTGTTTAATTTGAAATGGAGCATCCCCAGTCTCAGCCCGGGTAAAGCTCTTCACGTCAGTGCTCTTAAGATTTAATGCAGATCTATTACACAAACAGAGACAGAGCAGGATCAACCTGGGTGCTGCTGTTGAGCTACTTTATACTGAAGAGCTACAGAATGTGAGCAAATCTGGAAAATGGAGTAGATTAGGAATCAGCCGATATGATTCACAATTGTGGTTTGATTTGTGATATAATATTGTAAGCCATGGTTCAGCTCAACATTTACCTTTTAAAAGAAAGAAATTGATTATTTACTAAAAAGGTGATAAATGGGACACATTCCCATCAAAATATTAAACGGGTTACATTCTTCTGCAACAATGAGATTAATAAGATGTGAATAGTTTCCAACATCTACTGCATTTGTTATCAAAAACAAGGGAATTAAACTGCGGTCCTTTTTCATGGTAACTGCGTTGCTTCAAATTGGGATTTTAATTAGAGCTGCAACAATTAATCAGTTACTCAATTATTAATTGACTACTAAATGTATCTGCTGTGATAATCAGTTAATTGGTTTGAGTGGTGTTTTTTTAAATAAATAAATCAAACTCTGCCATTTTTTTCAGCCTCTTAAATGTGAATATTTTCTGATTTGTCGGCACAGGGAGGTTTTGTCTTCGATCCCAGGTCTTACAGTCAGTTCCAAGGGTCCACAGTGAATTAGGAAAAGAGGCTTTTAAATTAATGCAGGGAAACACTTTCCATATGCAACTGCGTAAAAAGTGCTGAGACAATGTGCCACGCCTCCTCCATTAGTCCTCAGATCAGCATGACAGAGGACAACAGTGTCATCCGACAGGGTAAAGAAATTTTTCATGTTTTTTTCACAAATATTACATTACAGAACGTAGAAGATTACAGCTGTCGGTGCCAGTGATAACCAAAACCCAAGTTGATTTTTTTTTGCCTAAACCCAACCAAAGCGCCGTGTCAACCAAGTGGAATTCTGACAGTTGGTTCTGATGCAACACTGGCTAGTAAAGTTAGCATGTACTTTCTAATCCAGAAGAAAGAACCCAAGGATCGAGATAATTTCAGGCCTCTTCTGAAATTATTTGCTTTGGTTTCGTTGGCTCTGATCAGCATAATGTACGTACTGACGCCAAAGGCTTCCTTGTTTATAGGCTGTGTGCCATAAAGCGGGATGTCGCTTGTGCGCACTTGGGCCAAATGATCCGTCCCAGAGCACAGGCTGAACAGACGGCAAAAGTACAAAAAATGTTGAGTGATCATTCATCATACTTCCATTCAATATAACAGTAAACTAATTATGGTGGGTTTTTTTTTTTTAAAGTAAAAATGTTTCCCTATATTGCTCTAAATTTCATTTTGAAAATTTATATATGTAAGGTTGTTTGTTTATGTATATGTTATTATTTTTAGCTATAACTGTATACTTTAATAGTTATAGCATCCATCCTTTATGTACTGCTGCCTCTTTTGGGCAAAAATCTGTTTTATTCCTTGTTAAATTAGCATTAAATAAAAGAAGATATAACAAAGAAATCTGAATAATCTTAGTTTGTGGACAAAACAAGACATTGGCGATTATCATCAATTTATTGACCGAGCATCTAATTGACAAAATACTCAGACAAATTGATTATGAAGCAGTGGGCAGCAATACCTTGCTCAAGGATACTTTGACACAGACACTGGGGAAGGTAAGGATCAAACCAGTGGCCCTGTGGTCACTGGACGGCCACTCTAACCACTGAGCCATGCCGCCCCACAGCCATGCTCCCATCCTTCGATCAGATACTGTCCCTCCTCTGGTGTCACTCACGACAGCACTCAAGATTGTGCGCTCTGGATAATCACTCAATCAAACTGCATTATTTTGCTTCGGCAGGTGCAAAGCAAACCTGGAGCGTTTTGTTATTGAGCGCAATTTGAGTCGCGTTCGGTTCTGCAGATAGGACATTTTTATTCACATTTGAATGTTTAGTAATGGGATTGGGATGTTAGAGAATATTAATTCAGGGACATCTAAATCTACGAGAGACACATTTACAAACTCATTTATCCGGCTATGCTGTTGTGCCGTGAAGAAAAATGAGAGAGGAGACAGAAAATCAAAATGACACCGCAGTCCTACTGAATTTGTAAATAAATTTCCAACTAGTATGATTTACCTAAATTCACCATGTTATTTCATCAAAGCATTCAGGCTTCAAGATGGTGGCTAATTAAGAATGCAATGTAATTATGTCTTGGCAGAGCGGGACAACTTTTTTTTGATGTTAATGTGAACACAGGCATTGTTTCTGCATGCAGATGGCACATGAATAGCAAGCTGACAAGAAAAAGGAAAAGATAGATCTCACTGAGGAGGAATCTTTTTGCCAACACTGACTTTACCAAGCCCTGTTTTAATGGTTGCTAGGCAACACTCATTAGTGTGCTCCACTGATAAGAGTCTGAGAGAGATGGGGATGTATACGAGCCCAAAGTTAGTTCCTCAGCTCAGAGGCAATTATGGTCTCTTTGAGATCGAACACCATGATCTGACATACTGAACCAAAATACAAACTGCGTAGACAAACGATGAAATGACTTTATGCAGCAAATTTTGTAATCACTACATTCCAGGAAGATCAGATTCAAAACAAAACAAATTTAATATATTTTAATATTGGTCATTTGGAGTGAAGCTATACAGTCCAGCAACTGGTCTCCTCACTTGCTAGATGTTTACAGACAGTTGTCTAAAGAAGAGAAGATGCTACACAACCGTAAACATCAGCCTGTTCCAACTAATATAAAATGTGCTGCTGTCAACAAATTCAAAATGAGCTCATTTTTTTCAGGAAATGGTAAAATGTCTGAGTTTTCATGTTTGTTATGTTCTGTTGGGAATAAAATGTGGGTTTATGAGATGTGCAAATCAATGCATTCTGTTTTTATTTACATTTTACACGGCATCCCATCCTTTTTGGAATTGGGGTTGTACTTCCAGGTCAGTTTGACCCATAATGGAGCACACACACACACACGCACACGCACACACACACGCACACACACACACACAGGGAGGTTATAGTACAAACATTACATCGATACTTGGCAGGAAACATGCAGAGTGACATCTCAAGAGATTACTAATCTGTGTAGTTAGCATGACTTCTCACATTATTGAATTAATTGAATATTGGATAACTGCTCTATTTGTCTCTATTCATCTGTATAATCGGGACCTCCATCTTGATCGTCCACCATGACTCCTCCTAATTTGTTAAGCAGGAAATAAACAACCTCTTGCACTTTTGTGAACAAAATTAAAATACAACAGTTCTTCCAGGAGAGAAACATAAAAAGTCACATTGACTGCATTATATTCTGGAGCATCGTTGGTTGTGGGGGGAAGTGGGATGTCATCTATCCTTTTGTCTCCCATTATGTGACTGAATATCTTCCAACACCAAAGTCTGGAGTTTCACTTTACTTCTTAACAATTTTTGCTCTTAAACTGTATTATAGCTACTGAAAACATCTTAACTTGGGTTTACCAGCAACCAAAGTAGAAAATAAATGCTCTTCAATTTTTTTACAACTCCAATATACTATGAGATTAGCTTGGTCTTTTATTGCTTTGTTTTCAATTAAATTATGTTTTTCATTATCAGAAACAGCCACTTGCAATTTTCTCCCATTCAGCCTTTTTGTTACTGGCAAAATTTTTTAGTTTTTTTGGCCTGTAGATGGGAAACTTGCTCATAAAGGAGAAAATGTGAGTAAAGAAAAAAGGGGAATGCAAAGGAGTAAATAGCAAGTGTGGTGTGAAAACAAAAAGCCAGAATGAAAGGGGGGTTTGGAGAAAACCCACTGTTTTTTAGTGTTTGAAATAGGCAGCTGTGACCTTATGATAAGCAACAATCAACCAGCCAGAAATACTGGACCCTATTACTTGTTACAATGATCCGTCAGTTTTGAGCCTGGAGACAAAAAAAATTGCCAGTAATAATGAAATATGTCTGCCCTCGTTACTCTGTGTGTGTGCATACATTATATCGACTGTCATACACAAATCCTGTCGATGAGTGTCATGAGTGCTTGTATTTTTGTGATCAAATTGAGGAAATCAAATTTTGCACTCATGCTACCACTGAGTCCATCTAATGAGCTCCTGTGAAATTTCCACACCAGACAATTTAACTCATTGTGTCCATCTCTTACCCTAAGTGTCTCTCTCTCTCTTTCTGTCATACACACACACACAATGGAGTAATTTGAATATGAAGAAGCTGCCCAGTGGGTGTTTTCAATCATTACCCTAAAACCAGGTTATGTGAGTACTACAGTATTCAGAAGAGCACAATGGTCTTTTAGATGAGGCACAAGTACAAGACACTTTAAAAGGTCAGTTGTTCTGAAGAGAATTTGATCTTTTCAAGTCAAGTTTATTTAAATTCACTGAGTCACGGTAATTATTTCACTTCTCCCGAATCTTTAAGTGCCATCAATGCAATGTGGGCATGTGCAACACTCGGTATGTCTGGAGGAGGATGAGCGAAGCATACGCAGAAAAAGAACACCCTGCCTACAGTGAAGTATGGCGGTGGATCAGTGATGCTCTGGAGCTGCTCTGTTTCTTCTGGCACTGGAAACCTGCAGTGTGTGGAGGGTAAGATGGATTCAATCAAGTATCAGGAAATCATGGGGGAAAATATCTGTGAGGAAGCTGAAGCTTGGGCGTCACTGGACCTTCCAACAGGACAATGACCCCAAGCATAAAGTCCTCAAAGTCCACCAAGGCTTGTTTTCAGTCCTGGAAGATACAAGAGTGACCATCACAGTCACCTGACTTGAAACCCTTTGAAAATCTCTGGTGGGGTTGGTGCGGTTGCAGCATGAAAACACAAGAATATTAGTGAACTGGAGGTCTTTGCCCATGAGGAATGGACTAAGATTACTCAGGAACACTGCCAGAAACTGGTGTCCAGCTATGTATCGCATTTGCAGCAAGTCATAAAAGCAAAGGGTGATCTACTAAGCAGTAAAGGTACTTGTCATGAAAGGGCTGAATAACTTTGAGACAGCAGTAGTCATTAAAAGTGTCATTTTGTGTCCAACTTGGAGAAACTACTTGTAATATTAGTTGTGTTGAGCTGTTTAAATTGTTCTTGTTTGATTTGTTTATTGCAAACAGCTGCTAGTTTGTACATTTTGCCACGAACAGTTGAATAATTTTGTATATCTGCGGAGAGAGAAGAGAGGTTTTTTTGTTTTGCTTTGTTATTTTTTTACAGAAATACGGGATTGACTTTGTCATCACCGATCTATAGCATGGCACGCTGTGGAAATGTACGCTGCACACTTTGAGAGCGTGTTCGCCACAAACCTATTTGGAAGAAGACGCAGCTCCTGTTAACGCTTTCTTATGTCATCAAATATTGTGAAGTCCCATTGATTTAAAATCAGTGACCCACTGCCATGCCATGCATGTAAGTGTTGGATCACATATTAAAGTGAAGTCTCCCTCTCGCTCTCTCTCTCAATGCACCCATCAGACCGTTAAATTAGCAAAATAAAGCGTCCCAAAAATAACATCCAGCGATGGACTCAGCCAATCGCCAATCTATTCGTCCAATTGCTCCAAACCCTAATATATTCCGTCTATAAAAACAGAGCTTATCAACTTTTATGAATAGCAACATGTTTGACAAGTCAACATGGTGACCTTTCTCTTATTTTTGAACGGTTAAACAAAGGTCCTCTTGTACGTCAGGGCATGAGTACAAAGACACACAAACTGCATCATCCATCAGCTGCATAGATTAGACGGTTTTAATCAGGTTTGTGTGATGAGAGCATGGTTGGACCGGGACATACGGATGGCAGCAAGAGATGGAAGAATTGAATTAGTCCCGCTGGGGACAATACGGTAAACCTCAATGGAGATTTGTTTCCAATAAGGAGCACTGATCATACCATAATATTAAAAAAAAAAAACAAAAAAAAAAACAACCACTGCAGATGAGCATTAGGGAACGTCATGGGTGACATTTAGCTACAACTAATTTTGTTTGGCTTCAACAGATTTTTTCACCAAAGGGAGAAAATAAGTAAAATTGACAATTTAACTTAAAAAATTAAATTTAAAATTTAAAGACTTAAAAAATGGTGAGTCATTTCATGGGAACTGGTGTTTTGAAAAAGCATTTTTTCCATCACAGTCTCGTCCAAATTTGGTTTCTGTTTAAATAATTACATTTTTTAGTATTACCCAGACAAAAATGAGTCATATTTGTATTTAATGAACAAATGACTGCGCAAACATCCTGATGTAATGGAAAAACAACCATGTACAATGTAAGAGCTGTAATGTACTATTGAAAATGTGGAGAAGGCAGTAATTCACTATGATATAATTATGTTACTAATTCTTCACAGTATTTCCCTTTTTTCTGTCTCAAGCTCTCAGTGGTTTCAGCCTTTTTCTGCCTACATCTACAGGGTGCCTGCATGTGGTTGACTTGTTCTTTCATGAGTCAAGCCAGTTGAGAAATTTGTGACCTTTGGTGTCTCATTATGAAGTCACAGCTGAGTGTCCAGCACATCAAATTGGAAAAAAAAGAAAGAAAAACACAAAGATCCGTGACAGCTCTATGACTATTATTTCTCAAACATTCAATTCTTTTGAAACGTCTTAGAAAAGAAGAGAGGTTTGAAATAATGAGGCTACAGTTACAGGTTAATGGCATGCAATTAGAGTTAGCATGGTCTCTACGTAGGCACTTTGATGTAGAAATAGGCCAATTCTGTGAGCCTGTAACCCACCAGCCTGACTGACACTGATTGAAATGGTACATTTCCATTTACAGTCATGGATGCTGGACATTTTAGGGCAACTGAGTGACTATGAAGAATCAGAGTTAAGTTCACACGTGGGATGCAAAGTGCAGTCGGTGTGACTGACTGATGACTGGACCGACATGTCATGGACTCTCTGTGACGCAGCTCGCTCTGCCTAATCAGCTGTTGTTGCTCTGGCAGTAGGGACTCTGCCTCCCCAGCTCATGCCCATTATCCATAATTAACAGAGCAGAGGGCTGCAGATGAGACGGCGACATACTCTCAATAGAAACAAGTGTGGAGCGAATTAGCAAAGCTCCTTCATCATCATCGTCAATTAAGTATAAACACTAGAAGTACCACCTTGTGGTGGTAACACTCCACATGCCCTCATTGGCAGTTTGTATCCAGGTCTGTCCTGAAACAGTGACAGGCGTTCAAAAGGATGGAGTTTTTAGTTTTAATATTGACTTCCATGATACATGATGCTCAGATTTAAGTATCTAAACAAATGTAAAATGACTTCCAAAGTGTGTTTGATGCCACAAATTATGTCATTTTGTCAAAAAATACAGGTAAAAATTATGTGATCATGTACAAATTGTCAAGTTTTGGCCTGTTTTCATCCTTACTCTAGCCAAGGATGTGTAACAAACTTTGAAGAAATTCTTGAAAGATGCTCCTCCTGAGATATGGCATTCTCAAGATGATGAAACATTGATGGCTGGATGAACTGACGGATGGATGAGGATCCATTTGGATTCAGTAACTACCTGGAGTCTGAGCAAATGTAAAATACTATGATGTCACAATTGATCATTTTATCCATGTAGATATGTGGAACTTTATTGTGATCTCCTTACACGTTTTAAAGTTTTGGCTTTGAACACAGTCTTTTCATGTAATTATCCAAGCGGCTGACATTTATAAGAATGGGGGGATGAATGGATACATGGCTGAAAGCATGCTTAGAAAACAAAACAAGCCTTTTTTTACCACCAACATTAAAAAAAAACAGATGATGAATAATGACAATCAACCCATTCTTTTGTTTTTTTTTTGTTTTTTTTAGTACTTCCTAAAGAAAATTATATGTTAATTTGACCTAGTGAAGTTATCAGCACATTGCAGCCCCTCCTTAAATACAAGTGTCTTAGAACTTCATCATAAAAAGATGATTTGCAGCTCATCAAACCCGGTGAAATGAGGAAATGAGTATTCAGCGAGTGCAGACTTTCGACATCCTAATCAGCTACCTTTTCAATGGTGAAAAGATTTGTTAGGCAGTGCGTATTGTCTAGACAGACAGTGAGGCCTGAGGAAAAAGTTAAATCAGTTCTTTCATTCTCTCGTGAATGGCTCAAACATACTCCACCAAAGAGCCTGAATGTGAAAGGAAATCCTGTACTGATTAACATCATGAATTCACACCAACTGTGTCAAGGATTTTTGACATTTTGACCTTCATGTGCCTTAAATGAAGAGTCAGACAGAGGAATTCCGCCATGTCAGCGCAAAATTAACTCATTATTACTATAAATCATTCAGTAACATTAAATTCTCTGCTGCTTTATCCTCCACACGAGGGTCACCTGACACAGACCGGGATAAAGATGGGGTCACATCCTGGCCAAGGATGCCAGAAAACACACAGAGACAGACGAGCACTCATTCTCACATTCACCCCTACGATCAATTTAGAGTGTCCAGTTAAACTAATCTGCATGTGAGGAAGCCGTAGAACCCGGAGAGAACCCGCACAGTCAGGCCTTCGGTTGCACCAGGATGCAAACTGGTGACCCTCTTGCTGGGAGGCAACAATGCCAGCCACTAGCCCACCATGTAGCCTGGGAACAGAATTGTCAAAATAAAAATTGTACCATTCTTGACAGGAAAGAATGATTATAATGCCACACCAGAATCATTTTATCTGTAGGTGTTTCTGCTATTAAAAATAAATATAATATTATTTTTGTTATGGCTTTGCTGAATACTGAATGGTTATTATTACCTTCGGTTTTTAGTGCCATTTAGATTAATGCCAAACTTAGTGTGATACAGAGATTATTGAATCAATTTTTTTTCAGACGTGGGGTATATATGGATCAAGGATTCCTGGTTAGACTTAAGAGAGGTATAAGATATTGCATAGTATTCTCAGCTAATCAGGATTTAAAATTTAATAGTGCAAAAACTATTGCCTTCCTTGCCTTGCTTTGAAGCTATGATGGGAGCATCATCGTGCTCATATTGTCTGGATTAGTAATTCATCTTAATAATGACAAACTTTGTTTAACCTGTTCTTCCCTGACGCCACCACCAGCACCAGAAACTTGACTGAAAGCTCATAAAAATCATTCTTATGTTCACCAAACTCAGTTAAAACACCAATCAATCAAACCAGCAGGTGTAGAAAACTGTCTTTATAGGTTTGGAAAAGGTTAAACCTAAAGGTAAGAGATGTACTACATATTCTATAGTCATATTCATTCTCTTGTTTAAATAGCAAATATTGGGGTTATTTATGTATGTGTTTTATGAGCGTCTGAATCCTTCCTTTTATCCTTTTACCTTTTGACTTCTTTCCCCTCCATTATGCACTCAAAACTCCTGATTGGAGCTTTCTCATTTCTGAAAAGCAGCTTCCACAATTCCAGCCTCTGCTCTGCCTCCTTTTGAATTTGGGCCCTTTTTTAACAACAATAAATCCATTAGCAAAGTAACTACGTGACCATGAACAGAACAGTGTCCCAGTGAGTGGGTTCTGGCACCGGTCCATGTAGTGAAACCAAATGCAGCACAATGCACTCTGCTTTTAGATGGGATTGAAATGTAGTGATGGAAATAAAGCACCTTTTAAAATAAACACTGACAGATAACCTGTACAAGCATAAACATTCAAAGATTATTCTCATGGGATTAACATGCAAAACTTCAGGTTTAATAACAGTATCATTGGCTTATGCATTTGGACGCCAATGTGGAGGTTGGACACTGAATTGATTCAGCTTTGGCTTGATATAATGCACAAAATCAATGCCAGTCAGTCTTTTCATTTCAGTACATGCATAATTTCCCTTTTTTTTTTTTAATTATGACATAATGTCCATAGGAGAAGCCAAATTGAGGTGTGTGATTCCCAAGTGCCATTCTACATTAATTATCTTAGCATGGTAAACAAAAGTATCCACTGTTGCCGTTCTCGGTGTCAACGTCAGAATTGATGCTGGTACATTTGCAATTCAACATCTCATAAGAAGCAATTTACTCTTCTATAACAGGCCGCTCTCGAGGAAAATCATATATTGATTACCAATTTGTGCTTTAATGAATGCAAAACAAGCTGCTGTTTAAATTACTTGCCTGATTATCCTGTCTGCATATGTATATGGACAATCTTTTTTTTTTTTTTTTTTTTAAGGTGACGATTTAACCCAGTGTTAATTTCGATGACGAAAACGATGGGGAAAAATGTTCGTCAACGACACCTTTTCACTGACGAAAACAAGTTTTGCAAGTTTTTTGTTTTGCATATAAATAACAATAAAGCTTATATGACAAAAACTACTGACACTTTCATCAATGAATAAAAGCTACATGAAAATGTTAGGGCGGGACGAACTGGGAGGAGAGCCAATCAGAAGAGAAGACGAATCCCTTTGTGAGTTATGACTGTTAGGGTGGATCTACCTGGACGGCAACACGGAGGAGGACACATGAGGAAAGCGGCAGAAATGATGGCAGTAGGAAGAACACGTGGCTGGATTTCACCTATGATGTTACAGAAGACAAAACCGTTTGTAAACCATGCGGAGGCAAACTCAAAGGAAAAACACAACAAACTTGAAGCAACATTTGGAGGTGAGTCATCCAGAAATCCATGCAACAGTTCGGTAAAGCTCATCAGCTCAGCTGTCACTAAATTTAAAATGTAGTTCAAACTGAAAGAAACCACAAATGCTGCTAATTTTGGATTTTAAATAAAAATACCACGTGACATGCTATAGATCCACTGCACTTGATTTGAATAAGACACATAAAAATGTGTCTGTTGTAAATGCAGCAAATCTTAATTAATAACATATTAGGATGATGAAAATGTTAAAGTTAAAATAAAGTACAATTTATAACCGTCCCCATAATACAAAAATGTAAACGTACTGTGTGCAAATAAAATTCTAAAAAAGTTTGTCTTGAAAAAAAGGTCTCAATATTATTTGAATTTGTAGAATAATAAAGTCTTTTCAAGCAGAATTTCAGATGATCAGATGCAACCTGTGACAAGATAAAATCATAAGGAACGTGCAGCATCATTTGAAGTAATACGTTGGTTTGGTTCTTCACAAATAAGGAAATACTTCATCTTTTTTCACATCAGCATCAGGACAAAGACACTAAGAAACTGAGAAGAGGAAATCCTCTCTTCTGGACGAAATGGCTGGTAGTAATCAACTGCAAGTTTGAGGCTGGTTACAGCCATTCTCTATTCAAATGGTTGGTGTGGGGGTTTGCGCTTCGCCTTAGCAGCAGGAAAAACCTGGGTTCGCGACCTGGTCGGAGCAAGAGCCTTTCTGTTTTGTATGCGTGGCCTGGGACCGGGCACCAACAACCCTCATGTGAGTAAAAGTTCTGAATCCAGAAGGAGTGGCACTCCAGCGAGTGAGCGTGGCGTCTCCAACGTCATCAAGGAGCCAACGCTGTACGGCATTTTTTATTCTCATGATGAATTAAAGCCATATGGCACTAGAATTAATTGTGGCATAGATGGAATTAGCCATTATATCAGGTGGATGGAGGTATACACCAAGAAAGAAGTGAAAAAAGTAATATTACAACGACTATTTTTCTTCAGTATGGCCCTAATACTCTGTCGTTGTTTTTGAAACTGTTTGTCAGTTTCACACTCTGGGGTGAGGCAGTCGTGCAGAGTTATGAGCGTACAGTTCCTCCCTGCTGAACTTGATATTGGTGTGGGGGCATCCGAGTGTTTGTTGACTCACAGCTTCTTTATTGCCGACGTAAACCTCGATATCACATGTGCGACGCGCTCCACAACAGTACTGGAATCGTGGTCTCGTCTCAGGACGAAACAATTTAATTCACGCAAACCAAAAAAAAAAAAGCTGTGCTATTTTGTGTTGAATTTGGAGAAACCGTGTAATATTATTTGTGTTGAGCTATTTAAATTGTTCTTGTCTGATTTGTTTATTGCAAACTGTTGCTAGTTTGTACATTTTGCCAATAAACCTAACGTGCAGTGGTGGTTGAATAATTTTGATTTCAACTGTATTTATTCTGTATTGTTTTTTTTTTTTAGATAAATATTTTTTTTATTGCTGATTTGAGTTACAATGAGCTCTCAGAGAGTGGGTGGAGAGAGTGCTGTGATTGGCTGGTGTGTTCTTCTGCTCCAGTTCCAGTGTGTGTGTGTGTGTGTGTGTGTGTGTTACATAAGCGTGACCTGCTGTGTCATACCAGTTTTGTCTGTGCAGGACATAACTGCTGCTCTTTGCTGTGGCATGTTTGTGCATGTATGTGAGAGAAATTGTATGAATTCAGAATAAGGCAATTATGTAGACTTTTTTAATAAGTGTACAAAATGTTCAGAGACCTTTCCTGGCAATAACACACACACACACAATCCAAACATCAACTGCCTTTAAAACTGCTCCTCAGACAAAGGATCTATGTGAATAAGGTTGAACAACATTGTTAATTTGGGGATGAACAAATGTAAAAACTTAAATGAAGCTGCTGTCTAATCAGCGCACATAAGGGAATATTTAAAACTGTAGCGCTTTACTTTTAAATACAGACAATATACATACGTTATCTAAAGTGACATTCCCTGGGCTGCACACAGGAAGTGATTTGTTAACACAGGCAACGGCAATATTGAGCTAGTAAAGTGAGACGACTGCAACCAGGTTTAAGTTTGACTGAAAACACAAGGAAGTGTCCAAGGAAAAGTTTCAGGAGTGAATTCTACACTTTAACAGGACAAACGCTCCTTGTCCCCGCCCGCCCCTGCTCTGCTGTGTAGATGCAAGAGCTCCCGCGGTCAGGTCTGATAGTTTCGCTTGACAGAGGGCATTTTCAGATGATGGACACAGCATACAAATGTTACACTGTTTTTGTTCATGAGGACCAAACAGCGTCAGGAAAACAACTCAAAACTTACGGCACTGCAGCTTTAAATTCTCTTCATGTATTGAATTCAACATATTAACTAAAGCCATTAAATATTGTTTAAAAATAATCCGTTGTGGCTCAATCAGGTACTGTATTTAACTTTTTCACTCCCTTTTAAAGCAATAAAATATAATATATATTTTTGGCATTAAAATAAACCGTATAACATATAAATTAGAAAATAATAGTGCGTGATGAGCTCAGTTCATTGATGCACTTCATAGTTGTTGGCCTGGAGAGAAATTTCAGGATCATCGTATTTAACTGTTGCCATCGGAGGCTCATTAGGGAGAGTTTTGACAGGTACGCAGAGTGAAAGACGGAACCAGTGACAGGTGGAATTCCTCCTGGTGCTGTCGATGGAGAGAGGGAACACGAGCGAGGGAGCAACAGCTGGTTCAGTGCAGAGCGGTGGTGTTGTGCGTCAACGGTACGTCAAAAAAAGTGAACCTGGCAACAACAGGGTTTGACTGGAGTGCAACCTGATTCAATTGGTGATAGATTATCCAAATTTATTTATTTTTTGATCTACTCTGACTGTTCTTTTTCTTTAATCTTTTTCTTTAAGTGAACTTTGTCATGCACAAAAACTCAAATCTTTGTGTGCACAGCACTAGGTTTTAGGGCAATCAGATGATTCTTGCAGGAATTATAGTTAAAAACACATTCCGTGTTCCCACAAGCCACGCAGCAGACTTCTGCCCAGAATGACGCCACCCTCAGTTTCCTTTGATTTGTCTGCAGGTTACCACAACAACCATGGTAATGGCAAAAAAAGCATATTTACAGGACTGGCTTGTGCAATACGCAAGAACGTAAAACTGTGGTTACAGACTAAATAAATGTGGAGGGCAGTATTGCACCTCTTAGTGCACATAGTGCCAGAAGAAGAAGAAGAAGAAGAACCTCCAAAGCCAGTTGTGCCACCTACTGGCAACAAGAAGTATTGTGCACCTTCACTAACAAAAATGGTTTCATTTACATGAAGCCCTTCTTGTTTGGCCTGAGGGGGGCGTCAGCAGAAACGTTTGTCTGCCAAACAAATTCTATCTAATACAAGAGTCCAGCAATTACCCATCTTTCATGAAGATTCAAGTGAGAGTTGATTAAAAGGTTAGTATGTAGTATTTGTCATAAGAATGTAATATAATAGTAATACTAATCGTAATTAAAAACTTAATCTAATATGGTAATTGTAAGGCTGACATTAACAATATTTTAATCGATTACGAGTACTTGTTTGGTCAGTAAAATGTTGATCAGTGTTTACCAAACCTGGAAATTAGGGTTTTCTTGAATGTCATGTTTTGTCCACAAACCGAGATGATTCAGTTTTAATGATTTGTTAAATGGATCAAAGACACTTAAAAAGAATTCACATTTAAGAACCTGAAAATCACTCTAATAACTTATCGATATATAACATTTAATTGTTCATTAGTTTTACTATATTTGAGTTACTGTGTAGTGGAAGTAATATTCAACCACTAGCCCAAACATGCAAGCTCTAAAATTTCAGGATTTGATTCAGTTTATAACTGTGCAAATTAAATGAAAATGCAAGAAATGATTTACTTAAAAAAATTAAATTGTTTTCAGAGAGACAAGGAGAACATAATTTAAAAGGGAAACTAAATTTAAAAATGCAGTGTGTCAGAACAAAAGTATGTGCGTTTTAATCTCAGTGGTTAAATTATAGAACAGTCTAACAGATGAATTAAAGCAAAGTAAAAATCAGCTTAAAAGAATATACAATTTTTAAAGAAATATAAGGCTGAAGAACAGCAGTTAAATATCCAGGACGGTAATGGAAGTGTTTAAATATCCCTGTGTTGCAATGAGAAGAGAAAATCATTGTATTAAAAAGTATATTGTGGAACTAATTGGTGGGGAGATAAAGAAGCCGATAAACTGAGTTGTGTGTAACAGTAATGGGGTCAGAGCATATAGGTTTATACTTCTGCCTCCTCCATTTCAAACATTTGACAAGAAGGAAATGTAAATGTGTTAAAAACAATTGTTGACCGTTGAACATGTTTGAAATAAACAAACTAAATTAATTTGGTCATTGCAGCCGCAGTTATAACCAAGCAAGGTGGAAGTACAATGGTGTTAGTAAAATACTACCTGCCTTTTACATACGTACTACCATGTTGTACTGCACTGTAAAGTGTTACACAAAGAAATCAGAGACACGACTGAGTGCAGTGAAGGTTAAACGCCCTCAAATGACCAAGTATAAAGTCATTTCTCCTGAGGACAAACATTAAAGCTTTTGAGGAGTCAGAAGAGGAGAGCAATCAAGCCTCTCTTCTGGCTTGTTACTCCTGCAGAGATCCTTCCCACTGAGCCTTTGTTTATTTCTTTTTTTGTTTTTTTTTTCTCTCCACTCAAATTGCATGCAAATGTAATTCATGTTACCAAGTTGGCGGCATCAACTGGCCACCCGCCTTGGGGATATTTGCATGTGAAGATTGCACTGCTGCACCGGTGAGAAGATGGAGAAAAGGAGATGTGAGGAGGGGGCTGAAGCTGTGATGGAGCAGAGAGTGTGAGTGTGTGTGCGTGTCCCTGAAAGAAAATTCATATTCATCAGTTTGTTCTGGAAAGCTTGTGGGACACCACAAATTGCAGACTGCACGCTGCTATACAGTATGCCAAGCCCATTAGAGTTACTTTGAGATTGATGTTTATGTCATAGAATAGTCTACTTTTTTGGAGGGGGGGGCTTTTTGTTGGGGGGGGGGGGGGGGGGGGGGGGACTACAGAGACAACATTCCTCCAGTGTTATTTGAACAATTCTTCTATCTCTTGTAATCTCTCTTCTAGCAGCTATCAAATATTTTGGTAATCGAGTATTCTATCAAATATTCCATTGATTCATCGAGTAATTGGATAAAACATACTTTTATCCTATCCCTCCTGTTACTTTCGCTTTGCTGCGTTTGCTCATTTTTGCTGTATTCACTGTTTTCGGTCCCGGCGTCTGCCATTCTGTACAGCTAAACTGTCCACACACGTTACCCAAAGCCCGCTTCCGTCTTCTTCTTTGTAGGAGACGCATAGCCCGTGACGTAAGCACTTTGTATCACACTAAAAAGAATCCGTGCGAAACGTGAGCTTCATATTTAATTAAACGAGGCTTCGAGGCAAAGGAAATTCCTCCATCATCTCTTGTGTTCACTTTAGGCCCGACACGCACTGCAGTTCCTCGTTACACCACAACAGTCCACGGACCAAATTGTTCTCATACTAGAATTAATGTGGTTCCAATGCAGTGTCAGTGCACACAATTTTCAAGGATTTCAAATTTCAAAACGGATAAAGCCATATTTTATGTGGTGACCTTAAACTTCACGTTTGACCAGTTGATCATTTTTCAGTCCGAGTCCTGAAAAATAGACAAAATAAAAGATATTAAATCCGTCCTTTCTGTGATGGATGGCCACAAAGACAAGGCTGAAAGTGAAATTGAAAAAAAAAAAGAAAGAGTTGAAACAGTGACCATTGAGTTGAAATCAATGGGATGACAAAGCTGACAGTCAGAGCCAAACAGGTTCAAACTGTAAGGTTTACAGAGATTTTAGCCGGTTTAGCACCACTAAAGCACTTTACATCAATTTTATTCACTTCCCTTGGAAAAGGGTAAAATAAGGAAATTATTTTGTAAGAATTACACATATTGGGTAAACATAGGGAATTTTAAGAAATAATATTCAATAATTTCATTGTTCGAAGAAGAAATTCTTTAGAGTTAAATATAAAAATCTCAGTTTGATGAAGTAAAAGAGCTGAAGAGCTACAGATCAAATTACATTAAATGAAAGGAATTAACATTTTCTGTACATACAGAAATAATTGTGAGTTAAAATAACGTGTTCATTCCAATCAAAATTGGTTAAAAATCCAATTTCCTCCAATGGGGATCAAATAAAAGCTTTAATCTTCAAACTAAAATAAACATCCTACACCATTACATGTTTAAGGAATGTTTAATGCTCTATTTAAAATTTTTACCAGATGGTGCTCGGTGAAAACTCACTGAAAAAGGTATGTATGTCATATGTTGATGCGATTAGATAACTGTGAAGTATGTTGATGTGATGCATACGACACGCAACGATGCTTTTACACAAATGAAGTTCCTGGCGGATAAAATCAAGTTAATTTAAGTGCATAAAAATTCAAACGTATGTTCAGGCCACGGCTGTGAATCTGCCTTTTACCTGCTTGTGATTTGATCTGTTTGTTCATCACTGACAGCAAAAAAAACACTGAGAGATGCCGAGAAACAAAATGATGTATTGCTGCCTTTTAAGCTGACTCCTGTCTGAGGGAACGGGCACACTGAGTTCAGGACACCCATGGGACAGAAAGACAGAGAGACATGGGGAAAGAGATTAAAAGAAAGAGGGAGGGAGAAAGAGAGGCAATGGGGCAGAGCCAAGACTCATCGTTCCTCTGCAGCCGCCAGATGAACACCCACCTGATCACCACCCTTGGGAGCCACTGAGCGTCACACGGCAGCTGGCACTGTCCCGTTTATTACCTATAGATTATTCCCAAGCAAAAGTAGCCATCGTTCTTCCACTGACAGGTGGTGACATACTGTACAGCTCAGGAGTGGAAGAATGAGGGAAGAAAGGGGGGAAACAGAGAAGAATCCCAGTGGCTGCGAAGAAGACAGCCTGTCAGACTTAGTGAAGAACTACTGAAAGTATGCCGCCATCTTGAGTCAGTGCGAGTGCCATCACTGTGAATCATGATTATATTTAGACTGGAGAGGAAGAAGAGCAACCAGGCGACTAATGCACATCACCTTCCCCCGGTGGAAGCTTTTGGCTGTGACTGTGTGTGTGTGTGTGTGTATGTGTGAGAGAGAGAAAGGGAATATTTGACTGCATGTGTGGACGCATGTGATCAACTGTCTGACCTAGAAAAGCAGTTGCACCAATCAGAAGATTGGTGGCAGTTGGGCAACACACACACACACACACACACACACTCTACAGCATAAATGACATGTTGTGTATGTGCCAGTTGCATGCATAATTAGGAACATGCAGCCTAAAAATAATCTCTCCTTACACATACTGTATCCTGGACATTAAATGCTCCTGTACAGCAGGTGGGGCTACAGCATCTTGGTCATTCTTCATCAGTTATGACTGCTAGTGGCCACACAACGTCAGATTATATCCTCCTGGTTTAGACCAGGATTGACTACTGGCAAAAATGTTAAATGTGCAGATTAAATCTCGTCCTCTGTGGTGAAACCACAGTGGACAAAGGGGAAAAAGTACAGCACTTATACTATATCAGTTGCAGCTATTCCATACCATTTTCTTGAGGTGAAATCTTATCAAAGCTACACTATATTGCTTTATGTGTGTGAAAAAAATCAGTGAAGAATAATCACCCGCTTTAGCCTCCACATAAGGGGGACTGGAGACAATCCCAGCTGACATGTGGCGAAAGGTGGGGTACAAGCTGGACAGCTCACCAGTCCAACACACAAACAACCATTTAGTCACAAATTCACACCTAGGGATTAATTTCTAGTTTCCAATTAACCTCTGCATGTTTTTAGACTGTGGGAGGAAACCGAACCCGGAGTAACCCCCCCCCCCCCACACACACACACACACACACAGACACACACTGGGAGAACTTGCAAACTCCACACACGTCCAGACACCTTGGTCCTCAGTCAAACTACAATGCAAACTGGTGAGTTTGTTCCTGTGAGGCAACAGTGCTAGCCATTATTCCACCACGTGGCCCATTAAAAATATACTGTATACACAAAATGAACCAATGGATTCCGCCCTAATTATCATGTAAAGTGAAGATGAATCAAAACGAGTCACAAACCCTAGAACCAGGTCTTGTTCATCATGGCTTTACAAAGAAAAGGTGTCATGCTTTCATTTCAAAGATCCTGGAAAATTGTGGTAAAATTTAAGGAATTATATGGAATAAAGGCCATGGCTAATACAAAATTAACACAATAGGAGAACTCTGCAAGGAGTTTGCATGTTCTTTCCATGGTACATGGGTTCTCACTGGGTACTCCGGCTTCCTCCCACAGTCCAAAAAACATGCAGATTTGGGGATTAGGTTAATTGGACACTCTAAATTGCCCGTAAGTGTGAATGTGAGAGTGAATGGTCGTCTGTCTCTATGTGGCCCTGTGATGGACTGGCGACCTGTCCAGGGTGTACCCTGCCTCTCGCCCCATGTTAGCTGGTGCTATGTTAGGGACCAGCGCCCCCCGCGACTCATAGTGGATAAAGCGATACAAAATGAGAGAGAGAGAGAGGGAGAACTCCAGAGGTAATTTGTGCCCTCTGCAGGGGAGAGTGTCCACAGATTTAAAAAAAAAGGTAGCAAACAATACCTAAGCAACACAGATATAAATTAAATCTAATATTCAGGAGCAACACCAGGTTCGGCAGAGTGAATGGGAATGTGACTGGAGGTCAACAGTGAATCTTGGCGAGCCGAAAGGGCAAATAATGCATCAGGCAGCGGAGGTTGCTTTGACCTTTTACTGCTCTAATTTTTGAGCCAAAAGTGGAGCAGGGGAAGCAGAGTGGAGGAAGATCCCGCCTGTGGTGAAGTGGAAACACCCCAGTTCTGTGGCCTTGTTGCCCCTTCTTTTGTTGAAACCTCCATCTTCTCTTGGAAGTGGAACAACTGGATGACTGTAAGGGTCACAGCTATTGATAGGTCTGGTCAGCCATCGAAAGGATCAATCATGCTTGCTAAAATTGACAAGGACATGTTGGACAACCCCCTTAGACACAATCAACGATATGATATGATACAGGGGCAGTCTGATACCGGCAAACACTCTGTATTAGATACCAAGAAAGATATCCAGTATGATCCATGAACCCTAAATCTAGTCTATTTGTTAATCGCATAATTGGCTTAAAATTTAGCAGGTGACTCACTAAGGGCTCCAGTGTGTGCACTGCCAACTTCGTTGTTGTTTTGAATAAGAAATGCAAGGACATGGTAGAAATAATGACTAGGGATGAGGCACTACAATATTCCGTACTGGTGCAGGTCAAATACAGGTCAAAATCCCTGGATTGGATATCGGACAAAGAAATATGTAAAGTCCAATATGATACAAAAACTGAATATATCACTTAAATCCAGCGATCATGTCGGCTACTTCAACAAATTTTAAGATAAAATACAACAAATAAACAAAACGGATGAGTAATTGTGTAAAAACCCTAATCAGTATTGATAGAAATTCACACTTGTGATATTGGTATCATTACTGGAAAGTTAAAAGCAGCCCATAGTAACACCAGCACAATGTGACCCATGACTAAACATCATGCAGTATCTAATCCCAGCACTTATATTTGAATTGAAGCTGTTGGCCTTTTCAATTATTTATGGCATGGTTATCCAAGAGTTTGTAAACAGCATGCAGCCTGATGAATCTAAGATTATGTTATTATATTATGTGTCACTGGGTCCGGATAGAGCACAAGGAGTAAACTATAAAAACAGGTGTTTGCTGATTACATTTGAATATAGACTGTGTTCAACCTTCAGTCCCACCACTTAGGAATTTGATGGTGGGCTCACATTTTTCACATGAACCTAATATTTTAATCTATAACTCTAGAAATGTTCTGGCTTTCTAAGAATGTACCACAGGATCTTAAAAGTGGGCCAGAGAGACATCATTAAAAAGATAAAACTGAAACAGACTTTAAAGTTAGAGGATCACATTTTCATCTTCCCCTGCTAAAATGCTAAGCTAAGAGACCAAATCACTTTCCCATCCAGGGACTTTCTCAGTAGTTTCAGGCAGCCATTTAAGACAAATTAGCTTGGGTGTTGAAAATTGAGCTACTGTATTTCAATGCAATCTAAGGCGAATGTGAAAGAGTGGACTTTATTTCTACTGAGAAGCTTTCAAAGTAATGAAAAAGAAGGCAATTTTAACTTTTCTTTCATCCTTGTTTAAGAGGTGCTGAAGTATATGTTCACATGTTGGATGGATTTAGACACCGAAAAACATTATGTGTAATATAACAGGATGAGAAAGTGCGAAATTATTAAAGGCTAATTTAGGACTGACATCTAATTATAAATCAAATTTGCATATGAATGCAAGGCTGTGAACGGTGATGTTATGAAGGAGTTTCAGTAAAACGTTGTGGAGTTGTGGGTATAGATGGTCTATATAAAAATACCATATAATAATGCTGCCTACACCGGTCTAAATGCTTACTGAAGCCATTTTACGTATGTGCAAACAGGGAATGCAGAAGCTTTATGCATCCTTTTCATTGACCACATGATATTGGGGCTCTAAGTTTGAATTCACCCCTGCCAGGACTAGAGTCTGGAAGAGATGGGCACTATCTCAAATCATGTATTGTATAGTCTAAGCTTTGCTTGTTCCACATTCAGTTGTTAAGCAAAACTTGTTTGGGTCCATATGAAAAGGTTCATTGTTATATCTGGAGGAAGATGGAATGATGGCCCGCGACTTTGTCCCAGGTTTGAATTTTGGCCCACTGGGTATTTGAGTTTGACACCCCTGAGCTACAGCTATGACTGTCTTCATTGAGATACAGCTAGGTTCTTTTTGATGATCTCCCATAATATGACCATCTCTGTTGGCCAGGAACACACAGAGCTCCAGACAAGGCTGAAAACAAGAGCAAAAGCCCCAATGATGACCTGACAAGCGTGATCATTCTGGCCTTTAACCAACAACAATATGACTCTGGGGAGGATGTCTTAATGTCTACTCTTTTTATATGACTGAACCCCCCCACCACCACCCCCCACCATTTTGGTTTTAAAGATATACTAGAAATTCCTAGCCTGGGTGAACCCAGTCCAGCCAGCCAGTACATTGACGTCGCTCCGCAGACACGTTTAGCAAGGATGCCATTTTGGCCAACTATAGAATCTCTTAAAACAAATCACAAACACACTAGTGTCGGGCTTAACGGGATGACAACAAAGAAACAACTTTTAGAACCTGTTGTATACATCCAACATGGCGGCTACTGATAAGCAGCTGTCTTACAGACTGTTGCTTCCATTTTAAGCAACTTGCTCCACGGAGCTCCCCCCGGGCAAAAGTCGTTAGACGCCATTACTAGACAGCCACTGCTAACAAGCATATCTCTCGTCGTGTTTTCCGTCGCTCTGCTTACAGTCGTCCAGATTATTGGTCTTATTGGTTGTAGGTCTGTGTACCAATTGTGTACAAAGTCATTTTGAGCTACGTCTCTTGGACGTTTTGGGGGAAAACTCATTCAGATGCAGTCTGGCATTAGCCAGGCTACAAAATGACAATAACGGTCACCACACAGGTGTCTGAGGACCCGTTATCCATGATTACTTGACCATTTTTAAAAGCACAACATATTTTACTAGAGATGACCATTAACAGATTCATGTCGTGCAAGGTTCAGCCTGATCCATACAACTCTACTGCAAATGTAATCAAAAATTTCGGTTCATAGGTAACGTGATCGGAGGTTAATACTCCCTCCTCATGTATGTCTGTGCTTGAGGCTTCGTAAATAGCATCAATCCATATCCACTTTCAGAGTGTATGAGCCCTTTGGTTTGCCATCCCATAAATCCATGCGGAGAGATGAGGTCTGCACAGTAAATTTCATCAAGGCTGATTAGCCCAACAGACACTATGAATGCACTGATGCCCATTTTGGACATACCGGGTTATATTAGGTGTGGTTATTTAGCTCTGGATTCTGTTTGGGGAAAAGCCTGCTTGTTGCTCAATAAAAGGTATTAGCTTTAAGTGAAGGAAATGGATGTTGACAGACTACACACACACACACAGAGGCCACAAAGTGGCTCTGGCATATTGCTAAATTTCACTTTCACTCTCCTTTGTGATTTTAGCTCGTTAGAGTGGGACAAATGAGGCAATACATGTACAAATATTTGTGTGTGTCGCCTCTTGATGCAGAAACCAGCAAGCACCTTACACAACTTTATGCCTCCAGTCAACATAGATTTTATTCCAAATACATTACAAAAACAAACAGAAAGAAGAAAAACATGCTTACTCCTTATTTTAAGTGGTCAGACAGAGAAAAAAATCCAATAAACTATTTTAAGGGCCTTACTAAAGGAAGTCTAGAGCCAATATAATGATTAGTTACTGTAAAATGCTCCCAAATTAAATATTAACAATTTAAAATCTGTCAACTTTATTTTCCATGTGTAAGCTGTATGATACATGTTGTTGACACGGTTAAGAATGTTTTAAGGTACTGATTCGACATCATTTATGCTCTTTTGGTGGTGATTTACATGCTGAGAGTTTGCCTCTGATTCCCGAGTGTCCAGGACTTCTATCAGAATAATATAAGATTCATTCATTATTAATCAACACTCAGGTTTAATTTCCAAAGGGATTTCTTAGCCAAGATTCCTCTTTCAAGCTTGTTATTCATGTGTGATTATCTTTGAGTTATTTCTGGCATACTGTGAAAAAAAGGAAAAAGATTTAGGTGTTTCAAAAATGTTTAGTCTATACTGTATCTGCGTGTCACACTTGTTTTCTTTAGTCACCTCATTTTACGTTAGCTCACTTTTTTTTTTAATGGGGACAGTATTCCCAAAAGGTGACCTTGAACCTTTAAGAAAATCTGTGCTTCCTTCCAAAGCAGCAGAGATAATACTTGTACATGGTGGAACGAAATGCAGACGATCAATACTGTTCTCGTTTATCGATTTTGGGATTATTACATCACAAGTGTACATCACTGAGACCTTCCCTCCCATGTCCTCCCCAGGTGAGCAAACTGGAAGTAGCTCAGCACTAACACTGATGCCCATAGACAGATTTTATTAGTAGAAAATGAGACAAAATGTGTCTCTACATTGACATTCAGTGGTGCATCAGCAGCCTTAAAATATAGCTAATATTACAAAGGACAAATGAGAAAGAGGGAGAGGCGCTGAGAGGCCGCTGCTGCTCATATTTTTTGTGGCACATTGCACTCCAGGAGAGTACGCACCGGCCAAATAAACAACACCATGTCAGCTCTCCACAGTCCATCAATCTCCGTTCATACCCAAGAGTCCCGTGAGCAGATAAAAAGCTAATCAAACTCTCCACCATGTAATTCATCACTGGCTGCTCATGAACTCTCTTATCTTTCATTCCTTCCCCCCCTTTTCCCTCTTGGAGGCGCCTCATTTCTCAGACGAGTGAGATGGCACTGGTTCTGACAAGCTAACAAATCAAATGTATCTCTGGTCTACCTAGTCCTAATATTTAACCATATTATGCAACATGTATTGAATATTTTGGTGTTAAAAGATCATAAAATTTAATGTTTTTTTTTCTTTTATGTTTGTGGTTTTGAAGATATTAGCTGCCACTGGAGGACTGTGTGGTTTTTTCATGTTACCATTTTGTTCTTAGCATAGTATTTGTATTAAAAATGAGTGTGGTCTCCAGTTCTGCCCAGTTATGTTGGCGACTCGGTGCCTCAAACTTTGTTTTTAAGTCGATGAGAAAGTAATTGCACTTCTTTTCAATGTCAGCAAACATTTTTTACTCGGAAGTTTATGGTCTAAATTCCTCATGTTCCTTCAATCCTTCTTGGTCTTTTTCAATACAGCATGACGTCCATTTTTAAAAAAATTTTGTGATATTGAGAAAGTTGAAGACTAGAATATAAAGCATGGCATATACTATTGACACCATGTCATTGGCCACTAGTACTGTCCAATAGGTGGTTTCAGGTGGACATGAGAAGAATAATCTCTCAGTCAAAACCAGCCCAGTCTTTCAAACATGGTTATTTCTGCTTTCCAAAAGCCAAACTACTCACAACGCACAGTCAGTGACACTGCAGTGGGTAAATACCAGCAGCAGTACCATGATTATTCCTCTAATCAGGGAAGAGAAAGTGCCAAAGACATGACAAGAATACTCACATCCTACTTGACTAAGTTGGTCAACAAACCGTCAAACTTGAGTTTGTTTCGGATACCAACTGTCTGTTTTGGGTTGGGTTGAGCGATGTTGACAGACGTGCACTGAAACATCCAGCTGCACTTAAGCCTGTTTCATGCTACGTCAACTTACAGAGTCATGCGGTGTTTTTTTTAATTAATGCTCCAATTGAAGGTTTCATTCGTCTCTGTGTAACCACAGACTTTTTCAGTTGCCAGTCCTTACTGGTACCATCAGCATATTTATTCGTCTCCATATTTTTAGTAGATGGATTTTATTAAATTGTTGATTGTTGATATAATCAAGGGTGAAAAGGACTTGAATTCACTTAAGTGAAAGTTAAAAAGAAGTGCATCAAATAGAGGTGGTCTGTTCGTCACTGAACTGATGAAGAAAGCAACAGGGAGAAGATGTTTTGGTTGATGGAGATTCTGAGAAGCAAACACACAGTGTGACAAAATATGACAACACAAGAAGCTTCTGTAGCTGCACAAAACACGAGGAAAGTGTCGAGCAACACTTTTGTTTGACACTAGCTCAGCAACAATGATTAACCGATTACTGAATTAACAGTTGTACCAGTTTTCAGATTTTTCCGCTTCTTAGATATGAATATTTTCTGGGGTTTTTTTTGTTTTTTTTTTTGCTCCATGAAGCAAATAAATGATACTTCTGTTGCCCCACAACAAGAAGGTCACCAGTTCAACCATGAGCCTTTCTGTGAGGAGTTTGCATGATCTCTCCATGTGCATGTGGCTTCTCTCCGGTTGCTCAACCAACAGGCAAAATTGGTGAATAAGCTAATTGGACACATGAAATTGACTGTAGCTGTGAGTGTGGGAGTAAATGGTTGTTTGTCTCTGAATGTTGGCTCTGTGAGGGACTAGCCTTTCACCCTATGTCAGCTGTGACTGGCTTCATGTGGTGGATAAAGCAGGAGAGATTTGGTTTGTGAACAAAACAAAAGGTGTTTGAGAACATTTTCATTTCAAGGTTTGGGAAACTATGCAACTATGCTATGCTGGTATTTTATGAACCAAATGACTGACTAATCAAGAGATTATGAAAATAGTCAATACTTGTAGCACTACTTGACACGTTTAAAAGTGTCACATGATGAGCATAAATCAGACTTTCCAGCATTCCAGCAGGTTTACTGTATAAGCATGATTCGAAGATCTAAAGATAAAAATAATCATGAGTATTAGTGATTGTAGTGTACAAAATATTATGCTACAATTGTTTTTTACCTGATGCTGAGAGTCGCTGTCTCAACTTCCAGAATGTCACTAACCAAATGACATGAAAAACGTCAGTCAAGAAGATTGAATTTCAACATGCACCAACTGAATTCCAAAAGCCTGACACAGTGAACAGCCTTCCATCCTCAGCTCTATTCGGATGCATCTCACGCAACATGTTTCTTCTGAAGAATGTGAGGCTGGAATACAAAGGAGACCTTTGGTTGGTAAAAGATGGACCTAATGAATATGAAGTGGAAACTACACAGGCTGCAAAACAGTATTTCCACACTTTGATGAAGGAGAAATCATTAGCACTGATGTAGGTGCAGGCCACACGCCGAGGATAAAGGGGGACCGGTCCATTACTGCAGCTGCAGTTATTGAAGGTTGCCACTACAGCGGTGGTGCAATCCCATTATTGTAACGGAATGAATTACAGTTACGCCACGCATTCAAATTGATAGGGCAAAAGGTGGGTGATGCCAGTAAATCGCTCTGATTTTGTATTTATGTGTGATGAATATTTGTGAAGCATGGACTCTTTAAAAGGGAGGGAGGAAAATAATTTTAAGGTACATTTAGAAAAAAGACAGGACATTTTCTGTTTTGTCCATTGCCTAATGTGACGGCATTTCATGGTGTGTTGTCTTTGCTCAATTTTCAAATCCTCCATTGCTCCTTAAGAACTCAGAGCTCCTGATCTTTTGTTTTTCAGTCATTGTATGACATTTATCTCGTGCGAATATGCACCACAAGTGACTGATCTGCCTTCTCTTTGGTGTGTTTGTGGCGTTGAATTAATTTTCAAACAGCAGGGCAATGTTTTATTGAAACATGTCCTTTGTAGTTGGAGCAAGTCCAATTATGTACTGGAAACACAGGAAGTTACACACTGTGTAGAGCTGCACAATATGGTAAGATCGTATTGTGTGTGATTACTTTTGACAGCTATTGCAATTTTGACAATAGGACTGATAATTTTATGCATCTTTACGGTCATTTTCATGAGAAAAAACACAATAATAATTACAATAATTTGAGTTTGTCATCTGAAGAGCAAGACAAAATTGTATCTTTATAAAATAACAATGTCTTCAGCTTTGAATATTGCACTTTTTTATATTACAATTTCTATTATTTTTTATATTAAAGCAATACATTTAGGGACATGGTGATATCAACATGTGCAATATACACGTGTCATAAAAGATATAAGGTGACAGAAGCAAAACTATTTAAAGAGGTATCAATATATTCACTTTTTTTGTCCCACCATTGTTAGAATAATAACCAAAACTATTGTATATTTCCTTAGTAGGCTATAGTTCACTTATTTTGGTTCAATTACCTTTTATAATACTATTTATATACTTTATATAGATCCTAATTTATTCAGTTATTGCATATTTGACAGAATTAAATATTGTATTATCTTTATTAATCTTTTTATGCATATTCTTATATTTTAGTCTTATTTTTAGATATTATTTTCTGGTATTGGTTAGAGTAGCTGTCATAAAAGCAATTCCCTCTGGGGATTAATAGAGTATTTCTGATTTTGATTCTGATTCAGTGATCTAGTAAACACATTTAATTCTGTGTTTGTTTTCCATGTACATTTCATTTGGAAATGTTTAGATTTTTTTACGTCAACAGTGCAGGCTGGAGACATCATATGTGGTTTGGTAATCAAATGTTCAGTCAATTGTCTTTGGTTCACTCTGCTGACATCTTCACAGTGTATAAAAAAGGCAGAAATGACAGACAGTGTGAGGGCCGTCTTTCTCTGGGGGGGTACACAGTTCAAACACGAGCCTCTGAAATTCAGCCAGCATCTGTCCGTCTCTTTCTTTGTGTGACGACATGGAAATTTTGACATTTCTATGGCTTTGGAATTCATGGAGCTGTGGGGCTTTGAACCTGGTCCCATACGAAAGAAGGGAATCTGTATTCAACAAACTCTAAAGACCATTTTAGCCATTATATTAAGACTATATTAATGGAGATTTATACTGTGGACGTTTGAGTGGCCTGGCTGCTTGGGAAGCAAATAGCAATAAATGACTATCATCAGAGCACAGGGACATTTTTTCCTTCAGACCAGCCTTCAAATCAGTGTGTTTTGTTATGATACTCACTTCTCACCCTCTAATTCACAGGATCAATGTTTATCAGCTCTGCAGAGCAGTTTCATAATTGTGACTCCAGAAATGGCTCATATCTGCAATTATGCATTGACTACAGGTGCTAAACCATCGGCCTGTTTCAGATCAAATTGAAAACAGAGGTGAGAATGTACATTCAGTAGAGGATCAATACAATAGACATGAGAAAGACGGAGAAAAGCACCTTGATGATGCAGATTGTAGTTTTCCTCTCTGTTGCTACAAAAACCAATGCCTGATATACACACAGTAGTACTACATGGTAGTTACTGAAGTAAAAATAACTATAATCTGTAACTTCGTCTTACTGTTACCTCATACATTTTCATACTACGACGCAGAAAACAAAAATGGTCAATAATCAACAATTATTAGTGTCAAGACAAGGCCATTTATACAATATCCTGTCACTGCAATGTATATTCACAATAAATGCAGCATTGTACCCAAATCATGCTTTAACAACATCACAAACAACACAAACAAAGATGGATTATTTTCAAATAAACTCTATGATCCAAACCCAAAGACTTATTCATCAATTGCAAACCATTCTGTTCCGCCTTTTACACGATGCCACGGCTTTGATCTTCGTGCAATTTTCCCCCCGGTCTGAAACTTTCTGCTCCTTTCATCTGAGCTGAGGCTAAACGAGGAACAGTGTCTGAAAACAGGTGTTCTGGTTGTTTGATGTTAGCCCGCGGTGGTTTCGACAGGTTTGGAAACACGAGCGCAATCGTGACCCCATTCTGGCGACCCACAACGCACCCAGGCGAGCCAAAAATACACACAAGCTGTGTTGAATAAAACATCTGACACAGTGACTCCCTGACTGATGCTGGGACAGAAGGAGGCTGCACCCTGGAGGATGGAGAGGGTCTGGGACTCGCCGCATCTATACACTCAACTCATTACACAAGTTAATGAGGAGGTTAGTGAAGTGGGCTGCTGCTCTGGGTGAAGACCTGCAAACTGTTCTGCTCAATCTGACTCTGTGTGTCTTTTCCTACATGGAATACCATGTATGAAAAGAGCTAAAAAAATCAATCACCCCGATCAAACGTGGTGTCCGATCTGAAGGATCCCATCACAGGCAGTTTGCACTAATGGTACGTTCCAGTTGTGGTCATTTCCTAATCTTAAATTTCAACTGGATTTCCAACTGGACAGATTGGATTAACCTCAAAAACCCCAACATGTATTCCCAGAAGTGCTAATTTTACTGTTCATTGCAATTGTGTCTTTCTCGATCCACGGACATTTTGCTACCGTCCAAAATACCGTGTACGGCCATGGTTCTCAAATTGTGGTACGTGTACCACCTTTGGTACGTATGCTTCCTTTGGTGGTACTCGAAGGAAAATCAGACATACTGTTCTACTGTATATACCAGGCTATGTGACTGAAGTGGAGCTGAGGAATTTTAACTGGAGCGCCTAGAAAATGAAAGAAATAACAAAAGTGTGTGAGTAGAGCTTTGTTTCACGCACAGACTCACCCAAAGACACACAAATTACAGTCCGACTCATTAATAACAAGTATGTTGTAGCAAACAGACGTGATGTGAGTATGTTTTTAAATACAGGGCGTAGGAAGCCAGAGCTGTCACAGCAGATGCAACCGGGATGCAATTTCATGCCAGGAGTGACGTCATACTTCATACATCATCAACCACATGTGATTGGATTACTGAGGACAAATGTTAATAGCAGGTCTGAATGAATTTTTAAAATCAAATTTTAGAGAAATATAACTACATACCCCACGTGGAGCCTACAAATGTATTTTTCATCTGCCTCACAATTATGTTTTCCACTTCATCTCGATTATCTAAGACTATTGGTTGCAATGAGATGATTTACAACTGTGCAATGAGACGATTTACTTAAAACTCTATCCTTGACTGGTGAGTAGAAAAACTGATTTTCCTACTCAAAATTATGCATAAATAACATTTCTCTGTTCCATGTGATATGTTGAAATGAAATATAGTGCTCTGGGTATGTTGGCAGCACTTAAAAGAAGAGAGACAGAATAATAATAGAAAGCTAAATTAGGATACTATATCTATCTACCTATCTATCTATCTAAACAATAAAAACACCCAGAAAGAGACATGAAAATGACCTTGTTAGATTCAGGGTTATATACACTATTTACTTGAGGATAACTGCTAAAGCCCAGAGCCAGAAGCTGCTGCAAAAAGCATTATATCAATTCAAACACAATAATAACTGCATGATCCTGAATCACCGTGAAGCCAGTTTACTCATCCCACTACGTCATGAACATATCGCACATACTACAACAACGTGCCTCCTCTCAGAGACGGGCAGCTTCTCCAACCCTGTGGAGATCAGTGTCAAAGCCAATGAGACATTAGTGTGACAAAAACACAGACACAGACAAGAGTTATTTTTATCATCAGATATTACAAAGAGTCATTCTGGTTGGCAGAACACCAAGACCCAAGACCCAGCATGTTCAGCCGTATAATCAATTCAACATTTTAAAGACTATTCTAGTGGTTTTATCAGATTACAGGAGCCACTGCTCATTTAAACACTTTAAACACAGCAAATCCTGTTTTGAAAAATAACACACAAGTTTCACTAGAATGTCAATTTGAAATTATGATTTAACAAATAAGACAAATAAGACCTAGACCTATAGTTGACACACGTCTTTGGACTGCGGGAGGAAGTCAGATTTACAGATTTGTCCTGTTTTCCCACCTAACCTGGATGTGAAGTGGATGCTTCTTGTCAAGAGGCAACCGTGCTAACCATAAAGTGAGGATTTAAATTACAGCTCTAAGTAACTGCACAGATCCTCTGATGATCCATTCACCCACCCATTCACCCACCCATAATTGCTTATAACTGTATGGGTCATGGAAGTAAATGGAGTTAATACTGACATTGGGGAAAAGGCCACACCCTGGAAAAGTCAACAGCCTATCACCAGACGGACTAACAAAGAGATGAGCAACCATTCTCACTCACGTTCACACCGACAGTATGTTCAGTTAAGAGTCTCCGGTTACAAACTTTATGACTCCATATTTGTTTAATATTATAATATTATGCTCTGGATACACCTGCTGTGCACACTACCTTGCTGGCTCAGGTCCAGTTCCCGTATTGATGAGGATTCTTGAAAACTTGGGTGTTTCTGTGCTTTTTAGAATTAGAATACAAGTAACTTTTGCACACACAACAATTAGTGGATAGTGAATTCAACCTCTGCATTTGTCAAATCCTTACCAGTAGTGAACACAAACAAGCTGGGCACAGGAGGGCAGTTTGCAGTGGGCAGCACTCATCTGTCTGTCTCTTGGCCCTTTCAGGGATTGAACCAGTGATCTTCTGGTAATAAGCCCAATTACTTTCCTCTTGGCCAAATAAACGTTTCGAGTCAGACCTAGAGTCTTCTGATCCATAGTCAGACATTTTATCCATTGCACCACTGGCCAATAGTTACTTTGCTTCGAACTGGCCAAAAGAGGGTTTACACTTACGGTGTTATTACCATCTGTTGACTTGGCATGCTTTGGACAGCAGTTACTCGTAGATTTTTTTGTTTTCATGTGGATAAAGTTGTTTCTGAGTGCATGTGTGGACAGAACTACTTTAAAAACATCTGTTTTCAAAAATACTCCCCTACATGTGGACTACAGAAATCTTTGATGCAATTACCCACATCCACTTCCTGATTTATCCTTATCAGCCACAACTCTATTATTAGCTAAGAAGCAAAAGCTTAGTTACCACTGTATCCCCTTTGTCCACTGTTTAGTTTCAGTTTCACCTTATTTTTTGGTGAACAGAAGAAATCCCTGCCCCAACTTCTCACAATTGTTGTTTCTCATAAAAACCTTTTGAAACAAATGCATAGGAAAAGAATCAGCACGCACATTGCTCAGTGTACCTTGATGGTCATATGATATAAATATTTAAGAGCATTTGTATGGATGAATATTTCTGATATGGACCTGAAACACTGATGTGATTGTTTTTATCTAAACAATTTGATGTTTTCAAATGAAAACATAGTCATTATGGATGAAGCCTCCATGCCCGTGTAAGCTTGACTACATGGACAAAATGGAAAGCCTGATAATCCACATTCTCTTTAGTCAATATCCTTTAATGGTAATGTTATTACCATTCTGCCTTGTGTAGTAGCCATTTAAAAGAGTATGAAATGGTGCCTCTGAAGGACACCATTAAGTTAATGAACATGTCAAATAGAATCAAAGGAAGGTTGGAGATAACCGGTCAACACAGAGCATCATCGTTTAACAGACGTTAAATGAGTGAAATTGTTCTCCAGGGGAAGAAATGTTCTCTTCTCCATTTCCTGCTGTTAACACATTCATTTGGAGCAAACTCTGCAAATTCAATGAACCAGACACTGCACCGACTGCCCAGTGGCGTCAAGGCTTGCACCAAATGGGCTGCACCCAGAGAGAGGCTGATGAACAGCGGACAAAGGGGATACAGGAGGAATACAGAAGATAAACAGGGAGCCAGTTATATAGTGATCCCAAGGGTCGACATGGAGACATGAGTCACCGAGTGTGTTTACTGTACACAGCTCAACAGACAGCAGGTCAACACAGAGTGGCGCTATCATTTACTGCCACTCTTCTGAGATACAGGGTCAATCAGAAACTGGTGGTTCGCAGTAAGGATGCTATAAAGATGGGGTTTCTCTCCTAAAAGCAGAGCAAGCAGCCTCTGAACTGCAAATTACACAGAGACATGGCGAGGATGGAGCAGTGTGTGTGGACAATTACGCTGTCTCAGGGATTTTCAAGCTTCTCCCGAAATATGTTTCTTTCCAATTAATTTTTCACTGGTTGATGGTCATCAACATACACTATCTCGATTTTTTTTTTTTTTCTTTCTTAATTTATAGCATAAATTGTGTTTGTGGAATTGAAATCCATGTGCGGCTACATGAACTGAGGCCAATTAAAAATACTTCTAAAATGTTTTGTCAAGACTGATGCAGGTTGTGGCTTCTTTTATTTCACAAGTTACTGTGTTCAAAAAATAAAATGTGAAATGATTATTTAGTGCTTATGATCTACAAAAAAATAAAAAAGTCGTCACAGCAATATCTAGTGGTTATGATGCCTAAAGTCTGCCCCACACTAGAACATTTCCAAATCTGTAGGAGACCACAGACACAACAAAATTTGCAACCGATTTTCAATATTTTAATCCTGAGAAAACACAGTCTAGATGATCCATTCAAGATGTAGGACCACACACTTAGCATTTAATCAAATTATTTCAGGTATTTAGGATCACCAAAACTCAGGTGTTAACGTGAGGCAGACAGTCTGTGTCAGTTAACAGCGTCAGTTATAATCTGTTGTGTGTGCGATGTTTTGTGCCGAGAAACACAAACAACTGTGGACGAAGTCATGGCTGAAAAGATGGATTCAACTTGACTTGTACATGTTACGGTGCTAAACAAATGTACGCAACATCGGCTTCACAGTCACCTCGCACTCATTGGTTATTGCTCACGTCCCAATCAATGTTCAATCATGAATGTCAAACATGTTTATTACTTCTGACGAATTGTGTCCGTAAACCCCTTACACTAAAGGATAATTTGGCCAGATAATCTGTTCATCTCATCCTAAAATCAATTGTCTAAAGGGCCAGATCTGAACTGACATGTGGCCAACTATCCTCTAGTGTGAGACAGGCCATCCACATGCAATTTAAATAGAAATATAAGTTACATTGTAACATGTATCTGCTGCAACAAGAATATGTGCGTGTTTGCATCAATAAAAAAAAATGGAACTTTATTTAATGCAGTGAGCACTTAACAGAGCATCTTTTGTCCACTCTTAAATAATCTTTGGACATCTCATTATCAAGATGAAGCCCCTGAATAAGTTGTTGAGGGATATGTGGCACCCAGACATGTGTGGTGCTAATGATCAATAGTCTTTGTTTTGATTTTATTCTTAATTTAACTCGTTCATTCATTCGGTGAGGTTGCAGCAACTTCATCGCCATCTCAGCTCCAAGGTTTTGGTTGCTTAGTAGCTATATACATACATTTATCACGTTTTTAGAAACTACAGTACATGCGAAGTGCCCCTAATTGAGTCTATTCCATCTAAATATGCATTGCGAACCATCTCGTGGTTGGCCATAATGACATAATCACCACCTGTTATGCTTCCATTCTAGTGCTTTCATACTGAATTAAAAACAGGTTCCTGTGGAATTAACAGGTCCTTGGTCATTGCAGTAGTATTTGACTGTGCTTGCCCGGTGCTTCGGTCTCAGTGGACGGATGGGCTCTGCAGTTATTGATTGAAGCTTCTCATAATTATTGAGCAGGTCAACAGGTGCTACAAGGGTGATTGGACTCTGACATAGACGTTGCCCTTCTCTGCTGCCCTTTAGTTTCAGTTGCCTGGAAACCTAACTTGTTTTGTGCTTCTTCCAGAAAAAAAGGATGTTTGATGTTCCAAAAATCCCTAAAATTAGAGTAAATTTAGAGAACTAAACAGACACAATAAAGGCTACTGTTGTTTCTACAACTGACCAAAATGTGGGGAAAAGCACAAAGCTTTATTGATGCTCTTATTGTGGTGGGAATAGCCTTGCAAGTTCATTGAGTCTAACTGAAGTTAATTGAATTTCATTTGACTGTGACGATTCAATAGCATCGTTCCAGCAGAGAGCATAAAGCTGAAGCAGTCTTTACTGTTTATTTATGCGCTTGTCCCAAGCCATTTGGATTTCCAGTCTTTGTATTGGTGTAAAATATCAATAGGACTGACTGATTTGTTTCCTCATGGAGAAGCTTTTGTTGTACGAGCACACAGATCTTTTGGTGCATAAGCCAGTAGAAGAATAAACTATAACACAAACTAAAAACAGATGAGCTTATTTGTGTTGCGACGCTTTGTAACTAGTGAGTGTATTAAATTCTGTAATCCCTCATCCCTTGAGGTATCTAATGGTCCCTTTAAAAGGGGTCGTGTTTACAGTGTTCACACGATGAGTCAATCCAAATGCATAATTATAAGTGGAATGTTTGAAAACGCCTTTTCAAAATGGACTGAGCGACCTGAAAGTTCATATTTTAATGGATGGTAACTTAATGCAGCATACTCTTAATTTAGTCATAGAGTTTAGAATAGTTTACGACTTTGGTAAAGTCAAAATTTGGTCTTCTTCTGTCAGTAATGCAGAGTTCACAGCATGGGCATCTAACAAGATGCATTCAAAGACCCTGGTAAAGTTCATTATCTTTTGGGGAACTACAGCATGTTGAGCTTAGAGGAGCAGCTTTAAGATGCATTCAAGAAATTGCTTAAATATCATCAACACAGGTCGCCTCATTGGGTAGTTGGATCACTGACAAAACATTTGTTTTCTATCTTTTTTTTTCTTCAACTAGTCAAAGTCATAATCAAGGAATAATCAAATACCAAATACTCATGCACATCTCTAGATCCCAGTGTCCCATTTCATGGGAGTGAAGCTCTGCTGCTAATTTTTTTGTACACTGCAAGTAAAATAAACTTGATTTATGGTGCTAAAAACACCAAACAACTAAAAAAATAACCAACAGATCTTCATGTGAACACTCTTCGTTCCATTTTTGTGAGAATAATTCATTTTGGATACTGAGCATCACGTGGCCTGAGAAAAATAGTTTGTTTTGTGATGAACAATGCCGGCATCATCCACATTTGTAAGTGGCAGCCTCTTCATTACAAACATTTAAGAAAATGAATGTGAGGAAATCCATCATTATCGCAACTCGCAATCACCAAAACCCTAGAGCGGCTGCAAACTCATCATCTCAGGCAATTTGCATATGCAATTAGTGTAAGCTTCATGGGAAGGTGGTGATTGGCAGAAGTGAACTGTTTTGCCTTGTTTGTCTGATTGAACCCAGTCTAGAGAGGAAAAAAGTAATCGGATGACTTTAGAGTTAGTGATTTTCACCTCATCTCTCCTAAGACATTTTGAGTGACTACAGCTGATAAGTGATCAGAGTATGACTTCGAGACATGCACAAATTTGTCCAAGAGACAGAAACAGAAAACTCCAGGAGAGCTTTGAAGATTTAGCCACCATATGAAAAATCACATTGCCTGTTTTACAGCATATCATTTCAAAGGAGCCACAGAAAGACTGTGGAGGCAGTCTATTTCTGCCCAGGCTCTCATCTTCATTTCTTTTTCATTTTTTCTACCACTTTCTCAAGGTCACTAATCTTGCCATTGAGTCAAAAAAAAAATCAATGGCAAGACGAGAACTGAGGGTTAAGGCGTTCACATGGACATGCTTTACATGTGGAACACGAGGGGACGGCCATGTTTCATTATAAATTCAAAGCCAATATGTTCCCAGGGAGAGAAATGCAGCATGTCAAGGTAATGAGTTAATTTAAGAGATAAGGAACAGCAAATTTAATCTCTGAAATTTCTCCCGCAGCAAAATGTCTCCTCAAGCACCAGGCTTGTCCTATCAAACAGACAGAGGAAGTAGTCACTCATTATCCTGGTAGTCCAAGTGTGGGGTCTCTGTAGAGCTGTAAATAAAAGTAATCATCCACTCAAACTATGGTAAATTTAACCCTGAGGCTTCATTGCAGAGCCTCTGGTGTGCACACCACAGCGAGATTGCTTCAAATACTTGAGCTTAAGCAGTAAAGAGCAGCAGTCAAACAGCTTTAGCGCACACAATAATTCCTGCTCACTATCGCAGACCCCAGACTACCCAGTACGCCAGCATTATATCAAATTTAAGCAGATGCCTAGTTATTATCCCCAAGTGGGCCGAGTTGGCCCCATGATGCTGTGGTAATGAGTGTTTTTTAGTCTGACTGGGTGGACATGTTTTGGGAGAAAGGCCTCTGTCTGCCCCCCAAGACGCTTGGCTCGGAGAGTGAATGGACCTCTACATTTGCATCATCCTTTGTGGGCGTCGCAAACACGTCAGAGGGTTTCATTTTTCAGGTACAATGGGGTTTATCGGGGATATAGTGACCCAGAGCAGTGGAAATGTATGACAAAAGAGCATCATGTTAAACGTCTACAGTACCTCAAACAACTTTGACTTCAAATGTAGAAAAAACAAAAGACGAGGGACGACCCGATTCAATGTTCTGTATTGTTATTGTCCAATACTTTTTAAAAATGACTGGATCAGACGTGAAAAGAAATAAGTGAACCCTAAATATGATGTGACTGCTTCACTGCACACAGGCAACACGCTGTACAGAGACATGTCCTCCACCACCGTCATGTGACCAGGACTACAAGGTGTTGCTAGAGTGAGTCGTCTTACAGCTGGGAGGTTGTGAGTTTGATTCCTGGTTTCCTGTCAACATGCCATAGTACCTTGGAGTAAAATGTTTATGTAAACATTAATATTTTGGATGATTCACCAGTTCAGTTAAAACCTCGATTGAATTAACGAATCAAAACTGTTATGGAAACTGACATAGCTTTAAATGAATCAATATTAACTTGATTTACAATGAACACGGGTCTTCCCACCCGAGCAAGTATCCAAGACTCACTGTATGAAAAGAACATTAAACATCCTGAAAGAAACTTCCCACCCTGGTCATCTACTTTTTACACCTCTGCCCTCTGGGAGGGGCCACTGAATATTAAAACTTGCACAATTAGACCAAAAAAAAAAAAAAAAATCACATTTTAACCAAGTGTTGCTGGCCATGCTACTATGCAACTAAACCATTTCATAGTCAGTCCCTCCTGACTTCCCGTCTATCCTAATGGGTTTATTCTCACTGACTGGCTGGCTTTTTTAAACTTCTGTTTATTCTTAATCTTTGCATATCCTCTCCTTAAAATGACAAAGTTCTTGTTCTATCACTACAGTAATTGGCTTTTTGCTGTGGTGGCGCTGGTTTGCAGCTTTCTCAAGTGACAACATGTCGGTGGAGGTGTTAATCGTGTGCATGTTTATGAGCAGCTGTTAAAAAAAAGGAAGAAGCAACTGCAAAGTAATAAGAGCAGCTTATTAAGATAAACTGGCTGGAACACAGAGAGGCATGTACAGTGTTCGCACATCACGTCAGCCACAGTACAGTGCTAATGGGTGAGGAAGAGCATGTGGGGAGAGGGGTGGGGGACGTGGGGGGGGGGACTGGCATGACAACCTACAGCAGGCAGCAGACTTGGTTGCCCTGGTGACAAACAAGAATGTTTGTATTACAGGCAAATCTCAGCGGTCGGCACGCACACACATGCTGCTCGCGCCGAGTGACAGTGTTGTACAATTGTATTGTTGAAGCAAGAAATGAGACAAGGTGAGGGCAAGTGAAGGAATGTGGTTTTATTTTTTATCACCAGGGCTGAGCCAAACTGTCATGGGTGGGATGTGAATGTGTGTGTGTGTGTGTGTGTGTGTGAGGGGGGGTTCTGCCTAACCACTAATCAAGGAATCACTGTCTTAGCAGCTAATCAACCTTCTTGCTTTGCTGTATTAGAGAGACAAATGAAATCCTCATCACAGTGGTGTCACTGGAAAGTTTAAGGGCTGTGATGCTGATTATATGCCTGTGCGTTTGTCCTGTTAAAACTGATGGGCAAGGAAAGGCCGTGAGGGGAAAAACAATACAGCAGAAAAACATCTCTATAAAATTTTGTGAACTAAACAAGTACTTGGATAATCGAGAAAATGATCTATTATGAAAATCAATCTTAGTTAATTGCTCCGTAAACAAAAGATACTTCCCTGAATCATGTTGTAGCCCAGAAATGGACAGTATCAAATCTCTAAGCTGATCCCCAGCACATGTTGAAATCACCGTGACACATTTTAAATCCGTCAAGGTCGTTTGTATCATGTGTCAACGGGGCGGCGCAGGGTGACATTGATTTTAATTGCTTTTTTTTTGTAACACCTCGTGCCACTGTATCTTAACGCAAACTGCTGGGCGTCGTGTTGCTTTATGAGCCGCTCATCGTCTGCATCTGAGTTCCCAGAACAGGAGCAGAGCCAGTCGACAATTTGATGCTGATTTATATTCGACTCGACTTTAATTATTGTCACTTGACAAAACTTGAGTCACACAAAGTTTTCCACACAGTCTCCATCTGGCTCTGTCAGTTTACATAATATCCTCATGATCAGTACAGTCAATAGGGCCAGGGATTGATTAGAAAATGTGTCCATCACCTGGAATTTGATACCAATTCCTGAAGAATTTCTTTGAACATTTGTTCTTTAGTTCTAGCCATCTTCCTGCAGTCAAACTTGGGAGGAACTTTCTGCTCTCACATCACGCTGCATCCTTATTGGCTCATTGACACTGATGAGATCAACTCCTCCAGTAACAAAATTTGATATTGCACGACAACACATTTTCCATATAATGTGATAAGGAAGAATTTTGATACCCAGTGAATACCACAATTGTACTGAAGTTTGATACCCAGCCCTCACTGTCAAGCTTGCTTATCTACGAGTCAGTGACTTGATGCTCATTTTTTTTTTTTGCGTGTGTGTCCATAATGTTTACATGAATTGAAGCATTAAAATTTAAAAATAAATGTGCAAACTGTAATACATATGCAACAATGTCTGTCAAGACAAATTTTTAATTATTAAGTGGTGTAAACACAGTTCAAGGAGCCATTTTGTTAATATTTCCCAAGAAGGACGTGACACAGAAACTCTTTAAATTATGAGATTTAAAGCATGGCCAGGTAAATATAGCATTTATAATTGTGCTACTTTTTTTTTTTTTTGTTTTATAACGGATGGATTAGATGAAGCAGCAGATACAAGTGAGGAGGAAAGGAGCCCAACAAGCACCACTCAAGAGAACAACAGCATGATTAATGTTCTGATCTGACTTGAAACATCCACCTGGAAGTGGTGGCACACTGTGCAGCAAAGAATGAAAGTGTTTTAAATTCTAAAAGTGTTTGACATAAGAGGAAATTATCAAATGACTCGACAAATTAAAAGATGCCAGTGCAACAATGTGTGGGCCTGTTTTGAGAGGAGCGGAAATACAGTATATGTTGCAATTCTTATGAAAAAATGTCACACATTGGTGTGCAGTACCAACATTGGCCCTTAGTAAGTCACCTGCCAAGTTTAAAGCCCGTTGGACAGTTATGCCATTAAAAGACAGAAAGATGTTCCTTGCATTTATAGATAAACTGCTTGCCAGAGTATAAATCAGTCTTTACAGTTTGACTTCTCCTTGTTGTGTTAAAGTAGTCAGGCAAAGAAGACAATGCTCTGGAGAATTGTGTGCTTTACAATGCTGTAAAAACACAATTTGTTCTCCTTTATGGCTCATGCTGCTGTGGCACAGTAAACGGTGACAAGAATAAGATCAATTTTCAGAATGGATGCCTCAGGAAAATATGCTGCAAAGTTGGGCCAAACAGGATTTGAAATTCAGAAGTGTACAAAAAAAAAAAAAAAAAGACTATGAGCCACATGATATGGTGCTGCAGATAAAACCAAGATGGACACTATGGATTGGGCACATCCTCAGAGTGGACCAGAACCACAAACCTAAGATTGTACTAAGATGGAAAGTACCTGGAAAATATAAGCAAGGTTGACACAAAGACAACATGACAGCAAAAGAGATGGATCCGACTAACATGAAAAACACAACTGTCCTTTTCTGCCAAAGATGAAACTGATCGAGTTACAAACATGCCCCGTTGTTCAAATGGATGGATTTTCCTTAGAATTCCTGTGTGTGTGTTCATCTTAATCCCCCCCCCAAAAAAAAATTTGCAGCTGTTTTCCTCTTACACATGCATGAATAGGAAGGAAACTGAATAATGGACACCAGTAATTTAGATTCTCAGCTCATCACCGCGCTGGCACTTACACTGTCAATACAGAGAGGCTAAATCAACAGGGGACCGTAGTGGAGCACTTCTAATCTAATCATTTCAGACAAAAAACAAGAACAATGTTAGCCAACAAGACAATTAGACAAAGAAAAGCAGAGTTTGTTGTGATTGCTACTAGGTTTGTCAAGACAATATAATTTCAAATTTGATACTGATACCAAGGAAGGTACTCAATTCCATTTTTGATACCAGGGGATATTTAACTTTAATAGGCATATCTAAAGTAAAAATGAAAACAAAACCAACATTACATGACAACGACAATGGAATGTTTAAGTTGTATGACAAATGTAGGGGTGACTTGGCACCATATACTGTATTCACTGCTGTCAACTCGAGTTTGTAGACTACTACAGTTTCTGTTTTGTTGCTGGTTGACTTTAGTTCAGCCTAGGTTTTAAGAGAAACCTATCACTTTCTGACCAAAATATTAATGTTATCCAATGTGTCTACGTAAAAAAATGGTCCTACTCTGCTGGTTTGCCCAAGAAGTAGAATGGAGCTAGCGGCTAAAAGCTACCTCCACATTGGGGCGAAATGGTGAAGGACGGAATACACCCCGGACAGGTCGCCAGTCAATCACTGGGCCAACATATTGAGGCAAACAACCAATCACTCACACAATTGTGTTTTTGGACTTGTGGGTGTAAACCCTGAGAACATGCAAACTGCCAGACTGGACCGCAAACAATCAACCTTCTTGTTATGTGGCCTGTTGGGCAACTCCACTGGTTGCAAAAGCAACTCTGTTTTAATAGAAGTCTACAAGAAAATTAGTCTACCTCTCACTTTGTCAATAAATATTTTCCCAAGGAATTAATCATCTTCAATATAGAACATGATGTCAGTTTTGCAATTTATCCTCCAATTTACAGGAAACAGTAATCTGATTAATAAGTAGTATTGCACAATAAGTGGCTGGTAGGACTTAGTTACACCTGTGATAACATAGTGATGGTCAAATCTCAGGACTTCAAAATAGGCAAAATAGACATTTCTTATGTCCTATCCATCCAATTCTAATTTTTCATTCGTAAAAAGGATCTTTTTTTGAGAATTCTACAACATTTACTACCGACATTACCCAAAAGGTAAGGTCAATGCACTGCAGTTGCATCATGGGAAGCCCATTTGTCTTCAGGGCTGGGTGGATGTGCACGAGTGTACACTGAAAAAGAAAGAATGGCAGATTTTTTTCCTTTCATTATTACATTCATGAAACATTGAATATGTCCTCCAGGGCCCCTTTTCTACCCTTCAGTAATAATTCATCTACTCTTTCATGGGGCAAAGGGGAGGTTTCACCCACTATGTAGAGGCAAAGCTGGGGGCTCAGGGGAACAGACATGGAGCATACGGGGCAGGGCTCGTGCCCCTCAGCAGTACCACACATCCAGGTGGTATTAATGTCTAATAGCTTCCCTCACACAGCACCTTCAGGCATCAGCAGGAGTAATGCTAAGGGTAGATGATGCGTTTTACCAGCTTTAAGAACGATTCAGGATATTAAAAAATTGGAGAAGGGCAAAAGCAATTTCCTCCTAAAGGGGATTTTAAAATTACAGCTCTCAGACTGGAAGTAAATTTTGCTGTAAAATAATTTTCCCATTCTAACCATCACAATGAAATCCCTTCTTCCCTCTGCAGCCGTCTGCATCATTTTATATGTGTTCACCTAAGATAACGCCTTTAATGAAAATCTCTGACAGACAGTCATGACAAAGGCATGAAACACAATCTCTTAAATACACTCCACCCGGGCTATTGTACATTCTTGACACACAGTGGTGGAAGCACATAAAGAAATGGATTTTAAAGACGACAGAAATCACACGACACTTAGAAAGACAAACCTGAATGAAGTCATCGTAACAGTAATTTACCTCACTCTGAATTCATTCACTCAGTGCATTTTACTAAGCAGACTGTAGCTGAATTTGCAGAGCCTCATTCAACACAGACTTGTTATTTTTACCGGCTTCATTAGACATTGTTCAGGCTGTGGCAGTGATCCTTTCTCCTCTTGCTGCCATTGAGCGCGGATTGTTTTGACTGCGGTGACGCTGATAAATATGTATTTAAACGCAGTGGCAAACAGCTGGAAGAATGAGCTTTTGTCGTCAACCGAGCAATGCTTTGGTTTCCTCTACACTAATAAAAACACTCTTTATGCTCGGTTCTGTTGTGCGCAAAGGTGCGACTCATTCAGCAGCTTTTCAGTGACATATAAGAAACACAATGGAGTTTGAGGAGAACACGATCTGAAAAGCTTTTTCTCGCTCTTCTGGTACAAATGTTTGTTTTGAACAATGTGCTTGTTTTTAGGGTTTTGTTTGTTTGTTTGGAGAAGTTTGGGGATCTCTGTACATCCAGTGTGCAGGAGTGAGTGGCATCTAATGGCAGAATTGCAAATTTCTCCATGCACCCCTCTCTTTCCATGCGACAAGGAACTACGTTGGCCTTTGCATACCAAAAAGGACAGGAAAAAATCTCTACTCTCCTCTTTATTTAAAGATCAGGTTTTTATGAAGAGAGATATTTTCATTGCTCATTTAGTTATCTTCTTCTTGAAAAACAAAATGTGCACTTTGGCTGGTTTGTCCATTCAAGCTTCTGTAGAAACATGGTGGTCCAAGATGGCGACCTCTGTAAAGCAAGACCCTTGCCTAAAGTACATTTTAAAAGCTTATTCTATGGCTGCAAAAAGCAAAAGCCTTTTTATTTGAAGGTACAAACATACAACATTATGAGTAGTATATTCAATGTCTGCCAAAGAATGCTGAACCTTTAACTTTATTTAGTTTTTTAGGTTCCCTTATTCTTAGATAAAGCATGTTTATGAAGGACAATATTGTGAAGGTATCCATTTTGATAGCATTTCCTGAAGGAAACGAAATACTGCATCTGTGTGTCCCTTTTTAGCTCTGTCAATAGTACATGTACGGTGTGTGTATATTTGCGAGAGAGTGTGTGTGAATTGATCATGTAATCTGAGTCTTATCTCGGCGGGTCTACAGAGATCAAGCAGTACTGAGTTCTATACACCCTGTCAAACTCAGAGATTCGAATCAGGACTTAGAACGAGCTTATTAGCCTATCGGTGTTAGGCCTTAAAGGCGACGCAGAAAAAAACCTAAAAACCTTCTCCGATTAATGCACTTTTACTTTCGAGTCCAAAAAGAGGTAGAGCTCACACACACTTACCCAATTACCACAATAAATCCTCAGTTAAGATTTCCTTTGAATTTTTACACATGACAGAAGTTGGTGTGTTGTTGGCCAGCGTTTGGCTGAACTAAATGGATGCAGAGACATGACGGTCTAATTATTCACTAGGTTTAGTTTTGGTTCTATGTGTTGCAATGTGTTTGCAAGTCTCAAGTGTTATACTGGAGATTTATTCTCCTTACACAGTGAAGTTAGTGCAGAGTTAGTTTTGTCAAGAAGAAGGTAGAACAGTAATTTAGGTAAATTAATTTGTTGTCTTTAATACTCTTAATTTAATTGTGTCGTGGTCACTGAATTTGACCCTGGAAGGTGACTTGTGATTACAAAATTAGTTGTAAAGTTAGATGCCATTTTTAAACATTAAATTGAACATGGCTACTTTTAAAGTGTGCGAGGAAAACAATGATCAAAAGAAATTAAAAGTGTCCAACCTATGTGCACTGAAGACATGGCTCATTTGCAAAACAACGTTGTAGAAAATGATCTCACAGTGTTGCCCCCTCTGGCTCGCTAATGGGTGACATTCAGTTTTTCATTTGCAAGAACGTAAACAGTTAATGGAGAACTGTGTACCCTACTTGGAGGAATGAACATATTAGGAAACTACAAATTTGAATTTCATACTTAATGAAACACATTTGATGATTCTTTTCATTTTCTTTTGGGAAACTGCATTCTAGATTAGTTTGACTATATCTACAGTATATAATTTTGACAGTGTTCAATTTACTGTATTCGACATATAGTAAAAGCAGTAATATAATGGAGAATGGTGTTAATAGTAATACGTGCTACATAACCTTAACATTTAAATGCAGCAAATTATCTGTTTAAAAATATCACTCCTGTAACCCATTACCAAACTATTATTCACAGTGTTTTTCTATACTGACATGGATTATGATTATGTGGAACAAGGGCGAGCAAGAACAACTAGATGGTGACAATGTCACAGCTGTCACAGACTCCCACCACCAAATGGCCACACAAGGTCAAATCACATGAGATTCTATTAATATCCTCCATTTTGTATGACTAACTATTCGGAGCGGACATACACACCAGCCTCGTTATCTTCACTGTTCACTTCTCACTCACACTCATGTCCCTCCATCTTTTAATAATCCAATCGTAAGTGAGAGGCTTCACACAAATGCAAAGAAATCCTGGCGGATGCCCTTTTATGCTGAAGGCCTTTGGCTTTTTTGAAAAGTTCACTCAGGATAACGCAGTGCTGTTTGGACAATAGACTCAGCAGTGGATGTGTGTTTTCATCAATAAAAGCTTATTAAATAAACTTGATACAAATAAAACTGATGACTGTGGCAACAAACAGTAGCCTCAAAAAGCAACATGTGTCGACGGCATCGCAGCACTAAATTCATCTTGTACTGCAGTAATAATTACCAACATGAAAATGTGATTAAATTTAATATTATGCTTCAATATGAGGGACTAATACAGATACTAGTGAGAAGGCAAGGCCAGAAAAAGAAAATAATTACAGCACACTTTGTGTCTTTTAGACACACTGTTACATTAAAGCTCAATCAATTAAGTGAATTGTAAATGACTATCAAATTAATTGTTCTGATAATTTATTATGGGGTTTCCGGTGCTTATGCTGCTTTCCATTTACGTCGGAACTGGGATAGACATCACCCCTGACGTCACTGCATTCCAGTTGAGAAGTAGGAAACACAAATGTATTTCAGGCTAGCCATTGTTAGCAATATCAGTCGATAACAATGCTCTACATGGTATTTTTGGCATACAAACAAAGTAGCAACGTGTCTATGGTTAAAAATGAGACCGTACTATGTGTACGACTAATTTACTGTGAAACTAATATGACAGAAGTGCTATCAATGGTAAACGTAGCAGTGTTTGTATGGTGGCTTGCAATCCCATGTGGAGGTCAGTAAGGTTGCTCCATAACCCTGGAAATTCCAAGTTCCAACTACAACAATGTTAATTGTACATATTTTGTGGTTTCTCTGGTCTTTATTTGGAGGTTTGGAATTCACCAATGATTTTGATCTATTAATTAAGAAATATTAAATCAAAAAAACAATCAGGAGTTGCAGGCCTAAATGACATAATTTAGACTTAACCGGTGGTTAATAAACCAGCATGTGGGTGCATTACTGGCAACAGGTGGACTGGAGTCACTATGTCTGCATCTGTGGCCTCTTATTTACATTTTTAGTCATTTAGAAGATGCTCTTATCCAAATTGACTTACAATTGACTGCCGAGAGCAACTCAGGGTCAAATGTCTTACCCTGGGACACCTCAGCATGTAGACTAACAGAGCCAGGGATCGAATCCATGACCTTCTGTGTGAAAGACCACCAGCTCTACAAATGAGACGCCACCACCTCAGCTGCAGGAATGTCTCAAGTGCAAAACTGTAAAATCTGCTGCTTTTGTCCACTGCTTTTTAATTTAAGTTTCACAAAACTTAAAAAATGCCTTGTGGGTGTTTTTTAAAAAGCGCTTGCCAGCCAACAATCCACGCTGAATCTATCAGTACAGAGCAGGCCACAGCCTTAGCTTGTCTGATTCAGTTAGTGCTTATGAAATGGAGCATCTGCAGAAGCTCCCAAAGAGTATGTAAACATAAGCTCTGCCTTGGGAAATGAGCTGAGGGGGCATTTAGATTTGGGTAGTGGGTGCATTAAGCTCTGCATCTCTCTCACTCTCTCCGTTACCTGGTAACAGTTTGACACACAAGAGCTTCCTGACTAATGTATCCAAGCACCGGGATAAACAGCAACACCTGAGCAACCCTGACCCTCCCTCCCTCCCTCCCTCCCTTCTCCTTGGCTAATGCTGCCTCCTGAGATATTAGATAATCCTGGAGCAGACAAGAGGTGATAGGCCGGCCCATCTTTTAATGATGCCACATTTGTCAGAGAAGCCGCGCGACGCTCACGGCGGATAGGCTTCACGTGTGTGCCGAGAGCCAGGACCGATCCACTGTGTGTGCACTGTGCAGAAGCCAATCGCTGAAGGTTCAGTTGATGGAGCAGCTGCCGTTACAGCAAGGCGGGGGGGGGGGGTTCCCATCAATCAAAACAAGAGCACAGATATTAGGCAACATATGGAACTCCAGGCACTTTTGGGTTCCGTCCACTCACGACAAAGAGTCAAGCATAAAAGATAATGACGATGAAGAAGAATTAATTATCAGGTCACTGTTGATTTTACACCAGAGGAAGGTACAGTCAGGAACAAAAGCATGCAAGAGAAAACTCTCTCACACACACACACAGAGATAGAGAGAGAGAGAGAGAGAGAGAGAGAGAGAGAGAGAGAGAGATGCCTAGTTCCCTTTTTCAAATAAAATTATAGCTCATTTCCAGATCAATAGCTTCCCTCTTTCCTCCCTGCACAAGATAAACCCATCACAACTGAAAGATGGAGGAGTGGAGGGGAAAAAAAGAAAATAAAACAGGGCATTACAGTCAGCCCATTTTATCTGATGGAGAGAGGTGAACAGAGGGATTAGCTGCCATGGGATGAAACCAGCTCTTCATCTTCCGTCTCCATTCCCCTCCCTTCGTTTCCCTATCCGCCCACACACCCACACTGTGTTCTCCCCTCGCAACCACGACAGACACACTCTATATGTTGTAGCCGATCTATCCATCTCTCTGTTTCCAGCTGTGCTACACCCTGCCAACAATCCAGCAAGCACAAATCAATGTTTGCTTGCGCATGGCTGTGAAAATGGGCGCCAAAAAACAGTGTCGTGGAGTTGTAGCAAAGTGTGGTTCCCTTCAAAGCATCCACCCTCCCTGACTGTGACACCCAGACACCAACACACATGCGATAAAAATCACAAAGCAACACCTGGACACTTGCATTTATTGTTTTCTTTGGTAACTTGTGGATAAGCCAAAGAGGAAACTCTTACCTGGCAACAACAGCACACCTTCAGCTTCAAATGAGCTCGCCCTGACGAGGATGCGCGCTCCGCTGGAGTGGGAGAGAGGAGTCGTGGGAACAGTGTGTAAGTGCTTTGTGTGTGAGTGTGATGCTGGCAGAGAGAGAGAGAGAGAGAGAGAGAGAGAGAGAGAGAGAGAGAGAGAGAGAGAGAGAGAGAGAGAGAGAGAGAGAGAGAGAGAGAGAGAGAGAGAGAGAGAGAGAGAGAGAGAGAGAGAGAGAGAGAGAGAGAAAGTGAGAGGTGGAGCCTTGCTTGGAGGAGAGCGGGTGGACGAGGGAGACAAAGAGGGCTGGATGATGATGATGATGATGATGATGATGACTCTGCCTGTTGTCTGTACAGCCAGTCTTGTGGGAGCAGCGTGGATGGCGCTAGATCATCTCCTATTTAAATGTGCGAGGTGGATGCACCTCGTGCAAGAAAGCCCGGGGTAGAGAAGAGCAGGAGGTGGAGGAGGAGGAGGAAGAAGAAGAAGTGGGAGAGAGAGAGAGAGAGAGAGAGAGAGAGAGAGAGAGAGAGAGAGAGAGAGAGAGAGAGAGGGACACCCAGAGCCAGCATCGTCACACACACCACTTCCAAGGAATCCCTCCAGTAAGAGGGGCACTGCATCACTGAGTCCTTGGCTGTGATTGGCTGTCAGTGTTCGGGAGATGCCGAGGACGGTGGACTACATTGTGTAACCCAAGTTGACCCTTTCAACACATATTAACAAGCTTCTTAACCCTTTTGGGCTCATGTTACCTTCAAGGACACTTGGAAAAAAATCCTCTCCCTAAGGACTCTCTGTGAGTGTGTGTGTGTCAACTCACAGGAAGCCACGGCTTGTCCGTGAATAAATAAAACACATACCACCCAGACAGAACTTGCCCATGAAAGGAGGACGATTTCCGCAGACAAAGGTCGAGCCCATCGATACCAGAGTCACACAAACATGTACAAGGATAATCTGTGAGGTTGACAAGGTGATCTAAAACCAATGCAGAGGTTATCCTGAAAGTCAAGTGCAGGCAAATTTTCTTCCCGCAGGTGACAGTTCTGACCAAAGGTCATATCATGTTTTCATGCAATCCATCCAAACCAGACTATATAAACCTTATTTTTAAATGCAGGAATAACTATGTCCGACTTCCTATTTTTGTGCACCACTTCTGGTTTTGGTTTCCATCATAGATTTGTGAATGAAGATTGCTTTCCTGAAAATGTTGAGGTAACACTCAAAGCTCTTGATAACAAATAGAAAAGGCAGGCATGTAATTTATGGAGTGGAAGGACAACATGAGGAAGTGGCCTCATATAATGTGTGAGAATATTTTTAAACATAACACCAAGGAGGTTATGTTTTCGCCAGTATTGGGTTGTCTGTCCGCATGTCTGTCCGTCTGTCTGTCCGTTAGCAAAATAACTCAAAAAGTTATGAAAATTTTCAGGAAAAGACATGTAATGGGACAAGAAACAGATCTTGGTGCAGATCCGGAACGCCGTCTGGATCCAGGAACGGAGGTCTGCACTCTCCGAGTACTTCTCGTTTTGTCGCTTGGTGTGGATGACTGAATGAGTGAATTGAATTAGATAATGGATTACTAAATGTAGGCAATGTTTTAATTACACAACTTAGCCAACTGATATTTGGGACACCAACTCATTCCACTAACAACACTTAATCATTATCAGCTGTGGTTTCACCTGTAGCTGCTGAAAGTTTTAGCAGCGTTTTATAGTGCAGAAATTTCTCTAGTACTGGATGGTCAATTTGTAGGTTCATTTTCAACAAAGTGAAATAAACAGACATAGGGAAGCTTTGGTGGCTTCTTCAAATTCAAGGCTTTCAAGCCACAAGAAAAGTGTTTTCTTGCTCAGAGAAAGTTCTTACAAACACATATTCTTGTCTGGTTTGCAACTGATGATCAAAAAAGATCCTGTTCCATTAATAGCCTTTTTCTTAAACCAAGTGTTATAGCAAACCCTGACTGCACATATGATACTTGTTTTTCTAGAAATCATATCATCCTATAAAGTTGTTGTCCTACTTGCTACGTAAAGCTAGCCAACTACTGGCAGGAAATGCTAAACCTGAAGTCTCACACAAAAATAATGGTGGATGTCTACTTGCATGTTTCTGCCAAAATAAGGTCAACATAAAATGTTTTCTGGTTCTCCTAAACACATTAATGTGATATTAAAAGTATAATGTTCAGCCACCAGAGGGCGACACCATTGGCTATACAAAAGAATCCCAAGTGAAAGCTTATACTTCTCACTTCTCAATCGCTAGTTTCAGTTCTTCAACAGAACATGATGTCAGTTTTGTAAGTTGTTCACATGTTCACATTTAGAGGAAACTAAATGATAAGGCATGGCACATATGAGTGGACACCTGTGTTATAGTCCTCTTCAAATTGTGCAGATACATTTTTGTGAAGTATTTTTGAGGATGCTTTTTCATACCATACCAAAATTCTGGTTGTACCGTTAAATTTATTAAGTGTCACAACACATAAATGTCCCCAGAAATTCCCCATTTACATAAAATCTTCAAACCCGAGGGTCAATTTAAAAGCTATTCTGAAGGACTTTGTAATCAGTAGGGAGAGTGGATCCACAATAACGAAATAGCACGACAGAAACAAAAAAGGAAATTTGAACATTTACAATGCCATCACGACTCGGCACACTCCATTTGCTGATGAAGTTCATGTGATGATTAAAAGCTGTTGTTGTTGAGTCATAATGGTTTTTTTTAAGACTATTCAAGATAATGGTTTTTTTTTTTTGGGGGGGGGGGGGGGGGGGGGGGAGTACAGTCCACAAACTAGTTCTTTGGAATATATTAATAAAACATTCATTTGATAACATTGATTATATGATTATATTCAGAATTCAAATGCAAGTTTACTTAGCAGCTGCTTCAGGCAAAGTGACCGACAACTGGTAACGCTTGACTTGACTCTGACTGAGCAGTGTTTATTTTTATTGAAAGATATTAGAGTATTAATCCAGTCGAGCTGAACGATTAATCCTTTTTCAAATTAAAAGCACAATTTGAAACAAGGCCATTAGCAAAGGCTGCAACTTATTTCACTGTAAGAGAGTTAATAGCAAGGTTTTATGACTTACATATTGTAATTATTTGATTCTTGTTATTTTATTTAACACAGCCACAGCTTTTGAGAAAATTGTTCTATGCCAGTAACATTTTCATCTTTGCATTTGAATTTAGATCTTTTAATGGTGTCTCGTGATGACAGTGGGGTTTTAACAGCGAATATTAAATAGATGCTTGACTTAAAAGTGCAGTGCGTAACATTTAGGAGGGTTAATAGGCTTGAATTGATGTAGTATGTTTGTATAAGTGTATAATTGTTTCAAAACTGAAGCCATTTGTTTATCACAGCCTTAGAGAAAGACTATTATCTGGCCACTATCTTGCATTGCCATGTTTCTACAGTAACCTGAGGGACAAACCATTTTGCATTTTGACTTTAAATAAAATTTGAACAAAGTCAAACCTGTCATTGTCAACTCTCTGGCTGTGGTTTGAACAATGATTACTGGCCTTAATGGCTGTTTGTCTTGATATAAAAGAGCCCATTGGTTGTGGAGGGCTTCCATTGGCACACCAACAGCACACAACAGCAGGAACACCAGCTGCGTCCTCTCTGGTCCTGTTCAGAAATAGCTTGGCTCCAGTTGCGTCCCTGGCCATGTCCCAGTTAGTGCCACTGCCACTAGGCAGGCAGGCAGGCAGGCCCTGCTCCGCTCTCCTGGCTCAGATTCCCTGCGTCCTGGAGGACAGAGGTGTCTCTGAGGCCTGGAAACGAGGGGGTTAGCAAACAAGCCCGACCCTTCGCTGTACAAACGTTGTCCTCTGCCACAGAGTCTCTCAACTAATGAGCTCAGAACAAAATCAAAGTGACAATATTAACAGTGTGATGGGGGGGGGGGATAATTACAAGGGCAATAAAAGGACCTAGTGAGTCCCTTGCCTCATCTTCCAACATACAGTTCAGCAGATAAGTGATTACTGCTTGGCTCAGCAAGTGACATATGGGGCCAGATACAGAGTAGGTGTCAATCAATAGCATCCACTTCAACATTTAAAAAAAAAAGCCCACTGCTCATTGGTGTATCAGCTGGGGAGGCAAAACAAATGTGTGCACCATTAAAAAGTCTACACAATGAGTGTAAATGCTATAGAGAACAGATACATCCTAATAATTTAGTCCAACAAAATCAATTTGATTGCTTTTTAAGTGGCTGAATAACTGATGTTAGTCCAGGTGCAGTTGTTCCCGCATTATAAAATGTCATAAGGTCACTGACTGTTTTCAAATGGTCAGTCAGCTCCTAATCCTGATTCTTCCGATGCATTAGTCACCTGCACCTGGCTGTGGGGATCAAAACAAACCCAATCAGCCTTCTGCCGGTGTGATTCATGGAGGCAGAGGTTTGCTCTGCTCTGACTGTCTGCACACATGGCGCCGCAGGAAGAGCCCGGTGCTCCTCTCTCTTGTTTACAGATCAACAGCATCTCTGGGAGAAAAGGGGCAACATCCTGTGTCACACTGATGGATGATGTGACACTTGTGAACCTCTGTGTCATCTCTGCATCAGCGTTCACCCCTCCATCACCCATTCACCTCAGGGGAGGATGAGAAAGGAAGTACACGTGGTTATCAGTGTAAATCAAGCTTTAGAGTTGTATCTCTCTTTCAAATCATTTATCCAAATGTGGAGAAAATGGCTGATGGCTAAATAGTGAGGAACTGCGAGCCGCTCTGTTTGTTAGCGGGGCTGCAGAAGATGATGCTCGGCAGCATGAACAGGTAGATGAGATGGCCGACAAGTGGAGGTTAAAGGGGCACCAACATGCACAAATGAATCTGCATAGAAGATGACTCAAAATTGGAAGTCAGAATTCCAACTCTGTAACCTCACAAACCTCAACATAAGATTCCAAGTTGACTAGCATCAATAGAAAACACATTTTGCTACTTTTAGTGTTAATTGCACGTCTGTCTTATTTGTTTCACATCAAGTTGGATGTAAAGACAAGTACTGTTCAATTCTTACAATATGAGTGTTGCTGCACCGAGTGTGCAAAATACTGTGCTGAGCATTGTTATTAAATGATATTGCTAACAGTGGCTAGCCCAAGACAGGAGCGGACTGCCATCACGCCACATTCAGATCTCATCAGCCACTGCAGTGAAATAAGTCACATCAACAATCAGCAGCAGCACAACTCTTGTAAAAAGCTCTTTACATAGACAATTAATTGTCATGAAAACAACAGAAGATTTGCATAAACAACTGGAATCACTGCCACAAATTTTTTTCATGACTCATAACATGTGCATGTTAAATGTTGTTGTTGAGTTTGCCATGACCTTGGTCTTTCACCCTTTGGCTACCAAAATCAAATGAGATCAAGTGAACAAATCCGAAGAAATTCCCTCAAATGAATCATAAGAACTCATGTACAAGAAAAACATAATTATACTTTGTGAACCTACCTCGATGTGGACATTATACCTCCAGCCACAGAAATGAATCCAAGTGAACATTTGTGCCAAATCTGAAATTTCTTTTCAATGTTCTTTAGATATTGCATTAAAGGAAAAAAAAAAGAAAAAAACAATGTATGAGGCCACTGTGATATTGACATTCAGCCTTGCAAATGTAATCAGAAATGTGTGCCAAATTTGAAGCAATTCTCTTGAGACCTTCTGGAGATATCGATTAAAAAGTACAGACTCCCCAAGAACATAATGTGTCTGGTCCACTGGCTGCCACTGGCACTAAGCCATAGAAATAATTTTTTAAAATGTTGCAGGCAATATTTAATTAAAACTTGGTTTTGTCAATGAGTGACATGAGTAAAACTCAATTGGTTTCCTGATAAGGCCGTCAGCGTAATAGGGCTGTTAGAATTTAAATTAAGAGCTTAAACTCTCAGGCACGTCCTCCAATTTCCCAGAGCTGTAAAGCGAGAAAACAGCTCTAAGTAATGTTTTGTGTGCCACTGGATGGACGGACTAATCTTCTTAGATCGTCATCTCTGAAAACCCTCCAACTCCAACCACGTGTTTCCGTGAGAGACGGCAATTAGAAAAGCACTGGGCTCAGATTCAACACTGAATTACATTTTTGTAATGTAACACCTTTCATGACAGCAATAACTGTCCTCTAGAAACAGAACATGATGTGGAACTTCCTCTTCTGTCAAATTGTTGCAGAAATAGCTTTTTATTATTATTCTTAAAGGCAGTTTTTAGTGATAATTGGAAACAAACACAAAGATGCTCTTCACGGTCAATATTAAGGCTGCAACGATTACATGAGGAAGCCATTACTAATCTCTTAAGAATTATTTGTCAACTTTTGTGATAATCAATTAATTGGTTCAAGTATTTTTAATTAAAATTTAAACTTTAATTAAAATTTTAATTATCTGATTTTTCAGCTTCTTAAATGTGAAAATATTCGGTTTTTCTTGATCCATATAACAAAGAAATCATTTAAACTGACAAATTTGAGAACATCATCATTTCAAGACAGCTGACATTTTTTGGACCAAACAAGTGGTTGATTAACTGAGAAAATAATCAACAGGTAAATCAATTATCACTATTCACATTCTCTCTTTCACAAATGATTCCTTTATGTGGCCATCAATTGTAAATATTTCTCATAAATGAGGCTCCGATTTTATAATGCAACCACATGTAACTCGACTGTAGCTCCAGTAATTTTCTACATTTTTCTTTCTTTTTTTTACCTACAAAATTAAAGTGATCTCTGTAAATATAACTCGTAAATGAGGCTGCAGCTCTTTCCTGAACGCCTGTCTTTCCTTTTACTCCGTCCATCTTTCTGTATGTTGTATTGAGTATTGGCACACTGGAAATTTACTGTCTGACAGAAAAGGAAAATGCCAGTTTATAGAGCTGTCTGTCAATTTAAATGATAAAAAAAAACAAAAAAAAAACTATTAACTTACTGATTTCAAAATGGAGGCAATATAAGCACATTTAGTTGAATAATTGATTGAAGCCTTTTCCCATTGTCAATTTTAGGAATGCTTTACCTTTATTGACACTATTATCTCTAGTGTTAAAATAGTTGGTGATTAAGTTAGCAATCAGTTATTTTTTCCCTAGAAATAATAACTAGTCCATGTTTGAAAAAGGTGTTGGATGTACAGTCAGTTCTTCAGGGTTAGGGTTACAAACAAAACTATAAGAACCTGTTCAAATTTGTTACTTCAAGGTTGGCCAAAGCATTACTGATCTTCTCTGGGGGTTGTTCTGGGAGTGAGGGAGCCATTTCCTCTTTATCAGTACATCCAGGTTTCCAACCAGCCTTATCGCCCCACCTTCCCTGAAGATGTTTGGGCATTGAAGCCTCCACAGCAACATCAACAAATCACATGATCACACATCGACCCCTGTGTCAGTCCAGTCGCTTTCAGGTGTGATGATAAATGGGACTAGCACGTGTGCCTGAGAGAACATCATCTTGTTACAGGAGACCAAAATGGCTGCCTGTGTGCCTTCTAGGGACAGGATCGCCAACTCCACATTCAGTCCAGCACCTTGGAGGTAATACGTAATCTGGCTATTGGGTACACCGTGGTTCAATAGCCTATGAAATGACCCTTGAGATTGTGAGATATTTTCTGTGCTCACCCGAGGGCAACAGATCCTGACCCGACAACAAATAAATCAATGCACATGGTGTGGATTTCATACGACATGTTTTAGAGGGAAAGAACGGGAATGAGATATGAGACACAGTCTCAAGGTCACAGTTAAAGCAAAAAAATTATTCTGCACTAATTTAATAAACTCAGCTCTGCCACCCAAACATCACACTCCTTTAACTTTCATATTGAACCATAAAACCTTTTTTTCCTAACACCTATGATAGAGCTGCTCTGAAGTATAACTGTTGAAGATAACAATATAAAAAAAACAATACTATTGGGCTGTCTCTTTAACCTACATTTTATATCTGTACTGCTATTATATACAGTATTTTTAATTTAAAAAAATGTACAAATTAAATATTAAATACATAAAACAGGTCATAAAAAAATAAAAAAAAAACTTTGGTTAAAAAATAAAGTTTAATTGGTTGATTATTTATTAATTTGCCAAATATTAAATAATCCACCAATGCCGATTATGAACAAATGGCAAATATCAGGCCCTTAACTGATTAATGCTCTGCCTCTACTATAATTCCTTCAAAAGTTTTTGAGTTTTATGAGAAGGAGAATAAAGATATCCAATGAGTTGACCTAATCTTGGCTGACACATCAATTCATTAACTTTCAGTTCAAAGTTCTAACTCATGTATAAATAATCTAAGGTGTTTAAAAGAAAAAGATACATTATAAGAATATTGCAAAATGTGATTTAAATGCCGAGATGATTTTAAGTAAAGATCTGATTTCACTTGAGTGATCCAATATTAATTCATAAAAATCACAAGTTTAATGTTTCAAAAGCATTTATTGTCTTGTGGGTAACCCTATAGTTCTGACTCACTTTGAACAAAACTTAAATGAAAATTGATTTAAAATGAACACAAACTTTGTAAATCTGAATTTAATTAATTCGGACAAACTGTGATGAAACCCAGCCACACTTCTTTTCTTTATTGCCAACATGTTTAGCCACTAAATCTTCACTATGACATTTTGTGCATACACCAATCTCCCTCCAATAGAAGCAACCAATGAATTCACCTCAATGTTTTATTTTTGGCTCAGGCAGCAAAGAGGCAAGCCAATATCTACTTTAGCTCTACCTCAAGGTCAAGTTTTGACTGTCAGTCCTTCAAATAATGTCAAGCAATCTTCTCGAATAATTGATGTCTATACTGTAACTGAGTGTCGTTTTGGCAGATCCCCAGAGTGGAAGCTGTAAGAGGATTTTATTCTACTGCTGCAGTCGACACAGAAGAGGCAGATAAAGACATCAGGTAAACCAAAACGCCAATGAAAACCACCATATGAACGAGCTTTTTTTTTTCCCAGCCTCCCAAGGTTACTCATTTTCTGCACATCATTCCACAAGTCAATTAGCAGACATGTGTGCAGGTAGGAGCGGATACAGCACCTGACAGATACCAAGCAAAAGCAAATTATCCTGTCACGAGATTTCCTGATATCACACTGCTCCAAGATCAAATCATCAAATCCGTTTTCCTTGTGCTGCAGCCGTTGCTACAATAGTGATTTACTATGTATCATGTCATTTTCCCTGCAGTGGGCCTATTCTTAGCCCGGTATCATCTTCATCGTGTGTTGAGAGCGATGGAGGGTTATTTTTAGTCATGGCTGTCACGTGATGTCAGAGCAAGTAGAGTCTTGCAGCTGTTTGCAACTGGTACAAAATGTTACAGATCCACAGCTTCTGGTCTGGACCATATGGTCATCTTCCTGAGGATCTAAATATGTATTGATAATGTTACTCTTAATAATTCACACAGATGGATCTACATGTGCTTAAGGCTAAGCTCTATAGTAGCCAAGGTTTCAATAAGAGTAAATGGGGATGAAAACGATTATTCAATTTCATTTTTCCAGCAGATACTGACCACACATTTAACACAAATTGTCATGCCTAGTTCCTCATAATGCATAAGAAGAAAAAAAAATGATAATTAAAAATTAACATATTGTATACAATATAACATCAGTATTAATTAAAAAAAAATATGGACCAGATCTATTATTTGCAAGGCAAATATTGGGTGCACCAATTTCAGCTGCTTAAGAACATTTCCCCTCTTTTTCCTAAACCTTTCCTGTCCACTGGGCTATATTCAGGGTACCAGACTGTAGTTTTTTTTCCATTGATTTGACTTGACGAAACGTTTTTGTTCGGACACCAAAATGTGAGAGTCAGATTTGTGTCACTTCAGTATGCGGTCCTACAATGTTAATATAGGTTATGTGGCAATGCGACAGAACAGTGAGAAAACTCAGATGTGACCAATGATGTCACTGACCTGCACCAACAGCCTGGCAAGATTAAAGGTCAACAGAGGAGTGTGCCGCCATCTCTAAAGCTCTAAATCCAACACATACATGTGATGCAATAGCTTTAAATTGTGACAGAACTTCCACAGTAAATATGAAATTCTCTGTTGCTGTTGATGATGCATGCAAAAACATCTGTGCCGTTTGACAGAGCAGTCTTACTCACATAATATTCAAATTCAAATAACATGAAACCTTAAATTTGATCAGTAATTACCCTGGATATTAATCTGAATCCAATTGTGGCTGGTAATCCGAACATAGCCCTCATATCATCAAGCAGGGCTTGAAACATGTTACGGCAAGCTTGGTGTAAATTGGTGACACAGTAATTAAGCAACCGTAACATGAACGCCAGCTAGCATTACTGTAATGAAAGGAATGAGGAAAAGCAGAAAACAGGACAAATCTAACAAAACTCTACACAACACAAAATATCAGCTCTAGCAAAAATGAGCTTGCACGAGTTTCACCATGTTTTAAAACAACTCAACTCGTGAACTCAAAGCTGTCAAAGAATTTCTACTTACGATATGTCACAAAATCTCCTTTTAAAGGCAAAAAGTCCATGTATAAAAATAAATAATTGACAGTTTGTAATTTAAAAAAAAAAGGTTAATGTAATTACAGATTCTCAAGGGGTAGAAAGAACCTTCTGGTTCAGAACCATTAGCCTCATAAATAATGAAGTACAACACTTTGTTGTGTGAATGTGGATCACTTGAAGGTGTATAAATAATTCATCTTCAAATTATGCTGTTTAAGTACTAAATGTATGCAAAAGCCACAGAGAAGCACATGGAAGACCACACTGAAAACTGACAATTTATGGGTATAGTTGCACAATTTCAATCACTTTTATTTTAGTTTGTTCGGGCTATTAACATAACAAAGAAATGTTGTTTGTTTGTCCAGGAGAGAGATCGTGTAATTATGAAGTTTCACTCTGCAATTAATGTTTTGATTACCACCTGTGTTCTAAATACACTGCAGCTGAACAAAGAAGATTATATAAAGAATAAAAAGCAAATCCATCCACACCTGTGGGGATCAGAGCAGATCTCAGAGCCAGAACAATTAATCACTGGATGGTTAAGCAATCAGATGACAGAGCGACTGACACTATATAATTTTCCTGGGCAGCATTATCTATAATTTAGCTCATGATGAAACACAAAAGGACCCCCAACATCACTATTTAGGTAGTGTTTCGCACCGGTTTGTGAAAAATAGAAAGTTTCTTCTTCTTTTTTTTTCATGGCATTAGATGTGATCCAGCTGCTGGTTGTGAGCTGTAATTTTCATCACGGATCACCCACGGCTATCAGTCATGGTCACAGGAGTAACTCGGCCCCAACTCCTCCATCGCAGAGAAAATAGTCTGGCTCAACAGTTTCACAGAAGGGAGGAAGATAAAAGGAGGTGGACTCGGGAACAAAGGGGAAGTGCCATCATTCTGCTGAAAGCCTGCAATTGAAAACTTTCTTTGCTGAAAGTTTGTGGCAGAGTGGGAGAGAAGCAGTAGCTGGAAAATGTGAGGTAGGGTGTCTCGACATCTTCAAACCTCCCTAAAGTGTTTAAAGTGTCACCTTTACTACCTAAAACTTTGTATTCTCCTCATATGGCTAAAAAGAACTGTAAATGTAAGTGCCATAAAAGAGACAGGTGACTCAAAGGGATGGTTTAGGTTTTTTAAGTGTAGTAGTAAATATTGACTTTGCCATATGTGCCTGTGTGCAAGCTGCTATTTCCGTAGACCCACCTGGGATAACTGGGATAACATGGTTGATAGCAGGTACAGAAGGAAAAAGGATATTAGCCACTTAACAAAAGGCTCACATTATAAAACCCAAGTCTGGAAAATGAAGTTTGTCCATCACCAACTCCTGGTCAAATTGTAGTCCAAACTCCATCAGTGACATTGCTCCAATTAAAACATGTTTGATAGTTTTTGTACCATTCTCATCTCATCATCCGTCTCCCCTTTCAGAGCTGCCAGACCTGCATGTATACCCCGTCTCAACCACCACGAAAACCAAAATAATCTGTGCCTCCATATTCCATCACCATCATCCTCAACACCAGACTAAGAACTTCTTTATTCCATTAAACCCCTTGAACTGAATTCCAGCTCCTTGTTGTCCACATTTGGGTATGCTAGTTTTTTTAAAGCATCAAAAAACCTTGAGTGACATAAATCCAAAACACTTATTTTGTCAATTGGTGAAGGAGAGTGAGTGTTTTCTCAAACAGTTTCCAGCAAAAAAAAGTTAAGCGCAAGATAAAGTGATAAATATATTTTTAGGACATCATTGGCATAGATTTTTGTTCTTGGTGAGCTGTTTGATAAGTGGACAAAATCTGTTTTTCCTCTTACAGACAGTAACTGAGGCAATAATGCAAAATGCTGACTATGTGTCAGTACCTGACAGCACCACACTTCAAAAAAACCCTAAAATATTTTCTCCCCAGCCTGACATTTGCAGATGTTTTTATCATCTGCTTTCCTGCAAAAGGTTTTTACTGAATCTATGATATTATATAACTGTGAAGGCTATAGCTGATCTTGAGACTATGACCCTGACTTTTATTTATAGTATATATATTCAAAACGGAAGCAATTTATAGGATTCCCTTGGCGATTTCATTGTAAATTGTGTGCTTGCTAACAGAAGGTTGTACAACTTTCCGATATGGAGCTGAAACTTTTTATTTTTTATTTTAAAACAATGTAATATTATAAAAACATGGCATTTATTTAATACATGTCTCATTTGAGACCATGTTTCAAAACAGACCTTGACCCTGATATTAAAAAGACATTTTGCCATAAAAAAAGGAAATTATAATGTATCCCAAAGCTACACTGTGAATAAAAATTGACTGTAAGATACACACTGAACCTCTCAGTTTATGAACAGTCATTAACAGTTCAGTGAGGCAGACAATGAAAACAATGACACATTACTTATATAATCACTTAAATAGATAGTGTCATGCAGTATTAACTTCAGAGCACAGTGAAGCGTATGAAGCAACATCTGGTGGCTGTATAAGAGACACGATCATCAACAATATGTTAGCGTTCAATCAGTGTAACTACGGATTCAAAGTGAACCTTTGCTGATAATTATCTCTTTTTGTATCAGATAATAGGATTTTTCTAACATTAAATGTCTGCCTATTCAATTTAGACACTACAGTATAGTATGTGCTGTGTAATACATTGTGTCATGAGTAAGAGTTGGTATCTAGAACAAACACGCAATTGACAACAATTCCTCACTGGTCAGTACCAAATTATCAGTAAGCATTTTTTAACAAACTGGGCTGCTACAGTAACTTAAGTTACATTTATTCTAATATTCCCTGTGCACACAGAAATGGAACAAAATGTAAACAATCTTTTTATAGAAACATAACGAAGAGCAGCAGGACAACTAAGGTTGGGAGTCATTTCCCCAAAGTAAGCAGTGGGCGGGGCAAAAGTCAAGGTCACATAGATGGAAAAGAAAGTGCAAGTTCATGATGTAAATAAAAAAAGTGCCAAACAAGCATTATTGTGATTTCCTCTGAGGTTTTGAATTGTTCCTGTCTCTGTCTATTTAGCAAATTTTCCTGTGCAGTAAAATGTAGAAGCTGGAGTGCCGTTTTAGTCACATGGTTTCTAAATGTTATAATTTATTCACCAAATCTGTTTCCATTGAACTCATGTGCATTTAAATTTTATTACTATTAAAAAAAAATTTCTCATCTTTTCTACTATTCCTCTCATGTTTAATTAATGTGCAAATCAAGAATGTGTACAAAAACCAAACTAATAAGGGCATCAGTACCATATGGATAAGCAGCATCACTGTCAATATCAGTGTTGGTAAAACACAAACCTATATCCATTCCAACATGTGCACAATAATCTCTTCTCTTTCATTCTTCTGAACATGTTTCTATATACAATCTTGGGTTTTAAATGTATCTAAAAACCTATTTATCTCTTAGCAGCCAATCTGACTGAGTTCATAAATCATTTCCACAGCATGGAGACCTGATTACAGCTCATCTCTCTGTTAGCTGGAGTTGCATACTGAACAGAGCCCACGGTCGAGTGGCTTCACCCGCTGCCACGTTTCCCTCACCTGACCGAAAATCAAACAGCCGTTGTTTTGATCTTAAGATCAAGTGAGTTGTGGGGGGGGGAAATGAGACCAGTTTGGATTATTCAGCCTGTTTATAGTTGATATTCACACACAAGAGGAGAGTCAGAGAGTGGCTTATCGTTTGAAAAAAGCACACAGAGACTCACTGAGGCAAGTGCCATGTGCGTGGAATCACTATGAAACACCATGTGACCAACTGCTCCGGCTATCCTGCGCCTGCAGCTGGCTGCCATTGTGCAAAAACCATTATAGACTCGTCGTCTTGCCCATACACTCCAAGCTGAGCTTATCCTACAGATTTTGGTTCAATTCTTGGATCCTATAGACCAGATATCCCAGCATGCACTACAATCCTCAAGCTGCCATAACATGATTAAAAGCAACAGGAGGTCTGCAGCCTTGTCTTGATAGTTTAAAAGTGTGGCACTCCATCTTTTTGATTACGGCAACAGTAGCTGCTTTTGTGAGATGAACTTGCTGAAACACCTTCCTCATGATAAAGTGACTAAGGCAGGCTGTAAAAGGTCATCATGTAGGGGGTTCACTGAAAGAACTGCCAAACCCTGAAAGCATCCAAGAAGTAAGAACATGAAAGCTCAGAAATGAAATGTTTCTCTGTAAAAGGGGTGATAAAAATGTCTGTACCCACAAGCCAGGGGTAGCTTTCTAATTTTACTTATATGCCCACCAGTATTAGCTGTTCTAATTGCTGCAACAATGTGCAAATACATACTCTTTTATTTTTGAGGCACCCTGGGCAATTCACTTACTTCTACAATATCATTATCACACATTGATTGCTCTAGCTGCAAATAAAGACATTTTAATTATGGACTATAATGAGCTTTGAGAACACAAACACATCCATTTCAAATGTTTTCATTTTCAGATGGTTCTCTCAACGGGTAAAAAAAAATTCCCTGCCTTCTTACTACAGTCATAATATCTATATTTCAAAATAACTACCTCTGAAAGGTACTGATTTTGAAAGGACAATGTTGCATTAGTGAGAAGTGGTAGTGAGCTCAAAACTCAGGAGAAGAAAAATACAGTTATCTGGACTGCTAAAGAAAGGGAGCACAAAGACGAGTGGAGGACATAATATGTCACTAAGCAGAAGCAGCTGGAGCAGGGAAAGAAGACAGAAATGTTATTGTACAAAGACAGGAAAGGAAATAGAAATGAGCTATTAGCTAAATCTGTAACAAAGCCTCCTTTCTCTTGCTGAGATTAGTTTTGTACACTGTCCCTGGTGCAAATTTAATGCAACCATATCAAATTGGCATTATAAACTTGGAATACATCTTATTAAACACCATGTTCCTTGATATGCACATGAAAATAAGTAAACACAAGTGTGGACATTTTCCAGTGAGAAAACACGTGTGTTACAAAAGTATGGCCTACATTTTGTATTTTGTATAGGTTGCAAAAGTTTTGTGAATATTGTCAGTAATGAGATTGTCTCATCAATGACTGTAATTGTCTTGGTCTAACTGTTGCCTGTTCTTTGATGAATTATAGACCAAAAGTCCAGGAAATAAAGTGCCAAGATTTTCTATATCATGGTCTCCAGTGAGTAGCTTGCGAGCTCCCAGTCCCTTTCCAAGAAGCTCAAAAAAGGTTTCAATAATCGAACATAAACCTGCTAATATTTTTATCCAGTCAAACTCAGATGTCCTGCCTCTTCTAACACTAATAATTATTTGCCGCAAAAACTGCTCATACCAGTTAGAGGTCAATACTAATACATATTTTAAACCAAGAATGAGTACTTTATCACAAGCATAAATAAAAAAAAGTGTGTGTGTGTCTGCTGTATATCCTGCATTTGAGAGTAAAAAATATGACTTTCTACCAGACCAGAAAAGTCCACCCAAAAGAACAGCAAAGCTAAAGCCAATGCTATTCAAGCTATAGGTTTCATAAACAACGCAGCCCTCAAAGCTATATTAACACCTCTGTAGCGCTATTTCTAAATCAAACACAAAAAAACACAACAAACCAGGGGCCTGAGAGAGAGGATCACAGCGACTACAACAAATGAAAACTATAAATTCTCCATGAAAACTCTTAACTTGTGCTTTTAAAACATGGCCAGCAACAAACTTCAGACTTCAAATATCAACCACGCAAATAAAGAAAGACTGAAATGATATTTCTCATATATAGTGTGTATCTGATATAGTGTGATCTCTCACACTATAGTTAACTGTGAGCAGAAATAAATAAAAAAATTTAGTAAATTGTTTTCTTACCTTGGTGTTGAAGCTGTTAGCATCTTAGCATCCTAGCCAAACCCTCACAGGACAGCAGTAGAACAGGACAACACAGCAGCCATTTTGACACGTCGAAGTAGAAAAATCCCAGATGAATAATTAATTAAATGAAGTTTTATTTAGCTTCCTCAGTTTTAGAGTGAATGCTAACTCACTATTAAAGAACTGAACAGAGGTTTTGTTAATGTGGTCTGTTGTAGCTGTGCTTCTCCATCTTACAAAAATGTAAAAAATGGCTGCCATGCCAAGGGCCGTGTCTACTTACTAGTTAGCTTGCGAGTTAGCTAACAGGTGTAGCAGTGAAGCTAACCATTAGCAGCAGCAGCAAAAACACAGTTCCTCCCAAAAGTCAAATCAATCTTAGAGAAATAATTACAACAGTAGAGACAAATTCAGTAATATAGTTTACAAATAAAGTTCAGTGCTGTAGGACAGAGGTCTCAAACTCACAGCCTGCCACTTATTATCAAGTTACTTTTTTTATGCTTTTATTCATATATTTCAAATCATAAATATGTTTATTAAATATGTTTTATTTATCCTTCCATATGAAAACAGACATTTTAAAATTATGTGAAATATCATCATAAATATTATTTCAATGGCTCTTTCTTAAAAGGTTTGACTCTTTTTTTCAACACTAAACACTACACACTCAGTGGCCCCCAGGTCATTTGGATGGTTTTATTTCTTTTAGTTCCTGTGTTGACAGGTTTTTCTTTCTTTCAAACTGTGACAGTAACATTGATATATTATAAATATATAAGTTTGCCAGTATTCCATCAGTAGAATACATATCGAGTCCACAATTTCAAATCATGAATCTCTTTTTATTTTATTTTTTTTATTCTTTATTATGACAGATATTACACTTTTATTTTTAGATAGATAGATAGATAGATACCCCAAAATAAATAAGAATAAAACTATACATAAACTGTACACAAAAAATAAACTTAGAGTTTATTTACAATGTAAAAAATAACATAATACAAAATAAACATGAAAACTTTTTTTAAATAATTTTATTAAATACTAGAAAATTGTTTAGCCTTAGCACCTCATCTTTTTTACTGTCACTTTGTATCCCCACCTGCTTGCATCCATCAAGCTGTTGCCTAGACAACTAGACTTTTTTTTTCCTTCTCAAAAGATTTTGTTGTCTCTGTAAAATAATATCACTGAAGACAGTGTGATGTTTCATTTCATTTAAAAGATTAAAGACATGTCCTTGCTTGTGTCAAGACATACTCTAGGTTCTCACATCTTGATTGACATCAAATTCAAGGAATTCAACTGGACTGGATTTAGGGTGATTTACAAAAAGGCCAAATTTCAAATTCACAAACTTTCAAGGATTTTAAGGGAACCCTGCATACTTTATATGTCACAAAAGCAGTTAATATGTATACCCAAAAGTGTTCTTTCTTTATGCCAGTGGGGTAGATATGAGGTTGTGACTTGGTGCCGTGGTGTCAATTAAACCTCACAAGTACCTAAATGAGGTCTGGCTTCTTTACATTTCAGTGCAAAGAATATTCAAGAACATATTTCTGACCAGTAAGCTGGGATCAAAGCAGGCAGGTGCAAGTGCAGGTGGTGGAGGAGTAAAATTATGTCTACAACAAAGGCTTCTGTGAGGACGTGGGTGTCTTTCATCTGGCTGAGGCTGGAGGTGAAGAGAGAGAGAGAGAACATGCATAAGAGCATCATTACAAGTTGATCTATTCTCCTTATCTAATCACTAATGGCTTTGGAGAGGAGTTTCACAACCATCACCACTGCCGTTTCACAATGCTTCACAGCCATTATCTCAACTAGACCACAAAAATATGCTTTTCCAGTGTGTTCATGTCTTCCTCCGTATGACATTTCTCTGGTGATGGATGCCAAAAACACATCTCCTGTGGCTTGGCAGTGATTTTAACATCTGATGTGACAGCCAGATTCCTTGGTTATTGAATCAGAAATAAGCCTGTCAAGGTGACCCCCATATCTGAGGAAAGCATCTTAATGTGCAGGCTGTCCTACAATAAGACACATAATAGAAGGATAATGACATTTGGTGGAGACTCTCTTTCTGGCTTCCGTCTGTGTTAAAGGTCAGTATCCACATGTCTTCCTGAAGGCCACTCCATACCAGGAACTATATAGCAACTGATAAATCTATACCATCACGCGCCCAGTGGCTGATTCCTGCTATAGTGAGGGATCATGGGTAGCACCACGTGGAGACACGACCTTTTCAGCCATGTGTCACCTGCCCACGATGCTCTGAATGTCAGTGTTGTAATGCTCCAGTGAAGCAAGCAGAACTCAGAAGAAAACAGGAGAAACAAGTAGAGATCCTAGTAATGGATTCAAGCAAAAATATCAACACTTGCACTGCATTGACTGTGGACAGTGAGGACAAGGCAAATGTTTACAGTATCAAAATAAAGCAAAACGATTTTTGTACATTGTGTTGTTTTGTGTTCTTCACAGAGATCTCAAATGTTTTGAAAACAGAAACACACAGTTAAGGTCATAAAAATAGACCACGAAAAGGCCAGCATCCAGCCAAAATGATGTTATACAACTGAGAGCTTCTGAGTGGATTTACTGGTGACTGTTAATGTCAGTTGTTGTTTTTTTTAAGTGACAGGAAAGACAAGAGGAGACAAAGAGACAGAATGACATGAACCAGAGGACACAGCCTCAGAATATACAGTACATATAAACTAATATCTAAAATAATATTTGCTTTGCTGTTGTAAGAAGAACCTCTGTAAACTTTGCTTATGAAGCATATGGAAGTAGCTGCAGTCAGATACAAAACCATCATAAAACATAAAATATTTAAGACTCAGTGTGGAAGAATTTGAGACATCTAGTGATTTGACACATCCCATTTCTAGAAAGGATGCAAACACTCCTTCACAATTCTCAGTATTTCTCATTGGTTTGTGTGTCATTGGTTGATTGTTTTTCGTTTCTCATTTGTGTGATAAGTTTCTGCTTCAAAACATGAAACACACACACAATCTGGCTGGTTTGTCCATTTGGGCACCTGAAACCGGGCAGAACAAGATGGCTGTCTCTGTAAAGCAAGCCTTTAAGTAAAGCACATACAAAATACTTTGTCAAAACCAGATGATTTTTTTTATTTTTAATCAGTTATACTCAGATACAAACATACTTATGAGTAAGTTCTAGTCAGTTTCTGCCTCCTGTATGTGACACTGGGACCTTCAGTGTGAAAATACAAACAATCTGCAGTTAATGGGTTGAAACACCCTCAGACCACCCGTGTGGCCTTTCACACATGAACATTAATCTAGTTCAGCCCATATGAGCAATGAGTCTTGAGGGGAAAAGACTTCCAGGAAGTGAAGGTCCAAACCCTCCAGGACAGTGAAGCTTGTAGCGCTGAAGTGGAATGAAACCCAACAAGGATAATTGCCTTGTTAGAGCGTCATGTGAAGTCAGCTCCCCGGTGAGCTGCCATGGGAATGGTCATGCATTTATGGATGAACCTTGCACTCCTTCTTCTACTCGGCACGCTAAAACCACCTGTGAGCTCTCTGCCTCTCTCTGTCTCTGTTGCACGTACACCCCACAGCTGTGGGTGGCGATGGCTGATGGATGAATGGAAGGACAAAGAGGACGGAGGACACGGCCACATTTAGTGGCCGACAGCCATTTTTCAGACTAAGTGCAGTTGACAGATGGATGATTAGTATATGTGTCTGTCTAAACCATCTGCACAGAGTCTATTCACTGCTCTGTTTACATACTGTGGGGCGGAACAGAGACATAAAACTTTGGCGTCCACACAGCAGGGTAGGAAACCAAGGTTTTTGTTTCGTTGTCCTTGTAAAATATGTTTCACAGGCATTTTGGATCATTGCCAAGACACTTTTATCAAATGTTGAGGAAATACCTGCCAAGAACTGCCAAGGTTCCCCAAATCAAATTTAAGACCTCTTAAATAGCACTTACAATGAAATGTAATGCCAACTGCACACTCATAACAGTCAGTGTGTTTACATGCATGTGAAAAGTCAACATATACGTGTATATTATATATATGTGTCACATATACTTGGACTCTGCAAATTGTCCGATTTCCTGTCTTAGGTTGGTTTGGTTTTAGCTTGATTAAACTGTGCATGTAAGCGTACTGAGTGTCCTGTAATGTCAGTAAATGTCCCAGTACAATCAATCTTCAAACCACAAATAGCAAAGTCTTGTCTTCAGACAATGACGGCGTGTCAGCCTGTTTCTATTCATATTTTTTAATTGGCCCAAAAAAAAAGTCTTTTAGAGTTTAGGAATCATGTGACTGCACCAACCCTTTCTTCCTGCATCCGCATGTTGCGATACTACTTTTGCGCCACCTAGTGTAATCTCAGTAAACTCACTCCAAACACTTACTTCACATCAATTGATGGAAACACAAATAAATGCACATTAGGTCCTTTTCTCACCAAGCTTGATTTTCACTCCCACCATCTCACTGTAACTGTTTTATAGTTTTTTATAGTTTTTAAACATGAAACAGTTTTTGAGAAACAAACACAATCAAGCGATCCGCCGGCTGTTTAATGTTTTGACTGTACGTCATCAACAACACTCAAGAACTTTGAGGTGCGGTGGAAACGCAAACTACGCAGATTAACAGGAAATCATTATTATTATTTATGAACATTTTGAAAAAGAAAATAGCCCCTTGCTCAGAACTCCATGTTCTGTGGACAAGCTAACAAGTTAGCCTAGCTATCGGCTTGCTGCCATGGGCACATACTGTATGTAGGAGGTGCCTAACTGGTCATTCAGTTCCATTCAAACCATTGTCAGTTCGCATGATGCTAATTAAGCCTATATCAGCCACGTTTGGATCTTGTGCTGCTCAGCAACATTTCCTCACTTAACACGACATTACACTCGTAAAGTCGTAAAGACGACACCAAACAAGTTGGAGTTTGACTAAAAAGTTTCAGATGTCATTCTTGTCCCCGCTCGCTCCTGCGCTGCTGGTGTATACACACAAACACTCTCTCAGTCAGGTCTGACGGTTTTCAAATGAAGGACGCACCAAACAAAATGGTGGTTTGTCACAAAGACCAAACCACAAAGTACTGCAGCTTTAACTGTCTTTCACATTAAAAGCTCCACGGTCTTGCAAAGTTCAAGGGCAAAATGCCCAGATTTTTCATTTTGCTCTGATTCCGTGATTATTTCTGATGTTGGTCTACAAACAGCAGGAAGATTCTTTCTCTGACAGATTGCTTCATTCTGCTAGTGCATGTTTGTGTGTCCTTCCCAGGGGAAAAGCTCTGAATGAGGCTGAGCTCAGGGCTGAACATGCACCTCTGCCTCTCCCCTGCTGACTCGCTCGTGTTGATGAGGAGGAGGAGGAGGAGGAGGAGGAAGAGGAGGAGGGAGGGGAGACGCACACACACACACCCAAACAAGAGGTGTTGTTTTAGCAAAGCCGTCCCAAGACAGGTTCCTTTTTAAAAATCACACTAGGTGCAACAAAAGGAACTCACATTCAGTGGCGACGGGGACAACTTCTCCACGTGAGGCCAGCGCTGTCATGGTAACCGTGTTGAGTGACCTTCAGAGGTTGTGGATGCTCCCCAGTGCTGCCTCCGTTCTGCTTGGCGTGGACTTTGTGAGTCATCAACAACATTCAAATTCACATGCCCCCGTGCTCTCTGGAGGATCGGGCTCATTAAAATGGATGGGCAAATGATGGAAATAACAACAACTGAAGAGAGTGGAGAGCATTTCTGAGTAACCTGATCTTGTCGATAACAAACCTGTAAATAAATAAGCTCCGTCATAAATGAGAGCTTATGATAAAAACAATGGCACACCCAGGATGAAAGCATGCGACGCTCTGCCATGAATCCATGACAGGAGCACGTGACGTGGAGGACGCGGCCTGTTATGTAACAGTAATTGAGATTTGAAAGTGCCTCAGCAGTGACACAGGAGAAGCTCCACTGAGATAAGTGACAACAAAGCACAGATTGTTATGAAATAACGGCTTCCATCTCGAGGATTTGATTCCCACACTCACCTCTGCCTGTCTCATATATTATGAGGGTTTTCCACCAGGAGAGCTTCAGTCTCTGAGGATCACTGAGCACATGAGTCTGAGAGAAAAAGACCCCATCAGTGCCCTGATAGGCCAACTGCTTCTCTGTGTCACACTGAAGGAGATGCCGGCTCAGAACACTGCCACCAACTGAACAGGAAGTGAGGCGCTGGTTTTTCATGGTGGGAGTTCAAATAAATGACACAGAGCACGTTGTCAACATGTTGACTGGCATTTTATCCAAAGTGTGACCATTTAATGTGGATTTCATACTTTATATACCTTTTAACCTTTTTTGTTAAAAACTGTAGTGTTTGCAATTTTACAACATTTACAGATGATGTCACATTTTGCAGCTAAATATACATCACCTCACCCATTGTGAGGTGCTATGTAGCCTTCAGTTCAAAACATAAGTTTGTCCATTGGGGGCTATTGTAAAAACATGCTACTCAAAACGGCGCCCCCTGTAGAGCTGGGGTAAAGAAACAACAACGATTCATACAATCAGGTGATGGCTGTAATATGCTAACCCATATTACAGCCAAGTGAAAATTATTTCCCTTAAATTTTACAAGATTGACCTTTAAAACTAAAACGTTAACATGTTATCTCATTAAAGGGTTTTTGTTAAGGCTTTGGACTTGGGTTTAGGGTTAGAGTACAGGCTCTTGGGGACCATGAATGTTAAAACAACACATTATGGTATGTACCATGTATTATTTTTGTTGTTACAGAAATGCTGCCCCCTGCTGGTATTTGTTGTTTTCTCATTGTTTTTTGCTCTGGCTCAGGATGTTTCAGGGTTGGCAACGTTTGGCCTCTGTGTTTATATCCTCCAGCCAATAACAGCCAGGGGGCGGGACACTCAGATTACAGCCGGGCTGGTATAACGGAAGCTGCTGTAAGGCTAACACCTAAGAAATGCTAGTTTTGTATGGCTAAACGGTGATGTAAGTAATGATGTAAGCAGTTAGCCTAAGTAACATGGCACTAAAATATCGGCATTCCTACAACAAATGTGACATTCCTATTTCAGCATGGACTGCAGCGTTAAACTGTTGCTTTCATGACATATTTTTCCAAATAAAACCCCAAAACTAAATGAATTGGGTCTCCAAAGTGAGCCAATAAATCCAGCTGTCACAATAAGACAAAACTGACATATAGATACAGTAAAAGGGTCATAATAAATATAAATTTGTTCATTTCAAACACTGAGAAAAGTCTTTTTATTATACAATTTATTTAGTCCTACCTTTAAATATGCTATGAATCCAACTGTGCAGAGATCCACTCAAGAAAACGAGTTGAAGTAAAAGAGTCAAAGGACAAAGAAATGACACGAGGGAAAGAGCAGAATATGGGTTTGTAGTGCCATCTCTCAAATGAGGTCTTTATTTAGGATAATGGCTTGTGAGGGGATGGAGGAGCAGACACAAGTCACTGTGACGGCGACAGTCGGCACAAATGGGTCACAATGATGTGGATGAACGAGAGCTGCTGGTTATCACTTGGTCAAAGGTAGAAAAGCCTCTTTAACTGGGTTGAAAATAAGAATTAAGACTTTATATGTATTAACACTCGGTCGTAATTGTTAATATTTGCGTTGGTCGTGGTCTGCTCGTCGCTGCCACACGAGTTAAATCATGCCATTTAGTAAATGTCATACCTTTGGACTGTCGTCAGCTGATTCCTCTGTTTGACTTTTACAGGGCATTTGGACAAAGGGCAGCTTCACATGTGGTCCAGGTGTTGAAGGAAGAACAAGCCGCTGTTCCAACTCTTGTTATTCCAGGTTTTCTTGCATTAACCTCCACAAGACACAAAACTGAGAAATGTGAGTGTTTGCAGGGAGACTTAATGCATTCATCAGTGAACATTTCACATTTAATTCAACTTTGTTTTTTCCTGGAGAAAAATATATTGGCTCGGTTTTTCTAAATTGAAGAGATTATTTTACCTTAACTCAAAAAAATGTCTCTTTGTGATTAATGAATTAAAAAAATAATCTTTTTTTAAACTGACAGTTTTTTTGGTCGTACATTTCTGCTGCTGGAATCAGTGAGAATTCTTTGCACTCAGTTTAGAAATGTTACTCTATTAAGTTAGATTGATGAGATATTTTTTCAAACAAAATATGTTTTCTTTCTCATTTTTCCATTTAGCCGAAGTTTTTCCCTTCTCAACAACTTGATTTAATGGGAACAAACATGTCCTGCATGGTATGTTTCTCTTATTAATTCAGAAAAACAGAGATGTAATGTATTTTTCAGTCATCTTGTCACTTCAGAAAAACGTTTTTAGAAAAGCAGACGCAAATTTATATTTCAACAGTTAAAACCATTTGATTTATTTACAGCACAAGGTTGAAGATTTAAAATGAACCTTGAAAGCTACAAATGCTGACAAGATCATTTATAAGAACAAACTGAATCCACTTTTGTGTCAAATCCGCACCATGACTTGGCGACCACACTGACTGATACAAGTTAATGTCAATGTAATGTTTTTTTTTTCCGTGTTAAAACTCAAACATGGTCCTTCTTAGGTTTCAAAATGAATAACAAACAACATTCACACTCAGCAAATCCTGTAATTTACTGAGCGACGATGAGACACAGAGGATTGTGATATTTTCCTCAGAGGCAGCTGTGAATCATCGCTGTCCTCACAACCACAAAACCCCGACCACTTTCAATAAAAATGCTAATAGGGATTATGGAGAGAGAGAGAGAGACAGAAAGACCTTCCAGCACTTAGAGCAGAGAGAGGGAAGACATTATCTGGGAAATTTAGTCGACATTAGCGCTGATACGTTTCTCATATTGATGCTTCCCTCATATCAGTGTGTCACAACTATAGGTGAGAGGGATTTAATGCTCGACAGTGTTGAGGTTCTGTGGAGGGTTTTAATGCTGCTGTTGCAGGCGCCAAGGTGGGTGATTGACATTTTGAGTCTGTGTATGTGTGTAGCTGGTCTTCCTTATGTTGTGGGGACCTAAATGTGTCTCCACACTCACATTATGGGGACTTGTCTTCCTTATGGGGACAAAAATCAAGTCCCCATAACGTAAATGACTCCATTTTAAGGTGAAGACATGTTTTAAAGTTCGGCTGAGGTTAGGGTCAGGGTTAGGGTTAGGACACTAGTAATTATGGTTAAGGTTAGAGTAAGTCTGCAGGAAATGAATGGAAGTCAATGGAATGTCCCCTGAAGTCATGGAAACCAGTGTGCGTGCGTGTGTGTGTGTGTGTGTGTGAGGAAGCGAGTCCCCCCGCCGCCGTCACATTGCATTACTGACTGAGTGGCATCATCACATCAAATTAGTCATAATGAACACAAGCGAGTCGACTGAGGAGAGAGATAATCAAACTTTTATTAAATGACTTAATCTTCTGTACATGCATAATGTGGTGGAGGAGAGAGAGAGACAGACAGACAGAGTGAGAGAGAGAGACGGGTGTGTGATTGTGTTTGCGACATGTTTCGTTTTTATATACAGAATATATATATATATATATATATGTGTGTGTGTGTGTGTGTGTGTGTGAGATGGTCTAAAATAGATTATTCTCTGCAGCCCCTCAGTGGAATAAAACATCATCTAAACATAGAGAAAAAAAAACAACCCAACAAACAAACAAACAAACAAACAAACAAATCACCTCTGTCATTCAAACCTGTTTCCCTTGAGTAAACAAACAAGACGCATCTCAAATATGTTCCTTCAGTTTGTCACAAAAATGCGCTGACTCTGGCTAACTATCAAATAATGCGACGTGTAAACAAGAAAATGCTTTGAAAAAAAAAATAAGCACATACTGTTTATAGGAGACGAGGGTTTCACCCTCAGACGCCAACATTAAAATGCCTATCAAGTCCACATTTATCATTTTAAAATCTTTGCACTTCTTGATTTTCTTCATTGTCCAAGACTTGGAAAGGGTTCATTTATTGATTTTAAAGGTCCAGTGTGTAAGAAACAGTGACATCTAATGGTTTGATTGCACACTGCAACAAACGCCTTCACTCATCCTTTTCTCCTGCTTGCAAAGAAACTACGGTGGCCTTTAAATACCAGAAAGGACGACGTTCTTTGTAGTTTGCATCGTAAGCTTCCAACTTTAAAGTGTGAAACATGCGGCGACACAAGATGACGGCCTCCGTAAAGCAAGGCTCTTGTCTACGATACATGAAAAACGGTTTAAAGCGTTTATACTTTTATACAAACATAGTGGAGATGAGACGATGGGATGTCCTTCATCGGTACTGGTCAAAAACAAGTGATCAGTGGATAAGCTGTGATACAGATGTACGCCGCTATAAAGACTGCACAATATTGGTATCATTATCAGACACGAGCAAAATGGTTAAGTATTTTGAATTTCTGCAAATAAATCCTCAAAAAATGTGACACACTGGACCTTTACGAGGTTTGATTTTGAAAATATACAGTTCATATGTGAAAAGCAGTGGAAGACACTGAGCTCATGTTATGACGCTGAATTTGGTCCAGGAGAAAGTTAAATACTAACAATCTCTTTTTGTTTTTAATTTACCTGGGTGATTGTTGATCGTTACCTGTGTGTGTGTGTGTGTGTGTGTGGAAATGTCATAACGTCAAACATTGTCAAACATTGAGACTTTTACCTTTTTTCTTTTAAACCTCTAAAATAAACTTTTGCGTTTGTGCTTGTTCTTGCAGCACTTTTGCTTTTCAAAGACCTTATCAAAAATAATCACAACAATGAACAGATCTAAACGGCCTATATACAAGACATTTACATTAAATTATGTATACGATGACAGCGGGGACAGGAGAGCGTCCGGTTTAAAGATTTGAGCCGAGGCAGGAGACGGCGAGAAGGTCAGTGTGGAGCGGCTCTACCTGGTCAGCTGACCCACCACCTTCAGCAGAGTCTTGTTCTCCTGTTTCAGCTGCTCGTTCTCATCTTCAATGTCGTCCAGGTCCTTCAAAGAAACAGAGAGCGAGAGAGAGAGAGCGAGGGAGAGAGAGAGAGAGAGAGAGAGAGAGAGAGAGAGAGAGAGAGAGAGAGAGAGAGAGAAGCTATGGAATTAGATTTGTGCGTGTCAATGTTATACAAGAACCATTTTCACAAAGCAAACACCATTTGATGAATTAAGGAAACAAACGTGAAGCACAAACTCAAAATACACAAAGTGCAAACAAAATATTGATTTAATCAGTGAAAATTATTGTGATTTATTTGTTTGAAAATGCTCTTTTTTGTTGTCGATGTTGCTCTTTGTACTCCCTGGATTTTTGTTTGCGATTCTGACCATGGGCGGGGCCTAGGAAGCTGCCTGCTGATTGGCTACTGAGTTTTGGAGCAACAGCTTGAAGCAGACATGGACTTGGAGTCACTAGGGTAAATGAGACATTCACATATGCATTATCTATACTTGTCTGCCACTTGATTTTACATAATAAACAGTGCAGAAAAATCGCATTTGCTGTTGAAATGTTGTGCTATTTGTTTGTTATATAACGTAGCAGCTACAATGTAGTACAATAAATTTTTATACAATCAGTTCACAGTTTCTTTCTTTTTTGCTTTATCACTTTGTAATATGGCTATAAATATGGCTAAATATGTTTTTAAAAAATACACATATGTAACATATAAAAACCTTTTACTCCATAACATCTACATTGGCTGCAAAACTTTGGAATTCCTGCGATGAAAATGTTTAATTAAATTGATACATTTTATAATTATGACTGACAATATGAAACAGTAAATAAATATAAAAAATGCAGACATTCATTTATCATTTATTATCGTTTTTACTACCTAGTGTTTGTATTGTCTGAATATGAACCTGAATAAATTCATTCACAGAATGTACGGTGTCATCAGTATCTCCAGAGTTCCGACCTCTTTTTAAAGACACGATCTTCCTCCTCAGACACAGCAGTCGAGCTTCATCGTCCTCCTCTTCCCCAAAACAAACTTGTGCAGCGACTGAGCTTCAATCCTCCTCCACAGATACACCAGACTGGATCAGCTGTTATCTCCCACTTTCCCATCAGGCCTTGCAGGAGCCTCTCGCGGGGACATTTCTGATGGCTATCGCCACGTCCATCGTCCTCGCATAAAGACGTTCTTTCTTTCCTTTTTTCCTTCCTGAGCATGTGATGCTATCAGCCTGTTGAAATGCTGCTCTCATTGTGTTTGCCGAAGGCTCGCGGAGTGAGTTTCCTAATGACAATAAACCTGGCAACATTGGTTCCACTTGTTTGCAGAACATGGAACATGTACACACGGCGGCGTTGGCAGAGCTCGCTCCACATGTTTGCATTTGATTGGTTCTCCAGAGGGGAAGCTAAAAAATTGTGTGAATATGTGAGACTTTCAGCCTCATCGCCACGAGCGTGTCCAGACCTATCTATCTACAAAACACTGCACCTGATGAACTGTATCATATTTAACTAGTTATACTAGTAATAATGATATTAATATTTCAGTTTTATAAAAGGTGTAACAGTTTGGCTATTTGTCAAACCTAAACATTTAAAAAAAACTGACAAAATATTAAGTAAAGACAAGCAAAAATGTTCAACCAAAGTAACTTAAAAACAGAAATCCACCCCAGGTTTTCAAGGTTTCCAGCCTGAGTTTAGAGATTAAATCTGATTGGCCACTCCAGGTGCCACCCTGTTTGCTGCACTGCTATTTGCATAGATTAGGTTTGTGGAGAATTTATTTAATTTATTTGATTTGATTTTGTTGACAAAGTTATTTATTTGACCTTATTTCTTATTTTGTTGTCAGTTTATGTTAGTTTTGTTGTTAGTTTATGTGCAGTGTGTTATAAATAAAAGACTGAGGCTTAATATTACATTTTTATGGTGCCACTCTGTCGTGATGACTTGGGTTGTTTGTTTTTGAGAAAATATAATATAAGCACTGTAAAGAAAAAGCAGTAAATCGATCCCATGTTGATGCACATACAGTACAAGTATCAGTATTACACTTTAGTCACCCTAGTAAAAAAAAAAAAAAGTCTGGACATGCCACTGCTCATTACTAACTGTACGACCACAAAAATAAGTGGTAAAGTGGCTGTAAGTTGAGGAGGAATTGGATTTAAAGTGAAAAGGAGTCAAAGGTCAACAGGTTCAGTGAGGTTTGGCTTCATCTGTAAACCAGAGTGACTGCAGTGAGAGGAGAAAACAAACCAAAACACGAAAACGTTAACATTTCCTGCTTTTAGGTTCACGTCAGAGTAAAACTGTCAGTTTATCTTCAGTGTCGTAATTTCTGATTTTAGTGAGCGAAAACTTTGGTGTTTCCTTTAGAGGTTTAATCTAAGAACCACCCGAGAAAACACCGAGCTCAAAATACAGTGGTGTAAAAAAGGACAAGCCAAGTCAGATACAGACTTTTTACAGGAGGCAGATTTAATCCCAATAAGATAATCTGCTCTCATCGTCCTCCTCTTCCTCACATATACTTCAGAGACTTGTATAGTGAAATTAGATTACGATGGGGTGAGAGATAAGGTAAATCTATTTTTCATGTTTGTTATTTGTTCCTCAGCTCCGCTCTGATCACAAACCCTTGTTTATATAGTAGAATATTTCTGATTTTCCTCCAACTATAACCAGAAGCAGCTCACGTACCACTTAATAGTCGTTCTTTGACAGAACTTACAATGACGGCTTATAACTGATACTAATTTTTGTGACCCATATCCACCCATATATTCCACCCATTTTCTGACACAATTCTGAGATTAAAGTCAGAATTATTCAGACTGAAAACTCTGAAAACCTGGGGTGGACTTCTGTTTTTAAGTTACTTTGGTTGGACATTTTTATTTTTTAATGTTTAGGTTTGGCAAATAGCCAAATTGTTACACTTTGTATAAAATTGTTACTATGGCAAATAAAAAATGAGGAAGTCTGCCATTTTCATCAGAAAACTTGTCAAACATGATCAAATTTTGTAGATAATTGCACTGGTGCTCTGGAAACTCACGTCACTGTGTATCATTTTTAATGGGCTTGTTTTTCCGTAAAGTCACTCACAAATATTGGTATTCACAGGCTGAAATAATCACGATATTATCTTATATTAGCCCACCACTACCCTGAAATCAACATTCTTCTACACAAAGGCTGACGAAAATCCTTATCGACTGACAAAAACACACTGACTGGCTGATGTCAGGTTTGAGTTTATGAAAAAACACATTGTGAAGTTCAAATTGACAGTGATCAAGATAATTGGACGGTGTTTTTAAGGTTTACTGGGAGGGAAAACAACAGAGGGAGAGATCGAACTTTGCAGAGACACAATGAAAAAAAATTGTTTTTGAAAACGCTGAGGAAGGTATTGGTGGTGCTCTCAGCTGCCACCACGCGATCCGTTTTCTTATTGATCTCTTTGTTTTCTGCTTTATTCTTTGAAACCATTTGTCCAGGCACAACAGGACTGCAGCTCTTTTAAGTGTTTGTGCAATGTGACTGAAAATAGCCTTGAATCTGAGCTGGGAAAAAGAAAATAACCCTCCTCCATTTTCTTCAGACGCACAATCACGGTCTCATCCAGCAGCACCGACAAATTTGTTTTTTGGTGGATAAATCAATAAGACATAAATGTCACCTTCTACACTGACCAACAACTTTTCTGGCTCAAATGTCACCAAACCACTGGTGAGTTTTTTTTTTATCGTGATTAAAATGCAAGTTGTGATGCCTGTGAGCAAAATGAGCAAAAAAGAAAAAAAAATAATGGGTGTTTGTTGATGTGCACATCCTAATGGGCTGTAATGAAAAACATTGCCATTATACACAACTCTAAAATGCCAGCCTCCACACGCCACCCACACACGAAAACACACAAAGAGTCGCTGGAAATATCAGACATGAGAGCAGAGAAGGGACGTGGGCCGCACTCACTCTGTTCAGCAGGTCGATTTCCTCCTTCAGCTTCCCGATGAGGTCGTCTTTGTCCTGGTGGGCCTTCATCAACCGCGCGTTCTCCTGACGCTCCCTGACCAGCTCCTGCACGCACAAACACACCATTCGCCCACCAGAGTCAGGGATTAACTCTTTCACCAGATGAAGATGAGACCAGGGTTTAACAAATGACTGTTACCAGATTTATAACAAATTTAAAGGCTGCAAATCGGTAACAAGGATGACAATGTTGTTGTCTGAGGTCAAATGACATGGGGTTTTCCAAGGCCGATTTTTAGAAATCAGGACAGACAATAATCCATGCAGATTTTTGGTCCACATACTATATTCTACCAATTTTCTTAAAGATTTAGGGCAGATTAAAGTCAGAATGCTAGCAAAATTCTGAGATTAAATTTGTGAAATCTGAGATTAGAGTGAGAATTCCAAGATTAAAGTCAGAAATCTGTGGTTTAAAGTTAGAATTGTCACAGAAATCTGAGATTTGAAAAATAACTCTGGCAGGATTCTAAGATTGAAGTCAGAAATCTGAGATTAAAGCCAGATAGCTGCGAGTTAAAGTTAGAATTTTGACAGAAACCTGAGATTAGATTGAGATTTATGTGATTTAAAGTTAGAATTCTCTCAGAAATCTGAGATTTGAAAAATAATTCTGAGATTAAAGCAGTCAGAATTATTCTCAGAATTGCAGTCAGAATTCTGAGATCGAAGTCAGAAATCTGATATTAAAGCCAGATAGCTGCACATTTTTTATTTGTTTTCAAAAACTATTCACCTGTGGCTCTAATCTTAATTCTATGCTCTAATTCTAATCCATATGGATAAAATATCTGATCCAAGTGAATTTTTATTTTTCTGAACTAAACTTAGGCTGAAAACTGAAAACCTGGGGTGGAGTTTTGTCTTTAAGTTAATTCGGCTGGACGTTTTTTTGCCCGTCTGTACCTATTATTTTAAATACATTTTTTTTTAAAAATGTTAATGTTCAAGTTTAATAAATATCCCCCTTTTATGAAAGTGAATAAACAACATGCAAAAAACGACAAGACCCTGAGAGGCAGCTTTCACTGAAGTCACATCTGTTCTTATTTACTTTCAAACTACTTTTTCTTCTTTTTTAAAGTCCCCTGGGTGACATTTCATTCAGCGTTGGGTCAGTACAGCGGCAGCAGTCAGAGGGAGAGTGTGGGAGAGGAAATGACATATCTGCACTGTAAAAAGGTCATCGTCACTTCAGCAGCACCGAGGAGATCAGACCCTGAGCCTGATTTTGTTGCTGCTGATAGACAACTTCAGTCAGCTGAAGAAGAAAAAACCTTTGAATACAAACCTGTAAAAGTTAGCAACACAGTCATTTTACATCATTAGGATTAGGATTTTCTCTTTCTGACTGACGTTTCATGTGTAACTGATGGTTACTGTGGGTTTAATCGTGTAAATATCACTTTGGTTACGCTGTCGGTGTATTTTTTCCTTTTTATTGGTAGTCTACATTCCAATGTTTCCCCAATTCAGACAGAAAACTCATTTAAAATGAAGAAAATGTAGGTTTCTACCATAGAAACATGACACAGAACTATTATACGTTATGGAAATGATAATGTACAAAATAAAAAATGATTATGGACATTTGCTCAGCATGGACTTAAAGTAAATAAAACTGTTTCATCTTTCTTTTGTTGCTGTTAATTTATATATTATCTATTTGCCTTAGATTTTCTTTAACAATCTTATTGATGATATTTTAGTAACACACTCCATGAAATAAATGTCTTAGTTTAGTTAGTTTGTCTTAGTCTTTTTTTGTGGTTATTATGAAACTGGAGGAAGATAATGTAAAAAAAAAAAGGGTAAAACCACAGTAAAACACTTGTTTTATTGGCTAAAGTGAAGCATTTGCCAGACGTCGTCGTCAGACGTTTCAGAGTTTCACTCCAAACTTTGTCGCACCTTCAGGAAGAACATGCCGTGACCTTTTCACAGCAGGAAGGCGATAAAAAAAAGGTGTTTTTCTCCCGCCTGGAAGCAGATGTCCACATTTACTCACCGTCACATCAGCAAACAGAAAAACGTTTGGGCGCTCATACTTACCCGACCTTTACCTTTGGGTCATAAACACTGTAAATGGTAGCATGCTATTAAAGGGAGAGTCTGACTTTCAGGGCTGAACTCACATCTGTGTGTTTTGAGTTACGGAGGTGGAACCGGCTAAGCTTAGCGTAGCATCAAGACAATTAGCATCTACAAACAAATGATATACGAGTGCTTTTAAGATACAACAGGATCTCCGGCTACAACAATGAACTGCTAATTATTTGCTTGTAATGTTTTGGTAAAATTGACACAGTGAAATATCGCAATATTTTGCGTGGAAATATTATATTGCTTTTAAGTATCAAATTTTTTTAATCATACCATATATCATATTATTATTTATCATTTAAGTTAAGAGTATTAAAAAATCGTGACTGAAACATTGTGATATCGTATTGTGACTAAAATATCATATTACGATTGAAATCGTGACTGAAATATCGTGATATGGTATTGTGACTAAAATATCGTATTATGATTGAAATCGTGACTGAAATATCGTGATATTGTATTGTGACTGAAATATCATACTGTGACCGAAATCGTGACTGAAATATTGCGATATCGTATTGTGACTGAAATATCGTATTATGATTGAAATCGTGACTGAAATATTGCGATATCGTATTGTGACTAAAATATCATATTATGATTGAAATCGTGACTGAAATATCGTGATATCGTATTGTGACTAAAATATCGTATTATGATTGAAATCGTGACTGAAATATCGCAATATCATATTGTGACTAAAATATGATATTATGATTGAAATCGTGACTGAAATATCGTGATATCGTATTGTGACTAAAATATCGTATTATGATTGAAATCGTGACTGAAATATCGTGATATCGTATCAACCGTGTGTTGCTGGCGATGCTTACCTCTAAACGATTCCCAATTTAACTTGATTAATTGCTCTGAAACAATACAACAGGTACCAGGTCCTGCCACTTTGTAGCATCGTCTGTGTACCTAATAAAGTGGCCACTGAGTGTATATGAACGCCGCAGCTGTGCTGAGGTCAACAATGTCATTGCACATTTGCCCAATGTATCAAGCAGCTTATAAACTTTTTGAAACCATTCTTTTCTCTCTGTAACATTGTAGAGTTTTGGGCCTTGAGATAATGTCATGTTGTGTGATTGGGCACTTTACAAACAAAACTACAGACTACAGTTTGTGAGGGAGGTTGATATTTGGATTTTTCGTACCCTCTCCAGCTCCTCCATCCTCTTCTCCAGGCTGCTGTCTCTGCCGTGACGGTTGTGCCTCTGCCTGTTACTCGCGCCCACGTCCTCCTCAGATCCTGGTGTGGCACAACTGTTTTCGACAAACAAACACAAAATTCAAAGACACAACTTTGACACACTTTTAAAAAAACAAAAAACAAAAAAAAAACTGCATTAATCACAAAGAAGAACAAGGTTGAAGCGACATTTCTGTTCATTCGTTCTGTTTCTACCATTGAAATAGAGCGGTGCCGTGTTCACTCAGAGGCTGTTTGAAGGTATGAATCATGGCCACGTTATTAAACTTCAATGGGATGACACATCCATCATCAAAAGAACAGGTGGGAATGTCTTCTGTGAGCTTGGCCCTTCAATTAGACAACGCATTATTAACAGTACGCTCCCTCCTTTTATTCTGTTAATGGAGAAAAGGTCGCGACTGGCTTCAAACTTTGCAGAGTAGGATTAAGAAACAACTTGTACAACATGATTTCAAACGGGCCCGAGAGTGACAGTGGAAACTTTTAAGAGGGAAAAGAAAAAGTTATTTCTTTTTAATGCAGCTCGAGCAGAAACTTATCTCCCGGGATTCAGAGGCAGCTGTGAGGGAAGCATTCATGTGGAATTTATTTCCATACCCATCTTATTTTAATAATTCTTGAAATATTAGACTTGGAACAAGTTGCTGGCTTTCACCCCTGTCTGTACCCGTCGTCAGAGGGGGGAACAAACTGTTCCCGACGAATCAAAAAGTCAGGGAGGCTGCAGGCTTCACCGCATCTGAGGGAGGCTGTCAGCGTTTCTGAAAAGCTGCTGGCAAGACAAAGGACAGATATAACTCCTTTGTACCATCTGCACGCTTTTTTAGGATCTGCCAAATATGACGTTCCCATTATTAGACTACTTTACAAAGTGCTTTAACTCTGTGGCTGCAGAGGAAGTGGTGGGCAACATGAATGTGTCACAACACAGGAAAAGTGACAGATCCTGAGCTGAAGACGGGGGGAGACTTGTGTCCAACTTCCACGATACAACCATTGAATAACCAGATGGTAACATCTATTGAACTGAAAACTTTTAATTCTGTTTTTTTGCCACAAATATCGGGAACAAACGCCCCAGAAGAGTGCAGTGCCGGCTAAATAAATTCTTTTGTAAATTTGGCCACTGCATTTAAACAAAAATAAAATCATCATTGCTGCATAACTTTTAATTTTTTTCCTCCCCTCTTTCTTTTACTTCTCTATTTAAATGTTTTATTGTGTTTTATTATGCTTTTTATTTTACTTTACTTCTGCTGCTGCTGTATTTCTCTTACATTTTTTTTTAATTGTAAAGCACTTTAAAATGCCTAGTTGTTGAAATATTTAATATAACTATTTAAAGTAGGGGTAGCAACATATATATAATTTTTTTTTTTGCATTATTTGTTTTTTTTTTTGTTTTTTTTGCATGAATTAAACTAGCCTTAGAGAAATCTGACCCATGTTCATTCAGAGAGAGGGGTGGCTCTGATTGGCTGTTCTACTTAGAGTAGTGTACAGAACCTTTAATAGGCTGTGCTAAACATTTAATATCAGGGTGTGTGCATATATCGTTTCGAAAAGGCAGCAAATGCCGTGATGATAGTCTTGAGACACTCACGTCACACAGGGAGCGGTTTGGGTAAAGCCAGTGGGTGGCAATTTTTCCACAAACGTGTGTCCACTGCCCTTGCTGTTAAAGGTCAGCAAAGCAGCTGTTGTAGTAAACTGTGTAGGCTAAGGTCACTTTTCCAGATTTGGTAAGCAATGCTGCCCTCTGCAGCCTAAAACGATGCAAAAATGTATCCAGTAAATTTCACATTTGTATTTACTAAAATTATACGTTTAACTGTTACCTTTACTTTATGCTCCTTCTAATAAATCCACTCATTTAAAACATAAAAAAGTTCTGTCCATATTTATGACGTTCTCTCTCTTTCTTTCTCTTTTTTCATCTCTCTTATGTAACGAGTCTTTTTCCTGCCTCTTACAAACGTAGTCGTGCATATTTTATGTCACAGAGCAGAACTTTACGTGCTTAAAGGATAGGATTTACACAGTTTGCTCTCGTGGATGCGAGGAACATTTTCTGGAAACATTTAGAGACACACAACATTATGTCACCGCCGACCGCAAAGTGGATTATCTGCAACTGCGGCTGAATTTCCACTCAACCTCACAGTTTCGTTAAAGAATCATTTTAAGATGAAAGCGGTTTGGCAGCAACAGCTGGGAAACACATGTGAACACGATGTCAAGGGTTTAAGATCTTCACAGGAGGTAGTAGATATCTGAAACTTTTACACAATATAAACCGCTACAGAGGTACTATAACTGTACATTGGTGTAAAGCTAAAGAATTTAAAGAGTGATAATATTTACCAAGTCTTCTTTTCTGTACTGATATTTCTCTAACACACACACACAAACCCAGAGAGAAGCAGGTTTTCTGCGTACCTTGACATTTACAGAAAAGCAGCTTATTTTCACACAGAGACAAAAACACAGCAGTGGACATCGCTTTTGATAAAGCAGCAATCCTTGAAACGCTCTCCTCTGCACTCGCCTACACTAAGATAAAGTGTGTTTCATTTGTTCCTCTGTTTCTCTCAAGGCTACTCTTCCTTTATCACCATGAAAACACACACACACACACATATATATAGTGGATACACACTCGAGCACTCATGCATGCATACATTAAAAACACAGGACAGGCTCTGAAAGCATCCCTTTTGTCACCGTGCACTCAAAAACAAAAGACACGTATTGTGTGTCCACATCCGTACATGCAGTGTTGTTTTGAGAGATTGTTTTCATTGTTACAAACAAACATGCACACGTGTGTCGTCGGCAGGTGACAAAGCCTGGTCTAAACATCCATGACCTCAGTGCTCAAATATCACACACTGGGGCCCATTAAGGAGGAGGATGAGGGAGAGAGGCTGAGCTCCAGTGGGAGGGGTGCTTTTCTACTATACAGTTCCAGCACGGCTCGGCTCAGTTCTGGTCAGTTTGGCACGTTGTTTTCCATTACTTCATAGTAACAACTCAACGTAATAGCACGGCTGGATGAAACTACTGTGATGTCATTTTATACACAAACTAGTGACGGTCAAAGCAGTTGTTTTCTTTGTAGTGAATCATTTTCCTCAGTTTTACAAACAGATGAGTTCACTGAATGGTTCAGTACTTCCTGCATGAGCGGAGCACAGACTCCGTCTGACACAGTCACTGAAGTGAAATACGGCTGAACGGCTTGTGATTGGGCTCACCATCTCCGTCTTTCAGCAGTGCTGTCGCTAAAAATACACCAGACTCCTCTGTTAAATATGGACATTTTACAAATGTCCTTGTTAAATGTTGCAGATTAACGCATGTTTTCAGGATTTTCAAGTCTTTTTAACTGATCTACAGTTCGCCATTGTTTGCTTTGATTCTTGTGTCGGACGTCGCGCTCGTGACTCTTCCAGTGACGACGCTCTCTGACCAATCAGTGGCCGGCAGTCTGTCCACGTCACATCGACAAACTCCATCATTAGAGTCCATAACAGGTGAAACAAAACCATGTGCTGGTGTGGAACATGGCTACATGCATACTAATACATTATTCATTTAAAAACGGGGTTTGTACTTTATTTTTTTTACAGGAATTATCTGCGTCCAAACTCTGAAATACAAATATGTGCAAGTGTAGTAAACAGTGATTCTTTATTTCAATTTACCTCCATTCATGCCTGAATTTTTCTTTTCATTCTGAGTGTCGGGCAGTGGAGAAACTACTGAGGGCAATCATTCAGAACACATGGGGCAACAAAGAGAACAATACCAGCTTTCTGCCTTTTTTCTATTTGGCTTTAAACATGTCACTTACAAGTTGAAAAACTCATCATAGAAACTGACATGAGCTGCAAGTAGAACCTGATAAATTGAGCAGAGTGAGACTGAAAATATACTTTCCCAAAGTTTAGAGCCAAACACTGACATACTATTCAGATCATTTTCATGCTGAATTGACTGGAGAACCTAAATAAGCTGCATCACATGCTGAGGTAAGGTGGGCGGAGCATGCGCTTCATTACATACACAAAAGCCAGGGAATAATAAAACGCCACATTTTTGACAGGGATTTGGTGTGGAAGCGGAAACATCCAAGTTGTTTTTCAGTGAAACCAGAGAAGTTTGTGACATAAACTCAGCAGGACACGTGTGTGTGATGAGTTGCTCTTTCAGCCATCTTGTGCTGCCCACAGTCCACCTGGCAGGGTCACCCGTTCCCGAACCGCAGAGCGTCCAAGTGTAGCCAGGCCAGTTGATGAGAGCAGCAGCCATAATTACATGGCCAGATTGAATGTCAGCTGGTGAACTTGGCGAATGCCGTTGGCCACAACTTCTCAATTTGGTTGCAAATAATGGAAAATAAATACATGTTGGACACACGCGGAGGTTCTCAAAGGACTTGAAGTGTTTGCTGGCTGCATTTTGAGAGATAAATCATTTTCACACCATTTTTTCGACTAACTATTTGAAATTACAAGCTGATAAAAGAATTTATTTTTTTTTGTTCTTACACAGGGGGAGAAAGAACATACAAATCAACAGTGACACAGCAGAAAAAAAGGCCTTCAGACCAGTTCTGGAAAAATCTGCTCTCATAGTTAATCACTCAACTTGCTGTTTCTCATCCCTGCCTCTGTTTGTACTCTTGTCTGTATGATGCAGTGGCAGATAAAGTCTAACCTCAGTGACAGGAGAACACGGTGGAGTCTTACCTCTTGTGCCGACTGCTCGCACATCTCGGAGTATCCTGAAAAGAGAGAGAAAAGAAATGAGGGGAATGTTTTCAGGCAGAAAATATAAACCTAACGGTGCCTTTGCAGAGTCGATGCAAAAGAATGCAAATTTGACATTGTACTGGCCTGTGGAAATCACACACATGACGATACAACTCATGCAAAGACTCAGTCATAAGCGCACCATTCCTTTTAGTTCAGTGGACATCAACTGGTGGCCCGTGGGCCAAAACTGGTCTACATTAATATCTGGCCCAGAAAACAAACAAAGTCATGAATTCAGAGCCTTTAGCACTTTTAAGAGACTAGTTACAAATTTGAGTTACAGTTGAGAAAAAAAATGATTAGCCTATGTATGAGCTAATCAGTTTTGACGATTTCTTTATGTGGAGCAAAGAAACCAGAAAATATTCACATTTAAGAATCAGAAAAAAAATCAGAAAGCCTGTTTGCCATTGATTCGATTACCAAAATAAATGACTATTATTTTAGTAATCAATAATGGATAATAATAGATTAAATAAGGAAGTGCTGCAGCCTTACTTGTGTTTACACGTGGTTACATGACTAAACACAAATATGGAAAATCACACTGAATGCCATCCCCATTGCTTTGTGAAGCTTTTAAAGTTCCAGATTGTTGCCAAGTCTTGAAAAACTTCTTAAAAACCACCATTTTCTTTGGTGTCATTCCATCTGTTGTGCTCTTGTGCCTTGGGTTGTGTTGATTCACCAAAGAGGGGAAAAAAATAAAACTAAAAACACAGAACTCCATCTACAGGATAAAAGACATTCATCAGGCGCAGCATTTATATAAAAAGCCTTAAGGTGGTGTCTGAACTTCTGTGAATCTCTGCTCCTGCGCTGAAATAAAGATGGAGGCGACTTTGTTACATTTAATGGCTCCTACAGCCCCAAGTAATGAAAGGTAATCTTGTTTTGCAATATGAAGGTGCTTGTTTATCTTCTTTTCCCATTATTGCATGATCTAAAAGGTTGTTCAGATGCATAGCAGTAAAAAAAAAAAAAAAAAAAAAAGACCTTCGGTAAAATAGAGCTTCCTCCAGAAAACGAGGCACATGTCAAAGACCATGTGAGATAAATAGGTATCTCCTCTTTCCTGAGGTCTTGCTCACCGAAGGCTCTCGGGGTTTGATTGAGCAGCCTTGAGTTTGCTCCAATCTGTCAGAGCTTGGCTTTAGAAGATGGAGGGGGAACATCCAGTGCCCGACTCGCAGCATTCACCAGTTTCTCCGTCTCAAAGACACATCATTCATTACCCACAGACGAAATCCCGACGATCATCTGTCCCTGGCTCAGGCCCGGATGGATTTACTGAGACTTATGAAGGCGGTAAGAGATCAGTCAGCAGCAGAAGCAGAAGCAGGTCCTGGTTCAAGCAGCACTTTGGCTTTAAGAGCAATGTGATAAATTTCCTGTGAAACTGACTGATTCTGTAGGATTCTGCGTAATCTGCAGCAGCTGCCACACCTGCACTCAGGAACCCAAAAATCAGATAGATGGTGTGAAGTGGGCTCCACATTCACACTGTGGATGAAACCCATGAAGCTTAAAAAAGCAGTAGAACTTTGGCTGCAACATTACAGCACTTTTGGAAAATTAGGACCAGGTTGTAAAACACTGGGTTAAAATACAATATGAAATATGAAATACAAGGCCAATGAAAACAGTAACACACTATACTGTGATTCTGCAATAATTGATATACTGTGAAAAAGAAAAAATTACAATACCTGTCTAAATAAAGAAAACAAAATATCAGTAAAAAGGTTAATTGCAGGATTTGCAGGAGGTACAATGACCAGTTAAAGGTGGAGTGTGTAACTTTTAGGAGCTCTTATTAAGAGAAATTAAATAAACTCATCATAAATAACGTTGTTTTTTTATACGATGTTTGTATATCGTTTCCATGGCAGCTCATCGGGGAGCTGAATTCACACAACCCTCTAACAAGGTGCTTTGTCCTGGAGGGTTTGGACCTTCCTTCCTTTCCAGGAAGTTTTCCCTCGAGGCTCATTTCTCATGAGATTAATGTTCACGTGTGACAGGCCACGTCGATGGTTTGAGGGTGTTTTACTCCATTAACTGCCGATTGGCTGTACGTTAACGTTCCAGTGAGTAACATCTAGGAGGATGAACAGATTACCCATAACTATGTGTAATGTGTGTGTGTATAATCCCTTTAACAAGAATGTGCATTTTGTGTTTTTAAAGCAGAGGCTTATGATGCAAAAGAAGAAGAATGACAAGTTCTGGATATAAAAAGGCCTCCTGAAAGAAAAGGGAAGGATGAAGGAGAGAAGTAATTGCTGTAATCGGCATTCTCACATTTAGATGTCATTAATTCTCACACACTGGACCTTTTAACTTTTGTTTAGGTAGCCATCATTCCTGTGATAAGCTCTTCCATACAAAGCCATTGGGATTCAAGTGCCATATTTGATAAATTAGTAAACTGGTACAGTAAAATATCTACACTACCAGTCAAAAGTTTGGACACACCTTATTTTTCTTTATTTTCATGACTATTTACATCGTTGATTCTCATTGAAGGTATCAAAACTATGAATGAACATGTATGGAATTATGTAGTAAACAAAAAAGTGTGAGATAAATCTAAATATGTTTTATATTTTAGGTTCCTCAAAGTGCTTTGTTGACAGCGCTGCCAACCCTTGGCCTTCTCTCAGTGAGCTTCATGATGTAGTCACCTGAAATGGTTTTCACTTCACTTGCCTTGTCAGGGTTCATTTCTTAAACTTCCTGCCTTCTTAAGGGGTTGGGACCATCAGTTGTGTTGTGTAGAATCAGGTTGGTACGCGGCTGACAGCACTATTTGACAACTGTTAGAATTCATATTATGGCAAGAGCCAATCAGCTAAGTAAAGAGAAACGACAGTGCATCATTACTTTAACCCCCAGTCTGGAAGATTGTAGAAACTTTGAATGTGTCAAAAGTTTGGACATGAGAGTTGTACATGTATGTATCGATATTTTTTGCCCCATCTGAATGTGGAAAAAAAATACTTTAACACAGTTATGCAGGGTCATTTCTTTCCAAATGGCTAATATAATTGGAGAAACCAAGGTTTAAGCTCAGTACTCTTTCTCAGAGTGAATAGATAAGAGGAGAACCGACACTCTAATGGCAGGAGAAGACGGGAAAATAAGAAAGTATGAGGTCTTCTACAATAGAAAGCATTTTTAGTCAAGATATGGTGCATACAGTTTTCAAAGCAGTCATAAAACCTGGTCCCTCCTAGAAAAAGATACAGTCAATACAGATCAGGGTAGAGAAATAAAGCAATGCTGTCTAAATGTAAATGTGCGTTTAACCCCTTGCATTCACAGTGAAGCATAAATGGAAGAGTCTTTGGATATAAGTGACCCAGAAAACCTGCCTGTCCGTGTCCAAAATGCACCAGAGACCAGAAAATTCATCTCTTTCTCTTTTCCATCAATCCTCCTGCATGAAGCTGAGGCTACTAAGGCCGTCAGGAAACCGTTGAGGATCAATTGACTGGATTGATCATCTTTCTGGAGGTGAAAAGGTTTGAAATTTAGAGTCAAAACAACAATCTGCGGGAAGGTCACGGTGGTCAGCAGCCGTGCCAGTCATCGTTTAAACAAGACGGGATGCGAAAATGAAAATAAAAGAGCAAGAATTGTGAGTAAAGACAGTGGCGCTGCAACAAATGAGCTTGAACGAGCTAAAAGGAGAATTTCTCAGTACACACAAGTATAAATCGAGCAACAGAAGAAAAGGAAAAAACAGAAAAAAGTATCCAAAGGTCAACAGTCAGAACGACCACATGAACAAGTTTCAATGTTCTGGACTGAATTAGCTGAAGGGCAAAAGACGCAAACAATAAAACAAAATAAACATGAAGTCCTTGTCCTGACTGCATGTTCTGATTCAGAATCATTAACTATTTTGTCATTGTCGCTGTTACAATGACAAAACAGGCTAATCATATCATCAATCACAGACAAAACCAACAACTAATTGGCCTTTTTACCTCTGCAACTTTTAGCACAGATTCAACGGGAACGTCCCCGTCTGGGACATGAACCTGGCCGACAAGGTCAGAGTAATTCAGGAACGACCACTTCACTGCACACAGTACACACCTGTGCGACTTTATTTATCATGCTTCAGCTGCTCTGACGGCTCCCATAAACCAAATATCAAGAATGAAACAAATGCTTTATCGTGAAATGTCAGGCAAGTAGTTTGTGTGCTTTTGTTTTCATGTTCATGTGCTTTCATTTGGGCTTTCTTCCAGAAATTTTATGGTATAAATATAACATATAAACATGGGAGACCACAGACAAAACGAACTTTGTCACCGATTTTCAATGTTTTAATCCTGAGGAAGCACAGAGTAGACGATCCAGTCCAGACATTCACGCGTACTCTCCGCATTGTCAATTAATAGCTGTCGTCGGTTTGGAAAAACATCATAAACAAAAGTACGCAACTCGCTCTCATTGGATATTGTGGGGTTCTGCTCACATTGCTGTTCAATTATAAATATCAAACATTTAATACTTGTGTGTTAATGTGTGTTAATACCTCACACTGCAGGATAATTTTGGCCAGATATTATGTACAAATTAGCCTCAAATGGGAAGGCGCCCACGATTGTCAAAAGGGCCAGATTGGGACGGAAATCTGGCCAATTATCCTCAAGTGTGGGGCGGGGCTTAAGCTGATAAAGATCTCAATTAAACTGGAGGCATCGATCTTATTAAAGGGTGAGAAATTGACATGACTGGCATTTTGAAGAAGCGGACAGGTCAGTTAAACCATGGAAAAATCGCTCAGTGCTGCAGTTTATTCGTGACCGTCCACATGTTTGTCATGATCATTATAAGCTGCACATGTTCACCTGCTGAACTTTCCTGCTCCATTGTAGAAAACTTGCTTTGCAGTTTTCTCACACGCTATATTTTAATTAACGACGCCCAACTCATTGAGCTGCAGGCGGAAGAAAACAATGTAAAAATGCCAACGTAAAATATAAACGGGAGGCTGAAGATGAGAACGAGACAAGCCTGTAGGAATTAGTTTTAACCTCTGGCTCTTTCTGTGACTCAGAGATAGTGTGTGTAAATGTGGAAAAACTAGCAATTTTTTAAAATATATGCACCAGATCCATCATATCCCTTCTGGTCAGCCTCGTCACCAAAGCTCTGCCCCAGAACAGTGGAAGTCATTCCCAGTTGCAGAACCAGGAATTTTGGCTGCACACTTTCTGCCATTTTATATTCAGGCACTACATTTACTTTAAGTTTACTCTTATACTGACATTTATGTCTGACCCTGGATTTATTCTATTATATTTTTCTTGCAACCATGCATCACCTGCACTGAAATCAAACCCAGACATTCTCTTTAATTCGATAATGTTTGCATTGAAAAGTGTCTTTGCTGGTATCCACCCTGCCCAGGACAAATTATTCATGTATTTCAGCTGGTTAATGTAACAGCAACGCTACAGCAAAGGTTTGCGTGCAATTAAATTCATTGTTTCAGGCAACCAATTTGTCTGCTGCTGTTCCTGCTCAGTGAACTTTTCCGTGATACTTGGCAAAAGCACGGTTCTTTTTTTTTGTACTGAAAGGTGCAAATTACATATGCAAATGAGCCTTGTTAAAAAAAGAAGTAGTTTTCTTAGCAAAACAAAAAAAGAAAAAAAGAACCTATGGTCACGACGCCACCACATTAGAAGCAGATGATTGTGAGGAATGTTCCATACATGTTTCTGGCAGCAGGATCACTGTTTGATAAACCAGGACCACATGTATCCACACAGTGTTACATGTCCGTATATCAAACCATGTCCATCCCAGGCCTCACAGAAGGATGTGCAAAAAAAAAGTACATAATTTCAAAAACATCTGATAAAAAGCTTCATTTCGCAAAATCCTCTCTGGAGTTTCCATTATGTCTCTGCGTCTAACACGGCCGAGTTACAGAGTTGTTTGGTTTGTGAGCTGCTGATGGCGAAACAAAAACTCATTATCGAACGTGTCGATGTGCAGACGATGGTAACTAAACAGATCGCACTATGATCCAGTTGGTGGTGTCCCATCTTATTTGTTAAGAATTGTGTCACGTAAGCTTATATGCTCCTGTTTCCTCACCGTGTCTTCAAACTTTTCCACTACATATTTCTAGCACTACCCGGCTCGACTCGACCCAGTTTGGTATCAGGCACGTCGTTTTCCGTTACTCCTCCTCAATATGGGCGGGGTCGCCATATGACGGCTGCGCCAAAATGCCGTCTAGGGGTCGCGGGGGGCGCTGGTGCCTATCTTCAGCTAACATAGGGCAAGAGGCAGGGTACACCCTGGACAGGTCACCAGTCCATCACAGACAGACAACTGTGGGAGGAAGCCAGAGTACCCGGTGAGAACCCATGTACCACGGGGAGAACATGCAAACTCCTTGCAGAAGGCCCCTTGTTCCAACTGGGTTGTGAACCCGGGTACTCAGTACTTCCTGCATGACCGGATCACAGACTCCGTCTGACACAGTCACTGAAGTGAAATACGGCTGAACGGCTTGTGATTGGGCTCACCATCTCCGTCTTTCAGCAGTGCTGTCGCTAAATACACCAGACTCCTCTGTTAAATATGGACATTTTACAAATGTCCTTGTTAAATGTTGCAGATTAACGCATGTTTTCAGGATTTTCAAGTCTTTTTAACTGATCTACAGTTCAACATTGTTTGCTTTGATTCTTGTGTTGAACGTCGCGCTCATGACTCTTCCAGTGATAACACTCTCTGACCACATTTTAGTATCGGCTCAGCTCGACTGGAACCTCCACAGAGCAGGGACTAAAAAAGTACCAGGTTCCATCACTAGTGGAAAAGCAAAAACCCGTGACGTGATTGTACTGACCTTGAAACGTCAACTTCTCGTGTCCCTTGTCTCGTGTCCCTGTCATAAATGGGACACGAGACAAGCAGCACATATTTTCTGCAGTAAATCCCTGAACCACAGTGGACACATGCCGCGTCTTTACCCTCCCACCAGTCTGTCTTCTTCAGAGTCCGCTGGTACAAGACGCCCAGCAAAGCACGACAAATGTCAGTTTTACGCATGTGACACCAAGACGTCTGATGGTTTTCCGCGTCTGGTCCACGTTAAGCCCCCGCGTTGTGATTTTCATAGATTCAACAGGCTTGAACATGGACATAGTGTGTTTCAAATGAAGCACTCGTGTGAAAGAGCTTTGCTTCAGCCAAGCTTTAGAGGAACCGACTCTCCTGAACGCCTCGTTTGTTTACAACTCTATGTAAAAATAGTCCAATTCTTTTGATTTCCATCTCTTTCCTGCCGGGCACGACACAGCAGGTGCTGTCACACTCATCCTGTTAGTGTTTGTTTACATACTTCATACACATGCCTTGGTTTGTGTGTGAGCAGCCGCAGTTCGAGCCTTAATCAAAATAATTCTACTGATGCAAAACAGCCGATCTGGAACACAGGCCTTTTCCACAACAGAACTTTTTATTCTTATTTATTTGATTTCACTCAATTTCATATCAGTCAGATTATTTCATTACATTCTTTTTTTTCTCCTCACAGAAATGCCAACAGAGCCACAGTTTCAGATATTGTTCCACAGCTGGATGCTTTTAATATCCTCCGTGCTCTCAGTTTATTTTTAAAATCATTATGTGTTTATGAAGTGAGTGTTAATTACCTACACTACACAAGTGATTATGCACTTTAGATCCTAATTAACAAAGAAATTCAGAGGGACTCAATTTTGGTATGCCAGAATATCTTCTAGACTGTAGACCTTTATTAATATTACTAGTTAAAACTGAAATATTCATTTTGCAGACATCCTATTTCTCTGATTTAGTGTTCAGATTCATGTACCAAAAGAATCAAATCTTTAAATAAATTATTATGTGGGAAATACAGAAACTGTTGCATTGCATTGTTCAAATGTAATATTTATCCGCTCTTAATATGTATTTTTTTTCAGTTTTAGTTTAGCACTTAATGAGTTAACTCTTGTATCCTGTCCTGTTTGTTGTGTCTAATGTTTTTGAGGCTGCAGCTGCTGATTATAATCATTATCTGGGATCAATTTGGGTATTTTTGGACTAGGAGATTAATTAGTTTACTAACAAAAGATGCCCTTCATGAGTTCCTACAGCCAAAAGGTGGTCATGGCTTAATTATTTTGACACAATGTAAAGATAATTAATTGTGTGGGAAACATTATTTCAGCAATTCTGTACTGTTGATATTTACGTCACATTATTTAAACTCAAATTTGAGATTAGCATAAGATAGTTGATTGTAGTTGCATTTTTAACATGTTTTACAGCTTTTATTGTTCATCTCTCTTTGCCTGTTACAGTATGTAAGGGTGGTAGACGTGTGTTAAATACTGGAAAGTCAACCTTTCCACTGAAGGCACATATTGTACTGTATAATGCACTGCTGCTCAGTACAACAGCCAAAAGGGGGCGCCCCCTCTCTCTCTCTGAGCTTTTCTGTGACTGATATTTCCCATTCATAACCATATTTCACATTTTAAGGATGGAAACAGAGCCTGCAGAGGTTTTAGTTCTCTCTCACATCGCTTGATTTACATCATGCTGAAAAGTTGTGTAGAGATTATGGAACAAAAACAAAAAAACAAGTTGCCTACCGCAGCTTTAACAGCATTTTGGAACGCTTCATTTTGTTCCTCCTATCTTATCTTTACAGTGATGATGAAACACAAAGACACATCTGAGCAGCTCCTGGCATCTCCCTGAGCAACAGCGCCTCCGTTTGGCATCCGTCTGCTCAGGTAATTATGCGGAAGCAAAGCAGACGATTGTACGACGACGACGTGACAAAGACTGGAAAAAGTCGCTGAAACATTAAATGACAAAACGTCAATTGCAAAGATCCAGAAGCGGACAAATTTAGTTTCACTTCTTACCATTAGCAGGCCGGAGGTGGGGTCAGCGGTCATGGTCTCATTCTGAAAAGTGTTGGCCTGAACCAGCTCCTCCTCCTTCCTGTCCTTCTCTCCCGCATCATCATCATCCAGCTCATCCAGGCTCTGAGGAGAAGAAAACATCGTACAGATGTATTTTTACACATATTTACATTGTAAATTGGCTAAAATGCTGCTTCCATTGTTGCAAATTGCTGTGGTGATTTGAAAATGATTGATATTATATGATATTGACTGTTTACATGCAATAAGAAAACCAGGTAATGTGCACAGGAGTAATCAATGTAATAAACTCAATTTTAGGAAATTACTTTTTTTAGTGAATTTGTAAACAAGCTCCATTACTCATCTGATGTTGGACTGTATATATGTATATACATGCTGCTGTTTGTGAAACAAACAAGATATGTTATCATTTTATTTGGTCAATAACCTTTAACTACAGTCTCACAGAAACAGCCCTGGGTCTGTTTTGCATCATGCAATCAGTGGCAGGATTAGACTTTTAAACATGACTAAGAAATCAGCCTGTCCTCCAAGAATCTTGACATATTTTAAACTATTTTTTTTTTTTTAGATTTTGGCTTCATCTGTAAAGAAAACCCAGTAAAAATCCAAGACTGACTCAGTGACTTTTCCCTCTGACAGATGGACGGTGACAGGCGAGGTCATTCCCACCATAACAGCAATGCTGACCTCTGCCTCTCGGTCCTTAATCCTCTTAAGACACAATCACATTCATTTCCAGGAATCCCCGAGGAGCTGCAGCTCAAACAACAACCCAAACAAACACCCGACAGTCGAGTCCCTTCAGGCGGCAGGATGACGCCCGCTCCGGAGGGCTTTTCACCTCCTGGGGACGTTTGGAGGAAGATTTCTGACCAGTGGAATGTCCACTGAAGACACAATATAAGACATGTGCAAACACACGCAGAGCAAACATCGCTTTAACAGAGTGACGCTCACATTCATTTTGTTGTTCAGACAAATCTTCTGCACATTTCCAGGGAAAACCTTTAGTTTCTGGTTTTATGGTCAGGCCAATCAAATAATCAATCAAACACTTACTTTCCAATCTATGACAATAAACTGAATATCTTTGGTTTGTTAACAAAACAACTTAGACGAACCTGGAGAAAATAACTGACAAAATTAATTGCTAATAAAAATAGCCTTGTGTACATACTGGAAACTGTTTATATCGTATGAGTATAGTAATATTTTAGTGTCGGAAATCTCTAAAAGTGCACGAATCCTCTTCACAACATCGAGAACAAAGTGCATAAAGTCCCTGTACTGAACTTGGATGGAGCATCTCTTTCTCCAACATTATCCCACGCAATTTCCGTCCACTTCCCTCATTCATTTGAGCAGCGCCACCGTGAGGAGGCATGAAGTAGCGACGCCCGGTGAGTGAAAATGACTGAGACCGTTTAGTTTAAAGCACTTAATTTATTAATTAAAATATCTATATTTGCCCTGGGATATTGATTCTCGTATTGCACAAGGATATAATCACCAAATGGGTATTTTTTGACCCTCCCCTAGAAACTGCAGCAGGTCAGAGGATGTCAGCTGAGGAGCTGGTCTCTGTGAGTGGATCTGAGGATGGATTCACATTCAGACCTGCGCTTGGTGTGATTTACACATGGTCACGCGTGAACAAAGTCACAACGACGCACACAAAAATAAACCGCCCTAACTCTTATGGCTCCTCCATCCATCCTGCTTCCTATTTGCATTTCTGGACAGAGCTGCAGAGTTGGCAGGTTGAGCCGCCGCCGTCAGCAGGCGGCGAAGATGCAATCGCGTAAACACAGCTCGACATCAGGACGGATGGGTTGCATCGTGACGAGAGACAGAGAGATCAGGGCCAAGCTCCCGCTGGGGCACAAAGCAAACCAGTCTTTCCTGTTTCACACTGCAGGCTGGACAAAAGCTGCCCAACTCCACAGGCCCTTTCTTGGTAAAAAATAGTCCTGCAAGGTTAACGAGGAATGCAGTCGTTTCTGAGGCCTTTCCTGCCTAACAGTTTATCAGTCGTCCACAGGGAAAACATCAACCCTACCCCCCCTTTCCTTTCCTTTTCCCCTCTCACTCACTGCTGAATGGCTAGTCCTCTCTGTAACTCACACCATCTTCATATCTGACACGCTTGTGCAGCAAAAACAGAGATGTTTTGATTTCCACACTTTTTAATATATGCATTTCTTTGACAAGAAATGGACAAAACAATATGCTGGGAAATAGAGAGGATACATAAAACAGAGGTCAGTCTGTGTTAACATAAATGACTAACCACTTTGCTATGTACAAACGTGCCTGCAATGTGAAATTAAGGAAACTGAAAAGTTTCTTTTGGACCGGGATGCAGCCCCATTTTGCCCCATAGTATTCCAATTTTCTGTTTCCTTCTGGTTCCAAATAAAGGGAAAAGGAGAATTGCGGCGTAACCATATAAGGGGCTGTTTTTGCTCCTGACATCATCACAATGAGTCTGTATGTTTTTTGGTCACTTTCATAACCCTGGACCAAGCGAAAAGGCAAATGATGTGTGGAAGGATGAATGAACAGTGGTGGGACTTGGAATGTGATGAGCTATGCGGTCACCACCTTTCATCACTGGGAAGGATCCAGAGCGGAGCGTTGCTAAAAATGGGACCGGTTTCAGCAGAAATAAAAGAGATTAAATGACAATGTTTTGTTTCTGTGGCAGGGTTAGAGGTGAGTTTAAAAGATCGAAGTAACTCTTAAGGTTATGAAATCGAAGTACAGCTGGCAGCAGAAGCCAACGACTGGCTAATGAATCATCTCCATATTCTGAGGTGAGACTTCACATACAGGTTTTAAAGGAGTCAAGTGCAGGATTATTTTACAGTGCTGTCTGTTTCAGTTAGTCGGGTGCTTTGTGCCCATTAGCCTTCAGGTTTTTATTGGAAATGTGATATTATTTCAACAGTGGGAAGTAAAGTTGACATTCTAACTGTAAATATCTGTTTTAAATGCATGCTGCCATCTCACAAGTGCCTACAGTATTTAACTGGTGTCCTTTAGAATCCAGCAGAGGGCGCACACAAAGGTTCCTATATCACATTAGAAGACAGGATTAGCCGTAGCAGCAACAGCGACAGCAGCAGATAAAGTAACATTGTAAATAAAATAGCTGCTGCACTCAATCCTGATCACACCGACAGTTGTTTTTCGAAACAAATAATAATAATAATAATAATAATAATAATAATATCAGAAATATTAGAAACTTGGGTTGTTTGCTTTGACTATAATTTTTATGTTTTAACCACAGTTTTACATTTTATTTGAAACCTCGTTTAGAGAGTATTTCTTCCATCCTACTCTACTTACTGTTAACAAGGTAACAATTATTAAAACTCTTAATAAAGCGACAGAAACTGACATTTGTGGGGTATAAAGCCGTGTTTTGGTCAAGCGGTAGGTATTCTTTTTGCGTTTCCATTAGGGCCGAATGATTTTGAATAAATATCTAATCTACATAAATACGTACATTTATGTAGATTAGATATTATAAATTAAATTGAAATGATTACCGTGTGATATTTGTGCAGATCTGTGAGAAACAAAGAGGCCAGGACAATATTGAATCTAAAATGGTAATCTGACATGATGTTTTTAGCTTTAAGAAACATTGTGCCTCCTGCGATTTGAAAATTACAGGTGGTCATATTGTGACTTCAATGAAATTTTGATTAATTGTTCAGCCTTTGTTTCCATTAGGAGGTAGACTGTTCTACCGTTGATCATCTATGACAGTGTGAGAAACTTCTCAAAGATGTGTGAAAGTCTATCATTCTGTGAAATGTACCGATACTAAAACCCTCGCACGTCTCGCTGCCACTGCACTTCTTCTTCCACTTAGTCCTCAGATTTATTTCTAAACAGGCAAAGGGCAGCTGCGCCTGAGGCTCGCTCTTAAACAACACGTTTAATTAACGACTCGTACATTAATCAGCTGCCACTCGCTGCAGCACAGTGACTTCATTACAATGATCTACGGGTGAAAAGGGAGGCAGGTACACGGACGCCCTGTGACCTTCACACTGTGTCCATGTGAAGTGGCTCCAGACCTGATACAAAATACAAATATCAGTCCAGTATAGTCGTTTTTAGATCTTTTAAACTGCCAAGCAGTAAATAACACGTGTGCTGATTCATTTACCACTAAGCCATAACCTGCTATTTCAAAAACATAATATTTTAAATGTAAAACAAATATTTGGCTCCTACAAAAAAAACATCTGCAAAATTTATTTTTAAGAAAATCATATCAGATTTTATGTTTTCCTGGACTAATTGATGTTATGTTATGTTATGTGGTATATGGATGTGATATTTCAACAATTTCCCAGCTTGGCATTAATAAAGTATCAATCAATCAATCAATCAATCAATCAAAACTGGCCCAAAATAAGTCGTGTTTGACAAATATTGCAATTAAACTGCAGTGAAAGATAATTTTCACTGCCTATTTTACTTTGAAATGCATACATATTTATTTTTGAATAATTCTGCACACAGTGTAGTACAACAGCTGCTTTTAACAGCGAGGGATATTGTTTGCATCATGTCATTTCACCTCTGCTGCCACCCACCGGATTTTGTTCAGCGCTGCATCCAAGGTGATGTTTAAGACTATCATGACAGCATTTGCTGCCATAAAGATTCAGTAAGATATTTATCAATACACTTTTTTGGCATGGTGCATCTGGAAATATTCTTCAGTTTTAAATTTTTGAGTAAAGGCCAAAGCTGCCTGCAGAAAATAGGCGAGATGTCTATCTAATAAAATGAGTAAAACGCATGTGAAAACGGTGTAAAAGGACCTTCACAAAAGTATTTAATTTAATTCGGTACACATAAACTTTAACTCTGGTTGTGTGCATTGTGATTTTCTCAACAAACTTCACAATTTTCCTTGACCTTATGTTAACAGACGAGGTCAGCGGGGAGCAAAATCACTTCTACAAGCTGAGGCAGAAAAATGGCACCATAATTATGTTCCACAGTTACACAAGAAAGAAAAACAGAGGAATTTTATCAGCAAACACTGCAGCCTTACTGGGATTTATTACAATTCCACGTTAAGAATGAAGATTTATCACAGTTTGCAAACTCTGTCAGATTCTTTTCATTTTGATTAAAGTACCCAAAATTACCCAATGTGATATTTTTATGTGCTTTTTTTGGGGGGGAATGAGTCAAACGGCATACAAGACATTCTCAAAAATCAAAGCTCACATTGGCCACAAAACCACAAGCTGCTTTCTTTACAACTGCCAGTTAATCAAGTCAAAATTACCGTCTCATTTTCAGTGTGGTAAAAAAAGTAAGTATCTTAATCAGCAACCAGCCAGACCTCAAAATGACTTTGTATGAGACATGGGGCTGAGGGGGGGGGGGGGGGGGGGGGGGGGGGCGCACAGTGAGAAAAGAAAAGATTCAGCAAACAAACAAACTGCAGGGGTCTGCTTGTGATTCTGACCCAGAGATAAGCAGCATCGGCATTCCAGACGGGCTCAGCAGGGCTGGACAGAGATCTTCCACCGTCTGCATGTAGAGCTTTCATACATCTGTCGGAAACAGCTCGTAGCATTTCTTTACTTTGCCAAACATGTTCTCTGGTCTGTGTCCTGCACAGTAGGCTGGAGCGGGTCAGTGGTTTTATCCGGAATGTGTAACGAGTCTGGCCGCATGTGTTCTGGAGTGAGGGGACGGCGGTGTATCTGGAACTTCGGGGGGTTTTCGCTCGGTTTGAAACCACTTGGCCCTTGTACAGCTGTCTGATACATTAGCAGGCTGATATTTCCCTGCAAGTAACTGGCTCTGACTCTTGCTGATATTGTTATTGGCCTATAAAATCCAGTATTACTCTAGCACTTTACAACTAGGATTTTACCCAGAAGGTTAATATAAGTTTCATTGGGGCCCATGGAGGAAATTTAAAGAGGACATTCAGTGGAAAACCAAATGTCTGATGTTTTTTGGTGTGTCCCCGTGTCCTTCCTGTATCTAAACATCACTAAAGTGTCACAATAAACATTTCAGCCACTTCTGAGAAAGAAGGGCTTCTCTGTTTATCTGAGCTCGAGCAAGAGGTTTTGAAAAGTCCAGTTTAGTTACGTAACTAGCACATTTGACGTGCAACCAACCCTCCCCCAACAGCTACTCCTGGACATGGACGTGAACATTCAACCTGAAGAAGAAGAAGAAGAAGAAGAAGCACCACGAAGCAGTCAGTCAGCTGGTAGCTGGCCAATCACAAGAGACTCAGTGTTCTGGGGGGCGGGCATTAGCTCAGAAACAGAGCGCCTGTTCAGCGGCTGGCAGAGAGCAGCAATAATCTGGCTTAATCTGAAGAGACTTTTTGACCATAAATATTATTTAATTTATCTAAGTAGACACCAGTAATCTGGATTTTTGGTTCAAAAAGACCATTCTATGTGACCTTTAAATTGATAATAACCTACTGATGTGTGTTCCCACAGTGTTTAATGCCCAACTAAATTTCTCGGTTTGAAAATCTGGCCCAACTAAATTTGTCATTGAATGACCCTGCTCTAGAGCATGAAGAAGATGCTTCAACGAGGAAACAGCTGTTACAGTCAGATTTCTCATGAACATGAATTAAAACAACAGTGTCATGGCCGTAGCCGCTCTGTGACGAGCTTCAGCCGTAACTACAAAGCCTTAAACACCACCGGCACCGCGTGAGCTCCAGCTTAATATTATTAATCCACTGAATCGCTGTATCAATGTGGAACACGGCAGTGTTTTGCCTGTCAACCGCATGTAGAAAACAATCATTATGGGTTAGAGGCAGAATAAAACTCAGGACGAGGCAGTTGGAATTAAGAATTGCAGGTAAAGCGACGCATTACGAGTCAAACTCGGAAATAAAGACAGTGTGAAACTGTAAATTGGTAATGAACGACATTAACCAATTACATTTAATGTCATGCAGTTATTCAAGAGAGTGTATAAAATGGAGTTTGGACTCAAATCTCAAATAAACTGGCTGTTGGTTGAATTTATGTAGAACAGATTAGGGTTTTTCATGTCGCTGCAGAGGAAAAATGGCAAATCATTATTATGCCGTTTATGCATCATTTACCTCAGCAGTTTGCAGAATTTCAACAGCTAAATAAGACGTGAATTAAGTCAATGGCTTGTAAAACCTAAACCCTGTGTTTTTCTGTCTAAACTTTATTCCCAATAAGCGACTCCAGGCTAAACTCTTATCTTTCTCTGTCATTTCGGTGTGTTTTCTCACGCCTCGTCCACATAAACACCCCCGATGTGCGCCTGAACGTTTGCCGTTGCAGCTCCATTAGTGACTCAGCTGGGTGTTTAAAAAGACCGTGTCTCTCTCTCTAAGTTTAACACTTAGAGAGAGGTTTAAACATCACGACGGTTTAAACATCTGTGTGTCCCGACCACAGACCGGGACGGCTGCGATTTGAGCCGGAGAAGACAACGGCGGGCGGCTGCTGGTGACTGCTGCTACAGCGTTTATCCCAGCAGCCTCTCCTGAGTCCTGCATCCTATTAATGAATCCTGTTCCTGCAAAGCGGCAGTAATGACGGGGTGCATGCTGCTGTGTGATTCACAGAGGCTGTGGGAAGTGGGGGAAGTGGTCCTGTGTTTTGTCTAACCCCTAATCTTGTTTTCGCCCCAGCGCTGGCATGCACACTTCTTCTTCCTCCTTCCTGTTCTGGCATTTATTTGTTGTTTTTGTGGACTTTACTTTGCACAGAGCTTCACAAAGCACAAACCCTCCGGGTCGTACCGAGCTGCAGCGTGACAGCCGTGTTCAAACACCGCTTTGCATCTCATGGCCATCACAAAACAGTTAGCAGGATTCAGAAAACACACAACACAAGAAAAGCGAAAAATCCTTGAAAGGAGGGGAAAAACAATTCTGCATTTTACACGTCACCCGCTGTTCCTGTTCCACACGCTTTCCAGCTTTATAACTAAAAGAGTATTTTGCAGAAAAGCAAAGGTCAAGGTTACAAGAGATTGACGGACACAGTATATTTGTTTTTAAATGAATTTCCAGAAGAATTTGGCAAAAGAAAACTCATACCTTTAATGGAAATACAAGGCATCGAGGTTACCTTTCTCTCAAATCTGCAATAATCCGTTCACATTTCAACATATAGGTCCACTAAACACGAGTTCACCAACATGTTTGGTCTTTTTCTCCCTCCATTTGATAAAATAGAACAGGCTATTAAACAAGTCAAACACAACGTTGCTCAACTTTTGTATATTTTAAATAAAAAATTATGGGAATCCTAACTATTAAATACATGAAATGAGCAAAAATAACAAATTTAACTTGTTGAATGAGCATTTGTATTGGAAATATTTAAAATAATGAATAAAGAGAGTTATTAAAGAGTTATTAAAGACATTATGAGAGAAATTTATAACTTATTTTTCCAAAAAAAAGCAAAGGTCAATAAAAAGAAGATAGAAGCCAGCATAAAAAAGTTTTACTTTAGTTACCTTATTCTTTTTTTGCCTTAAGTGATTCTGGTGCATAAATTAACAACTCATTTACATTTGTATTGGACTGTGCTCATCACTCGAGGACATCATGTGACCATGAGCTCAGGTTTATGTCCTCTTGTGGCAGAAAATAGCTTTTTTTAAAAGACAAATGAAAATGGAAAGTGATTAAGGACACACCTGAGTGCATGTACTGATTAAATCTGCATAACTTTCACAATAAAAGCAGCATAATTCTCTTAATATTGTTACAGGAGGACAGATGAGAGGTGAGGGTTGGGGACACACGCGTGTGCATTCACTGTAAATCTGACTGTTTGCGTGTGCAGAGAAGCGTGGCTGATATGTGAAGTTATCTCAGCTTATCTCTTGGGCAGAACTGCGATGCTGACCCCTGACCCCGAGCTGTGGGCGACGGCCTCCGCGTCTCCACAGACGTTTCTCTTGGAATGTGTGGTGTCTCCACATCGTCAACCCAACGTTGTTCGGTCCTGGTTTACTTCAGATTTCTGATGCAACACATTTAAAATAAGTATTTTAAAAGACAAAATACTGAACTGTAATTTGCCATTTTGGTGAGATGACGAAAATGCCTTTGTGTTTTGAATTTCAAAAAACAAAAAAACCCGTTTTGGACGACGACGTGTGGATTGGACGTCACGCTGTTTGGTGATTAATTTAACATCTTTCAAAGCCAGACTTGAGATTGAATTTTTTTTGGAAAAGTATTAATTTTTCTTCTCCATTTAGCATTGCCTGCTGTATTTTTGCAGTAAACATTGATACATTTTTATTTTAAATGACATTTTGATGTATTTCACTCACGCTTGACAATGCCAGTTATGAATTTGTGACATAGTATGTGATTATACTGTAGAGAAAATTTATTTTTGCCATCCATTTTACCCTGACAAACATGTGTGTCTCTTTCTACCGCGATACACCACAAAAGAGGCACATTACTTTATAACCCTTTAAGTTCTTTTTGCTGTTACTTCCCCATTTATATATTATAATGTGTTTTCTTGTCATGAGTTCAACTTATTTTTTGGTATTTCATATATTTGTGTGTCTGACTGCTGTTTTTGTCCACTTTTCCGTCAAATAATGAAACAGAGACAGTCTGCAGAAGAGTTGGTGGTCAAACCCGGGCTTCTTTCATTCAACACCACGCCGAGCGTGTTGAATAAAAGTTACACGCATCAATTTGGCAGAAACAACAAGTGATTCATCGGCAAACACCTGACACCCGAGGAGCGAACAAATAAAAGACAACCCTGTCCTGCTTCTGTTGACTCGGTTTATCCTGTGAGCGTGAGGTGCCACGCACCCACACTAGCGACGCCGGAACTGTTCAGGTTTCAGAAACCAATCAAAGAAACCACAGACATGCTGAGGAAGGAGCAGAGCCAGGAGCACCCGCTTCCAGGAAGCTGCTGAACTGGGAGCAGTGACCACACAGCTCACCGACGTCCTGCCAAATGTGACCGATCAAGGCCTGGATTATTATTATTATTATTATTTATTATTATTATTATTATTATTGTTAGATAAGACAGGTCGGATATCGTCATGTCATTGAGACCCACCGCCATCTTCTCCCACATCTACTCAAAACTGTTTGTCTTCATATTATTGCTGTGCAATAAAACGTGCAACATACAGTATTTTAAACATATGGTAAATTTTTACACAACCCCACACTGTTTCTGTACACTATTTGATTGTTTTTTTAATGTTTTTTGTTACCCAACTCCTGCTGCTAGTTTCCATATACAACTTCACTTCTGCACTATTTTAGTAATATGAACATATTATAGTATAGTTAATCATTTTAATACTTTTGATATTTACCAGCTGCTGCTGTTTTATTGCCAGAGCAACGTTCATTCTGACAAATAAAGGAAGTCACCTATTACAAAGGCATCAATATATGATGTCATTTCCTGGCAAAAGAACAATAATAATCACAAAATTTTTATTTCAAACCTGATTATGTCACAGAATGTTACCACATCTATGGGCAATTTCATTGTTTCTTACACATCAACAAAAAAAATAGTTAACAACATCATCTTAAACAAACTGTATTTTGTAGTACAGATCATAAACTGAGAGAAAATGGAAATTTTGGTCATTTTGAGGGCAGATATTCCCTTTTAGTCCAGAGTAATGTACTGTATATTACAGTTTTTACAGTGTATTGTCACTGTCCTGTAAAAAAAACCCCACAAACCTCGAAACCGAAAGCTTTATGTTAAGATGGAGACACAACCTACAAATATTCAGATATTATTTATAAAGGCCTGTCATGCAGCCTGAGACTAAACTTATTTTCAAGCATCGGGGGGCTAATAATTTTGACCCTGGTAGTTTTTGGTTTTTGTGGAATAATTTCATTTCTGTGTGCAAAATAATGGAAGAATCCTAAAAAAAACTAGGATGTTTGCAAAGCTGTGTTAAAAATTCTTTGCTCCGTTTAACAGCATGTGGGAGATACTTTTAAAACAATGACATTTATATAGAGGGGCTAATCATTTCGGCCTCAACTGTAATGTTTGTGTGTAATTAAACCACATTTTCCAGCATTCATTTGTTCTTTCTCTCCGTCTCTCATTGCTCGGAAAACAAACAGGTTTATATAAAACAGAAAACACTATAAATAAGTGACTCACACTCACAAAATTACACAAAACTAAACCAAATGAACAAAGACAAAGACACTGACATGCTCTTTTTCATGTCAGTGTCCAGCCAGAATAATTATAACCTCCTGGTTTTCGCTCCCGATTCCATGTTTTGATCAAATGTTTGGATTTTGATTTGAGATTTTTACAGAGCCAGCGCGGCAAATTATACAAATTTATTAAAACTATTAATGTTTACATTCAAAATTGACCCCCAGAAAAGTTGCTGCACCTGTCATATAACATGACCGCACACAGTGCAGCTCTGGAGGACAGAGGGAGGAGACAATTCAAAATCAAACAGTTGTCCAGCAGAGGGCGCTGTGGACGCACCATGGCCAGCATCCATGCCATCTTTGCTTAATAGAAGAAGATGTAAGTTTGCTTTGCGGTGGCAATTTCAGAGAAAAATAAACCGAGATCTTAGCAGAGGATATAGGAAATGGCATACATATATATATACCCTTATGGGGACAAAAATCAAGTCCCCATAACGTAAATGACTCCATTTTAAGGTGAAGACATGTTTTAAAGTTAGGCTGAGGTTAGGGTTAGGTTAAGGTTAGGAAATGAATGGAAGTCAACGTCCTCTGTAGTCATGGAAACGCGTGTGTGTGAGAGACAGGTTCACGTGTCCTGGAAAAACAAAGCCGTTTCCAACGTGGAGAATCACAAGACAAAGGTTATAAACCTCCTCATATTCATGGTATAATTTCTTTAATTTGAGCTTTGTTAAATTTTATTTCCTGCTGTTTGATCGTTAGAAAAGACTTTGCCCTCAACCAGAAAGGTCATAAAGGAATTTCAGTGATTTTTTTTTCTTGCCAACTAGCTCAATTCAAGAGCAGGTCTATGGTGAGTTTCTCTTAGAAGTATTGACAAAAATCTGTTTCTTACGGCGGTACCATTATTACAAAATGTGAAACCCTTTCACAAATTCTAGAACAAAAGTAAAATATGTAAAGGTCCATACAGAAAAGGACTGAACATTTTCAAAAACAAAACAAATTTACTAGATCTGAAACAAATTTCACTGATACTGTTCCGCTAAAAACAGCTGACTGTTACCAGCTTACCAAATGTTTTCTTTCTTCATGCACAATAGGTAATCAGCCAATCATATAGCACCACTTCCTTTCAACCTGGCTTTCAAAATAAGAGCCACTGACTTTTGGTTTTCATTACTACTTATATCAAACTTTTGCCGTAATGTTCACTGTATTCGTTGATTTTATGAAATTAAATAAACCTTTTAATAAAGTCTTTAATATCAGTTTGGATGTTAAATAGTATGTTAAACATAATGTGTCTTATTGACAAATAAAAGAGAATCGACTGCTCACTTCCGGGTTATTTGCAGCATTTGGTAGATTCCCCTTCCATAAGAACTGTGGCTTTTGTAAAATTTGTTTCACATACTGTAATAATGGTTTGCACTTCCAGGCCACCATAGTTTCTATTGGCAAAATCTTTTCTGCTTCTTAGATAAGGCTGACGCTGAAATGACAGGTTCAAAACCAAGTGCCATAAACTATTTGGTGTCATTGGGTTTGTTGGATGAATGGATCATATTTCTTAAGTCCAAGAAAAAGAGACATTTCATTTCAATTTGATGGTCAAAATAATTCCTATGAGAGTTGCATAAGTTCATGAGCCAGAGGGGAATGTTGTTGTCACAAGACAAATTTAGAATTTAGTCAAAATACCGCATAAAAACAACGCGGGACGTCAGAACATTTGTGTATTTGACACACACTCTCAGATCTTTGATCCAGGAATTGGTGAAGACAAGTTTGCACAGCAAAGATTTCCTCCTGAGATTGTGTCTTCTTTGTCATGTTTAAAAAAAGGGTCTGGGCCTGTTGAACAGGAATTCCAAAGCTTTATATCACAGATTTAATTGAACTAGATTCCTGTAGCAGCAGAGAGCAGCAGAGACTCAGAGCAGGACACAATGCAATTATTTCACACAAAAGCAACAGCTGTCTCATTAAAAATATCTAATCGGTTGACGGGACTGGGAGCCGTTATAGGAAGTAAAATGTGTTTGTCCTTGTGTGGTCCAACTCACTTTAGAATCAGTCACTTTCTTTTAAAAGAACAACATTTTGGATTCCAATATATCTGCAAAAAAAAACCCATGAACTAAACCAGTTTGTTCTGTTTGTTGATATAAAACACTTATTTGTGTATAAATGTCACTTTATTAGAGGCATTAACTCAAGTTCTTGGACCCCCATGTTTTTACAATATAATGTAATATAATGGAACTATCACATAAGTAATTGATCATAAAAACATGCAGTATCTGCATAAAACAGATTAACAGATTAAACATTAGATCCACCAGTACATTTTTCTGGATGTTACAACTTCCTGTCTACAGTTTTTGACAGGTTAATCAGATTATTTTGTGATGGGTGGTTGATCACCCAAGTTTGGCCCCAATCTCTGACTCATAATGGACAAAACTAAAGAATAAATCATATCTCTGTCTAATCTCATCAGATTTGGTGTGTGTGTGTATGCAGGATGAGGATGAGACCCTCTACCATCAGAGCAATTTTCGTCATCATCCTACCCTAACCCAAGCCACTTCATCCAGATTACGGATTAGGCAGCAATTTAAATTTAACATGTGAAGTCCTATTGAACAAGTTTAACAGATCATCCAAGTGTGTTCCCATTACATTGTGGTGAGAATCTACCCATTGATGGCGTCACAAAAAATAATTGAATTTTCAAGAAATCCTTATCTCTTACAATGGGCAAAAGTGTAAAGACATAAATTCTCTGTCAAAATGCATCAGATTTAAATCTGGTTCAACCCAGCCCCTGTACGTTTGTCCCTCTGTTAGCAACTTCCTGTCCACAATTTTTTGACAAATAAATCAAATTATTTTTTGTGATCACCCAACTGACCCAAGTATGCAACCATTAAATTTTGGTAAAGCTACCATTTAGTTTTACCCGGATCTGATCCAGATGACAGATTTGGCAGTAATGTGTAAATCTCAGAGACCTCTCAACAGATTAGGATGATTTTTGTCATGTTTATGTAAGATTATAATAACTGTAGGCAGGTCAAGCTCTGCACAGATCCAGATAGTTCTTCAGGTGCCGGCATATAAAAGGTCTGTGCTCTGCGAGTGTTTGTTGAAACTTTTTTGGTGTCTCTTCAGACCGTCTCCATGCCATCGCATGCAAACATTAATGAAGGTAGTGTGTGGCAGCAATGCTAATGTTAGCCTGAAAATATCTGTCTTTTTCCACTAACAGGTGTATTTTTGGTGTTTATCCACATGTTTCCAGCCCAGACGCTGATGATATTACATCCAAAAAAGAAATACCACAGACAGAATTATTAAATCAAATGGGGGAAAAAAATGGTGGAAAGAAAAGTGAAGTCAAGTTGTGAGTGCCTCTTGATATCAGGTTCCCATTTGTGCCTCATATTGCATGACAACCGGTGCGCATGAAACCATATGTGGAATCCTCAGCTGAGCCGCGTTAAAGCCCGTTGGAGCCGCTCGTCTAAACAACAGCAGACTGGAGTAGCGTCTACCTACAGCACGGAGCGGCACAGCTGGAGACGCGCCTCAGGGAACACACTGCAGTTATGACTGACACAGGAGGAAAAACAATGAGCAAGAAGCACTTCTGTTTCAGGCCACTTCATTCTCCATGCAATTCCTTTTTCCACTTTTTCCATTTCTGTTCCTGACGACTCCTGTTAAGAGAGGCCTTTTTTTCCACATGAAAGACAAGTGAAGCAGGATGATGGCGCTACCAAAAGTATATATTTTACATTTAAAATTAAAAGTATGTGATTTCCCTACACTTCCCTTTACAGTAGTATTCTATCGAATATTCCATCGGTTCATCGAGTAATCGGATAAAACATACTTTTATCCTATTCCTCCTGTTACTTTGGCTTTGCTGCGTTTGCTCATTTTCGCTGTATTCACTGTTTTCGGTCCCGGCGTCTGCCATTCTGTACGGCTAAACTGTCCACACACGTTACCCAAAGCCCGCTTCCGTCTTCTTCCGCTTTGTAGGGGACGCATAGCCTGTGACGTAAACACATTGTGTCACACTAAAAAGAATCTGTGCAAAACGTGAGCTTTAAATTTAATTAAACGAGGCAGAAGAAATTCCTCTTTCATTTTTTGTAATCGAGTTACTCGAGGAGTTGTTGCAGCCCTACTTTTCAGTTCCATATTCATGAAAGGTAGAAGTGATGAAATGAGATGTTAAGAAAGAACATTAACGTCAGTGAGTGTCAAAATGTTTGTCAGCGTCATCCTTATGGCTGAAGCATACAGTAACGTTTAAGAGCGTACGTTAGCGTTGCTTGGAGACGTCGTTCAGAGGTAAGATGCGACGGCAATGGGTTCTCGTTCACACCTAAACCTACAAAGTGCTGCACAATCAAACAATAAAATACTACAACAAGGAAAATACAAACACATTCTTCGCACAGTTGTCATAAACCATTTAAAATCAACCCTAAGAAAAATCCTGTCTAAAAATATGTTTTCAGCTGCTCCTTAAAAGAAACCAACAGAGTTCACACCTGTAGATCTGTATTAGTGATCATTTTATTCAGGATTAATCAGACGGCATCCTACAGACGGCACAGAGATTAAAAATGTAATAAAGCACTAAATAAACTGTGAAAAGAGTGAGCTAAAAGTTCAACTGGTTCCACAAATTAATATTTACAATATATAATAAAAAAACAAAACCACTGGTCCAGTTACAGTTAACAACATAGCAATAGATAATTGTAATATTGTACGTCATTTATTCATCCAACTGGCTTTTATATTGTTTAATTTTTAAGTTATCAGTGTTGCAAATCTCCATCCAGAGGAAAGTAGCTCAACCTCACTGTGTAGAGGATGCAAGTCACTGTTTAAAATTTAGTTTTCTGATTAAAAAAACATATCAAAAACATGACAGACAAAAAAATATTATCTATTTTCAAACCTCACATGCTGTACAATGAAGGTTTGCACCAGGATATGCCTCTAATGTACGACACTGAACATTCAATCCGAGTCTAAACATATTTATTTTTATTGATGAACCATGTGTTTATAGTTAAGTCAAATGCATGGAAATTGGTAAAAGACAAAAAGCATTTTTGGTTTAAAGCCACAGAAAAATGTTGTACATAGACTACAAACTAAAATCATTAGACTGCATTTGTATTTAGACCAAATCTCTTTCAAAAACCCCGGATTTGTTTAGCTAAAGACACTAACCGTTAGAATTTGTGTACAATCCACCAAAATTGATGAATTTCAAGACATTTTTAACACGACACACACTATAAAAAACATTTTTCACTGTGAAACTGTATAAATAATCATAAGACTACATGAAAATAAGGTCCAAGAAGATTTTGGCTTTGGCCCAACCTGATAGAGAAATCCTAATTCTCATTTAAATCGGACTGGAAAGACGAATAAAACAGGGTTCCCTGAGTTCACGTCTCAGTGAAGCACTTGAATAAGCTTTGACAGCCCAATAACCAGCACGCAAAGCCACGGGACTGCGACTGAACACACACACACAAAAGACTTGAAAGAAAAAGAACAGAGAAACATGTTAGCAGGAGTTTGTTTCATCAGTATCAACATTAAGCTGCGGCGGCAACGATGCGTAAAAGTGCAATTTCTGAGGGAGAAGGTATTCATTCCGGGGAAAATAGGGGTAAACTGTGAACGGCGTTCCAATATCAGAGGAATTTCAGTCAACTGTGAGAGTTGATCTCCTGAGCGGCAGCAACAGTGTGGGATACTCATCAAGTTTCTGCGGGTTTGCTTTGGCAACACATGCCACATTCTCTCCAGAGGCAGCAAAGATGAGCAGCAGACACTCAGGAAAATAACCTCTTTTCCCTCCTGTGCAGCTGCCGAACATGGAAAATGCATCTGGGGGAACAGATTAAACCTGTGTGGCCACTGACTAGCTGCCCGAGCCTCGGTCTTCTGTCGCAGATGGTCGATTATTTGGAGTCCGGCTGCAACTAATGGAGTATTCTGTCGATTATACTACGGCTGTGACGTTTTATCAAAAATTCAAATATCTGTTAGAACCTAGGGGAGAAAGTTACAACTCAAACCTTAAAATAAATTAAAATAAACAGCCTGGAAGTGCACCAGACTGATCTAATGACTGCATGATGCAGCAGGGAGCGCTCTGACCATGGCTTTTACCTTAGGGTATCAAACATACGGCCCGCAGGCCAGAACGGGCCCACCAGCGGGTTCAATCTGGCCCATTTGTGAGCAAATTTGTGAATCTTATACAAATACTGTGTGCCTTTATAAATCCAAGGAATCTGTCATTTGTAATGCACACACTGTATAAATGGCAAATTTAGGCATAATATTGCTGAAAATGCACATTTTTTTCCCCTCACAAAATTTCAGGTTCATAATATGTCTTGTAAAAAAGATACTTCATTTGTAAAAATGTAAAACAGAAAAAAATTGGAGTTCCTGTTGTATATAATTTTATTATGTTGAGATTAAATTGCAGTGTATGTGGCCCCTGAATTAAGATTAGTTTGACACCCCTGGATTACATCTATTTTGGACTGACAGATGAACAAGACCATGATGTTATGTTGTTTTCAGAATTGGGGTTAATTATGATTTTGCCATATGATATTATCACGATATTAAAGTAACAATATAATATCATCACAATATTATGATATACTAAGTATTTGCAAAATCATACGTTCACGCTGTAGTGGAAGTGAACATTTGGCACCATCTAACGGACTAAATATATATATATATAAATATATATAAAAGTATATAGCCTTTTTTATGCTAACCGACAAAAAGTAAAATGTTGAAAAATTATGTGTCAAAAATACTTGGTGTCCAAAAGCGATATAATATTATCAAGCTAAATATTGCAATATTTTACCGAGTTACCCTCCCCACCACTACAAGCTAAACCAACCACAACCGCGGACAATCACGACACCAAAGCATCAGGAAAGAGGATAAATCTGTGGACTGAGGCAGCAGAGCGTGTATTAATAATAATGTAATAAGTGTGCAACAATTGCAGTAATAATCTCATCTTGTGTGCAGGCTGGGGATGGGAAATATCTCATTTCTGAAGGCACTGCATCATGTAAAATTCATTTAAACTTAATTTTTGGCAAAAGCGACAGCCCCAGGCACGACAAACATACTCAGATTTACTTTAACCAACTATAAAGAACAAATCAGAAAGCTGCATTAACCAATTTTACCAATTTAGTTTATCACATTTTACGTTTGCCTAACACCACTTCCACAAGATAATGGGTTAAATATCTTACATTTCTGGGAAATTAAGTATGCTAATGTTGTTAGCTGCATAGATCTCTCTTTAGAATTGGTTCTTAATGAAATATTTATATAATATTTACATATCTCTGGATTATACAGGTTTTTGCGCTCTTTCATTTCCAAAATACCAATACAGATTTCACAAACTCAAGTATCTGCCAATACCAATATCAGTCCAATACTGTCATTCTGTTAACAACACATGTGTGTGCCATTTCAAGTTATTTCAAACACATAATTCTCCAACTGTGCAGCAAACATATAAAGAAGAAATAAACACAGCAAATTAAAATTAAAAATGTGGTGGCTGATTTGTCTGATATCTGATCCACTTGTTTCGAATAGAAAATATCAAATTATCTGGAATCAACTCCATGTTACAGCCTGAATGTAGGGACAACAGATAGAGATTTACTTGCAGGAGAAAACTGTAGAAGATACTTTGTACTCAGACGACTGATAATGACAGGACAGTCGGCCGCTCCCTGAACACAGAAGCTGCTCAGCGAGTGACGAGATACCATCTACGGCTCCACAATGAACAGACTTCACAGGCAGGTACAGGTTTTATCTCACCTCAACAGACACGTATCAAAACACGCGAGACAACAAGGACGCAGCAGAGCAGGTGAAAGTGAGTAACGCAGCGGCGAGTTCGCTCTGCAGGTGCGCTACCCTCAGGCCGAGGACAAATACGATGAGGCTTCTTACCCTCAGGCCGAGGACAAATACGAGGAGGCTTCTTACCCTCAGGCCGAGGACAAATACGAGGAGGCTTCTTACCCTCAGGCCGAGGACAAATACGATGAGGCTTCGACCCAAACTGGCATTTAATCATCTCTACGTTTGTACCAACACAAAACAAACTGTTTTGTTGCTCTTCACTTAGTTATGGGTGATAAAAATGGCCCTGAGGCAGGTCAATAACAGTCCAAATTATACATATGTAGGGTATGTAGTATGTACGGTACATTTTAGTAGACTTCCTAATATAAGAGATTGTCTATTTTACCATCTTTTCATTCGTTTCCATGTCTGTGTTTGGTACAGAAGTGGGTTTGTGGACCATGATCCATACTTTTGCACTTTATTATGGTTTATATAAGGTTGTCATTCTATTTTCTATGTTCATTTCTGTTTTCTATGTTCATTTCTGTCTACTCCACACATACAGTATCTGTTGCACGACTGTCTGTCCTTGAAGAGCAGACGCTCTGTTGCCTTTTTCTGACTTTTCAAAGGGTTTATACTAAAATAATCTGCGGTTTGGAACTCAGGGCTGCATGGAAAATACGGAGGGGGAAAAAAAAAACAGGAAAAATGTAACATTAGCAAAAAATGTGAACTTTGGAAGACACTTCAATTCTAAGAGGAGAAGTAATGTGGTAAACACTAAATCAGCATTTCACATTCTGTCCATCAGGAGTTCCTTTACTACAGCACAAACTGGATACTCAATCAGCCGTGATCAGCCTGTCAGTCATGCCAGTTTTATTTTTAAATAATATAAATGCATAGAATTGCTTTGGCTCTTGGAAATTGTATTTTTTAATTTATTTTTGATTATTATTTTTAATGACCAATACAATGTTTACAATGAAGGAAAGATTTGCATTTATGCCTATATTTATTTAAAATGTGAAAATGTATTGAGTTACGATAATATTTAATAATAATAATGTTAATCATAATTTCTTTGACATAAAAGTTTGACAATTCGGATTAACTGACGATTTCTTCTTTAACAGTTTAAAGGTATCTTCATACTTTACACAGACCTCTGTAAATCCTGGAGATCAGCTGAGTGTGAAAACAAGCAGATTAGCAGTTTTTTAAAAACAAAAATATATAATCTGAACATTCAAAGTCATCTTGCTACCTCACACTGATGCTCGGTTTGACCTTCAGCACATCGTCTTGACCCCGTTTTCACGCCTGAACGCTTTATGTGGCTGTCATGTGTACCTAATAAAGTGGCCAGCGGTTGAATGTTATGTAATTTCCACTTGAAGGAGCAAAGGTTTTGCCTCTTACTGCTGCTGCCAGCAGCTTCCACCCTCCTCTCTCCCTCCACGTCGATTACATCCTTCCCGGCAATATTGGGGTCAAATCAGGTTCTTATCTTTTTAGGCCAGGGGCATGATATTTTTTTTTTTCCATGCACGGTGACTTTGCACATGCCCTCCTTCTCTGCAACCCTCAGGGGCTAAGAAGCACGCTGAGGAAAACTACGGGCTGCCATCTGCTCCCCTGGAGGCGAGCTTTCCGGAGCAATCAGCTCTGCGACTCCCTCCATAAAAACAGCGGTTAAGTGGATTTCCCTGCAGACAGAAATGGAGTTTGGACCGAGGGGAAGCGAACCAAGCCTCGAGTCTCGGATCACGTCCCAACATGACCGGCACAAAAACAAGCAGTTCAATCAGCAAATGTAGAAATAATAGGTTTGTACAGTAGTTTCTGATGAGGGCGACGTGGTTACATAAGGAGCCGTTCACATGCAGCAAAGCACGTAATCAAAGTAAACACTCCACGATCGCGTGTGTGGCCGTGTGGCACGATCACCGTTGAGATTCTACGGATGATATCATGTACTTACCAGGGGCCAGACTCGGCTCATAATGGAGGGCGAACCTCATTTTTGTGCGTGGGCCCTCGGAGATCCGCGACACAAGTTGCTATACGCATGCTAACTTGTGTGGAAATGTCTGCAGAGAAGAAACCGCCGTTTTTCTGTGTCGTTGAACCACAGACAACACAACTTGGCGAGTCTCGCCGTTTACTTTGGGAGCTCCAGCGATACTTTTGCATTATGAGCAGCTAATCTGACGACTTACTAGCTCGTATCGAGGCCAGCTCAGGACGATACCAACTACAGGCGTTTCGTCCCGGGTTGCAGTTCGTCATGCCACGTTGCCACCAGCCACGGATGATGTCATGAAACCACATGTAACATCGATTTACTCTCAGACGTTTCCACAAAAGAAATGCCATTACATATGTTTAAAATATGGCGACTTGCGCCCATCGTGTCACGAAATTAACAAACTGATCCTGCGGCGCGAGAAATCGTGTCCGGTCTGAACACAGCATTAGTCCAATCCAGTCCAACTTTATTTATAAAGCACTTTAAAAACAACAACAGCTGAAGCAAAGCGCTGTACATTAGAGGTAAATAAAATAAATAAACTAATGAAAAATACTAAAAGATAGACAAAACAGTAAAACCCCATAGAGTGTACATATGCACACACATATACAGTACATCCATGTAGCAAGTGAAATGGACTATATAGACATACATACGCACACAAACATGCATGTATACATACATACAGTACTGTGCATAAGTCTTAGGCCACCATGAATTTTGTTGTTTTAGCAATGCTATAATGACCATACTGTACAATTGTTTCTCAATCACTTTATTGGAACACATCCTGAAAATATGGAGAAACACATATGCAGTTTGAAAATAACATATTTTTCAGAAAATGCTTGTATAATATCGAATATTTAGTGTGAGCTACATTTCCACTTGAACAATAACACAACCATGGCTCTTTAAAACCTGGAATGGAACCCTAATGTTATTGGTCAAACCTGTGTTTCTCCTACTATTTCATGGCAACAAATAGCTGCTGTGAAAAAGGTCTATTATACCTGGTTTACTCCAGACATGTTGGAGCATTACATACACATGTTGCACAAGTTCAACTCACTGACAGGTTGATCATATAGTAGAAGACTGGCTTTTAGTCACATCTTTTCAATCTAAACGCCAACGATCCCAAAAGTGACATAAAAACAACAAATCTGCTGGTGGCCTGAGACTTATGCACATTACTGTATACACTGCATACATATACAAAATATATACATATATACTAACACATACACTCTCTCTCACACACCTACATATATACACAAACAAACATAAAATTAATAAAAACTGGTAAAATCAATCCCTCATACTGGGTTGAAAGCCAAAGAATAAAAATGGGTCTTAAGATGCTTTTTAAAGACAGACAGAGAAGGTCTAATATGTAAAGGAAGATCGTTCATACTGTGCATTGAGATGTACAAACGTGGAGATTGGAGTGAAACCGACTTAACCGGGTTTAATTGGCATCGCTTTGACAGTGGGTGGAATGCTAACAAAATGTCTGTTTTCATTCAAAAGCCACAAAGCATTCTCTGTTGCTCTGACATCACGGATGTTTTCCAGTCGGTGACTCATCACATTTGTCATGGGAGGATTAATGAACAGTTTGAGATGAGAGAGTAAAAGTTAAAACTATGATTAAAACAATTACTGGTGTTACTTTAATCCGCTGCATACATTATGTCACTTTGTCTCCCACGTTAACTGACTTTCTGTTTGTTTTACTGCACGTCAGAGAAAACCCAACAGGGACTTGGTCATTTTATGCCCAATAACGTTGTGTTTAAAGTGCTGGTCTAAAGTTTATGATGTTTGTCTTGTGTAAAAACACCCGTCTGTGTCTGATGCTTCCTGTTTTTATGTGCTTCCATTCTGCATTATGTGAGTGGATTTGTGTTTTTACTGAGGCAGTAAAAAATCTAATTAAATTAGATTGTCCCTTTGCTGTAAAACGACTGGTTATATTCATAAAATAATAAAATAAAGATGATTTTTAGTGATTTTTTGACCCTTAGGACACATCTATTTCCTATATTTTTGTTATTTCTGACTGTATTTTTAACTATTTCTTTAGTGAAAGTGTGTGCATTTGATAAACATTTAAAAGACTAATATTATTATTATTATTTTTCTATATTTAATCTACTACTGCACTCTTAAAGCACTTACTATCATCTATAATTGTAGTTTTTGTGGTCATATAGCCCAGTTTTATTGTGAAACGTTCAGTAAACTTCTCATACAGTACATTACATGTGCAGAGTAAACTATGAAATCAATTCTAGCATCATAATGACAAATGTAACCAAAGTATTGAAAAGTGTCAATATCAACACATACTTTTAGATTAAACGTCCCAGTTTCTCTCAGTGCTTTATTGGGAAATAAATACACGACAAAACCCCGAACCCTCCTCTCAGTTTCATTTAATTACTGGCTCATTTATTTGCTCTGCTCCAGCGTCGACGACCACTACACTCCCATTAACCTGAAATTAAAGAAAGCGCTTTGATTTGGAGCCTGAAATGAAGCTGCTGCTTAAATCGACTGACGAGCAATTTGAAAGTCAGAGCGAGGAAACAGCGGGCAGATTAACTCGTCATCAGCAGCAAAAACATCAGCTAATTAAAATCAATTTCTCTATTGTGAGAAGTTAATTAATAGGTTTGCGGTGTTTGACCCTTTGTATGGTGTTACTCAAGGCCTTGGTGCTTTACTGCTTATATCGCACACACTGACCCTGTCAGAACAGGCTGCTCCACATGTGGCCAACACCAATGTTAACACAACAGTGGAACAACATGATTCACAACTCTTTCAGTATCATACAATAGCATTTGGAATGTAATTCAATTTAGGGCAGCAACTATCCTGTGGATTATTTTCTTGATTAATCAAGTAATCGTTTGGACCATAAGGTGTCAGAAAATGTTGAAAAAATTTAGTAGCATTTCTCAGACCTGGATGAATGATGACGTTCTCAAATGTCTTGTTTTGTCCACAAACCAAAATGACTCAATTTTAAGGCTCTATTTGCGATATAGAACAAAGAAATCAGAAAATAAGCTCTCCAACTGCTCCATAGAGTTACAGTATACGCTGATGACACAACTTATTACAACAAAAATTTACGTTTCTTGAACCTGATTTCAATTAAATTACAGCTTAATAAAACAAAAATATACACTTTAATGCTTTAATTGACCTGTAGATTATTTTCTCAATTATTTTAATAGTTTGGTTGGTAAAATGCCAGAAAACATTGAAGAATGCTGATCAGTGTTAAAAACTGTCTAGGCCTTATATTTTAAAACTAAAGCAGTGATTCCCAAAGACTGGTCGTGGGAAATATTTTAAATTCAAATTTCCATTTTCCAAACTTAGATTTATTTGTATATATTTAAATACCATGCATAAAATGAAGTTTAAATTAATTTACCAAATATCTTGAGTAAATGTTGCAGTGTTGTTGCTTTATGCCACAATTTATTTTGTGATTTGAGGCTCAAAAATTGCTTTAAAAAGTGGGTCCCCATATAGAATAGGTTTGGGAAAGATTAAATAAAAGTGCATTACTGTAATTACTTTTTAACTATACTTTTATTTTTGTACAATTTGCAGCATAATTTCTGTGAAAATCTCTTTCATAACAAAGCACAATTAAGTAAGCAAACTTAAAATATCTTTTAAAATATTTTAGTTGAAATTATTTGAGACTATCCAGGAAAAATACCTTAATTTTTTTTATTTGTTTATTTTATTTTCTTAGAGCTGAACTCTTCACTGTCTCCTAAAAATAGAGAGTAATTATTACTTTTTTCAAAGTGGAGATGATGCTTAAATACAAATTGTGTGTTTTTGTCACCAATACTAATACAAAAACACTATAATAGCATTAAAAACTAGAATAATTCAGAAGAATTAGGTGTCTGCTACATTTGTTAAAGATCAGGTTAAACATCAAACTTTCAAAACAGATAATTGAGAAGCCAAACACGCTGACAAAAAAATAAATATAGAAAATTCATCAGTATTTGATTCACTTCTTCATAAAGAAATAAACAAAAATATAATTAAATTCCTGCAAAAAAAGATCATTCAATTACAGAACTATGCCCTTAGGAGGAAACGGAAAAAAAAGTCAGTCGTCTGCTTTTTGCTGTCAATCATTTATTTCCAAGTGGAACATAATCATAACGAAAGACTGCGGGGAAATAACACGAGCTTAATGAAAAATGTCCCGAGCTTTGAGCCAAACCGTCACACACCATGTGCACAATCTGATTTATTATTTTGTCAAAGTACAACTGGTTTCAAGTTTAAAACCCGCGTAGTTTTACTGCGCGGCACAGAGCTCGACAGGAAACAATAAGTTTGAGGATTCAGCTCAGAATAAATCTCCCTGCAGCTCCTGGAAATTATTAGGCTCTTAAGATTAGATATATAAATATTTTTAAAGTTAATTCCCTGGTTCTGTTTCAGTAGAGCAAAAATAAATGTCGCAACTTTTTTATTATGCTGACAGCTGAGGAAAGGCTGCAACTCAGGATTATTTTTGTTTTTTATTTTTTTAATTATTATTTTTATTGTGCTAAACTTTAGTAATTAGTACAGTGCGGTAAATGATGCCAATGTTTTTTCTCCATCTGATAACGGGTTTTTATGAACATAAATAAACATTTAATGGAAAAACATGCTCAGTCTGCATAACATCTGCATTGGTTCCTGCATTGCACTGCACCTAAATATTTAAAAAACAATAATGTATGAACTAAATATTAAATACAAAAAAAGCATGTCATTTAAAAGAACTGAATTGCGTCAAATATAAATTTCAATATTGACTGACTTTTTTAACAATGTTTTTCTCACGTGTGTCACTTTATTGTCATACAGGAAGTTGTTTTCATGAAAAAAAAACAAACACTGATTATCAAAACCTTCAGTCCATTAGTAAGTGATTTACTGCTGCAGCTCTAATGTACGGATATTTCACTAAGTGACAGACAGGTGACGCGTTCGAGTGCTGAGGGAAAAAAGACGACAGTGAATGCCACCTATTGTTCCCTTTGGTAGAGTCCGGCCTGGATTACACCATCGTGTCACAACATTCCCGTCATAGCAAAAAGAGGAGGAGGAGGAGGAGGAGGAGGAGGAGGACAGGAACTGGGAAGTTGAGGGAGGGTTTTAAGAAGGTCCAGATCTTCCTGGAAAGACCATGACAATCCACATTTCCCACTCGCTCAGCGTCTTTCTTTATCTTCCAGTCAATTTGAAACCGGGGCCTAGTTCTCTCTTTTGTTTTGGTTTCCACGTTTCCGCACAAAAGGCCGGGCGGCTGACGAGGGCGGGGCATCACAGTAGCGTGATTAGTGCATTCCTCACCACTCCGTCCTGCCCCGCTGACAGAGCACGAACCTGCGACAACAAAGCCGCCCCCCTCCTCCTCTTCCTCCTCTTCCTCCCCTGCCTTCGAGCTCTGGCTGTAAAGAGCTGATTCAACGAGTCGCCATATTTACATACAAATAAGAGAGAGGACGTGCAGAGTTATCTCTGCCTGCGTTTCTGGCTATTTGCCACTTTCTTTGCTGTCGGATTAGAAAACCTACCCCGTTTGCCCGAGGCTGTTTAACCTCCTGTAACCTGGATAAGTAAACACAAAGAGGATATGAATGACAAATGTGGACTTTATACAGGCTGTGTGATGACACTAGCAGGTGGTTGACAGTCTCTTAAATAAATGTTTGAGAAGGCTACGTTGACTTATCAACGTCCTCCAGGGAGAGTTATAAATCAGGAACCATGCATTTCCTGCCCTTGAGCAAAAAAAAAAAATAAAATAAAATAAAACATCCCCGTCTTTGTGTTTCCTGGTCGACTGTAGCAGGTAGATTTAGCGAGCGCTGCTTCCTTTGCGAGAATCACCGCTAGAATTTTGCATTAAAAATCTGCGGGGGGGGTCTAAAGGTGAGAACGCAGAGAACAGAGTCCCACTCCTCTGAGCAAAGCTCTGTTTGTTATTCATGAGAATGCACGGGTTCCTGGTGATACTCTGGGGGAAAATGAACACACAGACGTGATTCTGGTGGACAGAAATGTTCAGGGTTGGATTTGGTAAAGAAGAAGAAGAGGAGGAGGGAAAGCAGGGGATTGAGTGGGGGAATAAGCTCACCATTTACAAAATGAATATCCTTGGAGGAAGACCAACTGCTCATCAGGGATTTGGGAGGGAAGGAGGGATTAAGACAAAGAGTGCAAGAGTCAAAAAAACTCAAAAACAGACTATTTTATTTCATCTATACTCAATTCATAGAACGTTCGGGCTTCTTTAACGCTGTTGTTTGCAAGGTCCTTTATTTAAAACCTGTCGCTCTCTCTGATCCCATATGACATCGGCCTCTCAGTCTCAGTCTTTTGTAAATTTTGGGAGAAACGTTTTCCCAGTATCCAACAACACTTTATCCAATCAGGAGCCAGAAGTCCACAAAGAGGCGGGTCCCTGAGGTTAAGCTGTTTGTCGGTCAATAAATGTCCCAACTCTAAGGGCAACACTGGGAAGGAAGGAAGGAGGTTAAGTTATAGTTACGCAAAGTCACTCGCAAGACACAGTCCCCCGTTCACCTTGAATGGGACAGTAAAGAGACAATGCCAAACTAGCAAACTGTCTAAAGCTACATTTGGCTTCTTCTTCTTCTACTGCCAGCTGTGCTGCATGGACACGTGCAGCACCGTAAGTCTGGTACTAAAGGGGCAGCAGGGCAAAATTTACTAATTAACTATCGTAATATTGATAAGCACCGACGTTAACGGTGCTGCCAACGGTATTTCTGGGAGGAGTCACTTCATTTATGTCATCATTAGTTATAGTAGCTTTCAGTGAGTTAACAGGCCATCTGTTTATGAATATTGTCTGAAATGGTAACAACATTTAAAACTGCTATTCAGGAAACTAATAATAATAATATTCCATTAAGTCTGAGCACAGAGCTCCTTCAACTACATACATTTATTCAATTAATTACAGCTTGGATTTGTTTGTTGTCAGTGATGATGTTTTTTTGGTCCAAAACCTGGTTATTAACGTATTAAAATGATCTATTTTATTTTATTAACATTAAACTTGAAAATAACGACCCATCAGTAGTCGTATGACCAATACAACACTCGTGTTTTGATGAGGCCACCGCAAACTTGACCTTTGACCTTTGTGTATTAATTGGAGAATGTCTGCAGCAAATTTGGAAAGATTCCCACAAGATGGCGTACTGTGTTCTAAAATGGACGCAAATACCATGAATACATGTTTGATTTTATCAATCGGGAAGATAAAATAGAAACTTTTGGTTGTAAAATTTGTATTAATTTTGTTTATTCTTGCCATTAAATGGTTTATTAATGCTTTATAAATAAGCTATAAAAAAGCTCTATTAATGCTTTATAAATAAGACAAAGGATGGGGATTTTAATCAATACAAGAATTTAATTTAAACCTTAAATAGAACAAAAAACATAATAAGCTGCTCTAAAGTACTGTGTTCACATATATTCAGTGGACGGGCCATAAGGTCAAGGGGTCAGAAAACAATTCCACTGTATCGTTAGACACTCTAGTTTGAAAAGTGATGGGTAATTTTCCTCCTCAGTGACTCAACCCCTGCTAACGTAATAAATAACCACCAACAGCTGATTGGACCCTCTTTAACTTTTAAACACTAAAGCTCTTTATCTGTTCTGTGAAGCATCACCTGAGGAGAAGGAAGAGATAAAATTCTGAAAACACTCAGCAGGTCCTCGGCCAACTCTGAGCCACTGAGACGACAAAACGCAGCCAGTGACTCACACTTCTCCCTGAAATCCAAAATCATCCGTCTGACGGCAGACGTGTGTCAACATGTTTCCCTTTCTAGGCTGCACAATCCCAACGCACATGCTCGCTGACGTTATGTCACCGTGCAACTTGATCCACATTATAAATCATCGTTGTCTACGGGGGCAGTCGTGATTTACTGAGCCGCGGCTAAAGGCCCAAGAGGAGGAAAAAGGAAACTCAAAGGGGCTACAGTTAAAAAATGTATTATATCAGTGTCATGAGACACTGAAGAAATATTTACTTAAAATACAGGATAACAGCCAGTATGATCCCAATTTAAAATGTAATTTGATGGCCACTAGGGCTGCAACTAATGATTATTTTCATAATTAATCAGTCATATTCAATTAATCTGTCAATTATTTTCTATTTGTTGGTTCATAAAATGTCAAAAAATGTCAGTGTTTCTCAAACCTGGAAATGATGATGTTCTCTCTTACTTTGTCTTCTTTTAAGGATTTATTTATTATGTGGAGCAAATACTCACATTTAAGAAGCTGAAAAATCAGGAAACTTAAATTCTTACAAACAAACTCAAACCGATTATCAAAATAGTTGGTGATTAATTTAGTAATTGATTAATTAAATATTTGTTTCAGCCACACTGGCCACAAAACTACCAGTGTGGAGACTTTTCTCCAAAAAAATAATAAGTGACTAACTTATCTTTGTACTGTAAACACAAGAAAGATGATTTACCAGCCAACCAGAGAACCAGAAGAAAGCGCGGAAATTGCTAGTGTTGCTAGTATAATTATGTGAAATATAGTATGGTGTCAACACGGGGGCTTTTATTCTGAAAATAAACGTTTTAATGCTGCATCAGTGTTTGACTTCTGGTCCTGCTCGTGCTAAATTCTGCTGAATTGAAGCGCTGTGGTCCGTCGCGCGGCAAAAATCGTCTATAACACATGGACGCACTGACGAACAACAACGCAGCCGGTACGCTACTCACTTTCAATGACGCAACAGAGACACAACCGCGGAATCCCACGGTAACTGTTTAACACTAAAGGTCACCGTGCTGGTGACCTTTAGCAGTAAATAAATAAATAAATCTTTTCCTCAGAGAGAAAGAGATAAAGAGATGGAGGGAACAGAAAGTTCTGGCCACACGACGATCAGCCTGAGAGTCAGAATGGGAGTGGCCATTTGTCAAGACTGTGTTCCACCACAGTAATGATGCTAATGTTCATGAACGCACCACAGGTCCCAGAGGAACACCACTTCCAGGCAGCAACTTCAGAAGCACTCCAAGTGCTTCCTGTTCAAGGAAATCTTCATTTCTACTTTAATAATAGAAGTAGAAGTTGTAGAAGAAGTAAAAGTAGTAGAAGTAAAAGTAGTAGAAGTAAAAGAAGTAGTAGAGGGAGAAGTAGAAGAAGTAGTAGTAGAAGGAGAAGAAGGAGAAGTAGTAGAAGGAGAAGTAGAAGAAGAAGTAGAAAAAGTAGAAGAAGAAGTAATAGTAGAAGTAGACGAAGTAGTAGTAGAAGGAGAAGAAGTAGAAGTAGTAGAAGGAGAAGTAGAAGAAGTAGTAGAAGTCAAAGTAGAAGTAGCAGTAGAAGTAGAAAAAGTAGTAGTAGAAGGAGAAGTCGAAGTAGAAGTAGTAGTAGAAGAAGGAGAAGTCGAAGTAGAAGTAGTAGTAGAAGAAGGAGAAGTAGAAGTAGTAGTAGTAGAAGTCAAAGTAGAAGAAGTAGAAGTAGTAGAAGAAGAAGTAGGAAAAAGTAGAAGAAGAAGTAATAGTAGAAGTAGACGAAGTAGTAGTAGAAGTCAAAGTAGAAGTAGTAGTAGTAGTAGTAGAAGGAGAAGTAGAGGGAGAAGTAGAAGAAGTAGTAGAAGTCAAAGTAGAAGTAGCAGTAGACGTAGAAGAAGTAGTAGTAGTAGAAGGAGAAGTCGAAGTAGAAGAAGTAGTAGAAGAAGGAGAAGTCAAAGTAGAAGAAATAGTAGAAGTAGTAGTAGAAGTAGAAGAAGAAGAAGTAGTAGAAGTAGTAGAAGAAGTAGTAGAAGGAGAAAAAGAATTAAAACACAACAGTTTGTCTTGCAGGGATTGTCTGAAGAAAACTGTTTTGATGTTAATGTGAGTTGAGTTGTGCTTACTTTTCTGTCCTTTTTAAATCACAATGCATTTCATACTAATAATTAAGTTCAAACCTAAAATGGATGCAAATATCAATAGATGTTTAATATTTATCAGTCAGGAACATAAAATGCAAACTAATAAGCCATTATAAGGGTGTGAAAATAGTAAGTTGTACTTTATAAATAAGTTATTGGCTAATACTAAGACAAAGGATGGGTTTTAATCACAATAAGAATTTAAATCAAAGAGGCAAACAGAACAAAAACCAGATTAAATGTTCAATTTAATACATACTATATAATAAGCTGCTTATACCGTCAGTTGTAACCAATTTGATTATGGTTCTGTTTACTGCTGCTTTATAAAAGGAGTTACTAGCTAATAAAAAGACAATATTTACATGTGTGCTTTTTCTACAGTGTTGAAAATGACCAATAGAGCAGGGGAGTCAAACTCATTTTAGTTCAGGGGCCACATACAGCACAATTTGATCTCAAGAGGGCCGGACCATTTCGTCTTTTTACGAAACATATGATCAACCAGGTTCTTGAGAAAAATAAGCACAATTTCAACATATCATGCCTAATATGTGTGGATCACAGTGGATCGACAAAGGCACAAAGCATTTAGTCACAGGTATGTGGAAGTGAAAAATACAGTATTTCTCATTATGGTTAGATTCTGAACATTCATCCCGTGGGTCGTATCTTTGACAGCCCTGACTTAGAGCCACTGGAGACCATTATCTTCATTTATTATACGGGCCAATAATGAAAAGGTGTCTTTAACTCGCTTTTCGTGATATAAAGTTGCCGCTAAGTGGAGTATAGTGCAATTTTTCAAAAGGGGATAAAAGGTCAAACCGTCTATTTTCCTGATAAACTAACGAGCTGTAAAGACAAACGAACTGCTGCAGGATGACAAACGGCCGGTCATAGATCATCCTGGTTCATCCTGGGAAGCTAAAAAGTGTTTATAATCATGAATGATGTATTAACCTCTAATTAAGCCACTTACCACAACATGTGCACATCCATTTTAGTTCACTTGTCAATGAAGTAAATACGTTAAAAAAAAAAAGTGGAAAAGCAACAATAATACGACTTAAAAACAAAAAACGAACAAGGATAATATTTTGGTTTTGTGCCAGAAAAGTGGTTCTATGTTGGGGGTTGTGTAGTCGAGTGCACCTCCCCGGCCGGACAATAATCTGCTGCACAGTACCCGAGACTGTTGACGCACGTTTAGCATTCCAGCAGCCGAGGGGAGAGCAGAGGAGAGGCAGAAGCATTGTGTCCAGGAGCCATTGTGCTGTTCCGCCGGTGCTGATGCCAAACCCAGGCCGTGAGTCAAGCTCAGCCAAGTCTGAACCTTTTCCAACAATCAAACAAACAAACTTCAGCTCAAATGTCGAGACAAATGCCACCGTACACTTCTGACGTATCGCTGCCTTCAAACAGATTTAAACCCGAATGCTTAGAAACGAAGACACTTAATCTGTTTTGGAAATGCAAAGCGACACTTGAAGACGTTAAAAGAAATGGAAAGGATCACGTGTGCCATTTCTCGGCTCCATTCACAAACTGTAGAACACAAATATAAACTATACGCGGTGTCCTGTGTTGTTTATATTCAAGTTACGCACTGTTTACACTGTATATTTTTCTCTTCTATTCTCGTACTACTAGTTTTTATATACATATAAAACACTAATATTTTAGAAACACTTGTTTAAAATTAAAATGTCATTGCTGTTTATTTGGCAAATAAAGTTAATTCGGCTTTTAATGCCCCAAATATCTGGAACAAACTCCCAGAAGAGTGCAGAGCTGCTACATCAATTCATTCTTTTAAATCTAGCCCAAAAACCTACCTGTTTACCACTGAGTTTAATGGAAATGAAATCCTCATATCTGCCGGATCTCAGCCGTAACTGCAACTTTTAGTCTTTTAAGCTCTTTTCTCTTCCTTTTACCTATTTAATGTTTTAAATGTCTTACCTAAGCCTTTAATATCTGTAATGCTGCTGTATTTCTCTTTTTTTTTTATTGTAAAGCACTTTCAAGAAATAATAATGTGCTTTATTTAAAATTTCAACATTTATGGATAACAAAAATTATTATATTTTAGCATTAAAAATATAATTTCAGTTAAAAAGCTTCTACAAACTGGTGTATTAACATTACACCAACGTAAAATGATTTTTATAATTACCATTTCTGTTCATTTATGGCAGCTGTGGCATAAACCGTACATTGGCTTATTTAATAAATGTTAATCACTGTATCTTTATATAATATTTATTTTTGTGCATTTCTTGACGTTTAGAATGCACGGTGACTCTTTTAACACTGGAAAATGAAAAACTTTTCATTTAATAGTTTAATTTTGAGCAAAGACAGACCTCTTCAAACATTTCATACTTTATATTCATTTTGACATCTCTCATAATGTTTGCCATGCACAAACAGTTACAGCGACCAACAAATGTTGCAACAGTAAAATCATGCGTGTGTCTCTTTGCACCTCAAGGAAATAATAAAGTATAATTTAATTTCATCACATAACCTGAAATTGAAATTAAGTGGAGTAAATGAGAAACAAAAAGTGTTGCTTATTGATTTCTGTCGTTGCTGTTATCTTTATAATGCTCGATATCTCTGGAATTAATTATCCTTCTGATTGCTTTCCCCCTTAAAGATAAAAATAGTGTATAACCCTGCATTACAACACAGAAATAAAGACACAGATTTGACTTTACACCAACAAGCAAAAAGAAAAATGATTTCCAGTACAAAAGTATGAAGCATAAAATATAAAATACATGCAACTTGAAGAGAAAACCGCACAGAAAATAAGAAATTCAATTTCACGTCGTCGCCTTCGCTGTACACACGCATGACATCAAATATATTCAATAAAATCCTGGCGGTTATTTATTTATTTATACCTATTATTTTGACAGTATAAGTAACTTGTTTTTTGGAGCCTTGAATAATAAAATAGGTGAAGAACACATTCTCACAGGCAGAAATACAAAAAAGTATTTTCCAGTTTCATGTATTTTTAAGTCAAGGAAATGAAAACAAATGTGACAAATTATCCGACGCTTTCAAGGTGAAGGATTTCCCCCCCCCCCACTGCTTTTTAAAAGAAAACAAACATTTTTGTTCTTGTTCACATAACTTCTGTACAAATGTTTCACGCCATCAGAATTCACTATGCACTTAAAATCTACGGAGGTCAATGAAATAAATCACAGAACTTGACAGAATGTTTATACCCGTCCCTTATAACGCCCCCTGGTGCTTTCCATGAGTACAGAAACAGACAGTATTCCGAAAATATTACATTTTTGTCATTCTGCTCTGGCAGAAAACGCTTACATATCACAACAAAAGCGCGTAAAACAACCAAGATAGATATTAAACTACAAAAGTGGAATTAATTTTCTGTGGATTCCCCATCGCTCTGTCTTCAGTGCTCACTTTGAGCATGTTTTATGGCAGCGATCCATCTCTGCTCTACCTCAGGATCTTTTTCACACTGCAGCACACATCAGTTATCCGTCACCCTAATCCAGTACTTGTCAAATAGTGGGGCGCGGTGTGATGCCAGGGGGAATAAAGTGTAGTTGCACATCTATTACAGTAGTTGGCAGTGGCGCTCTCGTTGTCAAAGCGTGCGCAGGGAGTATTAGCTCTATGGTGTGGGGTTATTTATGACCCTAGGTCACATGTTTTGCCATTATATGTGATTCTCTCCTCTTTTGTGAGTGTGGTGTGGGTGTGTCCGGGTGACTGTCGGTCTCTCAGGTGGATGTCAGCAACCAGGTGGCATGCTGTGACTGGTTCATTTGAAGAGGACTTGGCTCATCGTGAGTGGATGAGGTGATGGGGGTCTGGACTATATAAGCCCTCCTCAGACCACACTCAGGGCTTCTTGCTCACTCTCTCCAAACAAACCCATTGCTAGTAGATTTGAAACTGATGTCGATAGTATTATTTAGTTGTTTCTTGTAAGTTCTATTTGTTAGGTAGGTGAAATTCGTGTGGTTAACTTTGTAACACAAAGTTATTGCTCTTTAGTTTTCTTGACTGTTAGTAAAAGATGTAACATACTCGATTGTTTAATTTGATGTTACATGAAAACGGAGAGAGAGGCCATTTTTTGTTTCACCTTTCTTTACTCCTGTTTTAAGTTAGGAGTAAGTTTTTCTGTCATTTATTTTTCTATTTTCTTTACAGGAGGTAAGATTAGGTTCATTACAGAAGTTTTCTTTATTATTTTGGCATCGCTCTTCTCCGATGTCAATAAAAACAAAAGGTAACAGTTGTAGGAGAGAGAAGCCATTTTTTGTTTCACCTTTCTTTACTCCTGTTTTAAGTTAGGAGTAAGTTTTTCTCTCATTTATTTTTCTATTTTCTTTACAGGAGGTAAGATTAGGTTCATTACAGTTTTCTTTATTATTTTGGCATCGCTCTTCTCCAAAGTCAATAAAACTGTTATACTTTGACTTGACTTTTGGCTTTCTTTGGAGAGAGGAGTTGGAAGACACACACACGTTACCACCCCCTGGTTCCCCTAGGCCAGGGACGTAACACCGAGCAAGCCAAGTGCCGTATACAAACCCTTAATGGACAACATGGAAAAATGTTTTAACAGGTATGAAAAGAAAGGCGGCGATAATGAGACAAAACAAAATCATCTAGAAACGCTAAAAAAGACGAGGAAATATAACGAAGCGCATTTAGCGCTTGGCTTCACTGTGACTACGGTGGGAGACGAGGAAAGACTGGTGTGTTTACTGTGTCTAAAAACCCCAATCACGCTGATAAGCCGCTGGAGTTTTTTTCAGCGAAAATGTGCCGAATATTGCCAACAATCATCCCGCTTTGTGAATGCTACTTCAGTAAACCAGCGAGCACTGTTAGCATCATATAAGCCTACCAAATTGCTCAGTGCAAAAAAACCATACCCTACACTCAAGATCGAATATGGAGATCATATTTTTTTTGTTATATAGGTTTGGTGTAAAATCAGGATAAAACTCATTAAGATTAAGACACTAAATAGAAAAAGTGCTCGACATATGTAGGCCTAATGACTTTAAAATCGGTTAAAACTAGTTAAAACCGTCGACAGACAGAAGTCTGTGTCTCATTCTCGTTCAGTAGCTCTTTAAAAGTGTTCAGTCAGAGCAGCTCCTTCACTTTCTAGCTCATTCTGCAGATCCACGACAATGAAAACAAATCCTGTGACCCAAGATCATAAGAACTTGCTTTTTGAATAATAAAAACCTGCAGATATGATGGAAGCAGACCTAAAAAATATATTTATAAATAAAATTTAGCCAGTATTTCCATCACACACAGACTCTGATGGACCATTCCTATAAATAACATCTCCATAATCAAGAACAGTCATGAATGTGGAGAAAGAAAGACTCAGTTCTATTTTCAGTTTTGACTTGTAAATTCCTTGTATTTGTATAAACTAAACAGTTGTCACGTGTGTTATTTATGTGCATGTATATTTCTGTGGTCAGGAAACGCTCTGTTCCTGATAAACTAAAACTGGAACTAAATAAAAGGTTTGAAGTAAAGAGTAATGAGACAAAATGCTAACTGGGAAAAAAAAAAAAAGAGATTTAGAAAGCAAAGCATGCAATCAACCGAGCCCTGGCTTGTGACGGAAAATCCAATCTGTGGAGCTGAACAGGGAAGTTTCACTGGCTATGAATGTTTTAGGAGGATGTCGTCGCCACGAGCAAAGGTTAATACGCACCGAGGAGCGTCGGCTACGAGACGCCGCGTGACTGAAATACATCTACACACTTTTACTTCCACAGTTTTGTGGCCAAAACAGCAAAAGATTAAAGAAAAAATGCAACATTTGAAGAGAAATTTGCAAAACACGGCGCACACACACAGAAACACACAGAGGCAGCCAAGAAATGAATAATTTAAGTGTAAATTAAAAAAAAAAAAAGAATATTCCACTGCTGTGATCGGCTCAGTGTACGCTGCAGGAGTGTGCAAAATTAAAAAGAGGTATGCAATCAAACAAACATGTTGAAAATGACACGCTCTGTCTGCCTGCACGTTTGCTGGATGTCTCGTAAACAAGCGCTTCCCTCCGCACACATCACAAAACCTCAGCCGCGTCCGTGTTTGCGGCGCCTTTTTCCAATTAACCGAAAAGCCAAAACACATTTGTTTTACCGCAAGAAAGTGCTTTGAATGCCACTGAATTTTGTCCTTTAATCATCGACACGATCACGGCAAAGAACAGCGATGCCTGGGCCAGCGTGTGGGGGTCAGAGGTCAGAGTTAACACAGATCACGGCGCCGAGTTTGCGCTCCGAGCCTGGACCTTCCTCTCTGATCATGACAGGCTTCTTAAATTCATTTATTAGAGGCAGAGGCCACGAGTGTGAGGGCAGAGCTTGTTATCACACAGATCCACTCAATGTCACAGGAGCACTGAAACAAAAATGGACACAGGAATATAGAATGGTGAAGCTCATTTTGCTGTCAGCGGAATTTAGGGTTTAAAGGAAAGTGCAGGGAAAAGTTGTGGTACTATGGGGGAAATGGTGATAAGGGATCAGTATCTTTACGCATTATATCCATGTTTTACTGCTTTATCCTCCACATGAACGTCACAGGGGGAACTGGACATAATCCCAGATGACAAAAGTGGAATACACACTGCAGAATCCAGTTACCGTAATCCCAATCTGCATGTTTTTTGGATTGTGGGAGGAAGCTGGAGAACAGAGATTACAGTTGTGGTTCTGGCTCCGTTCTGGAGTCTCAGAACCTTGGTGCTTTCTGAAGAACCAGCCAGCCTTCACACTGGTTTCAGAGGAACCACTGTTCTCCATACTTCCTCTACTTCCTGTCCGTCTTCACAACCCAGAATATGACACGCCCACTGATGATGTCATGGTACGCGAGAAGAAAAAAACAAACCATTTTTTAGATTAACTAGCTTTTCAGATTAGGAACCAATTTTTGTTCAGTTTTAACGCACTGGACGGCTCAAAATAAGAATCGGGAACCGGAACCAGAACCACCACAAATGGCTGTGAGCGGCTTGTCAGGGATGCCCTCGTCCAATCAGGATGCAGGCAGGAGGCAACAATGCTAGCCACTTTAGAAATTAGTGAGAAGAAAGTGAGAAGGCGAGGCTCGTGCAGAAGTGCCTGATTCCTGTATTCTCTTGAATGGCCTTCAGGGGGCGACTCCACCGCTTTCCTAAGTATGTGTCTCTTGATTTTTCTGAAAGGTTTCTGTTCTCAGTTATAATTTCTAGGTCTTATTCAACACAGCATTTTAAGCGTTTTGTAACTGATGGTCTCAATTGGACTCAAATTGATTATAAAGCATTTAAGGCCACTGTTACAACATCATATTGTTGCATTTTTGTGTCACTTTTTATGGTGTTAAATCCTAATTTTCTGTTTAATTTTAGTTTTATTACTATTTACTTTGGCTTTACACAGTCTGCAATATTTATTTTCAAATTTAAACCAGTGAATATTCTATAGTTGCATGATATTTTTATGTGAAATTATTTGTTGACATTTGCCTAATATCTGTCTAAGTATGGACCCAACGCTGCTTTTTCCTCATTTTCTTCCGTTTATTTAGGTTGGAGCTTTTTTTTGTTCCTCGAGGACATTTGGTTCACAGTTGAATGTATAAAAACTTTAAATAAATTAGGAAAACAAAGTAAATAATAGAAATAAACAGACACAGCTCAACCAAACTTGACTTAAAACATAACAGAAAGGAATTTTCACCTTAAGATTTTCTATATTTGTTATTATCTGGAAAGCTCTTTATGCTTAAAAGTGTTATGTAATTAAAATGATTGTTAATATAATAAAAATTATAATTATTATTATACTTTTGAACAACATCTGTGCTGTAACTCTCAGATGATGTCACATGTAGTAAGCTCCGCCTCCTCACCCAACTATGGTCTTGTTTTCAAACAGCCAAGTTGGCACTCACAAACCGTCATGGTGTGAATTCAAAATTATCTGTGAAGGCATGACAAAGAAAACACAGCAAAGCTTATTGAGTCACGCTAAAAAAAAAAACAAAACAAAACGGCGATGATCCATGCGAGACACAGACTGAGGTTTGTTTGTCGTCGAACCGGTTTGACACAGTGACACGATGTTCTGTCACAATGATCAACACAAGTTTTCACCAGCCGAGTCAGAACACATAATCACATGGATTTGGGGCAAACGACATTCGGCCTTTTTTGCCTTTAGCTCAGTTTGCCAAGCTTTTTATTTAAATATATGGGACCCAAATTACACGAAAGAGCAAGAATGTGTGCATAATTTAAAATATATATCTATTTTGACTTCCATTTCTGGTAGGGATGTATGGAATTATCCATATCGATGGTAAAATATATTAAAAAATGATGATGTTCTCAAATGCCATGGTTCCGTCCACAAAACAAAATCATTTAGTTTTAATGATTTCTTTGTTACATGGAACAAAGAAAGCCATCCATGGCCAGAATTGCAAAATTAGTGTTGTTTACTTCTTAAAAAGTGTCGCTTGACAATATATCTGCCGATACCAATATCAGTCCAATGCTGTCAGTTTAGACATTTGTGCCACATAACTCTCAATATTCTTCTCCCTTTGAAGAAAAAAAAATATTGACCAACAACATGAATCAGCTAAAATGCTGTTGCTGGTTTCTATTTACATTTTTAGTGTCTGCGTATAGTGAAGCATGCAATTTAGAGAGGATTCTTTTGGATTATATTGGATTTTACATTTTTATCAGTTCCAATATCCGACCCAGTGATTTTGACCAATAACAGAGCGATACAGAGTATTTTTATTTCAGCATTTTAATCTCTTTTAATTCTTATTCTTATTTCATGTTGCCAGACCTCAGCGTTTCCTCATCCATGATGGTGTTTCCTGACAGTTTTGCCTCCTTTGTCTCCTTTGTTGTCATTTTGTCGTCTCCATGGTTTTGTGCATGTTGTCACCCTGACATTGTGTTGCTGTTTTGGCGTCTTTGTCTGTGAGGGGGTTGGGTTTACTTTTATTGTGCATTAAAAGTGCTGTATAAATAAAGTCAGATTGACTGAAAAGCCAAAAATATTGTAGAAATATTTTACTCAATAAGTGGAGGCAGGTTTGCAGGTCCCACTCTGTTTTATCAGCATATCAGCGAAAATTGCAATAAATCACTTTTTTTGGCTCTATATAAGAAATAACTCATTAAAACTGAATAATTTTGATTTATGGACAAAAGACGACATTTGATAACATCATCATTTTGAGGTTTGTGAAGTATTTTCTGACAATTTATGGACCAGAGCACTAATTAATGAATCAAGAAAATAATAAGCAGGTTAATCGATTATGAATATATGTATAAAATATTCATCACAGCCCTAACAAAAATCCAGTGGGGTTAGAGTACAAACAAAAAATACAATAATTTTGATTTTGTGCTCAGTTCATAAAGTGTTTGCTACATTAAAAGTGTTGTTTGATAATACTGACAAATCTAATTCCAACAAAAGTGGTATCCTGCCATCCCTATTAAATAATAAAGAAATGAAATAAAAAAACAGGTTACAAATGTACGTTTACTTTTAAAAATATGAACATTATTTTACCTGAACACGCTACAGTACGTGCCGAAATGTCGTCATCAAGTCACCAAGGAAACCAAGCTCATTGTTATTTCAGTTAATGGTGAGTCATGTTGTTGTTCAATGAAAATGCATTAGCATTCACATTCATATTAACCTGTTAAAGTCAACATCATGAGCTGAACGAATTCAGACCAGCGACGACCGACTGAGATCAGTCCACCCACCGGAGGTTCAGTATTTATTTAACTCTGTTTAAAATTCCTGCAGAGACGTGCAGACAAGACGGGATAAGCTCCTCCGAAGTGGAAGGAGCTGGTACGACTGGTTCTACGTCCAGAGTTTCTCATCACAAGCGCACGAAGAAATGATTTGACTGAATAAATCCACCTCAAACGTCCATGAGCATGAGACTTTAACACAACCGTCAGTTTTTCCTCCAGGTAAAAATGATGTAAGACTATAAAACAAAGATGCAAGTGCAGGTTTTTCTGTAGCCTCATGGTATTTTAGTACAAAGTGTACATTCTGCCACGACTTCTACTACCTTATTTGCTCTTAATTGCTTTTAATTGTCATCATACATGTCACAAGTCAAGTAAAGTGGTTTTAATTGAAAATGGAAGCATCATAATGTGGATTTCTGTTTTCTATTGTCTGTGATTAATTACATAAAAAGAAAAATTATATAATTTAATCTGTCAAGTATTTAATTAGATTCAACTTTTGTAATCAATCGTCCCGTCGCTTAATATCAAGTTATGAGAGCTGACCTTTGACCTCCTCCACCTGTAGCTACAGCAGATTATAGACAGAATCTAATACTAAATATGATTGTTAGCTATTGTCATGAACAGTGAGCAACATTTTTATAACAATAAGTTATACGAATTACATATCTAAATGTATTAACGTAAAATTTTACATTTAATTAATTAAATATGAGCATGTTTAGTGTTTTATTACTAATTAATTATTAATTTATTATTAATTTGATGTTTTTCTTTTCACTTGTGTGAAACATCATCATGAATATCACTATTGTGTTATCGTGACTAAATATGATTTTAAGCTAATTTCCCCACATATTTTAACCTTTTTGTCACAGACTGGACACTCATTGACCCCCATGTCGTTTGAGTTGGAGTCTGTAGGTCATAAAAGTGGACTACAGTCAGTGAAAGCATCTGTAAAACCTTTACAAGTTCACTGTCACAACAAAAAAAACCCACTTAAATGCCTTAAATGGTTGTATTTTTGGTTTATTCCCTTGATTCTTGTGGGTTTTGTCCAGGTTTTTGACATTTTTTCCCCCTTGGTAGGAATGAATAAAACCAGAGGAGGCTGATGCTGAAGGCATCACACAAAGAAATGAGCCCAAGTGCAGGTTTTAAGAAAGTACAGCAGTAATTTCTTAAAATCCAGTGTGACGAGAGCAGTGGATGATAAAACAACAGGTCACTCCGTGTTTGATTGTGTCACGTCGGTGCCTGAACAAACAGTTAACACTGTGTTTCACCACTGGAGCAGAGTCCAGGCTGCGTTGTTGGGCAGAAAGGTTTAAAGATCAAGGCTCCGTGCTCTCGGCACTTTGGAGCCACATATTTATTCGATTTCACGGGATCTGCTGCATTCCTGAGCTGTTTTCACCGAGCTGTGTTTTCAATACTGTGTCCTTCATAAAAACAGCCACGGGGGGAAAAGGTACTAAATACTAAAAGTTAAAAATCAAGCCACTTGTGTTGAGAATATTTTCGATTAAACCTTAAATTATAAACAGAAAACCTCACGTCTGGTCCTAATAATTATTTTTTTATGGCTTTCTGTGAACATGTATTGACATTTTTATGCCAGTTTGTTAAAAGTAAGTTTGTCAAACATCATATGCTGCATTCAAGAGTCAAAAATGCTTAAAACTGAGGGGAGAGATTTAAAATAAAAGTTAATAAATATTATTATTAATAATAATTACTAAGAAGTGGCTAAGTTCCATTCTGCCTACATTGGAAGATTGGTGTGGAGTAATTCTGGAAATATTCCAAATGGAATATTGATATATTCCCTGAGAATTTAATATTAGTAATAGACGGTAAAGTGGATGATATTTTCAAATTTTTAACTGGTACTCGCCAATTATTATTTATTAATTGGCCAATTATTAAAAATGACCAATTTTTGTTCCCAGAAACTTGATAAAATGCCACAAAATCTTTAGTTTTTGTATTATTCTTAGTAAAAATATGAGACATAAAAGACAAAATGTAGACCGGAGAGTCGATGACTGGTGATTGAAACGTTTGTTGCATTATTTGTTGTCATTAAACTGAAAATCTCTAAAATATACAGTATAAGGGCCAAGAAAACTCAATATCAGTTATCAGTTAAACTGCCCTGATTTCTTGTTTCTAGTTGAAACTTTCCACTAAAACGCTGAGTTATCATGAACCAGAAACCAGAGAGTGGGAAAAAGGTAAAGTTTCTCAGTAATTCTACTTTAATGAACACAAAATGGAAAAGCTCCAAACTGCCTAATCATGCAGAGTGGCCTGATTAGCGCTGACTCACAACTTCCCCTCCGTCAACCAGCAAACACACAGGAATGTCCAGACAAATTCGTTACACGTTGGGGTCAATTGTACTCAACAAAATCACAGCATGTGCTCACCCACTCCTCTGATCCACCACCCTCCCTGCTGCGTGTGTTGGTGCATGTGTGTGTCAAACTAAGGCAACACACCCGGCAGCAAAGAACACAAAGTTCCACAAACAACAGCAACAACAAAACAGCAGAGCACGAAGCTGCTCATCGTTTATCTCCGCACGCCTCCATTAACATCCGCACACTCATGTAAGCGGCACGTCGCCGACGACAACATCACACACTGTAGCAGTTAACACTGTTATAAAAGAGGAGGGAAATAACACGACTCTGAAAAAGTGAGGAAATCATGCTTTCATTGTTAAAAAAGTGCACTCTTGAAAACAATGGCCAGAATCCAAGGTCAGACGAGAACAAGCCTAATCACTGACACCGTTTAGTGCCTGCAGAGAAAACAGTCAAAGTAGATTAAGTTAAATATTTACATGGGTTATGTTGAACGCCGGGTTAAACCAGTTTAATTGGAGTGGCTTTATCGAGCCCGACTTCTGCAGCACTGATCAATTTTTAAAAATTTAGACACACACACACACACACACACACACACACACAGAGAGAGAGAGAGAATTCACTGATGTCACTTAAACCTGTTGCCAGATCATGTGATGAACTGGAACTGTTGACTGCATTTTGAGGAAATGACAGCGATGATAATTATTTCTTGACAATAATTAGTTTACACCAAGAAAATATGCTCCAGCATTAAAACACGCCGTGTCACGGCATCCAACACGCCATGTCACGGTGTCAAAACATGGCGTGTCCCAGCATTTAGACACACTGGGACGTCCCCATAACAGCATTAAAACATGCCACATCACAGTGTCCAAACGTATACCAGCATGTTCCAATATTAGCACTACTTTAAAACACACCAAAATGTCCCCACAACAGCACTGAAACAAACCAGAATGTCCCCAAAACGGCACTGAAACAAACCAGAATGTCCCCAAAGTAGCACTGAAACAAAACAGAATGTCCCCACAACAGCACTGAAACACATCAGGGTGTCTTCATATCGATTCATATTAAAAGCACACTGTGTCACAGCACTAAAGTAAAACATGTCACAGCTTTAACAGCCCAGACTGTGATGACCGTTGGTGCTGACGTGGTCTGGAACAGTGATTTGCTGTTCTGCAGATGTTGCTTACAATAACACTCAACTCTTCCACCTCCACTGGTCAATCCATGCCTCAAAAACACAGAAAAACTACATTACCTTCATAAATAAGACTTAATAAAACGCTAGGTTAATTCATGTTTCTGTCAAATCCACCATTTGCTGACGAGGTAAACACTAACGTGACCAGGTTGGTCAAGCATGTGTCCTGGTTATGCTAGTGCACAATATATTCAGTTAAAGATTAACAGGCAGACAATGTGTCAGTGGAGCCGGAGCAGAAAGGCGAAGCTCACCGAGTCTTCTCCTACACGTCGACTACATTAACCTCACATGACCAGACGTTTGGGGATAAAGTTCACAGTAATCTGAGAGAGTGGAGTCAGCCCGAAGGCAAACACACACTGGCTCAGACTCACGATTATTCCGGGGTTTGCTCGAGGACAGTGCAGGTTTTGCTTGACTTGTGCCGAGTAAAGAGGAGGACGGCGGCGACGACGAGGAGACGCGTCGTCCTTCAGTGATGATCTACTGTCTGCTCCTGAACACACATGACTGAAGAGCGGTGACAGACTTTGAGCTTGACGTGCAAACAAAAGCAGAAATATTATGGTAAATAAAACCCTCTGAAGAGTTTTTACTGTCTTTATAGCTTCTCGAAGAGTCACATTTTGGTTTTAAAGTCCTGTTAGACTGGCCAAGCACCAAAAGGATTTTCTAATCATATTTTCAAATCCTGTGAAGCTACAGACGTGACATTAAATGACTAGGGATGAGACGATACCACTTTTTTGTGTGTCTGCACCGATACCGATATTACCCGATACAGTCATCTTAGACAATCACAACGTCTGAAGTAATTGCCACGTGGTCCAGCAGAGGGTGCAATGAGTGCAGCTTGGCCTTAGACACACTTTAAATCCAGAAAAATAAGACAGTGATGTGAGGTTACTCTCAGAATTGGGATTAATTTCTTCAAGTGTTTTTTGGTGTGTCCCCGTGTCCTTCCTGTATCTTGAAAAGTCCAGTTTAGTTACGTAACTAGCACATTTGCCGTGCAACCAACCCTCCCCCAACAGCTACTCCCGGTCATGGGCGTGAACATTCAACCTGAAGAAGAAGACAAAGAAGAAGAAGACGAAGAAGAAGACGAAGAAGAAGAAGAAGAAGAAGAAGGTCAGCTGGTAGCTGGCCAATCACAAGAGACTCAGTGTTCTGGGGGGCGGGCATTAGCTCAGAAACAGAGTGCCTGTTCAGAGGCTGGCACAGAGCAGCAATAATCTGGCTTAATCTGAAGAGACTATGAGGTTTTTACCATAAATATTATTTAATTTATCTAAGTAGACACCAGTAATCTGGATTTTTGCTTCAAAAAGACCATTCTATGTGACCTTTAAGTTACACGACCATCCTCAACAAGGACAGCAAGGAACAATTTCTGCTGACTCACCTGCTAGTTTAGCTGTTAGCTTATCTCAGCTAACAGCAGTTTGAGGGAACAACGTGTCAAACAATAAAAGTGGCAGCCTTAATACTTTAACAGTTGTTTATACAGTTTTATCGTACTTACAACATTTGATGCTATTGCACATTTTGATGTTTTCCTAGCGAGATGCCAACGGCCTCTTTAATCCGGTGACGTGCCGCCATCACGTAGACACAGAGGTCACATCAACGTCACCTACAGTTTACGTAACTGAACTGAACAAACCCACGAGCCGCGGCCCGTTACGAGGGTGCGGCGGGTTTTACGAGGTGCCGCGGTGGAAAGAAAGGGAGGCCAGTCTGGTAACAACTTCATGCCAGAAGCAGACAAGCTACAAACTCCCTCCTCCTCCTCCTCTTCCTCATGGAATTACTTTACATTTCACAGAACAGCTCCTCTGGGATGTTTCTTTTTCCTTTTAGTCAGCCCCCCTTTTTAAACGCTTCCAGTGACAACAGCGCTCGTAAACAATCCAGGGTTCAGTCCAATAAGTCAGCCAAACAGAATATTCTAGGGAAAACACTGCTAGAGCTTAGGAATACTTGCGTATTAATTAAAGAGTTAAGGATTCTTTTTGTTTAAATGACAAGTGAGACAAAGGAAACAACAGTGTGCACAAATAAATCCCTGCTCATCTGCTTAGCGTGTGACAAAATCCCTGTGGTATTTACTGTAATGATGCCGCTGACCTTGTTTGGAAAAGGTTTCTTCAGCTGCGAGTAAAACCATTAACTCCACCCAGATGCAAATCAACACTTGTGCATTCTTGTTTGCAGCTGTGAAGTAAGAGTCAACAATAAACAAGCGACTGCAGGATTTATTTTTAAATTCGGCGAGTCGTGAAAATGTACGATTAGAAATGAGATGGGAAGGTTTCTTTGCAGCTGCTTCCTAACTTTTTTAAAGAGAATCTAAAAAAATGTTTTCACTTGCAGCTTCACCGACACATGGACTCTGTTACACAAGGTGTTCTTCGTAATGACTTGAGACGGTCTGAGGTGCTTCTAGGCTGTACATTCTCCACTCAATGTACAGCCTAGCCCACTGGGTTTTTAAGGTTCAGATTTACAGGTTCAAAAACAGATATCCATATTTGAGATTAATAGTGACAGGCTTAAAGTATAGTGATGCTTCTAAGCTGTACATTTTCCACTCCAATGGCTTGTTCAGCATCAGATGTCCGTGTGATTTGATCAGAAGGTTGTACATGTATGATGTATGTATGTATGTATGAGTGCACCGAGTGGTGTTTCCAGTACTGCATATTTATGGAATAAAGTTTCTGCAGTATTTAGTGATAGGTTTGGGTTAATTCTGAATTTAGTCAATATGTTTGGGCGAGAGGAGTATTAACAACCAGTATAACCAAGATTAGCGTCGCAAAGGGTGCGGATGCTTGAGAATTATAAGTAGGGCTGCAGCCATCAAATATTTTTGTCATCGAGTATTCTATCAAAACATTCCATCGATTCATCAAGTAACCGGATAAAACATACTTTTATTCTATTCCTCCCATTACTTTCGCTTTGCTGTGTTTGCTCATTTTCACTGTATTCACTGTTTTCGGTCCCGGCGTCTGCCCGCTTCCGTCTTCTTCCACTTTATTAGGGGACGGATAGTCTGTGACGTAAGCACGGCGTGTCACACTAAAAAGAATCCGTGCGAAACATGAGCTTTAAATTTAATTAAACGAGGCTTCTCATTTTTTGTGATCGAGTTACTCGAGGAATCGTCGCAGCCCTAGTTACACGAATAATCCTGAGTGGTTGGGGTGGAAATAGACCACATATCTCGATTGGTCAGGTGGTGATAACAGACGTCTGCGTCGTACTAACTGTGCGCGGTCTTCTGCCGCGGAGAGCAAAAGTAGAAGAGGGGAAGAATCCCCTAGGGGTCGTATAGTGGACATCATGAAGATCATGATCAGTTAAATTTAAAAGGGGAAAAAAATGACAAAAACCAAAATATGAAAAATAATGTTTGAGTATGTGGAAGAAGGAAGCTGAAAGTAGGGAAAGAAATTGCAAACACCTTTGCCAAAGATATGCACACACACAAAAAGGTTCAAAAAGAGGATATCTACATTTCAGATTAATAGTGACAGAGCCAGTGTAGAAATATGGATTTAGCCCCAGTGTGGAGTGGGGATGCACAATATTATTGCCATGGTATCGAAAATGCTCAATATTGGCTTTAAAATGTATTACTTGATATTGACAAACACACCAAGATTCCCTGATATGACTGATAACTAAAACACTTAAAATTGACATTTAAGCCCGTGCCCTTCTCTAATTACCATTTCTTTATATTTATTTATTTTTTTGCCCAATGAAGAAAATGTATATCTACATTTGCTGTGATGTGAGAATTCAAAGAATTGTTAATTTCACTACAGAGGAGACTAAATTACCTCTGCAGTTAGACACAGGGAGTAAAATAAAGCATATAAATATCGGCATTGTGGGCAAAAAGTCCAATATAGCAGCGTCCCTGATATGGAGCAGAGGTGAGAGAAAGGTGAAGCCTCCCAGGAATTCAGGAAGTCGCACTGATTCGATGCTGTGCAAAAGTGTCTTTTCTCCACCAAAGCTTTTATCGCACCATTATTACCTCAACGGCCCAAGATTGGGTTCCGCCGCGGCTCCGAATTCTCGCTCAACAGCCATTATCCCGCAGAGAGATAATCCCAGGCATCTCTATTCACACCTGTCCACTCATATTCACTTCACAAAGGGAGACATTGTGAGGGAGCCCACATCTGAATGGTCCGGTCCTTTATATGGGCAACAGGTAGAGGAATAGGAGAGGAAGAGGAAAAACATCCGACTCTAGGAATGTTTATATATACGTAAACAAAAGCTTGTTAAGAACAAATATCTCATCTGCCACCCACATGGCAGCAACCTCATGCATATAGACACATGGTGAAGACGACGTGCTGCAATTCGAACTGAGCGCGTTGGTGTTAAGAGTCCATACACGCAAGAATAAGTTGAAGAGAATCCACAAAACTTGTATCGTATCAGCTTCTTATCCACACAGAACTCACGTTAGGTTAGATGTTAAATGCTAATTTTACACAATCTGCGATTTCGGGGACTTTCTTTATGGACATCTTCTGTTTGCAGTGTATTTTGTTTAAAACTGGTGCAGTGCCACATACAGACGTGGCATATATACTACAGCACTTTTCAAAACAATATCGTGTTTACAGACACATTTTTAGTAATAAAAAAGCCCAAAATCTGTTTCCTTGTGGATGAGGCCTGTGTATTTTAGAAAATGCTGATCTACTGCAATGTTTACACACAACCGTTTCTACTGTTTACGGAGGAAAAGAGGAAAATATCCAGTGAGCAGCACTTCTCTGGAAGAAAATGCCTGGTTGATGCTAGAGGTCAGAGGAGAACGAAAGAAAGGCAAACACTGACTCATTAATCAACTACCAAAAGATGACGTGATTCGTTTTGTAGCTGCTTCCTTATTAATTAATCATTGCAGCTCCACATGAACTCGTATTGAATGTACTGTTAAAGTAGCGACAGAAAACCCGAGCAGTTATTGATGCTACAAAAATGAGGTGTTGTCAAAGTTAATGTCCCGAGTAAAAGATCACAAAAAGAGTGATCCAATAAAAGCATGAAACCAAACAGTGCAGAGATTCTTCAAAGGATTAATTATCTGGGAAAATCCCCAGAAGTAAATTAAAAGTATCTTTAATAACTAATATTTATTGCTGTAAAAGGGTAAAGTTCAAGTAAGTTTTACATTGTTTTTTAAAACGTAACAACAACAAATCATGACACTTTTATTCATTTATGTTCTCGGGTTAAATAGAAAAGCCTGTCTCCACATAATCCACCCAAACACCAAAAGAAAAGGTCATGGACGTGTGTTCTTCAGGAGAATTCACAGCCAAAATACTCAAATCCAACACTTTCACTTGAACTGATGATGAAGCAGTCAAACGTAGGCCACGAGAGACGACGCCAGTAGCCGTCGGACTCTGCTGACCTCCAGCATCATCATCATCTCGCCCAGAGGAGGAGGATCTGTCAGAGCGCTGCAGCTCACTGCTCCTAAAAATGTTACTTACGAATGAGAACGGCTCCCAGAGGACGTTCAAAACATGCACATGTGTAACCTGCTCACATCTGCTACATCTGCTGCTCAAGATACATGCGACTTCGCTTCTGACTGAAGTCGACTTCCAGGCCAAACTGTGATCATGTCAAGGACACAAACGAAACAAACTGTAGACCCCAGCGAACAATCCCAGATTATTCTAGTCAAGTCTTGTGAGATTCCTGCAGCGGAAACAGGAAATGGCACATAGTATCAAAAGTTCAATCTAAGGATTTTATGAATCCAGAGTTCAATCTAAGGATTTTATGAATCCAGAGTTCAATCTAAGGATTTTATGAATCCAGATCTTTCAAAATAAGAATAAAAATAAAACAGTGTCATTGTTTTTGGAGTTGCGTGACAGGATTGTGTGACATCAGCTACCAAAGCATTTCTACAAACTGCACTATGAACACGTCTATGTCGATTTTTATTTGACTAGAAGAGAGGTTCTTAAACTTTTAATACCAATTACCACATGAGGAAAATATTGAGATCTGGAAGTAACACCAGTACCACCGTTAAAATACAGTGGTGTAAATAGTTCAAGCAAAGTCAGATACAGACTTTTCACGGGAGGCAGGTTTATTCCCAATAAGATAATCTCTCTCTCACCATCATCCTCTTCCTCACATGTACTTCAGACACTGGTATAGTGAAATTAGATTAAAATGGAGTGAGAGATAAGGTGATTATTATTATTATTTGTTTAGTTTTCTACACGGGGTCAAAATTCCTCAGCTCCACTCCAATCACATACTCTGGTTTATACAGTAGAACAGTATTTCTGATTTTCCTCCAAGTGGCACCAGAGGAAGCTCGTGTACCACTGGTGGTACACGTACCACAGTTTGAGAACCACGGGGTCGAGATCAACTGCACTTGTAGGCTTCTTTAGTTCCGAAAGTTTCATTTTTGGACACACTTTGAACACAACACACCAGCTGGTATCAGAGACTTTCCACTTCTTTGTTTTTGCCTCACTCACTCACTCACTCACACAGATCAGCTTCATCCCTCCTCCTCCTCCTCCTCCTGCGATAACAGTGTGTTCACCCACTTCACTCGATAATCGGCTGCCTATGGGCTCCATCTCACATATCTGGCTCGGGCCCCCCAAGAGCGCTAAAGCCCCACATTACAGCCACGCTGGCCTGGGACCAGCTTTCAAACGGCTTTGCTCAGCACTGTTGAGCACCTAATAACAGGATGTGGAGCGCCAACTGACAAACTGGTCCCAGTCCAAGGTTTCGCTGCCCCGAGGACGAAACGAGCTCACGGAGGCCGTCACATACGAGAGAGGGAGAGAGAGAGTACAGGGAAATGCAAAACAAATAAATAAATAAATCGCCACCATAGTTCTATAATAATAACAATCAAAACAAGATGCGGTCCCATATTTTTCAAATAATCTGAAAGTGTGTGTGTTCTGTTCACATAATCACAGCACTTGGCTTCAAATAAGAGTTCCTTCCTGAGTCCAAGCCACAGGAATTAGGTGAGAGTCTGACATGATTTAAACTCAATAACAATGGAGGCTGCAGCACCAGCGTCTATAACAGAGTCTAAACTTAACTAAAAAGAGCCTAACCCTGACTTTAAAACCAAGCTTTTGCCCCTCAAAAAGCCCTTTTAAATTGGGAGGACTAGACAAAATGTCCTCAAAAAGACAGTTTAGAATCAACATTTGTCCTTACAGCCTACTACGGACATGCACACACTCATATTGTTGTACAGCATACTAAGCAATGGCACACACAGTCTTAATCCCTGACCTTAACCTAATCTTCACCCAAGATTTAACCCTCAAAAAGCCCTTTTAAATTGGGAGAAACAGGCAAAATGTCCTCAAAAAGACAGGTTAGAATCAATATTTGTCCTTACAGCCTACTACAGACAGGCATTGTTGAACACCATACCTTGCAAGAACACACAGACTAAATCCCCTCACTCCTTACACAGACTTCACCCATTACAAATAATTGCCTAACCCTAACCTTTGACCCAATCCTGACCCCCAGCCTTAACCCTCAAAATGGCCGTTTAGGTTGTGCAGATGAGCCAAAATGTCCTCACAAAGACAGGTTATAATTATAATGTGTCCTTAAGGTCTATTACAAACATGCACACACACACAGGTTTGCACAGCTATACTTTTTAGGACACTGTGTTATCCCTAACATTAACCTAACCACAATGAGGTTTTGGTCTACATGAGGACTTCAGGTCCTGACAAGGTCAGTGCCAGAAAGGTCCTAAAGAGGTAACAAATACATGTACACACACACACACACATACACGTTTGTATAGCATTCATAGTGAGGACCCTCATAGACATAATACATTCCCTAGCCCCTTACCCTAACCCTAACCATCAAAAGTAGATGCCTAACCCTACACTAAACCCAATTCTAACCCTAAAACCAGGTCTTAACCCCGAAAAGGCCCTTTAAAGAAGTGAGGACTAGACAAAATGTCCTCACTTTGTCAAAATGTCCTCACTTCCTTAGCATTTTAGGTTTTTTGGTACTCACAAAGATACCCATACAAGAACACACACACACACACACCTCCCTCTTTTCCTTTTTCTCCACAACATCTGAGATCTGCTTTCTTTTCTGTTACTGCAGAGACTTGATTGGACCAGACGCATGTATGGGAGGAATTTGGAGACTTTTGGGAAATAAATTCCTAAATTACTGTAGATCTAACCCACATACACACACACACACACACACACACACACATTAAAAGAGCAAGAAAGAAAGAGAGAGCCAAAAAGGTGATGTGTTTAGGTGAGAACACTTTACCGACAAACTCCCAAGATGCTAAAAACCAACATGGCCAAAGAACAAATGAGAAACAAAGTTACAAGAGGAGATAAAATGACAAAAGTAAATGGACACAGATTTTAAAAATACAACAACAACAAAAGAAAAACAACAAATACTGATATAAAAGCTTTTACAGATATTTGTTAGCATTGCTTCTCATCTACCTCTGGATTTACAGTTTGGCCTAAATCCAGACTAGTAACAGAAACCTGATTTGCTCAACACATGTACAAAGTGCAGCAACTTCCTGTCAAGACGATTTATGGCAATTTCAGAGATTTGTTTCGTGATTATTCCAAAAAAAAAAAAAAAAGAATGAAGACACGTTTTTCTGTTTTAAGTAATTATTACAAACTAAAATAAATGTTAATCTGTCAATTTTTTCCTTGATTCATCGAGAACTCGTTTGGTCTGCAAAAGGTCAGGAAATGGTCGTTCCACAACCCCAAATTATTCAGCTTTGAATGATTTCTTTGATATACGGAGCAAAGAAACCAGAAAACATACAGTTACTGTATATGCTGATGACACCATTATATACACATCACCACATATTTCAACAAAAGAAATCAAGAATTTCTCCAACCTGATTTCAGTTTTAATGATTAAAAAATAGAGGATGATTAACTGAATAATCGTTGCAGGCCTAATGTAATCTTTGTGTTTAGCAATTGTTACAGAAACACTAGCAACGTAGGTGCACTTTTGCACATGTAGAATCAGTTAATGCGCACCATATTGATTAGGCCTTGAGATTTAGTCACTATCAAATGTATCGTGTTGTCTACGATCTGGATTTTTCTTGTATTTGATGATTTTATCTGTCAACATGTGAGAAGCTGGGAAATCAGAAAGTTTATTCAGAATGATATGGAAAACGTAATTTTTGAACGGAACGTGGATCAAACTGGTTCATTTCCGAGTGATAATTAATGGATCAAATCAACTTTTGTATGTTGTCGTGTTATATATCCTTTGTACACCATTGATTTATTTTTACATTGTCCTTTTTCCCCCTTATTATTTGCTATCACCTGTATCAACATAACCTAATTGTGTGTGTTTTATAATTTAGGTTATTTATGTATTTTATTTATCAGTTGTAATCAACATCTGTATCTGACCTCTGACCTGATGATGCGTGTCTGCAGAGGCTCTTACCTCATTGGACGGCATGCTGACCACACCCGTTGACCTCCTCTTCTCCCTCAGCTTCCTCTTCTCTATCTGACCTTTGCCCTTCCTGGCGCTGGGCCCGCTGCTCTTCTTGTCTTTGCCTTTGCTCGGTGACGGACTCTCTTTGCCGTCGTTGTCGTTGCAGGCCGCGGGGCTGGAGTCCGGGGACGCGCACGGAGCCTTGTCCGCCTGAGGCGGGGCCTTCTTCAGGTTGCTCACCGGTGTGACCGCGGCTGCGGCTGCGGCTGCGGGTGCGGGTGTGGGTGGGGGTGAGGCGGGCTGCTGGAGGTGGTGGAAGTGCGTCTCCTCCTCGGGTCTCCTCAGAGCCGTGGCGGAGGAGGACCGCGTCACCGAGTAGGAGGACGGGAAGCAGTTCCCGGAGGAGGCGCTCCGCTCCGGGTTGCCGTTGTTGGTGAGCTCGGCGGCCGGTGGAGGAGCACCGGCGGCGGCAGAGTGACTACGGCTGTGTGCGGCAGTGGCGCTGAGCGGAGCGCCAGTCGCCGCCGCAATGTCCCCCAACATTTTGGCTCTCATTTTCTCCCGCTTTGCCTTCCATTCCTCCAGAAAGTCTGTGGTGGCGTTTGATTTAAACCCTCCTGTTGCCATTTCCTCTCTTTGAAGTCCCTCCTCGCGCGCAGAGTGGGTGAAAACCAAACTTTAAAGTTGATATGAAGTCTCTCGGGCTGCGTCTCTCCTCCTAATAACGACACCGCATTCCTCTGGTGATTAAACCAAACTGCCGCTGCTGCTGTTTCCAGGTGGAGACCAAGCCAAACCAAAGCCAAACCTTCCCCTTTTCTGCGTTTTTCACCCTCGAAACGCGCACTTTCCTTTCATGTAGCCGCCGATTTACCATCAAAAGTAGCCTCCTGTTGAGCTCCGCCGCGACAAAGTTACGACAAAGTTGCGACTTTGCGGCTAAAAACGTAACAAACAAAGTTGTTCGGGCAGAAGCAGCAGCGTGGACTCACCTGCGTGGAGCCGCGTCTGCGGATAGTCTCTCCCCGGTCACACCAGGTGTGTGTGTGTGTGTGTGTGCGTGCGCGTGTGTGTGAAATGAATGGTGCTCGGGAGCCTCGCGCTCCCTGCAGCCGCCCTCTGGCTCCGCCGACAACACACGAGCGTTTCCGAGTGCAGCCGAAGCTCGACCCGAACAATTAAGTGCCTGTAAACGTTCCCACAGAGGTTTGTAGCCTCATTAAACCACATTTAAGATACTTTATGGAGTTTTCTTACAATATAATGTCATACTGTTATGTTATATAGAGTAATATCTGACATACTTTCAGTGTATGTCCCGTTAGGTTCCTGTTTCCCATGAAACTTTTGTTGTTTTTGTGTAAAATATCATAGGATTTTTTTTTAAAAAAAAAAGGTTACAAATACAGATTAATTATGAATAATGTATTTATTTATTCCATTGTGAGCTCATGCTAAACCCAGCCTACTGCACACATAATTTGTAGGTAAAACTTAATAAAAATGCATTTGTAATCAATCAATAGAATAAACGATTAAAAAGAAATAAATACATTTAAATTTTCAAAATTATGGCTTTATCTATACATTATTTTCTTTTTATTGCAGAGCAAATATTTAATTATTTACTTTTTTAATAACCACTGTATTTTTAAGCTTTACTGTCTTCTATATTAGTACGTATTTGATATTTGATGTGTGTGTATATATATATGCAGGTTCATTTGTATTAATAAGTAAAGTTGGACTCCTGGTTTATTTACTTACAGACTGAGTTTTAAGGTGAGATAAAGAGTTAAACAGCTTTGTTTTCTGTTGTGTGTGTGTGTAGCTGGTCTTCCTCATGTTGTGGGGACCTAAATCTGTCTCCACACTCACATTATGGGGACTTGTCTTCCTTATGGGGACAAAAGTCAAATCCTGTGAAGTCATGGAAACCAGACTGTGTGTGTTCTTGTATCTGTCTCTTTGTGAGGACCAACAAAACCTGTAAAGCATCCAGAGTGAGGACATGTTGTCTGGTTCTCACATCTTTAAAGGGCTGTTTGTGGGTTAAGACCTGGTTTTAGGGTTAGGTATTTAGTTGTGATGGTTAAGGTTAGGGTCAGGGAATGCATCATGTCCATGACTCACTCACTATGAGTGAAGTGTGTGTGTGTGTAGCTGGTCTTCCTCATGTTGTGGGGACCTAAATCTGTCTCCACACTCACATTATGGGGACTTGTCTTCCTTATGGGGACAAAAATCAAGTCCCCATAACGTAAATGACTCCATTTTAAGGTGAAGACATGTTTTAAAGTTAGGCTGAGGTTAGGGTTAGGTTAAGGTTAGGAAATGAATGGAAGTCAATGTAAAGTCCTCTGAAGTCATGTAAACCAGTGTGTGTGTGTGTGTTTGTTCTTGTGTTCAATCGTTCATTTTTTCATCCATTCACTCGTTCATTCATTGGACGCTGGTCTCTCCCACGCAGCTCCCACAGACCGGCTGCCCTCGGGCGCCTCGTGACTCAGCGGAGGATCCTCCATGTGATTCTGTCTGGGACAATATTAAAAATATTTCCTGAAAAAATCAAATCTGTTTGTGAACAGAGTTAGTTACAGATTCATATCTGCTGTTTCCTCTGAACGTCAGTTTTTGAGCAGCAGAAGAAAAGAGTTGCTGCTAAATGTACCTCAAGTCTCAGAAGTAAGACAGAAAAATGGTTTCTTTTTCAAAAACAACTGTACAGTAGCACAGCACAATTGTGATTTAAGTTGACCTTCATGATATTAGTGGGTTCTTAATCTGTAATGAGGTAAAAGTAAAGAAGCTAGATCCATAAATACTTTTTATGGATCTTTTGCACAAATAAAGTTTATTTTCATTTCTTTAATTCATGAGACGTTTGACTGAAGACATGAGTCAGGACTGAATTTACTGTGTTTTCACATTTATAGTCCCGACCGTTTTTGTTGGTTGGTGCTCTTTTTGTTGTTTTTAAATCAGTTTTTATACAGATTATTATTATTATTCTGCACCGTCAAAATGCAAGTTTACAAAGTTGTGAACGTGTGTGAGCTTTTTATGTGATTTGGACATTTGGATTGTCGTGATCTCTTAAACTGCCAACATGTTTATGTAAAACTCAAGCATCTCAAGCTTTTTTTTTTCACAACAGATATTGTTCAACATAGCAGGTTTCACATTTATGTTACGGCCCAAAATAAGTAATTATGCTTTTTTTTACATTTATTTACTTTTTCCCACAAAGATTATCCAAAAAAAAATCAAAACCCATTTATTGCATACATACATATACATATATGCGTATATATATACATATATACACACGTATATATGTATATATATATATATGTGTGTATATGTATATATATTTATATATTTATACGTATATATATATATATCATTATTTAGCAGGTTTTTTAATTTTTTAATTATCTGGGCCCCTCTGGTGATCGGGGGCCCCAAGCAGCCCTTTAGTTCACTTCTGCCTTGGACCGGCTCTTCATCGCTAAAACAGCAAATCTAATTGTGGCCAAAGAATTTTTCAGCAGCACTGAAAGTAAACCAGATTGGATAAAATTCAAAATATGCATCTGATAAAGACAAGGAAAAAAAAGAGGTATTTTCTGTGTTATTTGAGGTTATTTTTGCCATAAAGGGTAAAAAAAAAAAAAAACGCTAACATCAGAGCAGACGTTCACTCGTTCATTTATCATGTCACACGTGTCAGAGTCCGAGGGAGTGAGAAACGAGGCCTCGGCTAAAAATAACCCCTGACCTGTGGACTCAGGTCGCAGCGCTGCATATTTAACATATTTCCGTCTGCTCTCGAGTTGTTCAGAAGAATGAACGAGGGTTAACGGAGAACTGTTTCCCTTCATGCCAAAACAAATGCTCCACATTCCTCTGATGTTTTTCCTCCAAAATAAGAGTCTGGACTCCAGGGTGAGTTTGTACATGTGGTCGGTACATGAGCGGACGTCAGCGACGTACACCACAGGAATAAAAAGACACACACAGTGAGGACCCTCATAGATGTAACACATACCCAAACCCTTAACCTCAACCCAACTCTAACCCTAAAACCAGGTCTTAACTCTGAAAAAAGCCCTTTAAAGAAGTGAGGACCGGACAAAATGTCCTCACTTTGTAGGTTTTATACAATTTTTTGGTCCTCACTCTGCAACAAGTACAAGAACACACACACATGTTTGCACTTCTATCAGAGTGAGGACCCTCATAGACATAATACATTCTCTAACCCTTACCTTAACCGTAAAGAGGACATTCAGTGGAAAATCAAATGTCTGATGTTTTTGGTGTGTCCCCGTGTCCTTCCTGTATCTAAACATCACTATTTGTTTTTGCCGTGCAACAAACCCTCCCCCAACAGCTACTCCTGGTCATGGACGTGAACATTCAACCTGAAGAAGAAGAAGAAGAAGAAGAAGAAGAAGAAGAAGAAGCACCGTGGAGCAGTCAGTCAGCTGGTAGCTGGCCAATCACAAGAGACTCAGTGTTCTGGGGGGCGGGGCATTAGCTCAGAAACAGAGTGCCTGTTCAGAGGCTGGCAGAGAGCAGCAATAATCTGGCTTAATCTGAAGAGACTATGAGGTTTTTGACCATAAATATGATTCAATTTATCTAAGTAGACATCAGTAATCTCCATTTTTGATTCTATGTGACCTTTAAGTTACACAACTAGATGCCTAACCTCACCTAACCCTAATCTAAACCCAATTCTAACCCTAAAACCAGGTCTTAACCCTGAAAAAGACCTTTTAAAGGGTGGAAAAAAGTGAGGACCAGCCAAAATGTCCTCACTTTGTAGGTGTTTAAGTACAAGAACACACACACACACACACAAACACCAACCTGAGTTTTATACATGTTATAAAACATATTACATGATAAAAATGAACAGAATCTTCTGGTTTCCTCAGTGAAGCCAATCAGGAAGAAAGAATATACTGATTTACCAACAGGGGGCGACTCTGCTGATTACAAAAAAGAACTCTGTTTGAATGGAAGTCTTTGGGAAAATAACATAATCCACCAACATCAACATAATCCCTGTAGTCATAACACAAATGTGTTACCGTGTGTGTGTGTATGTATTTATATCTTTTGTCTCTGCCCCACAACTTTAAAAAGACATTTTCAGGGTTTGGACCTGGTTTTAGGGTCAGGGTTAGAATTGGGTGTAGGTTTAGGTTAAGGTTAGGGTCAGGGGTCAGGGGTCATTCAGTTGTGGCTGCTCTCCAACCAAATCAAATTAACCTATTTGACCCATAAAATGAGGATAACATCATGTATAAATGTATAAAAGTTCCATATATAGATATACTGTACAGAAAGAATTGCAGTTTGTTGCAATTATTATTTAATTAATTTAAGAACTACAAAAAGAAAAGTTTTTCATCAACTGATTGTAATGATTCAGTACCGTCACTAGTTTGTGTTTGAGTCGTGTATAAAACCACATCGTGGCAAACGACATGTCTGATACCAAACCCAGTAAAGCCGTGCTGTGCCATGCCGGAACTGTGTAGTGGAAAAGCACCATTTGTTTAGACCAGGGGTGTCAAAAAATGTGTGATCTGTGTCCATGTTGTGGGTCAAACGAGGTCAAATAATATAAAATTCAGAACAAACCATATAGTTAAAATAAAGAAAGAAATCATAATATAATATAATATAATATAATATAATATAATATAATATAATATAATATAATATAATATAATATAATATAATATAATATAATATTTGTTCTGTCCTCAATGCGTAGCGTGCATGTATTGACAGACAGCTAAACATTCCACTCCAAACAAGACTCTGGGTTTCATTTTGTGCCAGGTTTATTGTTGAAGTAAAGCGTGAAACTAAAAAGAAAACAACCAAAATAATATAATCATGAATATTACCTTTCTGCAGATGCATAAACCATGAATGAACAATTCTACATCTGTGCCCCATGAAAACCAAAGCCTAGCATGGCTAACAGAAACAGTAACTTAAAGAAAATGCTCGTGGAAAAACGCCACTAATAAGCATACAGTGTAATATTTTGCCACTTAAGGCCTCAGCATATGACAGTAAATTCACAGAAAAACACATATCGACGATGCAACTCAAAGAAGATGTATACCGAAGTGACTGACAACATGTGCCATTCTGCTGCTTTTCCCTCACTTCCTGCATACAGTTTTATTCAACATGACAAACCTTAACCGTTAAACCAAAATGGGCCAGTAGATGGCGGTACTGCAGTTTTTAATATTCCCATTCAAATAAAACACCTTGAAATAGAATAAAGTTAAACACATCAAATCCTCTTTACCGACACTCTGGATCTTATGCACTAAACTGAACAAATATAATATAATATAATATAATATAATATAATATAATATAATATAATATAATATAATATAATATTAGTGAATAAGTTTAAATGATTTACCCATGGAATAGACTCATAGAGGGCTAAATATGAACACTGCGTGACAGTTTCAAATTTACAGTTTGTTCACACCAGCAGTCTGATTTTTCATTGAAATTAGCTGTACAGTAATGTACGTAGTAATGCCATTTTCCATCCATTATTAAGTGATTTCCGCTGCTGTATTTCACATACAGGCCTGCAGTCACATGTATCTTAGCCAATTGCTTGCTGTTCTAAATAATACACAATAATTTTGTGCTAGCTAAAAAAAAAGAAAGCGGCAGCAGAACACAAATGAGAGGGCTGGGCCTCCTTAGAACCCCCCCCCCCCGGTTCCGGCTCTGTGTGCTCCGCATTCAATGTGTTGATTTATTTATTCATATGGCCGAGGTAACTTGATGTATGTATGGTATGAACACGTGTCAGTGGAGGAGCGGGAAAGACATGTTATCTGGAGGGCCGAATACAGTTGTATGGTGGGCCGGGTGTGGCCCCCGGGCCTCGAGTTGGACACATATGCTTATGTGAGGAAGAGGATGATGATGATGAGCAGGGATTTAAATCTGCCTCCTGTGAAACGTCCTCTGTATTTCGGAGCTTCTGTGACGATGAAGTTCTCGGTCCTTGGTTCTGAACGCCGAGCGTGTGCGTCTTTGTTTCAGCGACAGACCCCGACGCCGTCATTTGTCACAGTTTGGGAGGAAAAAAGAGACGGAAAAGCCCCGGCGACTGCCGAGGGTTTCAGCTCATCCACTGTGTCTAAGTCTCGGCAGAGTTTGGGGGTCTGACAGATTGGGATTGGGAGGAGGATTTTAGATTTTGTTTGGGTTGCTGAGCGTCACGCTGGAGCGGAGATGGAGATGAAGCTGCAGTGGAAAGAAAAGAGGGTGCAGAGGATGAGCGGAACTGTGTGTGCGAGCAGTTGCCAAGATCTAATTCCTTCTTCGCACAGTGTGTCATCCAGTGGTGGAGCTGCTGTCAGGAGGAACCAGCCAACAAAGCCCTGCGCTCATCTTCATTATCAGTGAAATAAATGACCAAAACAGTGTGTGACTACAGCACTGTGCATAAGTCTTAGGCCACCGGTAGATTTGTTGTTTTAGCAATGCTATAATGACCATACTGTACAATTATTTCTCCATCACTTTATTGGAACACATCCTGAAAATATGGAGAAACACATATGCAGTTTGAAAACAACAAAAATGCTTGTATAATATCGAATATTTAGTGTGAGCTACATTTCCACTTGAACAATAACACAACCATGGCTCTTTAAAACCTGGAATGGAACCCTAATGTTATTGGTCAAACCTGTGTTTCTCCTACTATTTCATGGCAACAAATAGCTGCTGTGAAAAAGGTCTATTAT